>CM069908.1:58759934-58871933 GCA_036172215.1 Camellia granthamiana | reverse complement strand
ATACCTTTAGCTTTCAAACTCCGGTTCAAGGTATCAAAAAACGAAGCAGAATACGAGGCATGTATCGCTGGCTTGGGAGCCGCCCTGGAACTAGGGCCAAAAAGGTTGGACGTCATCGGGGACTCGAACCTGGTTGTGTCTCAAGCAAAAGGAGACTGGAAGGTTAAGGAAGAAAGGATGAAAATCTATCACCAAACCCTGGATGTTCTGATTCCCAGGTTTGAGAAGCTAACCTTCACGCATCTGTTAAGAGAGAACAACAGGTTCGCTGACGCTTTATCAACTCTATCTTCCATGATAAACATCCCTTCAGAGTCTAGATGCGTCCGATCATTATTGAGCAGAGATATGTGCCGGCCTACGAGTTGATCGCCGCAATAGAAGAAGTACAAGATCAGAACCCCTGGTATCATGATATCTGGAATTTCTTGGAAAAGGAGGTATATCCACTAGGGGCAAATGCCAAAGATAAAAGGGCAATACAGCAAATGGCTACTTAGTTTATCATCTGCGGGGGTAAATTGTACAAACGAGGCCATCTAGGAATGCGTAAACTATGCGTCGATGCAGAAGAGACGAAGCGCTTAATGGAGGCCATCCACGGAGAAGAGTGCGGATCGCACATGAGCGGAGTAATGCTAACTCGGAAGATTCTCAGGCAGGGTTATTACTGGTCAACCATGGAGGAGGATTGTATTGGTTTTGTTCGGCGATGCCACAAATGCCAAATTCATGTAAATCGCATGAATATCCCGCTGTCGAAGCTGTACAACATGACTTCACTATGGCCATTTTCAGTCTGGGAAATTGATGTTATTGGGACAGTTACTCTGAAAGGGTAAAATGGGCATGAGTATATCTTGGTGGCAATGGACTATTTTACAAAGTGGGTCGAGGCCCAATCCTATACAGTGCTGAAAGCGTCGCACATAGCCAAGTTCATCAGGAATAATATCATCTGTCGTTATGGGGTCCTGAATGAGATCATCTCGGACAATGGTTCCCACTTCAAGAAAGAAGTGATCGACTTGTTGGAGAAATACAACATCGCTTTTCATAAGTCATCCACATATCGGCCACAAACCAATAGAGCTGTTGAGGCCACCAACAAGAACATCAAACACATTCTACAGAAGATGGTGGAAACCTACAAGGACTGGCTAGACAAGTTGTCATTTGCTCTTTGGGGCTACAAGACATCAATCCGAACATCTACTAGGGCAACTCCGTATTCTCTGGTTTATGGGATGGAAGCTATTCTACCGATTGAAGTTGAGGTTCCGTCGCTACAAGTTATGACTGAGTGCCAGATAGCAGAAGCAGATTGGCAGCAGAGCAGGTTCAGGGAACTAATGTTGTTCGATGAGAGGAGGCTGAAAGCACTGTACCATGTCCAAGGATATCAACGCAGAATTGCTAGGGCTTTCAATAAGAAAGTTAAGTCCAGGAATCTGAAAGAAGGGGATTTGGTGCTCAAAGATGACCGAGCTCCCATCCATGACCCTAGGGGCAAGTTCAGACCCAATTGGACTGGTCCTTACATCATCAAATCTATCTGGTCGGGTGGAGCTGTCATTCTTATGGACCTAGATGGCCTTGAATTCTCCCAACCAATCAACATAGACAAGTTGAAGAAATACTATCCTTGAATGGCTCGCTGAGCCAAAAACCTGGAAGGGTGACCTAGGCAAAAGTTAGAGCACAAAAAATTAGAAAAAAGAAAAATTGAGCTCGCAAGGTTGAAAACCCGAAAAGGGCTGCCATGGCAAAAGTTAGAGCGTAAAAGGAGAGTGCCAATACCTGAGCGAACCTGAACCGAACTACGTAAGGCTTGATTCCCATCTTCGGGATACGTAGGCAACTTCATTCTGAAGTGCAGCCATAAGCACTTCCAAATCAACTGTGTCCATGAGATTGTTCTGGTCATCTTTGTCTTTTCTGCATCCGAGAGTTTGGTTGTGATCTTCACTATAAGAGCTGGTTACAGTATAGTATAGTGCTATTCAGACAAGGGGCAACTTTCCATTTGCTGGATTTGGGGTTATACATATCGAGGATAGATTCCGGGTGCGTCCAGTTGTGATCCTTATCGAAAATGATTTTGAAAAGTTTTAATAAAAGTTGATTTTGTTCAAATTAATCTTTTTACAACTTAGACCATTTTTTGACCAAAAGGAAAATTTTCAGTGCCCACAACTTTCAATTTCATTGATTTCAATACAGAGTTCTCTACCTCTTGATACAAATCAAAGTTGCTTTTTATTGCATTCAAAAGGAAAACTTGAAAGTTAGATCAAAGCAATAAACTTGGGGCACAGATGAGTCAGGCGTTCCTGCATCCCCTCCCAGAGCTTATGGAAGCTTCAGATGCTAAAGGAGGCCCGGTTTGTGCCTCATCTTCAAGCCAAGCTATGCATTCGCCAGAAAGGGCACAACTGAAATTAGAAGTGGGAGCCAAAAGTTTTCTTGTCCTCTATGCAGTGGGATATCAAGCTAGTTGTGAACCTCGAATTGGAAATGAAGCTAGTTATTCTACCTACTCTTCTGGGCAGGTCTGGTCGTGTCCGAACTGAACTAGAAGGGAAAATAGAACACATAGTGTGTCAAGCCAATCAACTAAATGCCAGGCTATCGAGACATGCTGTAGCTCATCTCAGGCAGATCAAACCAGGGGCAACGCCAAGAAATGTCGACAGCAGACCTGTGGCACATCCAATGGCACCACCATCCCTCGTTTGGGAAATCAACTAGCCATTGGCAAAAGAAATAGCCTTGTACGGAATATGCAGGCAAGAGTCCACTACTTTCAACCTGTCCATGAGCCATATCTGGGGAAGGGATGAAAAATAAGAGAGATTAAAGAATAGAGAGGTGTATGTGGACAGCAAAAGCGAGAAAGGGTTTTAGAGAAAAAATAGAGCCTAAGGGCCAAGTGATGTAAGAAACCCATGTGAGACAGGGTGGGAAACATTACTTGCAAGAGTAGTGGATTTCCTGTGAATTTGGTTGTTTCTCATCAGTGGAAGGCGTCTAAGCCTATCAAAGTCTCGACCAATGCTAAGCCAACGCAGCTCTTGCCCTCTTTCAAGCCTTGGGGCTACTTTGATCAAGCGAATGCTAGACCCTCCGAAACCCTGGGCAAGTAGAAAATGAGCCAACATACACAAATAGAGGGCAAGCTGTCGAAAACTTTGCCAAAGACGGTCACTGTGGTCGCCGGTGTCAGAAAAACAATAAATCAAACTTAGAATATCCAGCTCTCCGTTGTGAACTAAAGATCGGGCATCATGTAAAGTGAGCCCACACATCCTTCCTAAAGCCTGGATGTGACAAAAACGCGACTGGGGGCAAGATTTCCTCGTCACGCTGGGATTTCATAAGAACTTGGAATTCTTCAATTGTTGGACACATCTCTTGCCCCCTCGAAGTTAACACATGTGTAACCGGGTTCCAACATCTAGCTGCGGCATGAAGGAACAGAAAACACAGTGGGGTACGATTTAGCGGGAATAGTGCATTTATCCCGAAATCCCGAAAATTCATTTTTTCGGAGCCATCTAAAGTTGCAATCCAAGTCAAGAGTTTTTCAGTGAAGAGTGGCTCCATTTGTGGCAAAAACAGAGCTGGAATGAAGAAACTACAAAGTCCCAACTTTTGTAGAAGATAAGGTGCTGAGTGGAAGACAGGTGGCAGCAATCTGTTGGTTCCCTACACTAGTGGCCGACCGACCAGGTGTTGGTGGCTAACTAGCCACTTTTGTAGCCGACCGGCCAGTGCTAGTGGCCAACAGCCACTTTTGGTGGCCGACATAATTCCTATGGTCTTTCTGTGTGTTGAGAGTGATAAGGACCTGTGTATTGTTCTGCCGTTAGTACATTTTGCCGCCTTGTTTAGGAGTTTTGTTGAGTCACTTTTTTATTTTATTTTATTTTTATGTTGTTTCTCTTCGTTTATCAAGTTGTTTTGTTGTTGTTTATCGAGTTGTATTGATGTTGTTTTGCTTATATAGTTGTTGTTTTGTTTATCGAGCTGTTGCATTAGTTGTTCATTGAGTTGTTTTACTCTTTCCATTATGTGTTGGTCGGTTCATTACCTGATTAAGAAGTTGTCAATACAATGTATAATATTCAATTTTCATCATATTCCGTTTTTGCGTAAAATGGTACAATGCGATGCTCAAAATGTAAAACACAAAATGTTTGATCAAAAAGCTGATTTTCATTCCAATCATGGTTTCTTTTTACAAAAGGGTACAAGTTTTTAAGAAAATAAAACTGTACAATGTGCTAACACTACTAGCTAAAAGAAAAAAGCAGAAGAGACTAAGCAAAATCATCTAAATTAGTGACATCCACCTTAGGATCGAGAGGTCCTCTTCGTCCTCTTCCTGGGCATGGACTCAGGACTATCTCCATCAGCACCACTGTCAGAGGCCCCGTGTCTGAGCTAGCTGCTGAACCGACCTCAGCATCATCTCCGCCCTCAGAATCTGAGCCAGCGTCGCCCTCTCTGTCCTCAGATGACTCTGACTGTGGACTTGCTGCCTCCTCGTCCTCACTCGTCTCATCATCATCATCGTCTGGAACAGGCTCTGAAGGGCCACTCTCGTCACGGGTGCCCCTAGCTCCGCCTCGATTGCGAGCCGGAGCCTTCCATCTCTCTCTCTCCCTGCTGCCGAAGAAGGTGCTGATGGTCCTATTACAGCTTCCGCTGGAATGTCCTATGTGGCTGGGATTTGAAAAGGGCAGTTTGTCAATTACATCAGTTGTGGTGTATATCAAATGCAGTGTTTGAATACAATATTTGAGTGCACTGTTTGAGTACAGTGTGTCAGAACAGTGTAGTGTGGAACAGATTATGTTTGAAATGCTGATGTATCGGGTAGGAAGTTTCATGGCATGAAGTGTGAATGGAAGGAAATTACTGGAATCTTGTAAAGGCTGAGCAGGTTTATGCTCCTCTGCACCATCTTTGTCAAGGAAGCCACTAGCTCGAGGGCCTGCCCGGTGTACTCTATGGGTGCCTGCAAGTGCGTTGAGAGGAACAGTGTTTTATAAAGCATAATTGAAGTGAAGTAAATATACAAAATGTAAAAGTATGGTACATACTGGAGTCGGGTCTTGAACCCCGACAAGCTCATACCCGGCTGGTGCGGGCTGAATGGGGATCTGGCAAACCTCCCCGGTGTGTCGCCAGTAGGTGAGTGTGGTAGGCAGCTCTGGCCATGCTATGACACTTTGCATTTTGGGTTTAGAATTAAAGTAAGGTGTAATTGGAGGTTGTTAAGGTCTGGTGGATATATATATATATGGGTGCTCTCATGCTTTATTTTTTTGGACTAGGGGTTGTTAAGGAATTGGTGAGTATAAGGTTGTTGCTATTCTTGTTAGAATGGATGTAATTTCGGGGATGAAATTTCTTAAGGGGGGGAAATGTAGACACCCCATTTTTGACCGACCTTATGACTCAGATGTCATCGTTTGAGTGCTCGATGATTGCGCATGTTTGTGCTCGTTTCGAGTTTCCAGAGTCTTCAGCTGAGTGCCTTGCCTCCGGGCCTCTGAACTCTTTGTGTTTTGGCTCAGTTTGTGGACCAAGCCTTGTTGACCTTGCCTGGAGGGAGAGAGAGGTCTGTAGACCATTTTTTGTGGTCGTAGACCACTTTTCCCTCTTGTAGGCTAGTTTCTGGTTTCCAGAGCCTTCGGTCGCGCGCCTTGTCTCGGGACCGCTTACCGTTCTCCTTTTGGCCTAGTTTTCGAACCATGACTTGTTGCCTTGGTCCAGAGGGACACAGAGGTCTTGGAGACCACTTTTTGTGGTCGTAGACCACTTTTCCCTCGTAGACCACTTTTGGTGCCCATAGACTAGTTTTCAAGGCTTCCGGCTACGCGCCTCGACCCCCGGACTCTTGTCTTGCATCCTTTTTGGTTTTTTTTTTGGCATAAACCTTGTTTTCCTTGCTTGGAGGGTGGAATGAGGCTTGGAGACCAGTTTCTCTCCCTGAAAACCACTTTTCTTCCCCGCCAGCCAGTTTTCTGGTCGGCCAACTGGTCTTGGTGGCCTTTAGACCACCAAAAGTGGTCGGCAGCCATGCCACCACTTTGCTTTCTGGGTGCAGACCACCTCTCCCCCCCCTGCCAACCACTTGGTCTTCTTGCAGACCACTTTAAGTGGTCGGCCGACCAGTGTAAGTAGCTAGCCAACCACTTCAACTGGTCGGCAGCTTTCCTGCATCTTTTTGAAGATATTTTGGTGCCAGCTGGTGAGCACAGAAACCATCCTCCATACACGTGGAGGGATTGCTTGGAGCTCTTAGCTTCCTCAACAAGCTTGTTGCTTGATTTTTCTATATAAGGGAGGCCCTCTCTCCGTTCTCCAAGTTCTGAAATTTGCTTAGAAGATATACATACACATTTATCTCTATATTTCTCTCTTTGTCTCATTTTTGTGCTTGAAAGTGCCTTTCTTTCACACTTTTGCACACAAACACATAGTGAAACACCATACTCTTGGAGCTAAGGCATCTAAAAGTTGGTTTTGGTGTTTTTGGATTGGTTTGAGCTTAGAAAAGCTGCTGGAGTTACAGCTTTGAAGTTTGTTCTTCAAGGGTGAGTCAACTAGACCTTTAAAGCTTTATTTGGATTAAGCTTCTGGATCTATTTGCATGCTTATTTTGACTTGACTTTCTACTACAAAAATTTCTGATTTTTAGTGCTTAACATGTTTATTTAAGGCCTTGTTGGTGTTGGGAGTGGTCTACCCCCTCTTGTGCTTTGTTTGGCTTTGTTTTTGTGCTATCCTTTTAAGCTATTGGGACCACCTCTTTTGGGCCTTCTCACCACTGAAACTCAGAGGAATTTCAGTGGTAGAAAGTGTGTTTTGAGGTCCTAAATAGGAGGGGGGTCATCCCCTCTCCTTGTATCTTGGATGCTTGCCTTATTAGCCTCATGTTTGAGCATGGTTTTCTAGCATGTGTTGGCTTGTTCTCAACTTGTTTTTGGTGTTATTTTGACATGGCATACCTCTGTTTTAGCTTGGTTGAGTCACCACTTGCATGCATTCTACACTTGTAGTGTAATCTTGCATGCTAGCCTAACATGCATCATGCTTTTGGACCATCATTTTAGCATGTTTTGGCTCAACTCCAAGAAGCTTTTGTTCTTGTTTTACCATGCTTAAGCTCTGATTTAAGTGTTTTGGGGCATGCATGCCTTGCTTTGTATAGCTATAGTTTATTCATGCTCACTAGCTTTGAGTTTCCAAGCCACTAGCATGCATTGCTTGAGCTATTCACATGATTTGGCATCATTTGATATGTGATTTCAGTGCATGTAGTGTGGTCACGCCCTCACATCTTTCACTCATTCAATGCATTGGAGGGTTTGTGCTTTATGCCTTAAATATGAGCCCATGTGTAGGCCATCTTGCCTAGGCTTTTGGGCCACCATTTCAGTGTGTATTTGGTCCTATTTTGCCTTGATACAACTCTAATTTTTGTTGGTTAAGTCATCTCATGCTTGGTTTTGGTAGGTGTAGTGTAATCCTCCTTGTTGGCTTGCATGCTTGTTGTTTTGGCTCTTCATGCTAGCTTGTTTTGGCTACACTCCGTGCATGTTTTAGCCTTGATTTGACATGCTCTAGGACTATTTTGGGTTGTTTTGGTCATATGCTTCGTGTATTGCATAGCTATAGTGCAAGTGCATATGCTAGTTTCAAGCTTTAAGTCTTCTAGCATGCTTCATTTGTGACATGTACATGATTTGGCATCACTTCACATCTTATTTCAGAGCATATAGCGTTGCCATGTTCCCATTTCTTTCACCCTTTGAGTGCCTCTAAGGGTCATGCATTGTTGTCTTGTTTGTGGCCTAACTTGTATGCATGCATGCCTAGACCTTTGAGCTCCCATCTCAGCATGTTTTGATCCTTGTTTTGACCTATTTGAGCTCTAACCATGGCTGGTTCATCCATTTGTGACATGTATTGCATGCCTCTTGTGTAGTCCCCTTCACTAGCTTTAATGCTTAAGGACCCTAGCATACTATGCTTGCTTTGTTTGAGTGATTTGACATCATTTCATACCTAATTTCAATGCTTATAGTGTGGCTACACTCTTACATTTGTCACTCCTTGAGCACTTTTGAGAGTTGTGCCCTTGTGCTTAATTGATAGGGCCATTGCATGAACATCACCATTTTGCCTTTCATGCCATCATTTCATAGCATTTTGGCCACTGTTTTGGGCATGATTGAGGTCTGTCCATATTCGGTTTAAGTCCATCGAGCATGTTGTTTGAATGTTGTTGTTTGCATTGTGTTTGCATGCTTGTTGCATTGCATTATGTTAGCATGCATTAACATTGTTTGCATGCCATTAGCTTTGATAAATTGATCATGTTGCATTGCATTGTGTTTGCATGCTCATGTTACATTAGCATTGTTTGCATGCCATTAGCTTTGATAAGTTGATCATGTTGCATTGCATGTGTTTGGATCGGGCGTTGATCCAAACACGAGAAACGAGGGACGTTTCATACTTGAAGTGATGAAACGTGCCTCAATTCTCGGCCGCCGACCCTCTTGATCATGCATGATAGAAGTTAAGGCCCTTAAGTGTTATTTGTGCATTCATTTACATTGAATTGTGCAATCTTGGCTTCTCGGCCATCGTGCATTGCAAGCACCGATTGGTGGCCTGAGAGTCGAGAACTACACTCCCTTGAGCTCATGAAATGATAGGGAGAGTGGTTGTGCACACATATCTTGCAAATACATTGCCATGCCCCTTCTTGTTCTCTGTTGCAGCAAACTGGAAGTGTGCAGAAATTTCTGGTCGGCAGACCAGTAAAAGTGGCTAGCCGACCACTTTTTCTGGTCTACAGCAAAGGTAAGTGGTCAGCAGGTGGTCTACACCACCAATAAGTGGTCGGCAATGCTCCTGGAGGTTGCCAAGATAGAGTAGAAGCTATCTGGAGCTTTGTGCAGAGTTCTGAGAACAATTGCAAACAGAGGCAAGTTGGGGCATCGCGATGGATTTCTGAACGAGGCGACCGAGCATGCATGCACTCTTCACCCTGAGGACATCTCTTTACTGCTTTACTTAGCTGCTTCGCTTAGTTAGCTAGTTTAATGGTTTTGTACTCAAGTAGTTAATGCACTTAGCTATTCATTTACATTGTAATAACTAATTAGTTAACTAGGATTAGTTGATTAGTTTCGTTTTGTAATAATTAGTTTAATTAGCTTAGATTAGCTAGTTAGCTTATTATTCGGACCCTCCGTCGAGAGGGCAAATTTTGTAATAAGTGTGCGTGTGTGTGATGCATGTCTTCCAACCCCACGTCTTCCTCCCTTTTATTTACCAGCTTTTGATGGTTAGTTTTAGGGAATGTTTCAATTAGCATACTTATGCTTCGCATGCGTGCATCATTCATCTGTTTTGCATGCACCGGGCTCGGCGCATCATACAAACTGCATTGTATTTCAATACCTATTTGAATACATATATCAATTGTTGCATTCATATGCCATCTTAGAATAGCCGAGCTTATCTTAGTTGCATTTTTGCATGTGTTGCATTAGGCATTGTTGACATAGCTAGGATCATGCATTGATTTCTAACATAGCTTCTGTTTTGGCTCGGAGTACGCTGTAAGTGTTTCCGCTTTAGCATATTGCATGAGTGTGTATGTTGCCATGTTTAGCATGCTTGCTATGAGGCTATGTGCTTAACTGCTATAACTACATGAATGCCTGTGGATGAATGCTTTATTACTTGAATTGGAACAATTCATCGAAATGTGAGTTTTAAGCCCACTTTGTGGAGTGGCAAAATCATGTTTTCCTAAGCCCACTTAAGGGTGGCAAAATCCGCGTCTTAGCCTACTTGCGAGTAGCATTTTCAAACCATTTTCAAACAAGCAAACATGAGATGTTTTGTTCCAATTTAGGCGATCTAGTCTATACTTGTATGCTGTGCGCATCACATAGTAATTATAGATTAATAACCGGAATAAGAACACATGTGTTTTCAAAAACAACATATCATGTTAGTAAAGGCTGATCTTTGATCGGGCGAGTGGGGGTGCTCATTGCATGACCTTCCCCTCTCGTACCCAAGTTCCCGCCGAGGAAACTTTGGTGATGACGGACACGTGGCCTTAGGCACGAGTCAGGGTTTCCTAAATTTTCCAAAATAAAATATTTAGGTGGCGACTCTCAAATTTGGCAATGCAGTCCATATTTGGCGCTTTTTGATTAAAATCGGTTTTCCAAAACGATTTGTCGGATTTGGACTCTTTGGTGATTTATCAGTCTTACATTGCACTTTGTGAGATTAGATTCAAAACCGTGACACGAGTCCAAACTGTAGTAGCAAGAACTACGATTCGCGCCCTCACACGCGGAGCGGAGTTCGAGCGGTCTACAGGAAGATTGTAACGATCCAGAATTTTTCCCTCTGCTTGAGCGGGAGATTTGACGCTCGAGCGGACTTGAGAGGTTCCCAGCATTTTTGCAAATGGTTCAAAATTCTGGGAGTTGTGAATTCCCGCTTGAGCATAGGAGTGGTCGCTCGAGCGGACAGCTTTGTTGGTCTGTGCGCTCGAGTGTGGAAAGCGACGCTCGAGTGTGGAAAGTGAGATTTCCCTTGACCTTTTATTAGTATATTTGGAACCTCCTTGTTTTATTTTGGGACATTGATCGAAGTGGTAATATAATGGTAAAGTAAGAGTGAACCAAGAATTTAATTCGGGTAATTTTTCCAACGAACAGCCGTCACTTTTTGCCCTTTTCTTTTTCCA
The DNA here is from genome assembly GCA_036172215.1 of Camellia granthamiana. Classification (NCBI taxonomy): domain Eukaryota; kingdom Viridiplantae; phylum Streptophyta; class Magnoliopsida; order Ericales; family Theaceae; genus Camellia; species Camellia granthamiana. Next base: position 58,861,132 of record CM069908.1, on the reverse strand, counting down.
CACTTTGAATTTGGATGTGAGGCTAGAACCATTGGAAAGCTTGTTTCCGGGGCTTCAATTTGGACAAAAGAACGACCTAGAACGGAGTCCGGATGAGAGAGTTATACCCGTTTGAAGTTTTGGAATCTGTGTTGGAAGCAGGTACGCTCGAGCGGGAAAAGCGAATTTAGCGACTTAAAAAGTGGGTTTCTAGATCATTCTTTACACTTTCTTTTTCCCTCTTCCTTCCTCTTACCCTAGGTCCGGAAACCCTAGAGATTTCGGCCCAAATACCTCCAATTTCTCAAAGATTTGGCCAAGATCCCTTGCAAAAAACGTGAAGAAGGTTTGAAGATCTCACTTTTCAACCGATTGGAATTCGGATTTGGGAAGGAATCTCATCAAAGCTTGCCCTTTTGCTTGATTCTTGAGGTAGGGGTCCTAGTTCTTCTTCAATACTTACATTAATAAATAGATTTGTGGTATTTTGATTATATAAATACAAAATCTGCATTTTTGAGCATTTAGTGTACATCATGAGATTTGAGGGTTAGGGTTTGAAATGTTTGGGGTTCAATTGTTGGGTTAATATGGTGGATTATGAACCTTAGGTGTATAATCAAGGGGAAATTCGAATTAAAAGTAGTGGTGTGAGAAGTTTCAAATTTCCTTTAAATTCTTGATTTTTCTTGAAAGCCCTAGGTTTGTTCATGATGATAATTAATGATTTTGCCCAAATTAAAAGTAGAATCATAAAATTGAGGTATTGAATTATATATATACAAGTTTAATTGAATTTTGGAAGCATTTGAAAATTATGTTAAAAATTAGCGATTGAACCTTTTTATGGATATTGTAAATCATGCTATGATATGAAATGAAATTTGGGAAAAAGGATTTGTCAATGATATGGATAACATGAGCCTTGGGATGAAATGATGAAATGAAAATTTAAGAGTTCACCTTGAATTATGTCGAATTATATTTAGTGGTGTTAAGTTGAATTATGTTGAATAGTGTTGATTATGTTGAATTGTGGTGATTACGATGAATTGTGTTGATTGTGTTGAAGCGTGTTGGTTATGTTGAATTGTGTTGAATCATGGTGGGTTGTGTTGGGTTGTGTTGAGTTTGAGTTGTGTTGTGTTAGGTTGTGTTGAGTTTGGGTTGAGTTGTGTTGGGTGGTGTTGTGTTGGTACCCACACGGGGAGTTGAAAAATGGTTTTTCAGTGCCCACGACTGTCCGTATAATAGCCGGTAAATGTGCGGGGTGGTTTTAAAAAATTGACGAAAAAGGTTTTTGGTGGCCCATGTTCCACCATATAGTAGCCGACAAATGTGAGGGTGGTTTTGGATTAAAAGTGCCCAATTGCCTTGCCTAGGCTTATTGCTGGACGAATGTGGGAAAATGTTTTTGGGTGTCCACACAGTCCCGCCGTATAGTAGCCCGCGAAAGTGAATAAATGATTTTTGGGTGTCCACATTGTCCTACCGTATTGTAGCCAGCAAAAATGGAAAAAAAAAATGGATGGTTTTTGAAAATGTTTTGGGTGCCCACATCCCACCATATAGTAGCCGGCAAATGTGGGGGATGGTTTTAAAAAGTTGAAAAATGGTTTTTGGAAAAATATGGTTTTTGAAAGAAAATGGCTTTTGAGAAAATGGTTTTTGGGAGTTCACTTCCCGCCGCATAGTAGCCGGCGAAAGGTGGAAAGTGTTATGAATTGGGTGCTCGCTGTCCCGCCGTAGTAAGTCAGCAAAAGGTGGATTGTGTTGAGATATGTGTTGAGAAGTGTGTTGAGTTGATGATGTTATTTGTGACTTGTGATGAATTTGTGAAATTGCATATTGATGTGTAATTTGGTTTAAAGAGGAAATGTGCATAGACGTTATTGTAATGAATGGGAACCAAAAATGGGTAAGAAGATTATGGATTAGTGATGGTAAACTTAATGTAGTAGTTGTGGCAATAAAGGTAAATTATGAGTGTTGTCTTGTAAATAAATTAGGGAACTTGAACTTGAATTTATGGAGTTCTAAATAAATATAATGAGTAGAAAGGAAGAATGAAAGACAAAGAGGAATATTAAAAATGGAAATTAAATGAGAAATATTTTGGGAATTGGTTAATAACTTTTAAATGATGTTGTTTCTTAAATATGTTTATTCCCAAGGATCGATGGTTTTCTAAAGTTAAGGGATGATTTTTAACGGCTGAAGGTTTTTCTTAAAACTGTTTAAATAGTTTTTGAGAAAAAGGTACTCTACTTATGATATTTTGAAATTATAAAATGTCACTTTACTATATGGTATCACCCTGCATGCATGATCATTTCTATCTGTGTGTTGGCTATTGATTTAGAACTATGAGATTCCTACTGGGCATTAGTGCTCACCTCTGTTGTTTTTATCTTTTTACAGGAAGAAAGTGTGGATTCTTTGATTGAAGAGTTAAGAAGCCCATGTGTCCTTTATATGTAATTTCATTGTAGATGTGATGGATCTTATATTTGTATTTTATTTAATTGTAGCTTCACAGAAAGAGATTGGCATGTATTGTTATCATTGTAATATTCATTGAGAGAGAGAGAGAGAGAGAGAGAGAGAGAGAGAGAGAGAACATGTATCATTGTATTTCTATTACTCAAGGGTAATGGATGTTTGTAAAAAAAAAAAAAAAAAGGACCTAAATTAATGGTTTTGGTAATATTTCCGAGTAATTAAAAATTGGGGCGTGACACACCCAGTCCTCTACCTTGCCCCAGAACCTCTCCTGCCATGGGTCCGGGTTGCCCCGGCCCCTCTGTCTCTCTCTCCCGCAGCTGGAGCCCTCGCTCTCTCACCTCCACGGGCGCCAGTTAGAGGTGGCATGAGGTACGTTTGGATGAAGGCTGTGTAATCACCCTTGACTCGGAAGAAGTCGGCGTCCCAGCCTCTGGTGAAATCAATCATCTTCTGGAAAGTATATTTCTTTGTGGCTCTCATATATGTCGGAGGTGGCATGGGAACTACTGGCTCAGGCAAGCTGATGGTCTGGCGTGAGAACCGCTCCCCTAAGAACCATGCCTGACAAACCAGGCCCTCGAGCAGAAGTTGGAAGCGGGAAGCCTTTCGGTCACCAGCGAACTGATCCCTGACTCCCTCAGGCATCGTCTCCCAAGGCTACCAAGTGATCTGTAAATAGAGAATTTGCAGATCGTTAGCTATCATCAGATATTGCAATATGAGTCAGAATCAAAGGAAAACAGAAATAAACATAGAAGCTTGAGTTACCTCAGCCGCAGTCACATTATCAAAGTATCGACAGAAGAAGGGGAAGGACTCCCGGGACCTCCGCTGGCATCTCCCGTCATACCGGTGAGAGTATGGCACGATAGGTGGCATCTCTACCTCTGGCTCTGGGGCAAGTCTCGGAAAGTAGGCATACACCCATAGCTGCAGAAACTAAAATGGCAACAATGAGTATACAATAGAATAAATGTATGCAAAGCAGAAAGCAGATTGTGTGTACAGTATACAGTGTGTGCAGTGTACAGAGTATGCAAAGAAGAAAACAGATTGTGTGTACGGTGAACAGTGTGTGCAGTGTACAGAGAATGCTAAACAGAAATCACAACCGAAAATGCAAAACAGAGAAGTAAAGCGTACCCCCTAGGCTCTCCAATAGCCTCCTATCAGATGCTCGCTCTCGCGAGAGGTCGAGCTCATGTACCCGTACAAGGTGGCCAAGCTAGCGCAGCCCCAGTCATAGAGTTGGACACGGGACAAGTCCACCAGGGCGCTCATAAGGTATAGCCCAACGGTGTTCGCTCGGTCGGCGAACAAGGTAGTGCCAAACAGGAACATCAGGAAACCTCGGGCATACTGCTCAATCTCCTCTCGGGTCGCTGGTGTCGTCCCTCTGGAGTGGTCTGCAAACTAGGAGTATCGAACCATCCCTGATCGGGAGATAGGTGGGCAAGTCCCTAGCAAATAAATCTGAGCGGCCTCCCACTCGCCCATATCAGTATCATAAGGAATCGGATGACCCTCCACTTCTATGCCAGTAAGCATAGAGAAGTCGAAGGGAGTCATCGTCATCTCCCTTATGGTAGAGAAGTGAAAGGAATCGGTGGTATCCCATCACCTCTCAACCAAGGCACCCAATAAAGGCCGGCTCGCTATGAGGCGTGAGAGCCCCATGCAGAATGAGCCGAAGTCGGCCTCGTCGATGATATGGCAAACGTTGTTAGGGAGCTTCATGTACCACTCCCTTGCTGATGTGGTCCCGTATCCTCTGATGGCGCGAGAATCCCTCTATGATCAGGACAAGCAGATAAAATGTAATGTGAGTAATACAGTGTAAAAGTGTGATTGGACAAGCAATGCAAGGTACATTGAGAAAATGCAAGAATACAGTGTATACCTCAGAGGCGCCACGAGATAAATGTGACTCCGGCTCACGCAGTAAAAGGTCCTCCGGTGCGCCTCGTGCAAACCCCCTGAACTGACGAATGCTATCAGACGGTCGCATGTGTATCTCGGGATAATACGTTGCCGGGTTAAAAGGTCGAGTGCTGAGTGGTGATGGCTCAAACTCCAAATCCACCTCCATCTCTGGAGAAGCTCCGTCATGTGGAATGTCGTTTGCCATCTCAAGGGAAGATGAGAAAGTGGTCGAAAATGGAGAAAATGGGTGAAGAATGCCAAGAGTCAATGAAAGTCAACTCCAAGAGGGAAAAATGGCAGAAAAAAGTCAAAGCCCGGGAAAGGGCGCCAAACTCAAAGGTAACTCGAGGGAAACAAGCCTCAAGTGGTGGAAATAAAGAAAGGAGCACTGAAATTGGTTTTCAATCGGTTCAAAATGGAGTAAACTACGAGGGTTTAGCGAAGAAAATGTTCGTGGGGCATTGGAAAATGCATATAATGCTCGGATCGAAGGAGGAAAATGGTCTAAAGAGAGAGGATGATGATTTTCGGCAATGGGGAAGTGGGGAAATAGGGTTTGGAACCCTATACTTAAACACCCGAGGTGAAATGGCCATTTTGCCCTGAATCTGCCATCGGTGGCCGACGGCCACTATTTGTGGCCGACAACCTTTTTTGGTGGCCGATAGGTGGCCGATCACCTTCCCTAGTGGCCGACAGGCCTTCAGTGCTCTCCATGTGTGTTTTACTACTGTTTTGTGCCCTTGGTTCTTAAGAAAGTGCAAGGAAGGCTCACTTTTAAGTTCAAAGCGTCTCTGTGGAAGCCCCGAACTGTGTCTTCGGTGCATGGCTCATCACTACTCAACATGGGTGAGGTGTATCCTTTCTTAAACATACTACAACTCTTTCGAGAGGTAAATCGGAAGTTGCGATGGAGTCGTCTTCATCAAACACGCTTTTGTCGTTGCATAGAACGTGCATGTCTATGTTGTTGCATGGAACATGCACTTTGTATTGTTGCATAGAACATGCATCCTTATGTTTAAATAGAATATGCATGTTGCATTGAATATGCATGTTGTGTTGTATTGCATTGTACATACTCTCATGTTGCATTGAATATGCATGTTGTGTTGTATTGCATTATACATGCTCTCATGTTTGCATAGGATATGCATGTTGCATTGTATTGCCTTGTACATGCCCTTACATTCGCATAGAAAATGTTCGTACCTGTTACATCGACCATGCGTTTGCTACTATCGCATAGAATATGCATTACTCTGCCTATTGCATAGAACATGCTCTCGCTCGCGCCGCATAGAATATGCTTCTGTTTTGTTCCTTGCATGTTGTGCATGAAACATGCCTCTAACATTGTGTCACGGTTATTCATCTTGCGTAGAACATGCATTCTTATTGTATTGTACTTGTCAAGTTTCTTTCTTATGCTGGCACGATATTGTGTGTACGGTTTATTCAAAGCTGGTGCAACTAGATGATATTATATGTACAGTTCATTCAGAGGAACTCCAGGTAAGATTATTCCTGTCCCTGTGTTGGTTAGAAATATTCGGGTATGCCCGGTGTTTACACCACACCCTGTATTGGTTAGAACCATTCGGGTATGCCCGGTGTTTACACCACTCCCTGTGTTGGTTAGAAACATTCGGGTACGCCCGGTGTTTACACCACTACCTTGCTTTGGTTAGAAACCTTGGGATGTGATCTTGATGTTTATACCACCCCCTTCCGGTTAGAAGCGTTTGGAACGTGTTCCGATGCTTATATTACTTTGCTTTGGTTAGAAACCTTGGGACATGATCCCGATGTTTATACCACCCCCCTCGGTTAGAAGCGTTTGAAACGTGTTCCGATGCTTATACCACCTTGCTTTGGTTAGAGACCTTGGGACGTGATCTCGATGTTTATACCACCCCTCCGGTTAGAAGCGTTGGGAACGTGTTCCGATGCTTATACCACCTTGCTTTGGTTAGAAACCTTGGGATGTGATCCTGATGTTTATACCACCCCCCGGTTAGAAGTGTTTGGAACATGTTCCGATGCTTATACCACCTTGCTTTGGTTAGAAACCTTGGGACGTGATCCTGATGTTTATACCACCCCCACAGTTAGAAGCATTTGGAATGTGTTCTGATGCTTATACCACCCTGTTTTGGTTAGAAACATTGGGACGTGCTCCGATGTTTATACGACCCTCCGGTGTCTATACCACTCCCTTTCTCCTCTCGCGTGTGATGCGTTAGGATGTTTTCGGTTAGAAACATTCGGGTACGCCTAGTGTTTACACCATCCTCTTCTCCTCTCGCATGCGACGTGTTAGGACGCTTTGGTTAAAAGCATTCAGACAGCTTCTGATGCTTATACCCCGCTCTTTGTTTTGGTTAGATAATATTTGGACGTGTTTCAATATTTATCACTGTTCTCTTTGGTTTGGAACATTAGGGTGTGTTCCCGTGTTCACACCATCTCTCTCCTCATGGGTGCCACGCATTAGGATCTTGTTTTACGCCTCGGGTGCGCCTGAGGGTTGGGTTGTTCTTTGCCTTTCCTGCGTGATGCATAGTTAAGCCTGTATAATTTTCTTACATCCTTTCTGCATGAAATGTGGTTTGGTTCATGTTTACTTACTTATGTATGAGTTTTCTGTAGCATTTCTTTGCACAACATTTGCATCTAGATGTTTCATTACAGCCCTCATTGCATGATCATAAGTTATGTTGTTGCATTGTGCATGTCATTTGCATCTTGCCCCAGAACTACGCTGGTTTGATTCCTTGCAAAGGGATACGTAGGCAGCCTGCGGGCGTAACAGTTCTTTATTTTGTTTGTTTGTTTATCCAAGTCTTCGGCCTTATCAAAAATGAGTTGTCTCTGGGCTTTGACATTCACTCCGGTCATTTCATGACTTCCGAGTTCTGTCAAAGAGGGGCAACTATAGACACCCCAATTTTGACCGTCCTCAAGACTTGGACGTCATCGTTTGAACACTCGATAATTTTGTATGCTCCTGTTTGTTTTGAGTGCCTAAAGTTCTCGGCTGAGCGCCTTGCCTTTGAGCCTCTAAACTTGTCTGTTTTGTGCTTGGTTCTCGGCCGTGCTTGTTTTGTAGGTGGTTAGTCTGGAGGCCAGCCCTAGGTCAGCTTCAGGACCCTTTTGATGGACCTGCTTTGTTAAGCCTCCAATGTTGGAGCCATTTTGTTTTTTGAGAAGTTCCTTTAATGCCACATTTTTGTTAAGCTTTTGGTGGCTTTTGGGTAAACACTTTGTTAATATAGTAATTTTGGCTGGTTAACTCTTTGTACATCATTACATGACTTGCACTTATGTATCTATGGATTATGTGTGTGGACATTCTAAATACGACATGATGTTTAAAAATCCTGGCATATAAGCACTGCTCAATGGACATTATGATTTTTAATTGCTTCTGCTTTAGACCTCGATACGATTTGATTCTTTTGAATTTTTGTTTTAAGGCCTAAGTACAGGCCGGCCATGGCCCAACTTTTAGGGATAGGTTTGTGTCGTGACAAAATTAGAGGCAATTAGTATGTTATCCTTATGTCAATTATAACACGTGCGATTGCCATGTGACTTTTCTTACAAGCAAAGATGAGTCGACCTGTTAGGGTAGGTGAATATATTTTTTGAATTTTTAAAAAATTTCAAATGTATTCTTAAGTTTGTGGCTCCTAGTAAGTGCAAGATCATTGATCACAGAGATAGAAAACTAGTGATTCCTAGGAGGTGTTAGACCACTGGCTACACAATTATAAGATTGTGATTCCTAGTAGTGAACAAATTACTGATTATATGTCAAGACATGATGATTAGTAGTAATGAAAGTGTCTACTGATCCTATGTTAGGACGATGTGATTCCTAGTAGCGGAGTGACTACTAATCATTATAGCGACCCTGGTGTGAATCCAACCCGTTGATGTTTTGGATCCAGGTTTCATTGCCTTTTATGGTTGTTCATGTCATGCTTCTGCTCATTGTTGATTGGGTTGGTTATTGGGGTGTCTTGGTTGCATTGGGAACATGTTGGTGATTTGTTTCTTAAGCTGTTATTGCCCATAATTTTCTTTTGTGCTCGAGTGGCACTTCCTGCACTCGAGCGATCATTGTGAACTTTTAGCACTTTTGTAGGTCTACAGAGATACTGGGAGTTGTCATTCTTCGCTCGAGCAGCCATTCTTGCGCTCGAGAAGTATTCGCTCGAGCGGTACTTCTTGTGCTCGAGCGGTGGTCACTTGTATGTAAAACTTCTAAGAGTTTGTATTTTACGCTTTAGCGTCACTTCCTGCGCTTGGGTGGTCACACTTTTTGTGTCTAGACACTCGAGCGTCACTTCTTGCGCTCGAGCGGTCTGTGCGTCTATATAAGGTTGTAGTGCGCTACAAAAGTCACTTTTTGCTTTTCTCTCTCTTCTCTCTCTCCATTTTTTGCCATTTTAGGGTTTCTTGGACCTAAAAGCTTTGGTTTCATCTAGTTACACCCATTTTCTACCCCTAGTCCTATAGATCAAAACGTAAAGGGTCACTGGGGCTTCCTTTTCATTTGAACGGATATGTTTTCGTTGCTGATGGATTTTTTGCTTCTCTTCTCTTCGCTTCAAGAGGTAGGGATTCATGGAATTCTTTTCAATACCTTTCTATAGATAGACTTGTGGTATTTTTACTACATTTAAAAGTAAAGTTCCTGGTTAATTTGGTTAAAAAGCATAATAGTTGATTTGGGTTTAAATTGGTGGATTTACAGGTTATGTTTACATTTGATTTTGGGTTGTGAAAAGTATGTGTAGGATATGGGATTGGAAGGGTTTGGTATTCCATTCGTAAATTGTAGAATGTTGAAGAAAGGTTGTATGTAAACTGCAAATTGGGGTTATGTTGTGGTTGTTTACCAAATTGAGATTTTGGGGCTAATGATAGCAGATTTTGGTCATTGTTGTGTGTGTTGGGAATTGGAGTGGAGAAGCCCTATTTTTAAAACAAATTGGGATTAGCTATCTTTTTATAAAATGTGAGAGTTTCTAATGAACGGGAACATGGAATTACTTAAGGGTGTATCTATTATTTCGGTTATGTAATTGGCATCTAGAGTTTGTCCTTGGCCATCAGTGGAGGATGGTATTGATTGTTGTTAGATATATGCCATGTGTACTAGTGTAGGATGGACTACGTGATATGAGATGATATGTTGTTGGTTGGAAGTGGACATTGTGAATAGATAATTCCATTGTTGAGTTATGAATTATGTTGTTAAAGAGGTAATTAGAATGTTTGTAAGTGTTTTTTTTCCGTTGAGAGACTATTGTAGAATAGTTATGGTCTTGATGTTTAGTACCCTATAATGTATTTTGGGAATGTTTGAAATAAAGTAAAACCTGTGTGGAACGGTGGTTTGCAGAGTATATTTTAAAAGAAATGAGTTAATAAAATTAACTGATTGTGATTGTTATGGTGGTGATCGGACTAGGTGTATGTATTACACTGTGTATTATTGATATCAGTTAGCGTGATTATGCTTTTATTGTGATGATGTTTGGGGATCCGTTTCCCGTGATGTTGAGCCGGCAAAGCGTGGCGCCTTAACAGAGGTTTTCTCGTTCCCTTTCGGTTTGCGCCTCGGTAAAGCGTGAAAATGGGGTCCGTTTCAGCCGTATCTTAGCCGGCAAAGCGTGGCGTGTTGTGATAGGTTCTTCGTTCCCTTCCGGTTTGCGCCTGGTAAAGTATGACCTGAGGAGCACCTCCTTCCAGGTGAGGCCGGTAAAGTGTTATGTGGTATTGGTATTGTTGATCGGCCATCCGTGCTGTAGGCCGGTGGAGATGAGATTGGTAGTATGTATTACTTCAGTTATTTTATTGTGGATATATATACGTGTTGTCGGTTTTCATATTATGGAGATGAGATTGGTAGTATGTATTACTTTGGTTATCTTGTTTGAATGTATGTATGTGTTAATAGTTTTATACCGGTCACCTTTTTAAATCGTTGGGCCTATGGTCAGGGAAGGTTGTAGATATATATATTGGGATGGATACGCTTATGGTGCATTGGGAGGTAGGATGTGAATTATGATTAGCATGTGGAGTTATATTTTCAGAACAATTGTTTAAGTGAGATTCTTTTGTTAATGTGGGAAGTTTTATCAACGAAAGAAAGAGGTTTGAAAACATTTTCTTTTGGAAGTAATGATGGAAATGTGAAAGAGGAGAAATGATTTTTATACTGAATTGTGTCAGGATGAACTTTTTGAGAAAAACACAGTTGCAGGAGTATATTTTGGATATTAAAATTCATATTACTCATATGGTATGTCGCTATGCATTTATGATCATTTTATCTATATGTTGTGATTGATTAGGATCTTTGGGATCTCTATTGGGCTTAGTGCTCATCCTACGTGTTGGTAAACTTTTTCATATACAAGGCTGGAGGAATCGTGTGTGACTTGAAGTCTTTTAATTGTTGGCCACGGGGCCCTTTACTTGTTGGCCATGTATTGTATAAGGGTAAATCCCTTTTGTTTTATTTATTGTTATTCAATGTAAGCCTAAGGGCATTATACCATGTCTTATTCATATCATCATTGTTGTAGTAAGAGGATGTTATTATTTGTTCTTGTTCATGTTCTCAACTAAATGGAATTATTATAATGGATTCGAATAATAAAATTCGGGGTGCGACAACTGATCACATGTCAAAACATTATGATTCCTAGTAGTGAAAGGTCTACTAACCACATGCTGAGAAATTAGTGATTCTTAGTGATAAGACTGTTGGCCATGTTATGAAGTTTCGAATAGTAGACTATTGAACGATGGATCTATGTTTCCTAGTAGTTCGGCTATTGGCTTCAGAGTGACAAGTTGGACCAACTATGTTTTGGTGCCTTGAATTCGGAAAAGACCTAATTCGGTTGATGACGGTCTGCGAATGTGTTTTCTATGATATGATTTTGAGAGTTTCATAATCATTGTGACACAAATGTAGACACCCCATTTTTGACCGTCCTCAAGACTTGGACGTCATCGTTTGAACACTCGATGATTTTGTATGCTCGTGTTCATTTTGAGTGCCTAAAGTTCTCGGCTGAACGCCTTGCCTTTGAACCTCTAAACTTGTCTATTTTGTGCTTAGTTGTGGACCAAGAGCTTGTTGTTTCGAGTCTGGAGAAGAGGGTGGCCTGTCGGCCATCCCTACAGTCTATCGGCCATGGCTTGTGCCTGCCGGCCATCAGTGGTGGCCGGCAGCCTTTTTTCTCCTTTTTCAGATATTTGTTTGCCAGCTGTGCCAGCTATTGTTCACTGAAGTGCATCTCCATACACGTGTATGGAGGGATGAATACAAGCTTGAGTCTTGATTTTCTATATATAGGGGTTGCTCTTCCCCATTTGGAGAGGTTAGATATTTTGGATCAAAATTTTCTCTCTCTCTCTAGAATTCTCTCTCTCTCTTCTTGTTTTGTGCTTGGTAGTTGGTTTTCTCTACACCTTTGCACACTAACCCTTAACCAAACTTGATCACCTTGGGGCTGAGGTCCCTTGGAGCCTAGTTTGAGCTTTTGGAAGGAGGTTTGAGCCTGGAATTGTGGCTGTCTAGTGCTGTGCTTCAAGAGGTATAAGACTCACCTATTAAGCTTTGTTTTGACTATTTGTCTTGCCATCTTTTTGTATTGTTTTTGGCCTACTTTTCAACTGTAAAAAACTCTATTTTTATGGTTTAAAAATGGTGGTTTGAGGCTATTTTGTGTTGAGGGATAGTCCACCCATCTTGTTGCTTAATTATGTGAGCTTTTGTGCCATCTGTCAAGGCTCTCAAATCAAACTTTTTGGCCTTTAAACCACTGAAATTCAGAGTTATTTCAATGGTGGAAAACATGTTTTGAAGTCCAAAATTGGAGGGGTTAGCCTCCCCTCCTTGTGTCTTACTTGCATGCCTAGTTAGCATCACAAGGTAGTATGTTTTTGTGGCTTAACTTAGCTTGTTTCTAGCATATGTTTGCCTCTGATTTGGAATGTTTTAGCTCTGTTTTGGGCTGCTTTAGTCATATAAGTCTTGTTTTGCATAGTTGTAGTGCAAATAGCTTCACTAGTTCGATGTTTTAGGCCATCAAATATGATTTGCTTGAGTTGGTTCCATGTTGTAGTATCTTTTTACATGTAATTTCAGCATATATAGCTCTGTCACATGCTCATTTGTTTCACTCTTTCATTGCTTTTGAGAGTTGCTCTTGAGTCTTGTTTGCAAGCCTAGATGGCTTAACATGTGAGCATGTTTTTCTAGCATTTTGTACCTTAATCTCAGCATGTTTTTGCTACTGTTTCGACTGGTTTTAGCTCTATTTTGAGCTGGTTTGGTCTTTTGAGGCTTGTATTGTGTGGTTATGGTGCAATCTCCTTCACTAGCTTAATGTTTTAGGCTTTTAAACATGAATTGAATGAGTTGCTTGCATGTTTTAGTGTCATTTTGCACTCCATTTCAGCATTGAAATCTCTGCAATCTCCTTCTATTCTTCACTCTTTCATTTACTTTGAAAGTGGCTTTGAACCCCTTGTTGGCTTAAGTGTGAAATTGAGACACTTATGCTTAATGGTTTTAATCCTCTTTTGAGGGTTTCTACTAACCAATGGCATGAGCTCTCCTTCATGCTAAAGGTGCTTGTGGTTTAAGACCTCTTTCCATTAGGGGACACTCACCTTTTAGACTAATCAATTAGAGAATGGATTGGTAAGTTAAAATGTGTAAACAAAATGAACAAAGTAAAAGAGGCAAGATTAAGCATCTTCGTGTTGCATTGCATGTGTTCGGATCAGACGTTAATTCGAACATGAGAAAAATGGGACGTTTCATACTCAAAGTGATGAATTGTGGTTTTGTCGAGTCTTGTTTTGCATTCATTAACTTGTGCAAGCTTGGCTCCTTAGCCATCATGCATTGAAAATGCTTGGTTGATGGTTTGAGGGCCGAGAATTACACTCCTTTGAACTTGTGTAATGATAAAGAGAGTAAAAATGCACACAAACCTTGAGAATACACTACTTTGCCTCTGTTTGCTCTCTGTTGCAGCAAAAAGAAAGTTCGAGACAGGGGTGGCTGACCGGCCAGAAGTAGTGGCCGACGGCCACTTTTTGTAGCCGACCGACCAGTTATAGTAGTCGACGACCACTTTTTGTAGCCGACTGGCCACCAATGAATTTTTGCACAAGTGTGCTACTGAGTTGGAGCAGAGGCATTCTGGGAGTTGGCACAATTTTCAGTGATCAAACAAGTGCAAACAGAGGCATTCGATGGCAAGGCAGTGGCATTTTCGGGTGAAGCAACCGAGCATGCATGCGTCCCTCGCCCTCGAGGCCATTTTATTGCTTATTTAGTTAGTGTAACTAATTCTTCAATTTCAGTTTGTAATATTTAGCTAGCTTAGAATAGTTAGTTAATTTGTTTCAATTGTTGTAATAATTAGCTTAGAATAGTTAATTAGTTTTGACTTGTAAAAGTTAGCTTAATTAGCGTAGCTAGTTAGCTCATTCATTCGGACCCTCCTTCGTGAGGGCATAATGTTGTAATAAGTGTGCGTACATGTGTGTATGTCTTCCATCCCCACGTCTTTCTTCCTTTTATTTATCCGCTTTCGATGGTTAGATTAGGGACATTTTCAATTAGCATACCTTATGCTTGCATGTTTGCATCCATTCATTTGTCTTGTATGTACCGGGCTCGGTGCATTATTCAAACTGCATTGTCAAATTCAATACTTCTTGGAATACGTGTTTCAAAGCATGCTATCAAAGTGTTGCAAATTCCATGATTAAGTAGCCGAGCCTATTTAATTTCATATTGCATGTGTTGCATTAGGCATTTTGTATAGTTAAGATCATGCATTTTTCTAACTAGTTTTTGTTTTGGCTTGGAGTACTCGGTGAGTCTTTATGCTTTAGCATACTTGCATGAGTGTGATTGCCATGTTGCCATGTTTCGCATGCTTGCCATGAGGCTATGTGCTTATTTGCTAAACTGCATGAATGCCTGTGGATGAAAGCTTTATTATTTGAATTGGAACAATTCATCAAATGTGCATTTTAAGCCCACTTTGTTAAGTGGCAAATCATGTTTTAAGCCCACTATGTTTGGTGGTAAAACCATATCTTTAAGCCCACTTGAGGGGGGAAAATTCAACCCATTTTCGAAGACAAACATGAGTTGAATTGTTCCAAGTCTTGCGACTAGTCTATACTTGCTTATGTGCGTCACATAGTAAAGTTAGCTAATAACCAGAATAAGAATACATAAGGTTTATAAAAGAACATATCGTGATTAGTAGAGGCCGATCTTTGATCGGGCGAGCGGGGGTGCTCATTTTAGGACCTTCCTCTCTCGTACCTAAGTTCCCGAGTCGAGGCAACTTTTGTAATGACAGACACATGGCCTTTGGCACGAGTCAAGGTTTCCTAAATTTTCCAAAAAAAAAAATATTTAGGTGGCGACTCTGTAATCTGGCAAAGCAGTCCAATTTTGGCATTATTTGATTTAAAATCAATTTTCCAAAAAGGTTTGCCGGATTTAGACTCTTTGGTGAGTATCAGTTTCACATTGCACTTTGTGAGACTAGATTCAGAACTGTGGAAGTCCGAACTGTGAGGCCTTCTTTTCAAACCCTTTCCGAAAGGCGGGGGAGCGGAAAAAGGCGAGCCCACAACAAGGAATTGTTTAAAGACTCTGTATCAATTTTTGGAATGGCTGAGAGCCTTCGTATAAATTCTACTAATGTGGAGGTGTCATGTAGAAGGTGGGTAGGATAGGCTTGAAGAATCATTAACTTTGTGTCCAATGGTTATGCACAATATAGTAGTGCATATTGGTTTCCATGTGGACGAATATGATATTCAGATTTACACAAGAATACTGTCATGAAATTGAGGAAACAGGTTTTATGAGGAAAGAGATAGGGCTAGAAGATGTTAAAAGGGTAGAACTTTAAAGTTCTTTTGTCTAATCTGCTTAAACCTATATGGTGGTTAGTGAGGCTAAAAGCTTCTTTGAAGCTATAATTTTTCTAGAAAGAAGTTACTAATTTAATTTTATCTTGCATAGTTGTAAGCTTTGGGATGCATGTGAATAAAAGCAGATGAGATAGGCTTGTTATCAAAGGATATCGGCAAAGAGAAGGTTTGGATTGCTTTGATATGTGATCACCAGTTATGGTGAGTGTAATCGCAATTGTATGAAGTTTGGAGATACATTAAGATGGATGTTTAGATAGCTTTCCTATATGAAGATTTAGTTGAATAAATCTTTATGGAACAACTGGAAGGGTTTGTCGGTTCCAAGATGAGGAAAGTCTGTAAGCTTGAGAATCATTATATGATTTGAAATAAGTTCCGAAACAATGGCATGTGAAATTTAACAACACAATGTTGTCAAGTGGGTTTTAAATAAACAAGTATTGACAAATGTGTGGATGTCAAAGACACTAACAAATAGATATGTCAGTTTATGTATGTATGATTGGTAATTATGAGATGATGTTTAAAATTACCAAGAGGTTGTTAAACTTAAGTTTGGAATGAAGGATGGGCCTTGTAGATGTATATTTGGGAATTAAGATTTCCAAAACATTTGATGGTGTTATACTTTCTCAATCTCATTGTTTTGATAAAAGTCTTGAGAAGTATAAGTCAGATACAAGTGTGTTAAAGACTTCGGTAGATTTCAGTCTCTATTTGACTAAGAAGAATGGAATATTCTCGGATCATAGGAAGTCTAAGTATCTGATGAGTTGTACAAGGCCAGATATAGCATACTAAGTTAGCAAACTAAGTAGATACATGAGTAATCCCGATGCCTATCTTTAGAAGGTGATTGTGCGGGTACTAAGATACTTACGGTATAATTGGGATTATGGGTAGCATTACACTTGATATCCCGTTGTACTAGAAGGCGCGCCAAGTGGATATCTTGTCCATTAGTGGACTAGTTTTCATTTTTAGAAGTGCAACCATGTCTTGGAAATCTTCCAATTAGAAGTGTATATCGAGATCAACGATAGAGTCTAAGTTTATTACTTTAGATAAAGCAACATAAGAAGTTGAATGGCTACACCAACTCATTGAAGATGTTCCACATTGGCTGAAATCTGTGCCCACTATCTGTATTCATTGTGATAGCCAATTAGTGATTGGACGGGCACAAAGTAATATTTATAATGAAAAGTCTAGACATATCCGTCATAGACATAATTCCATACGATAGATGCTCTCGAGTGAAATTGTCTCTATAGACTATGTGAAATCCAAAGACAATATTGCGGATAAAAAAGAATGGGGTTAAGGCCTTTAGTGAGTGTTACCCGAACGAAAAACCCAACCTAGTTGAATAGAGATGTTCAAAGGGATAACCTAATTTCGTGTAACGGTTGAGTCACTGAAGAGGTAAATCCTCTTGCCCATTCCTTTATACAGTGATACCCTGTGGGATGGAAGGTTAAGCTAATGCTTTTAATGACCTAAGTACTTTGAATAGTCAACCATGGTATAGCGAGACACCTTATGTAGGTCATCTATATGAGTGCGAAGTGGGGCCGCTTCTTTAAGAATTAACAAGGTCAAATTCTTTAAAAGCACTCATTGAACCAGGCGAGTGTTACAGGCCCAAACCGAACACAATAGTGAGAAAAGAACAATAGTTGGAGTGACTCCTGTGTGAGGTCTATTGTCTTGGTTTACACAAATGACAGAATAGTTCAAGATATCACGTTTACTGGTTAGCCAGTAAATCTGATAGGCTTTCATTACGAAAGGTTCAAGGCCAACAGCTACCTTTTCGGATGTAGGGTTATTCTGTGTGCTCTCTCTTTGAGTCTTTGTTGTCTCACGTTCTTTCTTTATTCGGCCAATTTTATTCATGTGGGGGATTGTTGGAAAATAATGGTTTTTTCGCAACTTTAATGTGAAATTAAAGTGGGACCCAACCGCCAATTGAGGTTGGTCTAAGTGGTTTTGTATTCTCTTAAGTGAGAATATTGCAATACAAAAATAAATGTACCAAAAGTATTAGGCTGTGAATGAGAATTGTCTCATAAAGTGGGCATCAATAAAATTTGGGATTAGATTTGGACTTAGTCTTGGTTTAGACTAGGCCTAGGCTTGTACTTGTACATGTGCTGGGTTTGGTCTTGGACTTGAACTTGAACTTAGTCTTGAGTTTGGGCTGGGCTGTGTTGTGTTGAGCTTAGCTTGTACATGTGTTTGAGATTAGGCTAGGATCGGGTTGTGACCCATACCTGTATCCATTTTGCGACCCATATGGTTTAATTCTCAAACTTATGCATTATATACAAATTATGATTTATATAATGCTTTTGGAGTTTTGAACCTTTGTAACTCTAGCCCTAATGGCTAGAGTTGATGACATTTGATGGCCTTAGTTAATGGCAATTGATGCTATAGCCATCATGGCTAGGGACTCCCCTACTTGTATAAATAGAGGCCTTTCCTCTCTAATTAGGGATGGTCATTTTAATCCAATTTGCGGGGGCCCACCCATATTGTCATGACCCAAACCCTCCCCTTGGATTAAGGTCATAACCGGCTAGTAATTAAGGGATTACCTACGGCCTCAAAACTGATCAAACATATTTTCAATAGAATAAGGGGCTAAAATGGAAGTAGACTTAAAAATTTTGTCCAATGAGCTATGCTTACATGGTAAAGCAAAACACTCCATTAACAATCCATAATAACTCACACATGTAGACGAAAATAACATCTTATATGTCTAGGATCTTTCAAATATGTAGTCAGCCAAACAAAAAGCTTATGTACGTAATGATCCACATATTCACCAGGGTAACAAAATAGTGAACAAAAGAACAAAAGAAAACAAGGTCTCATGTGTGAGACGTTCGGGTTGACTCCACGACTTAACTTCCTCTCATATCTTTCATTGAGGCTGGGTTGGGACATCTCTTTGCTCACCTACACACATGTAAATGATAGTGAGCGATAGCCCAGTGAATAATATCAAAATAAAGGAGTTACATGAATGAAACTTGTAGCAAACATATCAAACAGCCATAAGCCCAATTATGTTTCCATCTAATACATCGAACGGCTTCGGGCCCAAACATATCAAACGGCCTCGGCCCCAATTCGTTCGTGTCAAACCAATCATTCATGTCAAATGACCTTTGGCCCAATTATAATATTCAAACAGTCTTTGGCCCAATCATTTATGTCAAACGGCCTTTGGCCTAATCATTTACATCAAATGGCCTTTGGCCTATCATTCATATCAAATGGCCTTTGGCCTAATTATAATATTCAAACGGCCTTTGGTCCAAGCATTTACATCAAACGGCCTTTGGCCCATCATTTATATCAAACGGCCTTTGGCCCATCATTTATATCAAACGGCCTTTGACCTAATTAAAATATTCAAACGGCCTTTGGCCCAATCATTTATGTCAAACGGCCTTTGGCCCATCATAATAATCAAACAGCCTTAGGCCTAATTCAATTCCATACTCGTATCCATGTGTGTCTCGTACCCTTGATCATGATCATATTTGTATTCAATTACTTTTATGCAAAAGATTGTCATTGGAAATATTCATCCATAATCCAACATACAAATCCATAAGGTTCATACAGAAGTAACGTTTGTAAAATAACGTATTTGAACATATCTTTACTAAGATATTACTCACAGTGATCTGTTAGATGATTCGCCCTTGCGCTTGACCCTACATATATCATAAACATAATGGGTCACAAGCGATTCAATCCGTTCTTAATATATATTCCTCTTAGACCTCTTTCTTATCCTTTTTGATCATTCACAATGCTCAATGTATGCCTAAGACTGCTTAGAGATGAAAGAGAACGGAGAAATAAATCACAAAACAACTTTTCAAAATTTCTGAAACAGGGCTCTCTGCTCGAGCGTAGCTTTTGCTGCTCAAGCAGACCCTTTTGGTCTGCAAAAGTACTGCTTGCCTCATTTTTGCGCTCGAGCGTGACTTTGGATGCTTGAACGTAATTTCTCACGCTTGAGTAGACGTCAATGTCTGCAAAAATTTTGGGAGCTCGATTTCTACGCTCAAGCGGCACTTTCCCCGCTCGAGTGGACAAGCCGAATTCTGGGTTTTCCAGAACTCTGTTTGAAGCTCAAATTTAATATTCAAAGGTCCAAAACTCATGTTTTTGGTACAAAAACATGGGGAGACATTATATAACATAAGAACATAGGTAATTTGGAACCAATTTGTCTAAAATCATGGTTTGTCTCTCAAATCATTTCAAATTCTTCTTGTCAATTTCAAAACTCAAATGATCAAGCTCTTTACTTACATGAATCATGCATGCATGTAAAACATTGACTTTAATTCCATTTCAACTAGTACAAGTGGTGCTCAAAATCATGAAGCTCAAAAAAAATATGCATGCATGTGAAATTTGGTGCTCAATTCTTCATGTTCAATATGCCTCATGCTTGTGCATATAGACGTCAAATTCTTCATATCCATCTTAAATCTTGTTCTTGATTACCATTTAACTTTGAATTCACAAAATTACAAACTCAAACTCACGAATTTATGCTCAATTACTCGTCTAGGAGCTTCAACCTTCACAATTTTAGCTAGTTCTAGAGTCTAGCCTTTCAAAACTTGAGTTCTCTTGCAAAATCTTCAAGAATGGCTCCTTTCTCTCTCTAAATTCAGTTCACCCTCTCTCTCTAGAGTGTAGAATCTGATTTGAGCTAAAAAATATGAGCTTAAGCATGCTTAGCTCATTTATATAGGCTTTCCCTAATTAAACTTGATTAGGGTTAATTAATTGTGCTTAATTCAATCAGTTGAATCTAATAATTTTGATCCGAATCAATTTTCAATTAAATTTCACCGTAGGCTCTAAAAATTATGCTAATCACAATGGTGTAGTCAATTTCGGTTTCTGTGGCCGATAAAGCCTTCAATTTTCAGTTTACAATAGTAAGTTGAATAGATCTTCCTATGATGAACAGGTGTAAGGCCAAAACCACATAAAATCATGCAATTAACACCCAAATTCAAATTAATCACATAATCACAACATAATCATGATTAATTAACTTAACATAAGACAGGGTTATCACAATCTTCCCCCCTTTAGGAAGTTTGGTCCTCCAAATTTATTTTACCTCCGTCCGAAAATAAATGTGAGTAGCGTAGTCGCATTTCATCCTCCTTTTCCCATGTGGCATCGTTCCCATAGTGTTACTTCCATTCTACCTTTACCATCGGGATAGACTTGTTTCTCAATTGTCTCACTTGCCGGTCAATGATTCGTTCTTGCCATTCTTCGTATTCCATATTTTCATCCAGAGCTATCCGGTAGTAATCAATCACATGAAACGGATCTCAAAGATAACCCCTCAACATTAATACATGGAACACATTATGTATTTGCTCGAATCCCGGTGACAAGGCAATCCTATATGCAACTGGACCAAGTCTTTCCAGAATTTGAAATGGCTCAATGTAACGGGGTGACAATTTTACCCTTCTTACCGAATCTTATCTGGCCTTTCATCGGAACCAGCTGAACAAATACATGATTACCAACCTCGTACTTAAGAGGTCTTCTTCAAACATCTGCATAATTCTTTTGCTGGCTTTGTGCTGTCTTGAGCCTTTATTGGATGATTTTAATCTTCTCAGAAGTATCTTTCACAATTTTGGGCCCAAATAAAGCTCTATCTCCGACTTCTGTCCAACAAATTGGCGATCCACACTTTCTGCCATACAAGGCTTTGTATGGTGCCATACCGAAATTAGAGTGTAAGCTATTATCGTAAGTGAAGTCTGCCAATGGTGAGAAGGTTTTTCCAACTTCCTTGAAGTCTAATGCACATATTTGAAGCATTTCTTCTAAAGTCTAAATAGTTCTCTCTAACTGTATATCGGTTTGAGGGCATAAAACAATGTTGTATCTTCATTCTGTTTCCATTCCCCTTTGTCATAGAAATTTAATCCATTACTCAACCATTCTACAGTTCATGTTTCGATTCAGTATTCAATTCAGTGACTCATCACAGTTACCGAAGGTTAGTCGAGAGTCATCAGGAATATAAAGTGGATCCAGATACTGATTTCCAAGCCAACAAAGGTAACAACGAAGCAATTAACCACACAATGTACATAATTCAGGTATCCTCATAGCATCGATTGTAAAGTACAATAATACTGAAGCAATCAATTTCTAACATGATACATGTGTTCTCAATCATTCAACAGTTTAAAATTCAGTTCAATATTTAATTCCCTGTTCCATCAAGTCTTTGCACATTATTTGATAGTCGTCAAAAGTATAAAGCAATTCATATATTAATCCCATGACATCAAAGGTAATATCAAAATAGTCAATCACATGTTAAATACAATTTACACATCCTCAAAGCCCCAATTGTAGAATACAATGGCACTGAGCAGTTATTTACAGGGCGTATTGAATTCACACACTTTCAGATAGTCGAGGTTTTCTAATCCCAATAGTGTTCACAATCAAAATGGTTCGCGATTAACAATTACCGTAACATGAATGCCCAAAATCCACTAACACTGAAGCAACTATTCTTCCATACAAAACATATTCTGATTATTCAAAGATAAATGTTCAATACTATTTATAATCAAATCGATCTGCCGTTATCGGTTCCCATAGTGTCAAATAAATAAGAATACAGTAATATAGAAGCAGTCATTCCTTAAAACATTCAATCACTAGATTTGCACAATTCAGTTCATCTATAACACACATGTCCCCAATAGTTAACTAAATCTCTGAAACCCCCCCTGGAAGAGAAAACAGGTAGTATCTCAGCCCAATTTCACCCGAACAGACATAAGCATAGCTGAATAACTATATTCGACCTCTGATCACTGTTCCCAAATTACTATCCCAAAACTGAATCTGATACCCGTGGATATAACTGATTCTCAAAATACAGATGCCCGCAGGACTGATACTCAGACTTGCAAACTGACACGTGCATTCCCTATAGAGGTACACTCTAAAAGCACATAATCAAGCAAATGAGAGCCAAAACACCCTTATGTTGGGGTAGGGTTTCCCTGTCCTATTGTCAGAAGCTAGGGTTTCACTACGCACACAGCGGTTTCAAACAACCTAAAATCGGGTAAGCAACCTGTCCTAGTTTGGAATAGTCACTACGGATTCCGATATGCACTAGGTCGAATGGTCACAAAGGGTGCCCCGGTAAAAACTGGGGTTTGTGTTCCTGTCGTGGCAGAGCCCGTAACCGGTCAACCTTACAGCACGCTTCTCGAAGCGAGCCTCCAGCAAACCATTCAGGAATAGCATACAACAAACACGGTGTCCTAGGCGCACCAATGCAAATGCAATGCAAAGAGACACATAAGTGTAATCAAAACAAGATATCATGAGTTCGAGTCAAGTTCTCTAACTCCCCAGCGGAGTCGCCAAAAACTATAGACGCGCCTCGAGGGCTTTGCTTCTACAGTTCGGACTCAAATGTCACGTTCTGAATCTAATCCCGCAAAGTGCAATGCGGGACCGATAAATCACCAAAGAGTCCAAATCCGGCAAATCATTTTGGAAAACTGATTTGTAAGAAAGAAATGCCAAACATGGACTACTTTGCCAGATACAGAGTCGCCACCTAAATATTTTATTTTGGGGGAATTTAGGAAACCCTGACTCGTGCCTAAGGCCACATGTCCGTCATCACCAAAGTTACCTCGGCTCGGGAACTTGGGTACGATTGGGGAAGGTCATCTATGAGCACCCCCGCTCGCCCGATTCGAAGATCGGCCTGTACTAAGCATGATATTTTGTTTTGAAAACATATGTGTTCTTATTCCAGTTAATTAGCTAGAATTACTATGTGATGCGCACAACACACAAGTATAGACTAGATCGCCTAATTTGGAACAAAGCATCGCATATCCGTTTATTTGGAAATTGTTTGAAGTTTGCTACTCGCAAGTAGGCTAAAACGCAGATTTCAATGAATTGTTCCAATTCAAGTAATCCAACCTTCACCCATAAGCATTCAGGCAGTTATATCACATAAGCAATTAGCCTCATGGCAAGCATGCTGTCATGTTAACACTTACACACATGCAAGATGATAAAGCATAAACACTCACAGTGTACTCCGAGCCAAAACAAGAAACTAGTTAGAAATCATGCATGATCCTAGTTCATGTTAAGATGGCTAATGCAATACATGCAAAATGCAACTAGAACAGGCTCAACTAATCTAAGAATGGCATGTGAAATGCGACAACTCGATATACGTATTCAAGTTGGAATTGAAATACTATGCAATTAGTATGATGCGCTGAGCCCGGTACATGCAATACAGATGAATGATGCAAACATGCATAGTATAAGGATGCTAATTGAAATATGCCCTAGAACTAACCATCGTAAGCAGGTAAGTAAAAGGGAGAAAGAAATGGTGGAAGACATGCGTCACACACACGCACGCTTATTACACAATTGTGCCTCTCCCGATGGAGGGACCGAAAGAATAATACAAATTAACTAACTAACAAGCTAATTAATTATTACACAACACTTAACTAATTAAACAAATTAATTAAGCTATGAAAACAGTAAAGCAACCTCGGGAAGAGGGTCAAATGCATGCACGCTCGGCTTCACTCGGAAATCCATCGCCATGTCACATGTTGCCTCTGTTTGCACTGATCTGCACCTCTGAAAACTGCACAAGTCTCAAGGATGCTTCTGAACCACTCCCTGTGCACTGTGGGAGGTCATCGACCAAGAAGAAAGGTCACCGGCCAACGGGAACTAGTCATCGACCATTTGTGGGGCTCTCGGCCATCAATACATAGCCGGCCGGCACTGAAGATGGCCGACCGGCCATCTCTTCCTGCAGAATCTTATTTTGCTGCAACAGAGGACAGACAGAGCATGGCAATGCATTTTCAAGGCAATGTTTGCACCACCACCCTCCTTATCATGTTTAAGACTCACAGGAGCATGGTTCTCGACCCTCAGGCCATCAATCATGCATTTCAATGCATGATGGCCAAAGAAGCCAAGTGTGCAACTTCAATATCAAATGAAATACACACAAAACACATAAAGGGGCCCCCAACCTCTATCATGGTTGATCAAGAGGCAAGGGATGCATACATAATGCTATATAAGGCTAATGGTAACAAGCATGCCAAATGCAATACAACTTAGACAAGCATGCAAAATGCAACATGGACATTCAAGCATGCAAGGCAAACATGTGGCACCACGTAAAGGGACAAGATATGCAAACACGCAAAGCTACTTAACAAAAGCATGCCAAATGCAATACCACTTAAACATGCAACAACATGTTATGGACTAAGTATGCAACAAGGCACAATTGAACTAGCATGTCACAACATGCAATTTACCAAATATACAACAAGCATGCGACAACATGCAAGGCAAGCATGCAACAACATGCGGGGATGGTCTTAAACCGAAATGGATAGCTCTCAAATAGGTCCAAATCAGTGGCCAAAATGCTATGGAAATGAGGTCCAAAGTACATACAAACATGCATGCCAATTGGCCTAACACTTAAGCATAAAAGGGAAACTTTTAAGAACACTTAAAAGAAGACAAACATGGACACTGGATCAACATGTTAAGCTCTGAAAACATGTTAAGAGTGATGCCAAATCAAACACACAACACAAGCAAGGCATGCTAGTGGACTTAAAGCTCAAGGCTAGCCAAGGGACTTGAACCATGGCCATATCAACCAAGCCCCAAAGGGCTGAGGTGATTGAAAGAAGTCCCAAGGCAGGCCAAAACAAGGCTAGAACATGCATGGGATGTGGCCAAAAACATGCTAGAAAGGTGAGCACAAAACAAGATGCATACAAGGCCAAAAGGGGCAATTGCACTACACCTATTACAACCAAACATGGCAAGGTGCAAGCCAATAAAATTAGAGCTATGATATGTCAAAATAAGCCCAAAAACCCACCTAGATGGCATCCCAAAGGCCTAAGCATGGTGGCATACGCAACGACACATTCATGAGGCACAAAACACAAACCCTTTAAAGCATTAAAGGAGCGATTAGTGCAAGTATTCAAGCATACTATATGGACTGAAATAACATGACAAATGATTTCAAATCATTGAAATGGCCCAAGTAAAGCATGCTAGTGACTTAAGCACCCAAAGCTAACAAGCTAGATTGTATGGTAGCTATACAAAACAATGCGAGCATGACCAAAACAATGAAAAACAGAGCTTAAGCATGTTAAAAGAAGGCTAGAAGCTTCATGAAGTTGAGCCAAAATCATGCTAAAAGGACATGTTACAACATGGTGCATGTTAAGGCAAATCATGGGATTACAAGACAAGTATACAAAGCATGCATGGTATGTCTAAACCAAGTCAAAATAGTGCTATATTATGGCAAAACAAAGCCTAATATATACTGAAATGAAGCTAAAACAAGCTAAGTATACAAGCTACAAACATAAGCCATTTATGTAAGCATTAAAGACAACAAGGAGAGGGTATAACCCTCTCCTATTTGAGACCTTAAAACACCATCCCCACCACTGAAATCCCTCTGGATTTCAGTGGTGAGAAGGCCAAAGCAAGGTGATCTCAAAGCTTAAAAACAAAGCACAAGAATAAGTCCAAACAAGGCCTAAGAGGGGGTAAACAATCCCAAACACAAAAATGACCTTAAACAAAGGTCTTAAGCACTAAAAATCAGAACTTTTATCAGTTATAATCTAAGCTTAAAACAATAAGCAAGAAGGGTTAAAAGCTTAAGCAAGAATGGGGTATCTAAAGCAAGGAACTCACCCTTGTAGAACCTCTTCAAGAACAAAGCTCCAGCAAGTTTTCTGAGTTCAAACCAACCCAAGAACACTGAAATCAACCTGCTAGCATCTCAGCAACCAAGGATGGTGTTTTAGTGTGTGTTTGTGTACAATAGTAAGACAATACTACTCTTTTAGACACAAAACAAAGCTAAACAAAGAAGAATATATACAACACTTTATCTATCCTCTCAAGAACAATTTTTCTTAACCTTGAAGGAGGGAGGAGGGGCTCCCTCTTTATAGAGGTTCAAATTCTAAGGCTTCCAAGATAAGCTAATCAAAGGGCATATCCCTCCATACACGTGTATAGAGGGGGTGAATTGTGGATGCCAGCTGCACCAGCTGGCATAAAATATCTGCATAAAGTAGATGAACAGGGTTCGGCCACCAAAAATGGCCGATCGACCAACATAAGTGCCGGCTGACCAAATATAATGCCGATCGGCCAACACTTTTGGCCGATGGAAAGAAAAAGGGGCCGATGGCATCATGCCCTGGCCGGTGGGTTGAGGGGATGGCAAACAAGTCACCCTCTTCCCTTAAAAGTAAAAAACACAAGTGTTTGGTCCATAACCAAGCACAAAACAGTCAAGTTAAGAGATCTTGAGGCAAGGCGCGCGACTGAGACCTCCGAGAACTCAAAACGAACACGAGCATGGATGATCATCGAGTGTTCAAACAATGACGTCCAAGTCTTGAGGACGGTCAAAAATGGGGTGTCTATACAACCCCACCTTGATATTACCAAGTGAAATACTGAATAAAGGTGTATATATATCTTGTACTATTATAAAGAGAAGTGTTCTCTGAGTGTTTATGCCTCATATTTTGGGTTTTCTATTACATAAGTAGATAATTTTCTCAGTTTTATTAGATAATTTCGCAAACTGAGAAATTGTTAGTTTTGTATAACTAAAAAAATAATATTTTCTTTTTATGAAATTTTATATTCAATATTGGTCATGTTTGATAAATCTCATTGTGTAGACTCCAAAAATATATATTTTATTAAAAATAAATGTGTATAATAAAAATTATGAAATTTGTAAGTTTTGAAAAAAAAAAAAAAAAAAAGGAGTAAAATTCCACATTAGCAATACTATTTGAATAAGAGAACATATCTCGTACTTTTGAGGCATGGTTAGGTGATTTTCAAAATATTTATGATTGATGGGGAGGGTGGGGCCTACAATTTTGTATTAGGGCATAAGGTATAATGCTTGGTGATTAGTGGATAACATTGTCATGTGGTGCACTTGTAACACCTAATAATTTTCTACTAACACTCAAGGAATTGACACAATTCCTTCTTCTTTTAATAAAGAGATGAGTTTTATATAAATAAATATTTTTAAAATAAGATTTTATGGGTTAACAAAAAAGAAAGAGAACTTAATGGAACATGAACATTCCCAATAGGACTTTTAAGCAATTAACCCAATTATTAGGACTTCTTCCTTAAAATTTAAGAAAAACAAAAAGAAAATTTGATATTGAAGATTAAATTTAAAAACAAAAAATTAATAGAGCAGAGATGTATACTGACAAAATTTGTATAAATTTTTTGGGTTTGATGCGGATCTTTCCCCTAAAAAAAATGTAGATGATTTTCATTTGTAATAAAAGGCAAATTGAATCCCTAGTCGTGCAGTTTGCTTCTTGTCTCAAATCAATTTGATTCTTGAAGCTCTAATTGTATCAACTTTTATCCTTTAATTTTACACAATGCATGAATTAAGTGCAACGGATAATATCTATTAAGAGATTAGACCAAAATCAAATGCAAAATAATTCATTCAAAAGGGAATAGATCACTCACACTAATCCCTTAATTAGTTTGAGAATAATAAATTGACTATTTTAGTCTTGATTTTAATCCAATTTCTAAACACTGAATAAAGGTAAAATACTGAATAAAATTGACTTTAAAATTGACTTTAAGAGAACATGATTTCTTTTTTTAAAAATTGACTTTATGAGAACATGATCTTTTTTTTTTATTATCAAAACTCTCAAATTTTGAATTTTTCAGATTCATTTCAATTTTCAGATTTTGAATTCAATCATACAGTTTACAGTCTTATTTTCTGGAACAAAATGATCATATATATGTAAGCATGTGGACCTCGAATTGAAATTGCTAGTCCACCTTAATTCTCAATTCATAAATTTCATAATATGAATTTCAATTCTCAATTCTCAATTATATGAATTTCATAATATGACATTAACAATTCTGAATTATATGAATTTCAATTCGCATAATTTTATTCTTAATTAAAAAAAATTCCTTTTATTAACAAGCAGTTTTATAAAATTTCCAATTCAACAAATATAGGTTGATTTATTCACAATACAAAATTCCAAACCCTAATTTCAAAAAATATACAATAATTTCAACAAATTGAAAACCCTAATTTCAACAAATCGAAAACCCTAATTCCAAACATTAACAATTCTGAATTATATGAATTTCAAGTCGCATAATTTTATTCTTAATTAAAAAAAATTCCTGAAAACCATAGAGCATAATCATAAACCCTAACATTTTACAATTCAAAACCCTAATTCCAAACATTAACAATTCTGATTAACAATTCAAAACCCTAACACATTTATAATTTCATTTTGTTCCAAACATTAACAATAAACCAACCTAATCATAATTTCTGATTTCACAATTCAAAACCCTAACATTTTATGATTTCATAATTTCATAACCACACATTTAAAACCCTAACACATTTAACCACACATTTCATAATTCAAAACCCTAACACATTTATAATTTCATAACCCTAATTTCTAATTTCTAATTCAAAACCAGACATTCACAAACACAATAAACACATAAGATTGAAATGAGGCACAGAGAGATAGATGCCATATCACGGACAGAGAGAGAGCAAAGACAGAGAGTGAGAGCAGAGTGAGAGTCTGAGAGCAGAGGGAGAGTGAGAGGGAGAGCGAGAGTGCGAATCAGAGAGCAAAGGGAGAGCTCGAGCAAGCAGAGGAGTCGTCTGAGAGGGAGGAGAACGAAATAAGTGTAAAAATGTGATTGCAAATGAGGGCTTTTCCGTGTTTTATATAAGTTGTAAAAGCGTGGTTCCAATCCACGCTTTCATTAATGAACAATGAAAGCGTGATTGTGAATCACGTTTTCTTAACAAAATTATATGAACAGTGAAAGCGTGATTCACAATCACGTTTTCTTCAGGAAAAAAATAATAATTTATATACACAGTGAAAGTGTGGTTCCAAACCACGCTTTCTTTAGAAAACGAATTAAACGAGATGCACAGTGAAAGCGTGGTAACCACGCTTTCTTCAGAAAATTTTTTTATGTTAAAAGCGTGATTTGCAACCACGCTTTCTTAATTAAAAGCGTGGTTTGCAATAGCGCTTTCACTATTCATCACATTTTGGGCTCCAAACAGTGAAAGTGCGATTTGTAATAGCGCTTTAGCCTAGTTTGGAAATTCCATCCAAACTAAGCCTAGTTTGGGAATTAAGATACAAAATAGGCTTAATATGGGAAAAGCCTCATGGCCATACCCTAAATCATGGGGTTCTTGTCCCTTTTGTCTCACACACTACAAGAAAATTTGCCTATAATGCGCTTGTATCAAGACGTTTTAAAAAACGCGGTGTTTCAAGGCGTGATGCCTATTGATGGTCTCAATGAGTCAAGTCTGATTAACTTAACAGAAACTTAACCCCATATCTATTCAAACCATTATAGTTACCAAAAATAACACAATCTCACTCTCTCTCACACACTGCTCTTCTCTCTTGCGATTAAAATTGATCTCTCTTACTCTAGGTGTTCTTCATCAAATTCGATCTCGATCTCTCTTGTATGTCGCATATCTAAAATCGAACAAGAAAGTCAATCTAATTTGATCGAAATTCGAACTTGATATGATCTAATCTCTCTCATATTTTGTTAGATCTGCTCTCACTCTGGCTGTTCTTCAACGAACTCGATCTCTCTCGCAAATCGAAGATCCAAAATCGAACAAGAAAGTCGATATAATCTTATAGAAATCTAAAGTAGATCTAATCTAATCTCTCTCATATTTTGTTAAATCTGTTAATTAACAAGGTTTAAAGCAAGCTGTTTTTATTTTGTTTTTCATTAACAAGTGTCAATCGGTGTTTGAGTTTGAACTATCAGATATACTTTCTCATTGTCAAATTAGATCTGTTGATGAACTATCTATTTTTCCATTCTCAGATCAGATCGATCTCGATCTCTCTTACTCTTCATCTCAAGTACATTTTTTCATATCAATTAGTTCCTCCTCACAAGTGATTAATCTCTCTTACTTCTATTTGGAATTTAGGCGTGGTGGAATTCAATATGTGATATAAGTGACGATACACTGATGGATTTAAAGTTAATTTTGATAGTTTTTGTATAATTAAAATTTTTGATTTATATAATATCAACACCTTCTAAATCACAATAAAAAAAATGAAAATAGTTTATTTTCATCAATTTAGTTAAAATAGTTTATGTATAATTATTTTTTTCATTAACTTTTTTTGAAAATTGATACCTTTTTTCCCTATGCTTAAATTCCTTGTTTAGTCACTCTGTTTGATACGCGTTATAATACTATTCATTCTCTGAAGAAAATAGATAGTGCCTATAGCTTCAAGTCTAATGTTGCGAATGTTTGTTTAATTTTGTTATACTATTAGTGATTTTCATTTGTTTGATTATATATATATCTGTGAATCTGCTTTCTTATTGGATATCATTAGTTTAAATTGTCTTTTTTCTTCTTCTTTTGCAGATCGATGTGGTACTTTAATTGGTTCTAGTAAGGATGAGGTACTTGTTTTTGCTGATTAATATGCTTTGGGTTTCAATTCCAGGTTGTTTCCTTTTTCATTGTGTGGAAAACATTGAATGTGCAGGTCAATTTCTAGTCTCTCTTATTCATTCTCTTCTTCATTCTTTATGATTTCAGTGTAATAAACAATGCAAATATATATTTTTCTTTCATTATAATCTGTATAAGAACTTCATTATAATCTTGGTTGGAGATTTTTTGTATGTACATGAAAGGTGATGCCTCTATGGATCTTGATTTGTTTGTGAGGATTCACTGATACCACACAATTGTGATTTGGTTATTGCAATGCCTAGATCTTGGATGAACCTTAGAGGTACCCTTGTTTCTCTTATTGATCACATTGGAGGTATCCCTGTTTCTTTTATCTTTTCTAACATGGATGAACCTTTATGGCCTAATAGCTTATATATGCACCTTAAAGAAATTTTATTTTTATTTTTATTTTTATTTTTTGGCTTCTTCTTTCAATTTTTATTATTATTTTTTCTTTTCAAAAATCTGACTATGGGGTTGCCAATGAGTTTTATTGATTGCATGGTGGATCCAAGAACATGCATAAATGTCACCCCATGTATTGTACAATTGGGGGTAAATTCTTTCTCCTTTTGAAAATTTGTATAAAATTTCTCTCTCTCTCTCTCTCTCTCTCTCTCTCTCTCACACACACACACACACACACACACACAGATTTTGTTATATGCCATTCAGATTTTTAATTGGCCAAGTATTGTGTAGAAAATCTTCAAGGAATTTACTAATTTCATTCTTGCATCAAGCACTTGGTAGTATGTGCTTTGCAGCTTTGTTCTATGGTAAGACATGTTATGTTCCTTTTATTTGTGTATCAAAAATATTAATATTTGGTCCCTTTCGGAGAGTTCAAATGACTCAACTTTTTATTGGGTTCTTTTAATGATGTTTATTTTCCATTTGTTTCATGTGTAATAAACATTTGAATTTTCGTTGTTAATATTGATTGCAATTTTTGCACCTGTTGGGTTTCTTGATCATTCACACATAGGTTTGATTCTTGACTTTTTTATTTTATTTTTCCCTCCAAAATACTATGTATATTTCTTGTGAAAAGATTGTCTGCTTGTTAAGAATGTCTATAGCATGATGATCAACTATGTTAGAATTAGTGGAAGATTGATCTTGTCTCAAAAGCACTTTAATCAATTGTTATATGTACTGCAGCCCTTGTATGAGTTGCTTGGGCTTTAGTGTCTATATTTTGTGCTGGTGTTGTGGCTGTGTTTTCTACTGGTGCTTCAGTTGTGGCTGTAGCTATGTTGTGTTTTCATAAAATTTTCAATGACATTTTATTCATGTTATTTGTTCTTATCTAATGTAGGTTCAAATATCAAAGAAAGGAAAGAAGAAGAAGAGGTAGATAGGACAAACTGAATGAAAGAAGGCCTCTTTTTTTGTTGTAAGTTTGATTATCTATCTACTTGGCTATTTATTTACTAATATTGATACTAATATGTTACACTAGAATTATGGTTTAAAAGTAGCATCAGTATTGGCCATGGAGTCTTGTAAAAAATAGTGCACAAGCTATAGGTTCCATAAATTGGTGGTCCTGTTGGTCCTATTATTGATTAATGTCTCAACTGCATGCTTTCATGGTTTAAGGTCTGATGTTATTACAAATTAGTTGCATGCTTCCATGTTTATATGTTTTTTGCACTAACTATTGCTTCACCTATCAAAATTTTGTTGGAATTCGCTTGGCACCTCAACCATTTCTTGTCACTTAGCACTGCCTTATGAACTTCTGGATTTGTTATTTGATAACATTGACTTAAAATAAGTTGCCAAAATGAAAGATACATTTATAATGTTCCAGCATCCATCTCATTATTGGTCTTATAGTTGTCTTATAACAGTTCCAACTTGTTAAGCATATGTTGATTGGCCCATTATGGAATGGGCCAATGAGGGTTTTTGGTTTTTCTTATTTGTTTTGAATTGTTGTGTTTTTTTAGTGCCATTGTTTTGTCAAAGGTGGGATACTCATGATCATGTAATTGGCAAGATGGAACCAAATTATTGATTATGGTTTGACGAAAATGTATTTTGATGATACTTTATGTATGAATGATTGAGAGAATTTTTTGCGTAGAGGAGTTAGTTGAGTACTTTTATGCATTATTTCCCCATCTCCATATAATGTTATATGATGTGTTGATTACAATATATTGGATATGTAAAAATTGTGATTAGCCTAATGCATGTTAGCAAGAGTTGAATTAGCTTGATGCCTTTTTCTTTAGGCTTTATGGCTTCAAGGGCAGTAAGGGATGTTCATATTAAATGTGTTGATAAATTTGAGCCTTATGTGTTCTTATACAAATTTCAATTAATTATCCAGCTATGCTCAGAATCAGGAAAGAGAGAGAGAGAGAGAGAGAGAGAGAGAGAGAGAGAGAGAGAGAGAGGGGAGATGGCATTTTTTTTAAAAATGCCACCAAATAATGTCACTTGTGAGTCTATTCAGAAAAAAGAAAGGTGGCATTTTTTGAGAAAACGCCACTAAATGACGTCATCATGATGTCATATGTTAATTATGATTAAAATTTAAACTGGCATCAAAGATTTTGCAGCGTTTTTAAAACCACCGCCAATTGTATTTTGTGACGTTTTTTAAACATTGTGAAGCTATTACGGCGGCCGCATCAACGACGAAAATATTAAACATTGTAAAATTCAATTGTGACATTTTTCAGGCCTGCAGTGATACTTAGCACTTTAAGCAGATTATATTGCTAATAAACCTTGCTTAGACTTCTAAATCAATTAAGTTGATAACCAAAACAATTATAATCCAACCTTGGACAATTAGATCCTTTTATACCTAGACTTTTTCTATAAATAGCCTAATACACTCTTCTTTTAGAACACTTTCGCTAGCCTAGGGAGTGAACAAGAGAGCTCAAGATGTTTCAAAAAAAGCTAAGGAGGGAGAAGAAAAAGAAGGAAAAATCAAAGAAAGAGTTGGCTACTAGAGTGAGACATCATATCCTCTTCTCTTTTCTACCATTTCTCACCTATACCTTCCACTTCTATGTAACAATATGTATATAATATATATGATATTATGTGTTGGTATGATAGTTTGATCATGTATAGTATAAAGATTGTGTTTAGAGGTTGTTTCTTTTTTTTAATCAGTAAGTTGGTTTTAAGGCTCTTGAATTTATTTTTGTATCAAACTTCCATGAACTGAAATTTTGTTTAAATTAGGTATTATTTGGAGTATATAAAGCATGTGTAAATTTTTATAGAGCCCAAATGTGTATCTTTGTAGCCCAACCAATTTTCATTAGTTTTTGGCCAAAAGTTTCAAAAAAACAACCCTCTTGTTCCATTTTTATAAACTTCTAGAAAAATCTCCATGAGTTTATTCTTACGTCAAAATTTTCCATTGCACATCATCTTTATACTAGAATTTATTTGAGCAAAAATGATTGAGCAGATTGTGATAAAAACCATTTTTCCCAACGGTCGTCAAATTTGAACTAAGTGTAGTAATTTCTCAAATTCTTGAGTTCTGGAAATGATTTTCTGGTTTTGAAAATTGAAAATGAAACTAGACTTATAACTCAAAAAAAATCAGCCCAACAGAGTCTTAGAAGTTTGGTTTTCAAATTTCTTGTCATACTGACGTGAATTTGAAAATCTGAAACTAATAGTGAATGTTCTCTCTTGTGAAATATCATTACCATGCTTTGTTTCTTATTTGTTTTGGCATTGAAATATCATATATGCTTCTTTAGTTTCTTTGTTTGATCTTGTCTTAGTTATCTTTCATTTAGCATAGTTGTGATTCTCTGTTGTTGTAATTGAATTCATAATAAATTTAAGAAAAAGGAAACTAATTAGGATGGTAACGGGTTTGCGATCACTTGACACAAATTGGAAAGATAATTAAAGTTGATGTTTTGGAAATGAATTTTGGTGGGATGTGTTCCCTTTGAGTTAAGTGTTGTGCAAGTGGTTATAGCGTAATCCTAGGATGGAATGAATGTATTTGGACTCTATGTGGTGGTTTATTTTGGAGGGATAAAGTTGGATCTAGTCGGGGACATTAGGGTGTTTACCTTGTTTTTGTTGTCCCTTTTGAGGTCCTCGGTTGGCACTACTTGGTAGATAATCGGCATAGGCATCCGTGGTAAGGTTTATAAAGCAGCAAAAGGAGAAGTACCGAATAACTTGAATCTAATCCTTGTGGTTGGGAGGAAGAATTTCTTTGGAAAATTCTAGATTGTCTCATTAACTACTTACTTAATGAACCTTATTGTGTTGTTATCATGTATCCATGCTTTCTCATTTGTTCATACTTGTTCTTTGATTGTTTGTTTGGTTTGGCAAAAGTTGGGGTGTGCATATTTTTTACTAGGCCTCGCAGCTCAGGACTTTTATTGTCCTGACATTCAATGCTAGGTTCTGAAGGATTTCACCAGTGAATAAGAGTTTGTGGAGGGGCTCGGGCAACTGTGGCGGGCATGGATAGATGTCGGATTTTCATTCTCACTATTGCAATTTTATTTTTTCTTGTAGTTTGTAAAATTAGGGCAATGTTGTCTGTAATATATTAAATTCTAATGTGGTATTATTTATCTTTGGATGTGAAACCTTAGCAAAACCTTGTATTTATTTGTTATTATATCCTCTGATGTCCCCAATTTTTGGGACGTCACACCGGCGATCCCCAACCCCAACCCCTTTGCCCCATCGCCGTCGTCACTGCCATCACTGGCAGCCTCCCATAACTCTAAGCCCCCCACTATCCTCTGCAACTCTGAACCTCTCCACCATCCCTCTGCAGATCCGAGTCATCAACCATCTTCTCTCTCATCGTTGGTTCGAATGACATGAAGGATGAGGAAAAAGAGGAGAGCAGATCGAAGAAGTAGGAAGAAAAAGGATATCGATGTTCATAGATCGGATTGGTCCTGTTTTAGAGTAAACCAGGAATCAAACTAGTTCTTGTTGTTCTAAAATAATTGGAAAGCCACTAAATTGATAAAATTGTGGAATTAAACTAGAACTGAACTATAGAAATCGGTTTGGTTGAATTCTAGGGTTCTTGAAATCTTATATATAACAATAAATATGATATATATATATATATATATTATATGTCAATAAATAAACTAAAAATAATTAGTTTGGTTAAGTTGATTAGAGTTTATAATTTTGAGTATTCAAATCTTATGAGAAATTGTTATATTTTTATTAAGATATATAAAATTATAAAAAATAAATAAATAAACAAATATATCATGGTGGTTTGAAACCGTAACCAAAGGCCTGGAGTTTGGAATCGGACCAATTTGAACAATTCTACTACTTTTGGAAGCACAACTAGCATCGAAACTAATAAAAATCAGGCCTAATTGGTGATTTGGACCTGATTGGATCGATTTATCGATATCACCAATTTTTTGGACCACTCTTGAAGAAAGAGGGGAGTCAACCAGGGAAGGAAGAGGTGAAGAAAGGAAGAATTGGAGAAGCTAGCTAGAGATGGCTCCGAAGGCAGAGGAATGTTGGAACATGGTCTTTTTACTTATTTTTTATTTTTTATTTTTTATATATACGAGCTTTAAGCAAAATGACATTGTTTAGATCAAAACAAATTTCATTTTGATCTAATTTAAGGAATACTTCATAATCCTCTTCCCCTATACGAGCCAAATACCACTATATAACCACTGACATATCATTGTTGCCATTATCCCAGGACACATCCCTACTTTCACTACTGTCACCACACTAAATTACCTACCTATCTCCATCCACACCATCATTAGAACAATCATTAATACTATTATTTTTAAAGTTGCAATCAAACAAATATATATATTGATAAAGTTATTTTTTGTCAATAAATTTTTGGAAAAATTAAAAATAAATAAAAATAAAAAAAACCCTCCAAGGTTTGAGCCTTGTAACAATAAATTTTGAATTTTTTATTTTGTCAATTTAAAAACTTTTGATTTCTTTTCAATCTAAACATTTCCTTATTTTTGTTAAGTAAAATAAACCAAAAAAAAAGAGGTATTTTAGTCATTAAACTCAATGAAAAAGGTATTTCAGACATTGTATGTATACTTACATTGAATTTAATGACTAAAATACTCCTTTTCTGTAACAACTCGGGTTAAAACTTGATATTTTTTTTGTATAGAGATGA
The DNA here is from genome assembly GCA_036172215.1 of Camellia granthamiana. NCBI lineage: Eukaryota > Viridiplantae > Streptophyta > Magnoliopsida > Ericales > Theaceae > Camellia > Camellia granthamiana. Next base: position 58,823,759 of record CM069908.1, on the reverse strand, counting down.
ATTGCATTAAAAAGATTTTTTGTCAAAAATTGGATTTAATCTGAAAAAATTCTAAGTGTGAAAATTAGATTTTTCAAAACTCATGATTTTGAAAATAATTTTTCTCAATAATTGTTCCTTATATATTAAATACTCTAAATTGATTTTATGATATTTTTCTATGAAATATTAGTCACTTTACTTCAATCTTCAATTTTAGTAGTTGCAGTCGAAAAATTGTTTTGTACTAAAACTAGGAGAACCACTTATTGATTTTTTTGGATTTTGATTTTCTAGTATTTTTTTTGAATCCAAATGGGGGTACTTCCTTATTTACATTGTAAACTTAAGTAAATAAAATATAAATGTAAGAGACTAAATGAAAGCATTTACTTAAATGATTGTATATGAAAATAAGGTTGTTGTGCATGAACTGCCTTAGGATTTTGAACAAGATTTTTCCCAGGTTCGTGAAAATAAGGTTACTTACCAGTGTCTGCTATATGCATAAATTCTGATAGTCAATCAGCAATAGGCAAAGTACAGAGTCATATGTATAACGGTAAATCACGACACATTTGTTATCGATATAATATCGTGAGACAATTGCTCTCTAATGGAATCATTTCCATTGAATATGTAAAGTCCAACGACAACATAACAAATCCACTAACCAAAGGGTTAGCAAGAGAGTCAGTTAAGAATTCAACGAGGGGAATGAGAGTTAAGCCTATTAATTAAGAGTTACCACAATGGCAACCTAACCTAGTTGACTGGAGATCCCAAGATCTAGATTCAAATGGACAACCGAGTTGTGTGTGGTTCATAAGGATCACTAGGGAGTCAAACTCCTACCCATTTCTATAATGAAATATTGATGTTTACAACATGTTAGGGTAAGCAATATTTTTAATGATTCTTATATCTAGGAATACCTAGTGAAGTATGGCAGGATACCGTTCATAAGAATCACCTATATGAGTGTTAATTGGGCCGATTCTATGAGAATTGTTGTGGCTAAAAATCTCTAGAGCACTCATGAAGTACTAGGTTATGCAGGGCCAAAATGAACACAATTGTGAGAACTAAATTGTGTCTAGAAATATGCTATTTGAGTTCTATTGTCTTGGTTTACACAAACGGCTGAACAATTCAAGACAACATGTTCACTGATTAGTCAATAAATTAGATAGTGTCTCACAAGGTAAGGTTCAAAGCCAAAAGCTACCTATCCTATGCAAAATATCTCCGATTTCTATACTCTCTTTAGAATCATTATATTGTTGCATTTCTTTCTGTTAATTCCATTCAAGTGGAGGATTGTAGGAAATTTGGTTTTTAAAAGCTTATTTTGGGCCAACTTTAAGCCCAAATTCAAGCGGGACCCACACGTCTTTTGAGGTGGGTTCGAGTGGTGACGTATTCCTTACCGCATGGTAAGTCACACCTCGAAGTCGATTTGTCAAAACCACTTATGAGTGAATAAGAAGCTGACGTCATTTTTTGCTTCAAGAAGTTGGAAGTTAAAAAGACAATGTGGGTTGATCTAATTATGTTGTCCCACATTAGAACAGGGAGGGAGTTTATATGTGTATATAAACTCTAAGTTAACACACTTGGGTGGGCCCCAAGGGGCACCCAAGTTTTGTGGAGGGGCCAATTATGGACCAAACATGCTTTGAACTCAACACCACACATATGCGCCGCCATTGCTATCTATCAGGCCGATCGAGCTGAGCGAGGGTACTAGTGTAGGTCAGGTTCTACCTTTGAATTTTTTGTGGGAAATTTTAAATTTCTGAAACAATTTGGTTCAAAATTTTGCGGGAAAGATCTTGAAATTCGAAATTGAAAATTCAAACCCAACAGGCATGTCTCCTCTCTCCGATCACCTCTCTTCCTTTCCTGCAATTCAAAATTGCACCTATTCTAAGGGTTTCCTACTTTTTCGAACAACCACCATTATGCCTATAAGTTCAGACCCCTCCAATAGTTCAATTTTGTGATAGTTGAGTTTTGAGGACTGCTCGAGTGGTCATTTGATCACTCGAGCGAAGATTTGAAGCTCTCAGTAGTTTGCTACCTTACAGGCGAGACCACTTGAGTGGTGAAATGGTTGCTCGAGAGTAGATTTCATGCTCCCAGTATTTTCACTATAGCTCTGCAAAACTTCTGGAACCTCTTATTTTTCGCTTGAGCGGTAAAAAGGTCATTCGAGTGATCCCCTTGAAATTGTGTTGTTCGCTTGAGCGTTGGAAAGTTTGCTCGAGTGGTTTTTCTGGACAACTCACTTAAAAATTGATTTAACTCATTCCTTCCTCACTTTTTCCAATTGTTCTTTCTCTCTATTACCCATTCCAAAACCCTAGCCCCCAAACCACTTAATTTCCCAAAATTTTACCCTAGATTCATTTAAGATCCTTTAAGATAACTGAAAAGCAAGTCATGTTCAAGAGATTCACTGATTGTTTTGCGATCTGGTGGAGGTTTTGCTTGGATTCATCACTTGAGCTCCTATTTTAAGGTAGGGGTGTTCTTAACTTGCTATACCTTTAATGTGAAACTCACATGTGGTAATTTCACTCGTTATTCATGTGTGTGTGTATATATATGTGTGTATATGTATATACATATAGATGGTGCTCACTATCAAATGATTTGGAAGGAGATGAGTAATGGTTTTCGATTAATGATGGAATTATGTCTATTATTGAAGATTAGTGTTGTTGATGATGGAAATCAGTCTCTAATTCATGAAAGAGAGAAAACCCCTAATTTTCTACAAACCATAGTTTTGAAACTTGTATAATAAAGAGCAGTTTTGCTCAATTGATTTTTAAAACATGAAATTAGGCATGTTTATTTGACTTTGAGGTTGAAATATGAATTATTGGATTGTTGTGATACTAATGTGTATGAATGGTTAGAAGAGTTAAAAGGGGGTTTTGCCCAATTAGCCTATAGAACCTAAAATTAAGTGTATTTACTTGACATTGATGTTGAAAAGTTAGGCTTTGAGACTTTTATACCAAAACTGGAGAGGATGATGGTTATGAATTGAAGAATCTTCTCATTGCTGACATATGAACTATTGAATTGTTGTGCATTGTAATGATTTAGGGGAAAATGAGAATATAAATTCATGCATCATATGCATTATTAAATTTCTTTTATAATACAATGATGATTTGAATAATGGAAAGTTGAAAGGGGTAAATAGTCTATGAGTCTGGGTAGTGAGTCGGGTGATTTTGAGTAGTGTCTTGTATTTGGTACTCGCGCGGGGAGTCAAGGTGCCCAATTGCCCTACGCATACCGCAGGACAAATGTGGGAAAATATTTTTGGGTGTCCATGAGCCCACTGTTTCTCGAGTCGGCGAATGTGGAAAAACATGGTTTTGGGTGTCCGCGACCCTGCTGTTTCTGGAGTCGACAAATGTGGAAGGGAATAATGTTTTTGGATGCCAATCGCAGCGCCGTTTTTGGAGCTGGCAAATGTGGGACTGTTTTAAGTATACAAAATCTATATCTATGTATGTATTTTGAATTTTGGTTCTTACTTGAAAGGTCATAGTATATTTACCACCCCCGCCTGAATTCAAGAAATGTTTACTCAATTTACATTTTTGCATACTCATGCATAAGGGCATTCATACATATATATTATACAATACATACAGAATGGTGCATTGCATGATCATGTGTTTTTCAGTTAATGTTATGACTAGTTAAGTGCATTACCTACTGAGCTTTTGCTCACCTCCAAAACTAACCAAATTTCAGGTAATAAAGATAAAGTGCTCCCTAAATGAATGTTTGGGTTGAAGAATGCTTTTGGGACATGAAAGCTTGGGTTGAATCCTATTTTGTATGTGTTAAAGATGGTTTCATATGACTGAGTGTAGTTAAATATTGTGGTGTAACAAGGATAAAGACATTTTTTTTGTTGCATCTTTCCTTACTTGTTGAACTCTTTTGATTTTGATTGTAAATGTGATAAAACAACATTGTAAAGTTGGAAATAGTTCGAGAACCAAGGAAGGTTGTTCATATTATATCTCTTACATTTGGTTGTGTTGTTTATCCTATAAGGGTGATGCTTGGATGAGACAGAGGAACATGAAGGGTTACTTGTCAAGGCGTTACAAATTCATTCAATTCCTTCCCGTTTTCCTTCTCTCTTGCATTATTCTCTATATTAATTTTCTAGAGAGATTTAAGAGAGTACAAAACATAGGTTCTGGTTTGCTAGGTAGATTGTTTATATTGCTACTACAATTTGCATTCCTGATCATTGTATCCTGGGAGATAAACACCATTAATTTGTGAGCACTTGTGCAGCGACGAATTTATCTTAAAGAGAGAGTGTCACACGCTCGACTTGATCATCGAAGCCTAATATGGTTTTGACAAGTAAATTTTGTGAGTCAGTTTATTTTATTTGTTTGATTGTTTCAGTTTTCTTATTGTAGACAAAAGATTGATTTCAACAAGTGCAACTCTTTGTGTGTGTCATAGTTGTACTAAAACAAATAGTTTTTTTTCTCATTGCTCCATGTATTTGTAATTTTTCCATTTTATTTTATATAATTCCCTAAAACTTGTAAGTTGTTGTTGTTAGGACTCTTTGTTGTCAAATTCCATGGATCAAACCCAAGGTTGTAATTTTTTAAATTCACATGTTGGGTCAAACTAGGATTACTTTGGATTTCTCTAAGAAGTTAATTTTCTTCCAACACTAGGATTACTTTGGAGTCCTTTAAGAAGTTGGTTTTCTTCCAAAAACAGGATTACTTTGGAGTCCTTTAAGAAGTTGGTTTTCTTCCAAAAATAGGATTGCTTTGGATTTTCTATAAGTAGTTGGTTTTCTCCCAAAACTATTCTATTCATTAATTTTTCCTCCAGATCTTCTTTTTGGTTCTTAAGGGTTATATCTGGAGATATTTTGTTAAGTTTTCTTTGATGTTTTTATTGAGTATTCAACTCATGGTTTAAAAGAGAGTACATCAAAGGTTTTGTTTTTTATACAAAAGAGAGAGTTGTTCTTCGGTGGATTCTGAAGAATTCGAGCCTGAAGCTTCGGTGGATTCTGGAGTGGCTCATCAGAAAGACAATTTCGTGGTGAAGATGGGGTTGGAAGAGGCACATAGAGGTTGGTTCAATTAGGCGTTGTGGATTCGCTAGATAATTGAGAGTATACCTGTGTAATTCCTTTAAATCTTCTTAGTGGATTGTTCTTGTGGCTGTTGCCCGTGGTTTTTTTATCACAATTGGAGGTCTCCAATTGTGGTTTTTCCACATAAAATCGTTGTGTCTCTTTGTCTTGATTGTTTGATTGGGATTGTTATATTCTGCTTAAAATTGATACATAATCACAAATCAACATCTAGGAGGTTTCTAGATTTTTCAGTTGTGAAATGGATAACCATCAAAAAGAGATATCATTGTGATTGTAGATAAGAAGATAAAATTGATGGAACCAAATAGAACAAGGTAAAAGATTGGAGAAAAATGGAGATGAGGATGAACTAGGATAAGGTTGAAATGAGATAAGTTTTGGAGACAAAAAGAAAAAGGTAGAAGATAGGAGAAGGTTGGAGAAACTTTGAAGATAAGATTGTATTGAATTTTTTTTATATATAATTATCTTTTGACTCAAAGTTCTTTATTATGCTCTTTAGCCCTCACTTTCCCTTTTATTATTTTAGTTTTATAACACGTTATCAACATGAGATTCTGACCAACTAAGAAGGAAAAGTTAAATCACATACAAACAAAGTTGGTGTGATCTTCTAACAAAGTGTTTGAGATAAGTACATATAAATTATATATAAATAGTTTATTTTTATAGAAATAGCTCATGACAAGGTTAATTCTCTTAATATATTCATGTGATACAAAATATATTATTTTTGTTGTGTATAGTGCATAAACATGTCAAATCTTTCAAAATTTGAATTCTTAGTCCTTGATAGTTTGGGAAAAAATTATTTACCCTAGATTCTTAATGTTGAGATCCACCTTGAGGCTATGAATCTTGGAGACACTATAAAGAATGAGAATGAAGTATCCCTGTAGGATCGCGTAAATGCAATGATATTCATTTGCCACCATCTCCAAGAAGAATTAAAAACTGAGTAGCTCACGGTAAAAGATCCACTCATTTTGCGGAATAATTTGAAGGAGAGATATGAGCATTAAAAGACTGTAATCCTCCCGAAAGCTCGTTATGATTGGTTGCACCTGAGGTTACAAGATTATAAATCAGTTAGTGTGCACAATTCTGCATTATTTAAAATAATCTTTCAATTAATATTATGTGGAGAAAAAAAATATTGAAGAAGATTTGCCAGAAAAAAACATTTTTTCACATTTCAAGCTAATAATGTGTTCCTGCAGCAGCAATATGGACAAAATACTATTAATTGATTTCATGCCTTCTTATGAATGAGCAAACTAATCAACTTTTACTAAAAAATCATCAATCCTACCCAACTGGCTCTACTCCACTCCTTGAAGCAAATGAGGTTGCATTTCATGGCCATGGACGACGAAGAAGTCATGGTTTTGGACGTGGTTGAGGCAGAAATAATTACAGAATTTGTGGAGGACATGCTCAAAAACATTCAAGCAAAAATACTATGTCATTCCACTAGAAGTGGAATAATCTTGGAACATCATAGGAAAAGGGGAAAGGTTTATAGAATAAACCTACCAAGAATTATGAAGATAATTGTTATAGATTTGGCATGAAAGGACATTGGTCATGTACCTGTCGTACGCCCAAACCTTTGATGGATCTTTATCAAGCCTTGATAAAAGAAAAGGGCAAAGAATTTGAAATGCATTTCATGGATCACTATGAACCAGTTGATATTACTCATCTTGATGTTTCTGATTTCTTTGAAGATCCTGAAGGAAAAATTGGTCATTTAATTGGCGATGGAAATATCCACACTAATTAATCCAATCATGTTTCTGAGTTATATTTTGTATTGTCTTGCTATGTTTGTTTGCTTGTTTTGTTTTTGTTTTTGTTTTTTTTTTTTTTTTTTTTTTTTTTTTTTGGAGTCTTTATTTTCCTGTTTTAAGTTAGGTCATCAGAGTTTGTCTTTTTCCATTTAATAGTTTGTATTTTCTTATTATGTTTTAGGAGTAATGAGTTTCAGTTTTTTTTATTTATTTTTTATTTTTTATTTTTTATACATAGGCATGGCTTTCATTGATGCATTGACTAATTCCAAAATGATTGGTGATGATATTTGTGTAGTAGATAGTGCAACAACACACCCAATCTTACGTAATGCAACCTATTTTACACATTTAATCATGGGAAAGGCTAATGTTAATACAATTTCAGGTGCTACAAACCTGATTGAGGGCTCCGGAAGAGTCAATAGTATGTTTCCAAATGGAACAAAATTTTGTATTAATGAAACTTTGTATTCTAGCAGATCCAAAGAAATCTGTTAAGTTTCAAAGGTGTACGTCGTAATGGTTATCATATTGAAACTATAAATGAAGAAGAATATTTGTTTATTACTTCAACTAATTCCAAACAGAAGCTGATGTTAGAAACTTTTCCTGCATTTTCCTCAGGATTATATTATACGACGATAAAAATGATTGAGTCACATCTTATGATGCACCAGAAGTGCTCTAACCCAAATTTTTTTGTGCTATGGCATGATTGACTCAAACATCCAGGATCTATAATGATGCGTCAAATAATTAAAAATTCACATGGACATCCATTAAAGAACCAAAAGATTCTTTTACCAAGTGATTATCCATGTTTTGCCCGTTTACAGGGGAAATTAATTATCAAAACATCACCTACAAAAGTAATTACTGAATCATCATCATTTTTGCAAAGAATTCAAGGGTATATATGTGGACCCGTACATCCTCCATATGGACCATTTCGTTATTTCATAGTTTTAATAGATACATTAACTAGATGGTCACATCTTTGTTTACTTTCTACAAGTAATATTGCATTTGCTAGACTTCTAGCTCAAATAATTAGATTGTGAGCCCATTTTCCAGACCATGATATTAAGACTAATCATCTAGATAATACCAGTGAATTTATATCTCAAGCATTTGATAATTATTGAATGTCCATTGGCATTGATATTGAACACCCTATTGCACATACTCATACTCAAAATGGTTTAGCTGAATCTTTCATTAAAAGACTTCAGTTGATTGCTCGACCTTTGCATATAAAGCAAATTATCTGTTTCAGCATGGGGTCATGCTATATTGCATGGGCATCACTAATTCATGTCAAACCAACTACATATCATGAATATTCACCATTATAGCTTGTATTTGGTCTACCACTAAACGTTAGCCACCTTAGAGTATTTGATTGTGCCGTATATGTCCCTATTATACCCCCACAATGCAACAAGATGGGTCCACAACGTAGACTTGGAATTTATATTGGTTTCAATTCTTTATCAATCATTAGATATCTAGAACCTTAACTGTGATGTGTTTAAGGCATGGTTTGAAGATTGTCATTTTGACGAAACAATTTTCCTATCATTAGGGAAAGAAAAGTCACGGCCAGAAGCTTGATAGAAAATCAATTGGAATACTTCAACGTTATCGCATCTTGATCCTCACACTAATCAATATGAACTAGAAGTTCAAAGGATTATTCATTTGCAAAGTATTGCAAGTCAATTATCAAATGCATTCACCGACACAAAGAATGTGACAAAATCTTACATACCAGCTGCTAATACCCCAACACAAATTGATGTCCCTCTCAGACAATCAATGGGCATAGCAGCAAATGAGTCTAAGATATGCTAGAAGTGTCGAAGACCTGTTAGTGCAAAGGACAAAATTCCTAGAAAAAGAAAAACTCAAGAACATCCAGTTTGTACTCTAGAAGAGACTGTAACTAAGATCATACCTATACATGAAAATACTCTTAAAGGGATTAGAACTACAAAATAGGCTACAGTAAGTCTATCCAAATCTCCTACTTATATACCTTTTGAAAAGGAACCTCCAGAAAAGCTATCTCCTGAAGAGTTATCCCCTGAAATGGAAAAGGTATATACTTGAAATTAATGAGATCTCAATACATTATATAAGTACAGGAGATGTTTAGGATAGAAATCAAACTATTATCAACAATATATTTTCGTTTAAAATTGCTCGTGACATTACCAGAAGTAATGGTGAAAACACTACCAGAAGTGATGATGATAATGAACCACAAACTATCGATGAATGTTGATAGAGAAATGATTGGCCAACGTGGAAAGAAGCAATACAAGCGAAGTTAAACTCACTTATGAACCGTGAAGTATTTTGACATGTAGTCCAAACCCCTGACGAGATACAGCCTGTGGGATATAAATAGGTATTTGTTCGGAAATGCAATAAGAAAAATGAAATTGTAAGATATAAAACATGACTTGTCGTAAAGACCTGGTATTGACTATGAGAAAACATATTCACCTGTAATGGATGTAATTACATTTAAATTTTTTATTAGCTTGGCAATCACAGAGAATTTAAATATGCGTCTAATGGATGTGGTTACAACATATTTATATGGATCACTAGATAGTGATATATATATATATATATATGAAAATCCCTGAAGGATTTAAGATGTCAGAAGCATCTAATTCAAAGCCTAAAAGTGCTTATTTTATCAAGTTACAAAGATCTTTATACAGGTTGAAACAATTCAGTCGCATATGGTACAATCACCTTAGTGAATATTTGTCAAAAGAGGGATATGGAAATGATCCAATTTGCCCATGCATTTTTATTATAAAATTAGAATCCGAATTTGCAATTAATATCGTATATGTTGATGATCTAATCTTGTTGGAACTTCAGAAGAGATTACAAAAACTGCAGAATATTTGAAAAAGGAATTTGAAATGAAAGATCTTGGCAAAATGAAATTTTTCTCGGCCTATAGGTCGAACACTTGCCAAATGGGATTCTAGTACATCAATTATCATATACAAAAAAAAAGTCTTGAAGAACTTTTATATGGATAAAACTCATCCTTTTAGTACTTTTATGGCTATTCGATCACTTGATATAAAGAAATATCCTTTTCAACCTCGAGAAAATAATGAACTACTTGGCCCCAAAGTACCATATCTTAGTGCAATTGATGCTCTTATGTATCTTGCAAATTGTACCAGCCTGATATTGCATTTGTTGTCAATTTACTAGCAATATATAGTTCTGCACCAACCCAAAGACATTGGAATAGAGTGAAGTAGATATTACGTTATCTTCGTGGAACAACAAGTATGGGTTTATTTTATTCAAATGAATCAAAGCCACAACTAATTAGATATGCAGATGTTGGATATCTTGGTAATCAGTAAAACAAACATTGTCTACTACATCTTCAAGTCACTTAGAGATACTTGCAATTCATGAAACAAGTTGAAAATGTATTTGGCTAAGATCTATTATCCATCATATTCAAGAAAGGTGTGGACTATCTTTAACAAAGGATAGCCCAATCATATTATATGAAGATAATGTTGTGTGTTTCACACAAATCAAAGAAGGTTATATCAAAGGTGACAGGACCAAACACATTTCACCAAAATTCTTTTATATGCACGAGCTTCAGAAGAACAGTGATGTTGATGTCCAACAAATTTGTTCAAGTGATAATCTGGCAGATATGTTTACTAAAGCTCTAGTAACTGCAACATTCAAGAAGTCGATGCATAACATTGGAACGCATCAACATAAAGATCTATTATGTAGCATTGAGAGGGAGTCATCTATTTGAATAAAATTACAAATTGTACTCTTTTTCCTTTGTCTAAGGTTTTTCCCAATGGATTTCCCCCATAGTAAGGTTTTAATGAGGCAATCTAAGAATATCACAATATTGTACTATTTTCTTAGTAAATGGTTATCCAATGGGGAGTGTTGTGAAATGAATAACCATCAAAAAGATATATCATTGTGATTGTAGATAAGAAGATAAAATTGATGGAACCAAATAGAATAAGGTAGAAGATTGGAGAAAAATGGAAATGAGGATGAACAAGAATAAGATTGAAATGAGATAAGGTTTTGAGACAAAAAGAAACAGGTAAAAGATAAGAGAAGGTTGGAGAAACTTTAAAGATATGATTGTACTGAATAATCTCCACCAAAGTTTACCTATAAAAACATATGTTTGTGCTAGTAAAAATTATGCTAAGGCTAGACCGACAGCAACTAAGCAGTAATTTAAACTACACGACTTTAAACAGGAACAATCAAGCAATTGTGGTTCTAGTTCGAATGCCTCAAAATAATAAGAACTTATTTAGATCAATTGTTGATAACAAAATAAACAAGAAGGACAACCAGCTTTCTGTATCAACAGATGGTAACAAGGTAGATTGAACAGAAAGAAAACAAGTTCAAATTTTTGTATCAACGGATGGTAACAAGGTAGATTAAACAAACTAAAAGCAACTTCATGCTGAAATAACCTATTTTCATTCAATAAATACATATTACAGATTACAGTAGCAAAATTACTCCTAAACTATGATCTCAACTACTCCTAGGTCTAAAACAAAGTTGTTATGCTATTGTTCATGTCTCCTCTCTTCTACCAACTTCTAGTCTCTTATAGCTCTTCTATCCCATGACCCCATGATCTCTTCAATCTATAACTGCTGCTATGTAACTGCCACAACTACACTCTCACTCCCAGTCCTCAAACCACATCATGCCTTTGCCTTTACATGTCGAACTTCATTCCTTTTAAGTTAACATGTGTCCCTATGTCCTTTTATCACTCCTTCGATAGAAGAAAAACTCGCACCCCGTTCATGCTTTCTTTTGGAGACAGCCCACTAAGTCTATGGCCACACTGCCAATAACAACTCCACCTTCCACGTTAGTCCCACATGCAAACCCCACTTCTAGTTGATGATCTCTGCCCTCTGATCATAACAATTTACTCTGAAATTGGCCACGTGTCCTCCACTGACTGAACCACCTGTCAACAAGGACTTGCACAAACAGGTGCAAACAATGCACCCCTTGTTCAAGGTAATTGAATATCAAATGATTTTAACTTGAACAAACTTGCCACTTGGGCCCAAAAGATGAGACAGACAATGAACAACTTACTTCAAGCCCAAAAACAAAAAGAAACCACCGTCCAACATAAGGCTGCCTTATTATTTTAAAAATACTAGGCCCATCATAAACTATAAAAGACCCACCTTTTCAACTTCATTTCCCTCTGATTCGAACTCCCCTGACTGTACTCCTTCTGAAACATTTCCATCTGAAACTAAAGCATTGCAAAACCCTAAACCATGTCACCCAAGAAATCAAAGCCAGTTCCCACAAAAGAAAGCAATGAAGACCTCCTCCGCTTTTCAAACTTTATTAAAACACTCATCATCCCTTTAAAGCTAGGGATTACCTTATTGCCCAGCACTAACTCCGTTGCTAAAGCCACCTTAGGCTCTTTATTCTTATCCCATTTTCCCGACGAGTTAGCCCCATACTACCCCCTTGCTAATGGTGAGAACCTGCTGCTCAATCAACCCAACCTTAGCTGGACAAATTGTAAAACAGCAAGAACCCCCTTAGATCCTGGAGGTCACCAGATTCCACATGGCAAAGCTAGGTTAAAAGAATCGAAGCCCATGATTCTGAAGTATGGAAACACCAGGGCATCAGTGAGGTAATTAGACTGTCAACCATGAAATATGACATGGACATGTGGCTAATTGCTGCTACCACATGCTTCTAGCCCCAGTCTTGTAACTCTCTAATTCTAAATTTTGGCATGATTGCTCCCACTATCCTAGATATAGCTCATTTAATTGGCCTTCTAATCTTAGGCAACCAAATTTATGCCTTGCTTGAACCCCCACAAATGACTTTCACCTTAAACACTAATATGAGCTACACAGAATTTATTAAAAAATACAAAGGCAAGCCTGGTTCCTTTGTCGAGGACCAAGAAAAAACTTCTCTTTACTTGGTTTAGCTTTGTCAATTCCTTTTTTGTGTTCCTGGATACAAGATCACCAAAGAATACATTCCCCTTGCCTTATGTATCCAGATGACCAAGCTATGGCCTTTGCCCCCTATCTTCTTGCTACCCTTTACAAGGGTTTATTCTCTCTAGTTAACAAGAAAAATCTTTGCCAACTGTGGTGGACCATTCTGCATTTTCCAAGCTTGGTTGTATGCCTATTTTCCTGAGGCACAACCTCCACCACCTAACACCATGAGGCCAATTCATCACTCCTATGCTGAATAACTTTTCACTTTCACCAGCAAGCCTACCTTTACTTTCACACACCATCTCACATGTTTTACAGCCTCCCATTTGACAAATTTCCTAGCCTGTATAGACCATTTCAACAATGCCAATTCTCATCCAACAGACTCCAATTCCTTTTCACAGACCCCTCTAATCTGACAAATGACCAAGTCCAGGCACAAACTGAAACCTAGAGACATATCTTAATCTGTAACTCTATGAACATGGCATGCACATACTCATTGACAAGAATGTCATAGTGCTTAGCCACCCTACTAGACTTTATTATCACTTCTAAAGGTAAGACTGTAGCACAGCCATAAACTAATTCATAAGGGGATGCTTGGATACTATCCTTTTTTGAATTCCTGTTTGCCCACAAAACCTCAGATAATAACTCATGCCAATCTCTTGGATTGTCTTCTATCACTTTACTCAATGTCACTTTGATTGTTTTGTTTGATGACTCTGCTTGACCATTTGCTTGGGCATAATATGGAGATGAAACATTTGAATGGCATATTCTTTGGCAAACTCTATTACTTTATCACCATTAAACATTGTCCCTTGATCAGCAATAATTGTTTGTGGCAAGCCAAACCTAAGAACTATGTGTTTCTTGATAAAATCCATCACATGAGAGTGATTCAACACTTTTAATGGGACTACCTCTACCCACTTAGTGAAATAATCTGTGACCACTAATATGAATGCATGTTGTCTTGATGATAGAGGAAATACTTGGCCAATAAAATTGTCATAACCCGAACCCGCCCATAAAAGTTTGGATCATAACCGGCAAATAATCACTCGATTACCTTCGGCCTCAAACAAACATACAAAATAATTATAATAATGGGGCCATAAGCAGAAGCATGCAATAAATGAGGAAGTCCATTGAGCTATGCCAATATGGGCAAATTACAAAGCTTACACCATAACACATTCACACATTTACATGCTGTAGACACCCCAGTTTTGACCGCTCGTAAAACTTAGGTTGTTTATTCCAAGCACTCAATGATGACGATTATATTAAGTGGTTTGAATTCTCAATCAAGGACTCCAAGTTCGAGCTCTAAACAATTCTAACCTGCCATACCCACTGTATTTCTACCCCAAAAAGTCAGTTTTGCACCTTGTACCAACCTGTATTGAACCTGAAAATGAGGAACAGTGGGCATATACTAACCTCTGGCCATATATCAATGACCTCTGGCCAGAGACACCAAGGTCTAGCCGGACCTTTTGACTTTTCAAAGCAGATTGTACAGCAATCTACTAGCTGCCCAATTCTGCTAATATTTTGAGCAGGAGCTCAAGTCCTATAAATACGGGGCTCATCCTGATATAATAGGGGCTAGAAAACAATATCAAGTGTTAGAAAAGAATATCAAGAGTGAGATATATCATACAAAGGATAGAAATATCCAAGAGAAATATCAAAGAGAGGTGAGAACTATACAAAAGTTGAGTTCATCTTTGTTCTTCCATAGCCTTGAAGCTCTCATATCATCCATACATACCATACAAGAGCTTGAACTTGGAACTTGATTTGAGACATGAAGATCATAACTCAAGCTTGAGGGTGCTTTGGGATCAATTTTGGTTTACAACAAGAACACCTTCTCTACAAGAGGTAAAGCTTCCTTTGTTTTATTTCAATCTTAATCAATCTTATTCTTGTGTTTTCATACTACTTTGGGACTGTTTTAAGGGCTGAAACTTGTGGTTAAAGCTACCTAAAGGGGGAGGTGTTAATCACCCTTGCTTGAACCTTATTCCAAGCTTTTATCCTTGTGTTTCCCACTTGTTTTCTCTAATTTTTGCCACTGTTTTGGGGCTGATTTGGGACTGATGTGGGGCTGTTTTGCAACATCTAAAATATGTGATTTGAAGTTATAAAAGTGGGGGGGTTAGCCACCCTTCCTTAAACTTGTTTACTAGCTTGAATCTATTCACCTTTTCTAGCTTAAATTATGCTACTAGGGGTTGTTTAATTTGTGTCAACAATTATTATTTTTATATTATGTTTGTGTTGTATTTACCAATTAATCAACTTCACATAATCATCTCTGCAACCTCCCTCCATTCTCTGGTTATTTCAATTAAAAAGTTGTGAAAATTTGAGATTATTATTCAAGTATAAGAAAGAAATTTTTCCATGCTTAATGGTTTAATCTTTTTCGGAGGTTCATTACCAAAGGCATAAAACTTTTCATACTTGATGGTTTAATCTCTTCGAAGGTTCATTACCAAAAGCATACATCTTTCTTATACTAAAGCCAATCTTTTATTTTTTATTTCTCTTTATCATTGGTGTGTTTACTTTTAAGGGACTAACTTTCTAGTTAAACCCTTGGAAATCACCAAAGAAAGTGTCATTATAGCTTATTATCAAGTTTAGATTTTAAGTCATTATCGCTCACTTTGGATTTTTCTAAGTCATTATCACTCTTTTGAGTTTGACTAGTCCTTGTTGCATATCTTAGGTTTAACTTGAAATCCCTTATCGCTTGTAAATGAGTTTGACTCTTCCTTTGTAATTTTCCCTGAAGAAAATAAGGTTTATTTTCTCGGGTTAAGTCGATACTTGTTTCTCTTTATTGTGTTTCGGACTTAATCATCTTGGACTTAATGGGTTAAAGAAAAGGAAAGGTAATATAAAAGAGGCTAATAAAATTGAGTTTAAAATAAATCAACCAACATAAAGAACTAATATGATTGGTTGGATTCGGTCGGACGTTATACCGAGTTTATTGTGTCAAGGCTTGTCTTACATCAATTCATGATGTTTGGATGAATCTTGAAGCGTCTTTATGCCAGACGTTATGCCAAGTCTATCGTGTCAAGGCTTGTCTTACCTCAATTCATGATGTTTTGATCAATCTCAAAGCGTCTCTACCTCCCTCTTTGAGTTCACTTCATGATAAAAGGGAGGGGTGGTTGTTATTTGCATTTATTAATCTTTGTCCAAATTGTACCTAAGATCATCAAGCAATCAACTTGCTAATTGATGATTTTGGAGACGATTCCAACCTTCTCTCGAGGCTTTCCATGACAGAGTAGGAAAGAAGAGACAAACATGGCTTAGGAATACCCTGTCTGCACTGTTTCACCTCAGGCGCAAAAATAGATTTCTACAAGGAAATAAGGCATGATTGGATTTATTCGAACTGGACTGGGCCTCATTGCGGGTCGGCCAGGCTCTAATAAATGGCAAACAGTACGCTTTTGGTTGGAAGCAGTAACTAAGGGTGAAACACAACAATTCCCAGCAAGGCAAACAGAGTACTTCCTGAGGAGCATCGCGTAATAATTGCATATTATTGTTGTAATAAATTAGACAGCCCTTCAGTTATTCATTTGGAATTGTAGTAAGTAGTTAATTCAGACACTCAGACATTCGGACCCTCATATGTGAGAGCGCAATTTTGTAATAATGTGTATGTCTTCCAACCCCATGTCTTTCTCCCTTTTATTTAATCGCTTATGATGGTTAGATTAGGGACATCATGTTTTATTTAGCATTATTCATGTTTGCATCCACATGTCTCGCATGCACCAAGGCTCGGTTCATCATTTTAAATTGCTTGTTTACATACTTCTTTGAATACATGTTAAACTATATGCTATCAACTTGATCCATATGCCAAATTAGTGGCTGAGCTTAATAATTGCATATCGCATATGTTGCATTGGACATGTCGCATAGGAATCAAGCATTTTTCTAACTAGTTTCTCTTTTTGGCTTGGAGTACAAGGTAAGCTTTTATTTGCTTTAGCACGTTGCATGAGTGTGATTATTGCCATGTCTAGCATGCTTGCCATGAGGCTAAATGCTTAATTGATAAACTGCTTGAATGCCTGTGGATGAAGGCTATTTGCTTGAATTGGAATACTTTGAATAATGTTCATATGCGATCACTTTTTCGAGATTCAAAAATTTTTCAAAACAAACATGAATCAAGTGTTCCAATGCTTGCAAAAGTAGTCTATACTTGTATGCATCACACAGTAAAGTTAGTCTAACAACCGGAACAAGAGCATATATTGTACATAAGAATCACATCATGATTAGTAGAGGCCGATCTTTGATCAGATGAGTGGGGTGCTCAATACATGACCATCCCCTCTCATACCTAAGCTCCCGAACCAAGATACTTTGGTGACGACGGACCAATGGCCTTTGGCATGAGTCATGGGTTTCATAATTTTTCCAAAATAAATATTAGGTGGCGATTCTGAAATCTGATGACGCAGTCCATTTCTGGCAAAAAGTTTTGCAATAAAATGGATTTTATAAAAGTTGCCAAATGTGGACTCTCATTTATGT
Organism: Camellia granthamiana; assembly: GCA_036172215.1. Taxonomy (NCBI): domain Eukaryota; kingdom Viridiplantae; phylum Streptophyta; class Magnoliopsida; order Ericales; family Theaceae; genus Camellia; species Camellia granthamiana. The sequence continues at coordinate 58,806,144 of CM069908.1, read as the reverse complement.
TTCACATGGCACTCGTGAGACTAGATCAAAGAGATCGAGAATCCGAACTGTTTAACGCGCACGGGTACCCCCAAGGCATGTTACGCATGCTGTAACAAGCCCGCGGGGGACTACGCTAACAATTCAGACTCGATTTGTGTCACGGTTCTTAATCTTGAACCAAAGAGTCCAAATCCGGCAAATCGTTTTGAGAAAACATATTTTTGAAAGAAGTGCCAAACATGGACTGCTTTGCCAGATACAGAGTCGCCACCTAAATATTTTATTTTGGGAAATTTAGGAAACCCTGACTCGTTGCCTAAGGCCGCGTGTCCGTCATCACCAAAGTTGCCTCAGCTCGGGAACTTGGGTACGATTGAGGAAGGTCACTTCGTGAGCACCCCCGCTCGCCCGATCAAAGATCGGCCTCTACTAACCATGATATCAAGTTTTGAAAACATTATGTGTTCTTATTCCGGTTATTAGCCTAGAATTACTATGTTATGCGCACAGCAAACAAGTATAGACCGAATCGCCTAGATTGGAACAAAACATTACATGTTTATTTTGAAAATGGTTTGCTACTCGCAAGTAGGCTAAAATGAAGATTTTGCCACTCTCAAGTGGGCTTAAAACTCACAGTTTTGATGCATTATTCCAATTTAGGTAATTCAACCTCCATCCACAGGCATTCAAGCAGTTATATCACATAAGCAGCTAGCCTCATGGTAATCATGCTATTATGGCAACACTCACACGCATGCGGTATGCTAAAGCATAAAAAGCTCACCTAGTACTCCAAGCCAAAACAGAAACTAGCTAGTAATCATATGCATGATCTTAGTTCATGTTAAGATGGCTAATGCAACACATGCGAAGATGCAATCTAGGCAGGCTCGGCTATCCTAAACATGGCATATGAAATGCTACAAATAACATGTATTCAATTTGGAATTGAAAACATAATGCAGTTAGTATGATGCGCCGAGCCCGATGCATGTATGACAAATGTATGGATGCACGCATGCATAGCATAATGTATGCTAGTTTAAATATGCCCTAGTCTAACCATCATAAGCGGGTAAATAAAAGGGAAGAAAGACGCGGGGTTGGAAGACATACACACACTCACGCACGCTTATTACACAATTGCCCTCGATCGGAGGATCCGAATAAATATTACAGTCCAAATAAATAATACTAAATTAATTATTACAAAAACCTCTAATTAATCAACAAAATAAAATGCAGAAAGAAGGTGGCCGCAGCCCTGCCTCGGGATGCGCGAATGATGCATGCTTGGTCCGTCTTGCTCGGAAATTCGTTGCCATAGCACCACTGCCTCTGTTTTCACTGTCTTGCTTCTCTGAAGACTGCCAAAATCCCAGGGTAACTTCTATGCACACTGAAGAACACCATCGGCTAAGGGAAATGACCACCGGCCATGGTAAATGGCCATCGGCTACTAATGAAGTTATCGGCCATTCACCAATGGCCGGTCGGCACTAAATGTTGCCAGTCAGCAAAAACTTCCTGCAGAAAACGATTTTGACAGCAACAGAGGACAGGTAGTGCATGGCATAGAATTTCAAGCACATGTAAGCATGGTCATGTTCCCTATCATGCATTGAACTCAGGGGAGCATGGCCCTTGATCCTTGGGCCATCAATTGTGCATGATAGCCTAAGGGACCAAACTTGCCATTTAATGTAAAATGCATGCAACACACAAATGAGGACCAAGACCCTATCATGTCGAAGTCAAGGGCTTCGGCGACCGAGAGTTGAGATGTGTTACATCACTTGTAGTATGAACACCTCTCAACCCTCACGCTAGGTTTGACACCCCAAACCAAGCAATGCAATGCATGTTATGCAAACATGGCTCGAAAATGCAACAAGAGGCTAAGATGCAAAACATGTCAAATGTGATGCAACCTATTGTAACAGGCCCGTGAGGGAACTCGGCTACAGTTCGGACTCCCCTTTTTTGGTTGTTGCGGTTCGTAATCTGAACCAAAGAGTCCAACTCTGGCAAATCGTTTTGAGAAAAACAGATTTTGAAAAGAAGTGCCAAACATGGACTGCTTTGCCAGATACAGAGTCGCCACCTAAATATTTTTTAAAATGGGAAATTTAGGAAACCCTGACTCGATGCCGAAGGCCACGTGTCCGTCATCACCAAAGTTGTCTTGGCTCGGGAGCTTGGGTACGATCGGGGAAGGTCAGCTATGAGCACCCCCTCTCGCCCGGTCCGAAGACCGGCCTCTACTAACCATGATATCCGATTTTGAAAACGTTATGTGTTCTTATTCCGGTTATTAGCCTAGAATTACTATGTCATGCGCACATCGAACAAGTATAGACTAGATTGCCTAATTTGGAAACAAGCATTGTATATCCGTTTGTTTTGAAAAGCGCTTTGGAATTTGCTACTCGCAAGTAGGCTAAAACACGGATTTCAACGAGTTTTTCCAACTCAAACAATCCAACCTTCACCCACAGGCATTCAAACAGTTTATCTCATATAAGCACTTAGCCACATGGTAAGCATACTGTCATGGCAACATTCACACGCATGCGATATGCTAAAGCATAAATACTTACATCGTACTCCGTGCCAAAACAAGAAACTAGTTAGCAAACATGCATGTCCTAGTTCATGTTAAGTGGCTAATGCAACACAGGCAAAGATGCAATCTAGACAGGCTCAGCTATCCTAAAGATGGCATGTGAAATGCTACAACTATCACGTATTCAATTTGGAAATTGAAATACAATGCAGTTAGCGTGATGTACCGAGCCTGGTGCATGTAAGATAAATGTATGGATGCACGCATGCAATCATACTGTATGCTAATTTAAATATGCCCTAATCTACCATCGTAAGCAGGTAAATAAAAGGGAAGAAAGAAGTGGGGGTTGGGAGACATGCACACCACTCACCCACACTTATTACAGATTCGCCCTCGCTCGGAGGGACCAAATAAATATTACAGATTAATTAACTACAAAAGCTAATTAAATATTACAAATTGCCTAATCAGTTAACAAACTAATTAAACTAGGAAAAGCAGTAAACCACCTTGGGAGGAGGGCCACATACAGCGCATGCTCGGGTCCCGCTTGGAAGTGCACGGCGATGCATAGTCTGCCTTTGTTTTCCCTGCTCTTCCTCTCTGAAGACTGCCAAAGTCTCAAGGATGCCTCTCTGGATACTGGGAATCACCACCGGCTGAGTAGAATTACCACCGACAATAGGATTTGGCCATCGGCACAAAATGAACCCATCGGCTGATAAATTACTGTCGGCCGGCAGAAAATGTTGCCGGTCGGCAAACAATGCCTGCAGAACCTGCAACTCATAGCAGCAGAGGGAAAAACTTGCATGGCAATACAATTCAAGCAATGTATGCACCAATCTTGTCCCCTATCATGTTTGTGACTCAAAGGGGCATGTGTCTCGATTCTCGGACTACCAATCACGCATTTCCATGCATGATGGCCCAAAGAATCAAGTGTGCAACTTTCATGTCAAATGAAATGCAAACCAAACAAACAAACCAAGGCCCAATTCCTATCACCAAGTCAAGGAACAAGGCATGTATGCAAGATGCATTGCAACCTAATCATGTTAGCTAGGGATGCAACATGAGCATGTGAACAAACAATGCACACTAGGCATGCAACCTATGCAAGCAAACTTGCGAGTCATGAGGCGAGGCAAACCAATGAAAAGATGGACTTAAACATGATCTAGGCAACTCTAATTAGGCCTAAAATCAGTGGCCAAAACCGAGGAAATGAAGGCCAAAATGCACACACACATGCATGCAATCATGGTCCAACACCTTAAGCATTAAACACGCAACTTTCAAGCACACTTAAAAGAGGCTAAACAATAGACAATTAGCATGCAACACAAGCTCTGAAATTGCACAAAATAGAGGTGCCAAACCAACTAATTCAAACAAGTAAAGCATGCAAATGGCCCAAGTACTTGAGGCAAGCCAAAAGGCTTAATCCAAGGTCAAACCCACCAAGCCTCACAAGGCTAAGGGGACTCAAAACTAGTCAAAGGCAGACCTAAACAACACCCGAGGAACACCTAGATGGCATCTAAATGGCTTGAATTCAAAAGCATGCACACATGCACTTTCAAGGAGCAAACAACACAAGCTCATAAGGCGTTAAAGAGGCATGCAAGGCAAGCATACAAACATGTTAAAGGGACTGAAATAACATGAAAAATGACTCCAATCCACTAAATCAAAGCAAACAAAGCATGCTATACACTTACATACTTAAGGCCAACAAGCCCAAAAATGCAAAGAGGCTATATAATGCATGCTAGGATCGACTCAAACAACCTAAGACAGACCTAAAGCATGGCAAAATAAGCTCAAAAGCTTCACAAATCTAAGCCTAAAACATGCTAAAACAAAGGCACACAACCTAAGGCATATTAAGGCAATCACAAGGCATTACAAGGTAGGTATGCAAGGCATGCATGGTATACCAAAACCAACTTAAAACCATGTTATATTGTGGCAATATAAGCATGAAAAACAGTCATGGCATGATCAACACACACTTGAACAAAGGCTTCTTCAAGAGGCCAAAAAGTGCCCTTTGCAAGGACAACAAGGAGAGGGGTGGCCCTCTCCTTCTTGGGACTTCAAGGCATCATCTTTACCACTGAAGATTTCAGTGGTGAAGAGACCCAAACACCAAAATCCCAAAGCTCACCAAAATAGCACAAAAATGGGGCCTTTCGAGGCCTAAGAGGGGTCAAACACACCCAAACCACAAAACACTCTTAACAAACAATCAAGAGGGCCTAAAAACAGAACTTTTTTATGTTATACACTAAACACAAAAACAGCTCTAAGATAGGTAGAAATAGGATGCAAAAATGGGGTAAAAAGGACTAGTTTCTTACCCTTGAAGCCTTTCTTCAACAATGGTGATCTTGTTGCCTCCTTGAGCTTCAATCCAATCAAAAATAGCAAGAACAAGCCCTTAGAACCTCAGTAGCCAAAGGAAGGTGGAGCACTAGGTGCTTGTGTGCAATAGTATGGATTAAAACACACACAAGAATAATATAGAGATAGGATGTGTATTGAACCCTAACCCTAAAACCAGAGCTTCCTCTGTATTTTCTAAGCAAAAAGCTCTAATTTTTCTAACCCTTGAGCAAGGGAGAGGAGGGCTCCTCTTATAGAGGAGCCAATCTTGTAAACTTACAATGTAATCTAACAAGAGGGGCATCCCTCCATACACGTGTATGGAGGGGAAACAAATGCCAGCCAACTGTTTCAAAATATCTCCAAAAGCAGCTGAACAGTAGTCGGCTGGCCAAAATTGTCATTTTGACAAAATTGATGGCCGGTCGGCCAAAAAGAGTGCCGGCCGGCGACATACATTGCCGATGGCAACAAAAACCAGCCGGTGGCCTCTAGCCACTGCCGGTGGTGTGTGGGGATGCCTCACAAGGCATTCCCTGCCCCTCCAAGGCAAAACACAGGTGTTTGGTGCAAAACCAGACACAAAACGGTCGAGTTCGGAGATCCTGAGGCAGGGCGCGTAGCCGAGACCTCCGGGAACTCTAAACGAACACAAACATGGATGATCACCGAGTGCTCAAACGGTGACGTCCAAGTCTTGAGGACAGTCAAAAATGGGGTGTCTACACCTATCATGTTAAGTATACAATGCTCCTAACATGCAATGCTATAATGCAACTCATCATGCAATGCTAATATGGTACAATGCAAGCATACAATTAGAGGCAACAAGTCAAGCATACAACCATGTCCAATAAGGGACTTAGACTGAAATGGGAGGTCTCCAAACACCCCCAAAACAGTGACTAAAAGTGCCTCAAGTGATGGACAAAATGCACTACAAACATGCAAGCCAAATGGGGGGCCAAAGCCAAGGCACAACAAAGGGCATTCTACTACCACTAACCCAAACAAGCAGGGCATGAACTATACAACTAAAAACAGAATTTCAGCATGCAAAATGAGCTCCAAAACTCACACACATGGCATCTCAAATGACCCAAACACATAGGCATACACAATGCACACTTCAAGGCATGGAATCACGACACTTCCAAGCATTAAAAGAGACACAAAGGACAATGTAAGGCCACATTGTATGGACTGAAACATGATACCAAATGATGCCAAATGATGATAATAAGCTTAAGCTAAGCATGTTAGTGACCCACATAACTAAGGCTTACAAGCCAAAATGCAAAGCAACTATACCAAGCATGTCGAACATGACCAAAACAGTGGCCAACAGACCTTAAGCATGACAAATCATGACCAAAAGCATCAATAAGCTAAGCTAAAACATGAGGATATACTAGGCTAAACACATGGCACATTTCTAGGCGAGATAGAGAATTACAAAGTAAGTATAAAATGCATGCTAAGGGCCAACAAACCACCATTGGACAGGGATATAATATGACCCAAAACACCCAAAAAAAACTTTGAAATGGTACCAAATGCAACTATTCATGCATGCTATCCTTATGAGCCAAAAACATGCACAAATGAGACACAAAGGGAGAGGGGTGTCCCTCCCCTATGCAAGACCTCAAACCATCTTCTTCACCACTGAAAATCCACTGGATTTCAGTGGTGAAAAGACTAACACAACAAAGTAAACAAGGCTTAAAGAAAAGGGTACCAAAATAGGCCAAAAGAGGCCTAAGAGGGGGAGTTCGGCCCCCAATGCCAAAATACCCTTAATGAAAGATGTTAAGCATGGAAATACAAGACTTTTTTATGTTATACACAAAGCTCAAATCAGCGTGCAAGACAGGTAGAAAATTAGTGCAAGATTGGGAAAAATAAAGTAAGAATCTCACCCTTGAAGAACACTTCAAGAACAGAAGCTCCAGCCACCCTCCTCTGACCAAAATCAGAACAAAACCTCAAGAATCAACCCTCAATGCCTCTTAAACTCGAAGCAAGGTGTAATGGTGTGTGTGTTAGTGCAAAAGTAAGGTCAAAACACACTATTTAGGCCTAGAGACACACACAAAGGATGAGAGAGAGGGAGATATATAGAGAGAGTATAATACAGATATATAGATATATAAGCTCTGGTTTTCTTGTTCAAAAGCTCTAACCCCTAACAATGGGAGAGGAGGGGTGCCTATATAGGCAAAAAAAAGACTCCAAGCTTCTCCAAGAAGCTATCAAAAAGGGGCAAAGGGTGCAAATGGTCCCTGGCTTCTTGAAGAAGCTGGGACAGCTGGCCAAGCTTCCCCAAGAAGCTTGGCCAAAGGGTCATCCTTCTAGAAGGAATTAGGGGGTCAAGGGCTCACACCAGCCAAAAACTGCACGGGAAGGAGTGATGGTGCGTTCCAGCTGGCACAGCTGGGATGCCCCATGCCTCAAGGGTGCAAAGGAGTCACACCGGCCGGCAAAAGAGGTCGCCGGCAAAATAAAGTGCCGGCCGGCCAAATATAGTGCCGACCGGCCATTGGTTTTAAGAAACCATGGCCGGTGGCACCCATAAACAGCCGGTGATGGTAGGGGAAGGCCAGTGGGATGTGGGGATGGCCAACAAGCCATTCCCTGCCCTTCAAGGTAAAAACACAAGTGTTTGGTGCCAAAACCAAACACGGAACAGTCGAGTCGAGAGATCCTGAGGCAAGGCGCGCAGCCAAGACCTTCCGGGAACTCAAGACAAACACAAACAAGGGTGATCACTAAGTGTTCAATCAGTGACGTCCAAGTCTTGAGGACGGTCAAAAATAGGGTGTCTACAGTTGCCCCTCTTTGACAGAACTCGGAAGTCATAACAATGACGGGAGTGAATGTCAAAGCGCAGAGACGACCCATTTTTGACAAGGCCGAAGACTTAGACAAAGCATGCAAGACAAGCAAGGTATGCGCCCGAAGGCAAGGGCAAAATGCAAGACAATGCACGAAGCCGAGCATAACTTATGATCATGCAAAGAAAGCTGTAACGAAGCATACATGCGACCGTTTTAAGCTAGCATACACCAAACTACACTACAATGAAGAAAGGATGTAAGAGAATTATGCAATTCTCGATACGTCTCACGCGGAGGATACAATACCTGTCCGGTTTGTCTGGTTCCACCAGCCGCAAATGAACCGTACATACAATATCGTGCCTGTAAAGAAAACAAACTTAGCAGGTATGATATTGTTAGCAACATGCATGACAATGCAAAGTAAGTGGGGAGTGTAACAATGCTGTGAAGGCACAGACATGTAAGTGGAGCATGCGGTCTACGCAGGCAACGAAATTGAACACGAGCATGCGGTCTACACAAGCAATGAAGTTGAACATAAGAATGCGGTCCACGCAAGCAAAAACATGCGGTCTACGCAAGTAATGAAATTGTTCATAAGGATGCGGTCTACGCAAGCAAGACATGCGGTCTACGCAAGTAATGTATGCGGTTTACGCAAACAAGGCATGCGGTCTATGCAAGTAATGTGTTTGATTATAAACATGCAGTCTACGCAAGTAATGGAATTAATTATAAACATGCGGTCTACGCAAGCAAAACATGCGGTCTACGCAAGTAATGAAATTGATTACAAACATGCGGTCCACGCAAGCAAAACATGCGGTCTACGCAAGTAATGAATTGGATTACAAACATGCGGTCTACGCAAGTAATGGAATTAATTATAAACATGCGGTCTACGCAAACAAAACATGCGATCTACGCAAGTAATGATATTGATTAGAAACATGCGGTCTACGTAAGTAATGGAATTAATTATAAATATGCGGTCTACACAAGCAAAACATGCGGCCTACGCAAGTAATGATATTGATTACAAACATGCGGTCTATGCAAGCAAAACATGCGGTCTACGCAAGTAATGAATTGGATTACAAACATGCGGTCTACGCAAGTAATGGAATTAATTATAAACATGCGGTCTACGCAAGCAAAACATGCGGTCTACGCAAGTAATGATATTGATTACAAACATGCGGTCTACGCGAGTAAAACCTGCGGTCTACGCAAGTAATGATAAAACATGCGGTCTACGCAAGTCAAACATGCGGTCTATGCAAGTAATGTGTTTGATTATAAACATGCGGTCTACGCAAGTAATGGAATTAATTATAAACATGCGGTCTACGCAAGCAAAACATGCGGTCTACGCAAGTAATGATATTGATTACAAACATGCGGTCTACCCAAGCAAAACATGCAGTCTATGCAAGTAATGATATTGATTACAAACATGCGGTCTACGCAAGCAAAACATGCGGTCTACGCAAGTAATGAATTGGATTACAAACATGCGGTCTACGCAAGTAATGGAATTAATTATAAACATGCGGTCTACGCAAGCAAAACATGCGGTCTACGCAAGTAATGATATTGATTACAAACATGTGGTCTACGCAAGCAAAACATGCGGTCTACGCAAGTAATGAATTGGATTACAAACATACGGTCTACGTGAGTAAAACATGCGGTCTACGCGAGTAAAACCTGCGGTCTACGCAAGTAATGACATTGATTACAAACATGCGGTCTACGCAAGTAATGAATTGGATTACAAACATGCGGTCTACGCAAGTAATAGAATTAATCATAAACATGCGATCTACGCAAGCAAAACATGCGGTCTACGCAAGTAATGATATTGATTACAAACATGCGGTCTACGCGAGTAAAACCTGCGGTCTACGCAAGTAATGATAAAACATGCGGTCTACGCAAGTAATGTGTTAAAAAAAAAAAAAAACAAAAAAACCTGAGGCGTGTAATGCAAGGCACTGCAACACAATACAATTGAAGCATGTTGTGGAGCTCACAAGATGCAAAAGGATACGGGAAGGGACGTTCCTCGCACATACGGAGGGTTGCTCAAAAAGATACGGCCTGAGGTCAACTCGAAAGCCTACTAATGTTTTAAAAGCGTGCTTACTTGCGATATCTTGAATAATGAAGGTGCCAAATCATATAGTTGACCCTGAATATGGGCGCAGGTGGTGCATCGACCTCAAGGAAAAGGGGGGGGTTATCAGTAGCAATCCCGATACTCTACCTGCCCTACTCTCCTTCTGCTTTACTTTTCCTTTTTTACTGGTAGTTCAAGCACATTGCACTGCCTCAAGCAGGTTTGTTATCATTTTTCAAAACTGCGCATTTTGCAAAACACGTGATGGAAACGAAACTGCTATTTTGTTCAAAAGATGTTACATTTGCACGTTCCATGCATTGCATCGCAAGACACCACATAACAATGTGAATGAGATTCGTTTGAAAATAGAGCGTTCGCATCGTAATAATCAGGTAGTGAACCCACTTACAACTCGATAAGCAAAACAGAGAGACTTGATATAACCAACCAAGCGCGAGTACAACTCGATAAGCAAATCAAAACTTAGATAAAGTGGAGTACAACTCGATAAGCAAACGTACAACAACTCGATAAGCAAACGGGCATGACTCCGCAGAAATCATCACTGGAGGGTATCGAAAATGGTGGAAATCCTCAATATTCAGCATAGACAGCTCAGGGAATAAGGGGGATGACCGCCGGCCTCAGGGAAAAGCCACCGGCCACGAGAACTCTCCACCGGCCAAAAGTGATGGCCGGTCGGCACTATACTTGGCCGGCCGGCCAAAAATGGAGGAAACCAGCAGAATGCTTACACCTGTCCTTCATTCAACCTTATCCCCTACAAAAGGCCCCAGCTTTGTGGTTTTTCTCATTTCCACACTGCTTTGCTCCAAATGGAAGAATTTCTTGCCCAAAATCTCACAACTTGGATTAACAACTTGGATGGCTCGGAAAAGCTGAGTTTCCGAGGCTTTGATATAAATGCACTATTCACTTTGCGTCGTACCCCGTTGCATTTTCCCTTTCTCCGCGCCGCGGCGAGGTTTTGAAATCCGGTGACACACGTTTTTAGCTTCGGCGGGCAAGAGGTATGTCCCACCTTTGAAGATTTTCAAGCTTTAATGGAATCTGAGCGCAATGAAGAGATTCTGCCCCAACCCCGTTTTGGCCATGCCCAAGCCTTAGGACAAATGTGCAGGTTCTCCGTACCTGATGCTCGATCTCTGATTTGTGACGGAATGCTGGATATTCCGAGTTTGATTTACCGCTTTTCTGGCACCGGTGGCCGCGGTGACCGCCATTGGCAAGGTTTTCGGCAACATGCACTTTGTTTGTGTATGTTATCCCACTTTCTGTTTGTCTCGGGCTCCGGTGGATCTAGCATTCGTCTGATTGAAGTTGCCCAAGGTTTGAAGGAAGGCAAGAGTTGCATCGTCATGACTTTGGCTGAGACGTTGATGGGCTTGGATGCTTTCTATTGTCGTGAAACAACCAAATTTGCGGGGAGTCCACTACTACTGCAGGTAATGTTTCCCACCCAATCTCTCATATGTATTTGCTCACATCACTCGGCCCTCAGGCTCGTTTTTTTTTTCACAACACCCTTTTCTTACTTTTCTCTCATTGTACACCTCTCTATTCTTTATTCTCTCATTTTTCATCTCTTCCCAAGTGTGGTTGATGGACAAATTGCAAGTCGTGGATTCTTGCCCAACATACTCGGCCCGTGGTTACTTCTTCAGGCAACGCCTAGTTGACGCCGTCGATGAGGGTTGGTGGTTTGACTGGATGTGTAGCTTGTCCGCAGATCGCATTGCTTGGCGATGTCCTTGGCTCAATCTACCGGCAATGAGCTACAGCATAACTCGCCAACCTGGGATTCAGCTGATTGGCTTGACTCGCTGCGTCTTTTATTTTCCGTTCCGGATTCGACGTCAATTCGGTCATGGCCAGACTTGTCCACCAGAAGAGATAGAATACCCGGCTGCATTCCCGATCCGAGGCGCACAGCTGGCCCGGTATGCTACAGCATGGAGAACTAGAGAGCTCCTGGCCCCCGCTCCCATTTTCAATTGCACTTTGTCTGATAAGTGTTGGGATTGGCTCAATGAAGAGGCACAGAATGGGCCTAGATTGGCATCAGAGACTTCGACCAGCTCTGGGAGGGGGCGTAGGGGCACCTGACTTGACTGTGCCCCGGGTTTATTGCTTTATTCGAACTTTCAAGTTTTCTTTATGATTGTAAAAAGCAACTTCAATTGTATGCAAGGACAGGAGAACCCTGTATTGAAATCAATGAATTTGAAGATTGTGGTACTGAAAATTTTCCGCTTTGGTCCAAAAATGGTCTTAGTTGTAAAAAGATTAATTTGAACAAAGTCAACTTTTATTAAAACTTTTCAAAACCATTTTCGATACGGATCAGAACTAAACATGCCTGAAATTTGTCACTGAGATGCACAGCCCCGAATTCTAGCAACTGGAAAGTTGCCCCTAGCCTGAATAGTACTGCGGCACTGCATAGCAACGGAAAGTTGCCCCTAGTCTGAAAAGCACTGCACTGGAGATCATATCCGAACTCTTGGATGTTGAATAGACAAAGATGGCTCAAGAGGATCAAATGGACAAAGTTGATCGGGAAAAAGGTTATGGCTGAACTTCAGGATGAAGCTGCCTACGTATCCCAAAGATGGGAATCAAGCCTTACGTAGTTCGGGCTTAGGTTCGCTCGGGTATTTTCACTCTCCTTTTACGCTCTAACTTTTGCCAAGGCCGCCCTTTGCGGGTTTTCAACCTTGCGAGCTCAGTTTTTATAATTTCAAATTTTCTATGCTCTGAGTTTTGCCTAGGTCGCCCTTTCGGGTTTTCGGCCTAGCGAGCCTCTCAAGGGTAATATTTCTTCAACTTGTCCATGTTGATCGGTTGTGAGAACTCCAGGCCATCTAAGTCCATTAGAACCACAGCTCCACCCGACCAGATAGCTTTGATGATGTAGGGACCAGTCCAATTGGGTCTGAACTTGCCCCTTGGGTCATGGATGGGAGCTCGGTTATCTTTGAGCACCAGATCTCCTTCCTTCAAATTCCTGGACTTAACTTTCTTGTTGAAAGCCCGGGCAATTCTACGCTGATAACCCTGAACATGGTACAGTGCTTTCAGTCTTCTCTCATCGAAGAGCATGAGTTCCTCAAACCTGCTCTGCTGCCAATCTGCTTCGGCTATTTGACACTCAGCCAATACTCGTAGTGACGGAACCTCAATCTCAATAGGGAGAACGGCCTCCATCCCATAAACCAATGAATACGGAGTCGCCCCAGTAGAAGTTCTGATTGAAGTTCGGTAGCCCCACAGAGTAAACGGCAGCTTATCTGGCCAGTCCCGATAGGTTTCCACCATCTTCTGCAATATGCGTTTGATGTTCTTGTTGGCGGCCTCAACTACTCCGTTGGTCTGCGGCCGGTATGTTGACGACTTATGAAAAGCCACATTGTATTTCTCCAACAAATCAATCACCTCCTTCTTGAAGTGGGAACCATTGTCTGAAATAATCTCATTTGGGACTCCGTAGCGACAGATGATGTTGTTTCTGATGAACTTTGCGACATGTGAAGCCTTCAACACTGCATAAGATTGGGCCTCGACCCATTTCGTAAAGTAATCTATCGCTACCAGGATAAACTCGTGCCCATTCGATCCCTTCGGAGTAACAGCCCCGATCACATCGATTCCCCAAACTGAAAATGGCCATGGGGACGTCATGTTGTACAGCTTTGACGGCAGGATATTCATGCGGTTCGCATGGATCTGGCATTTGTGGCATCGCCGAACAAAGCCGATACAATCCTCTTCCATGGTAGACCAGTAGTAGCCCTGTCTGAGGATTTTTCTGGCCAGCATTACCCCATTCATATGTGCCCCACATTCTCCTCTGTGGATGGCCTCCATCAGGCGCTTCGACTCTTCAGCTTCTACACAGAGCTTATGCATTCCCAGATGACCTCTCTTATACAACTTACCCCCGCAGATGATGAACTGAACAGCCATTCTTCTGATTGCCCTTTTATCCTTGGCATTTGCCCCTGGTGGATACGCTCCTTCTCCAAGAAGTTCCAAATGTCATAATACCAGGGGTTGTCGTCCTGAGCCTCATCTATGGCGGAAATTGACTCATACGCTGGCACAAACTTCTGGTCAATAATGACTGGACGCATCCGGACTCCAGACGGGATGTCTATCATGGAAGATAGAGTTGCTAGTGAATCTGCGAACCTATTGTTCTCTCTTACTAGGTGGGTGAAATTTAGCTTCTCAAACCGAGGAATTAACAAATCCAAGGTCTGGTGGTAAATTATCATCCTTTCCTCTTTGACTTTCTAGTCTCCTTTTGCTTGAGACACAACAAGATTCGAGTCCCCAATGACGTCCAACCGTCTTGCCCCTAGTTCTAGGGCTGCTTCTAGGCCGGCAATACATGCCTCATATTCTGCTTCATTGTTCGAGACTTTGAACCGGAGCTTGAATGCCAAAGGGATACGGGAATCGTCAGGCGCTATCAGCAACACTCCTATCCCATACCCGTACTGGTTTGACGCTCCGTCAAAGTACATCGTCCAAGTTTCATCTTCGATGTGCAGAATGGCTTCATCTGGGAATAGGTACTCAACCGCTTCATCCCCTTCAACCGGGTGATCAGCAAGGAACTTCGCTACCGCTCTTCCTTTTACTGACTTGCGTGTCACATACTTCAGATCAAATTCAGAGAACAACAACAGCCAACGAGCTAGCCTACCCGTAAGTGCCGGTTTCTCGAAAAGATATTTGATGGGATCCAAGCGTGAAACCAACATTACAGAGTGAGCTAACAGGTAGTGCCGCAGCTTCCTGGTAGCCCATACCAAGGCCAAACAAGCCTTCTCCAGCGGAGTGCAGCGGGTCTCGTAATCCAGCATCTTCTTGCTCAGATAGTAGATGGCCCTTTCTACTTTGTCCTCTGACTCTTGTGCGAGCATGCAGCCCATGGTAGTCTCAGTTACTGAAAGGTACAATATCAATGGTTTCCCTGGCTCTGGCGGTGACAACACAGGCGGGTTCTGCAAATATTCTTTGATTTGTTCAAAAGCTGCTTGGCATCGGCCGTCCCATTGGAATTTCTTTCCTTTCTTCAGGAGACCAAAAAGTGATTCACAAGTCAAGGTTAGTTTTGAGATAAACCGCCTTATGAATTGCACTTTACCCAGAAAGCCTCGCACCTCCTTTTCAGTCATTGGTTGTGGCATTTCTAAGATGGCCTTGATTTTGGAAGGGTCGACTTCGATGCCCCTTTGCGTAATCAGAAACCCTAGCATTTTTCCTGCTGTAACACCGAATGTACACTTCTGAGGATTCAACCGCAACCGAAATTCTCTGATCCGTTGGAAAAACTTTTGCAGGGCGGTGTAGTGACCCTCTCTTTCTTTGGATTTGACAATCATGTCGTCCACGTACACCTCAACCTCTTTGTGGATCATATCATGCAATATTGTGGTCGCTGCCCGTTGATAAGTAGCCCCAGCATTCTTCAACCCAAATGGCATTACTCTGTAGCAGTATGTACCCCACGGGGTGGTGAATGCAGTCTTCTCCCGGTCTTCGGGTGCCATTACTATCTGATTATAGCCTGAGAAGCCATCCATAAATGAAAGCAAAGCATGCCCCACTGTGAAATCTACCAACTCATCAATGTGTGGCAAGGGGAAGTCGTCCTTCGGACTGGCCTTGTTCAAATCCCTGAAATCTACACACACCCGAATTCTGCCATCCTTCTTCAGCACTGGGACAATGTTGGCCAACCAAGTCGGGTATTCGGATACCAGCAGGAAACCTGCGTCGATCTGTTTGGTGACCTCTTCCTTAATCTTGATGGCCCAGTCAGGGCGGATCCTTCTGAGTTTCTGTTTGACAGGTCGGGCCTCGGGGTCAAGAGGGATCCAGTGCTGTACGATCTCAGGATCGATCCCAGGCATGTCTTTGTAGGACCACGCGAAAACATCTTTGAAATCTTTTAATAAAGCGACTAAGCGCTCGCGTTCCTCTGAAGACAACGTGGACCCGATCTGGACCAGTCGCGGATCCTTCTCAGTACCAACATTCACAGTAATGATTTCATCAACTAAAGGTTTGACAAACCTCTCCTACTCTTGTTCAATTAAACGTTGCAAAACCGGAGGAATTTCGTCCTCGTCCTTTTCATCAAAATTTTGAAAGTCCTGATTTAAGCAATAAATCAAAGGCACAGAAAAATACTCGGAAACCACATTCATATCATTCTCATTATGTACTTCCAAACCGTCCGACTCTTCTGTTACAACAGACTCAAAAGAGAAAGAAAAAGACGACCTGGACAAGACTGTGGCATCCGGGTTGTCACCCCCAGGAATACCGGACTCAGACTCAGTCGAGCTGGAACTTGATTCCGACTCAACAGATTCGAAGGAATCAGATTCCGGCTCACTACCTGACCCGGTGCTGCTCGATAGAAATCCCTCTTCGTACTGCCAAACGAGAGAGGGTGCAATGGATGTATCCAAAATAGTTGACGGTAGGCCTGCAACCGTTTCATTCCCGATCATGGACACCGAGGAGTTATCCCCCAAGCACAACTGGTCGATCGAAGGATCTGAAAGTAGACATGCCAGTGCTACCCCCATTCCAAGTTCGGGGTCCTCAGACTCCATTTTCCTGTTCTGTTCAACCTCAACTGTTGGGTCTGTCTGCTCTTCAGCAACGTCATCCCCAGGTAACTGCAGGTCAAAGAAAATCTCAAAACCTGGTACGCGCTTCCTCTCCGCGTTCAGCCACGGCTCTGGAAAACCACAAAATGGAAAGTCTTCCCCCTTCCGGACGAAGCGTCCGTTTAGGGTACCCTGAATGGGCTGGTGCATTAAGTCGAAAGGTCTCCCCATTTGTTTCGCTCTGGCTCTCCCAACCATCTCCTTTCCTTTCCTTGCCCAATCCTCCTTGGTAGGCAGATAACCCAAGCCAAAGGTATGGGGGTTGTGTGGCACTTCGACCAATGCTGCGGCGCCCTTGCGGCCGCTCCTTCCTAATCCCATCCCAGGGATATGTTGGAGCTTGTTCATGAGATACACTGCTTGGGCACTGACATATATTCCCTCGTTAGTAGCCATGATGTTCTGTACAACCTGAGCCTCGGCCAGGGTAAAACCTGATATGAATACGTCTTCCATGCCATGCTCGATTTCTAGAACAGGCGTGGATACCTCCGGTGGTGGATGGATTGATGAATTTCCGAAAACAATGGCTACTCCCTTCCCATAGGGGTATTTCACCATTTGATGCAGAGTGGACGACACCGCCTTCACCTGATGCAGCCATGGCCGCCCCAAAAGCAAGTTGAAAGTTACAGGCACCTCTAAGACGTGGAAGTCTATCTCTTGCTGTCCTGGCCCAACTTTAGTCTGAACTCTTACGGTTCCCATCACTTCTCTACTTGTATTGTCATATGCCCGGATGACCTGAGCTGTTGGTACAAAATCCGCGATTTTCAAGCCGATTGCATACGCTGTCCTTGCCGGGCAGATGTTGATGGCGGATCTGATATCAACAAGAACCACCGGTATCCATTTATCCCTACATTCCACGGAAATGTAGAGTGGCTTGTTGTGGTCTGCCCCCTCGGGTGGCAATTCCTTGTCGAAAAAAGTCAGCGTCGGGGTAGCTCCTCCCGGAAAGACTAATCCCACTAGCTACTCTGGCGTGGTGTCTATCGAAAGTTTGGCCTTGTCCATGGCTGACAAGACAGCCTGTCTGTGTACTCGTGATGCCATAAGCAGTCCCCAGATGGAGATGTCTGCTTGTATTTTTTTTAGCTGTTTGAGCACAGCTTCTTCCTCAAGTTGTTTCTCCTTTTGCTTTTCAGCCTCTCTATCCTTCCCAGAAGCCTCTGGTTGATCTAGGTGCGGGGGTTTGAAATACCGCCCGCTTCGTGTCATATGATCGACTTCTCCAAGGTAACAGGTGTCGTCGGGTTGGTTGTTCCCCCAATCTTCATCCGTGTGGGCAAGACACAAGTCCTCATCTTCCCACCACATCCCATCAGCAGCTGACAAACATCTGTCCGGCTCTGGTATAACTGTTCTTGTACTCGTGGCACCTTCCATCCATATGTTCGTAGCATTCTCAGTTCTTGTGCACACAGCAGTTTTAGTCCCCACATGGGCCTTTGCCTTCCTAATTCTCTCGAAATCTTCGAATCTTTCCTGTTCTGGGCGTGTCAATACAACCGACTGTTCAATAATTCCCGTATTCGAAATGCTCCAATCCCGAGCGAAATTCTTGACACCGGCGCTCTCCAGCGATGCATTCTGTTCTTCGACCTTTCCGGCTATTACTGACATTCTCGCCCCTGCTGGGCCCTGTTCTAGCTGAAATTCTTCTACCACATCTGGTTGATCGTCTAGCCATCCTGTAGCTTCTGTCGACTCCTCATAATCATACCAGTTGACTGCCACGTCCCCTGGATCTTGATCACTGTAAAATCGGAGATTGGCAAGGTCCTCTGCCACAGTTGTTAAATCATCTGTTCCCCATCCCAGACTATCCCCTTGGATCACACATAGTTCCCCTCCTGCTGGAAATTCCACATCTGGCCCATCCTGGCCTATTGATAAAATGTAGTCACCCGGACTATACGTTTTCTCAACAGAACTTCCAGATTCCGCAGACTCTGGCCCAACAATCCTCTTCTCCTTTGGGACCTCCTCTCTCCTGTCTTTGACAGTTACTACCGCTGGCTTAGGTTGGGTCATGGAGATGTCCATCATGCACAAATTGGCACAATCGGGAAGGAACACCTCCGGCTTAGGCAGGTGGGAAGGAGTGATATAGATACTAGGATCGTAGGACACGACCCCAGTATGGATGAAATTGATTCTTTTGGGTGGTGGAGCTTGGTTATGTGCGGGAAGAGGATTTGTCGTAACGTTGGGTTTCTCGGGAGGCAAGATCACCCCGTTATCGATGAGATCTTGAATCTCATGACGTAATCGGAAGCACAGATCGGTGTCATGACCGTGCTGTTGGTGAAATGCACAATACTTGGCTGGGTTGTGGGTAGCGAGGAGTCTTTCTGGTAAGGGCCGCGGCTCTAGGGGCTTCAAGTGCCCTTTTCTGATTAGCACCCCCAGAGCTTTGGACAAGGGCATATAAAGTGGAGCAAAGGTTCTGGTGTTTTTGGGTGGATACTTGGTTGTTGGTGGGTTGCTTCCGGACGCACCGGAGAATGGTGTGGCTGCCATATTTCTTGGAGGGGGGTTGGTGGTGACCACGCTCACTTCGGAGGCTCTCGTAGTTGTAGTGCCGCTCGGGCCCGCATTAGTGTTGCGGTTGAAAGTTCTTCGGGGTTGTTCCCGGTCATTATCAATTAAGCCTTGCTTCAAGGCATCCTCAATCTGTACCCCCATTTCATGCAGGTCAGAAAAAGTAGGAAAGGGAAGTACAATCATCTTTTGCATCAACTTCGGCTGAAGATTGCGCACAATCATCCGAATCTGCTCTTTGTCTGTAGGCCTTGAGGTCATCATCGAAGCCTTAGCCCTCCATCTGGTTACGAATTCTGAGAAACTTTCTTTAGATTCCTGCCTTGTTGTCTCGAGATCACGGGTTGTAATCTCAATTTGTGTATTGTATGAGTACTGCACAATGAAGGCCTCAGCCATCTCGTCCCAATTTCTCTTGACATCATCTTCTAGTTTGGCATACCATATGGCCGCCACACCCGACAGGGTCCGGCCGAACAAAGACATCTTCTGTAGTCTACTGAGGCCCATTGGTCTTAGGACATCTAAAAACAGTCTCAGGTGCACCATGGGGTCCCCGGACCCATCAAATCGATCAATATGAGGCATTTTGAATCGGTCAGGCAGCGTCACAGCTGCGTCGGTGTATCCGTCTTCAATATCGGGGATGGTCTTGACTCCCTGGGATCTCTTGAACAGCTTTTCAAGCTTGCTCAACTTTAGTGCGGTGGGATCAGTCTCGAACTCAAAGGGAGAGTCCGGTAGGTTGGTAGGTGTTTTTGATAACTGGGGTTGGATCTGGGGTAGGATCGGGGGTGGAGGTGGTCCTGTGGGAAGTTCTGTATCGTTCTGAACATTGGCGGTCTCCCCGAGGGTTGGGACTCCTGGTGGGGAAGGAACTTGCTGCGAAGCAGAGGCTCCGTTTTGCTGTTGTAACCTCACAATCAACTCTGCTTGTTCATTCATAACTGTGGCCTGCTGTTTGGCAAACTCTGCTTGTCGGACAGCATCCTGCTGCATCATTTTCATACCCTCTTGGAGCTGGCGCACCATCTCCTCTAAACTGGCCATACTATCCTGCTCTGGTTGAATTACCGGTATGTACTCCCTTTCTGTAGGTGAAACAGGACTTTGACCTCTACTGAACTCAGGTGGGGTAGATAAGGCCCTCTGAACTGACTGCCGTACTGATGCCTTCTGCCTAACGGTCCTCCGCCTAGTAACCGGGGGTAGAGAGTGGTACACTAGTTGTTCGTCTACCAGATCCTCAGATCGATGGAGTCGACGACCTCTAGTCCAGAGTGCTTGGGGAATATCTACTGGGTTAGAAGCAATTGTGCTCAACTACCTAGCAAAAAGGTAAATAAAGCGTATAAATAAACAGACAATCGGACAGCGTAACGGTGTAAAATAAACATACAACACATGGTTGGGTATCACAATATGCTGCCAATAAGCTGAACACACTGTTACTGATCACTGTTTCTGAATTGTTGCCCCTAAGTCTGAATCTGATACCCACAGATAACTGATTCCCCAAAACACTGACTGATGCCCGCAGGCCTGACGCCCAGACTTGCAAACTGGTATATGCATTCCCGGTAGAGATACACTCTAAAAGCACATAGCAAGTAAAAGAGGGCCAATACACCCCTATGTTGGGGTAGGGTTTTCATGTCCTATTTTGTCAGGAGCTAGGGTTTCACTATGCACGCAGCAGTTTCAAACAACCTAACATCGGGTAAGCAACCTGTCCTAGTTTTGAATGGTCACTATGGATTCCGAATATGCACTAGGTCGAATGGTCGAAAAGGGTGCCCCGGTAAAACCGGGGTTTGTGTTCCCATACTGGCAGAGCCCGCAACCGGTCAGCCTTATGGTCATGCCTTGACAAGACAAGCCTCCGGCAAACCGTTCAGGAATAGCAGATGGCCAACATGGTGTCCTAGGTGCACCAATGCACATGCAATGCAAAGAAACACATAAGTGTGGTCAAAACAAGATATCATGAGTTCGAGTCAAGTTCTTTAATTTCCCCAGCAGAGTCGCCAGAAACTATAACAAGCCCGCGGGGGACCACGCTAACAGTTCAGACTCGATTTGTGTCACGGTTCTTAATCTTGAACCAAAGAGTCCAAATCCGGCAAATCATTTTGAGAAAACAGATTTTTGAAAGAAGTGCCAAACATGGACTGCTTTGCCAGATACAGAGTCGCCACCTAAATATTTTATTTTGGAAAATTTAGGAAACCCTGACTCGTTGCCTAAGGCCGCGTGTCCGTCATCACCAAAGTTGCCTCGGCTCAGGAACTTGGGTACGATTGGGGAAGGTCACTTCGTGAGCACCCCCGCTCGCCCGATCAAAGATCGGCCTCTACTAACCATGATATCAAGTTTTGAAAACATTATGTGTTCTTATTCCGGTTATTAGCCTAGAATTACTATGTTATGCGCACAGCAAACAAGTATAGACCGAATCGCCTAGATTGGAACAAAACATTACATGTTTATTTTGAAAATGGTTTGCTACTCGCAAGTAGGCTAAAATGAAGATTTTGCCACTCTCAAGTGGGCTTAAAACTCACAGTTTTGATGCATTATTCCAATTTAGGTAATTCAACCTCCATCCACAGGCATTCAAGCAGTTATATCAAATAAGCAGCTAGCCTCATGGTAATCATGCTATTATGGCAACACTCACACGCATGCGGTATGCTAAAGCATAAAAAGCTCACCTAGTACTCCAAGCCAAAACAGAAACTAGTTAGTAATCATATGCATGATCCTAGTTCATGTTAAGATGGCTAATGCAACACATGCGAAGATGCAATCTAGGCAGGCTCGGCTATCCTAAACATGGCATGTGAAATGCTACAAATAACATGTATCCAATTTGGAATTGAAAACATAATGCAGTTAGTATGATGCGTCGAGCCCGGTGCATGTATGACAAATGTATGGATGCACACATGCATAGCATAAGGTATGCTAGTTTAAATATGCCCTAGTCTAACCATCATAAGCGGGTAAATAAAAGGGAAGAAAGACGCGGGGTTGGAAGACATACACACACTCATGTACGCTTATTACACAATTGCCCTCGATCGGAGGGTCCGAATAAATATTACAGTCCAAATAAATAATACTGAATTAATTATTACAAAAACCTCTAATTAATCAACAAAATAAAATGCAGAAAGAAGGTGGCCGCAGCCTTGCCTCGGGATGCGCGAATGATGCATGCTTGGTCCGTCTTGCCCGAAAATTCGTTGCCATAGCACCACTGCCTCTGTTTTCACTGCCTTGCTTCTCTGAAGACTGCCAAAATCCCAGGGTAACTTCTATGCACACTGAAGAACACCATCGGCTAAGGGAAATGACCACCGGCCATGGTAAATGGCCATCGGCTGCTAATGAAGTTATCGGCCATTCACTAATGGCCGGTCGGCACTAAATGTTGCCGGTCGGCAAAAACTTCCTGCAGAAAACGATTTTGACAGCAACAGAGGACAGGTAGTGCATGGCATAGAATTTCAAGCACATGTAAGCATGGTCATGTTCCCTATCATGCATTGAACTCAGGGGAGCATGGCCCTTGATCCTTGGGCCATCAATTGTGCATGATAGCCTAAGGGACCAAACTTGCCATTTAATGTAAAATGCATGCAACACACAAATGAGGACCAAGACCCTATCATGTCGAAGTCAAGGGCTTCGGCGACCGAGAGTTGAGATGTGTTACATCACTTGTAGTATGAACACCTCTCAACCCTCACGCTAGGTTTGACACCCCAAACCAAGCAATGCAATGTATGTTATGCAAACATGGCTCGAAAATGCAACAAGAGGCTAAGATGCAAAACATGTCAAATGTGATGCAACCTATCATGTTAAGTATACAATGCTCCTAACATGCAATGCTACAATGCAACTCATCATGCAATGCTAATATGGTACAATGCAAGCATACAATTAGAGGCAACAAGTCAAGCATACAACCATGTCCAATAAGGGACTTAGACTGAAATGGGAGGTCTCCAAACACCCCCAAAACAGTGACTAAAAGTGCCTCAAGTGATGGACAAAATGCACTACAAACATGCAAGCCAAAAGGGGGGCCAAAGCCAAGGCACAACAAAGGGCATTCTACTACCACTAACCCAAACAAGCAGGGCATGAACTATACAACTAAAAACAGAATTTCAGCATGCAAAATGAGCTCCAAAACTCACACACATGGCATCTCAAATGACCCAAACACATAGGCATACACAATGCACACTTCAAGGCATGGAATCACGACACTTCCAAGCATTAAAAGAGACACAAAGGACAATGTAAGGCCACATTGTATGGACTGAAACATGATACCAAATGATGCCAAATGATGATAATAAGCTTACGCTAAGCATGTTAGTGACCCACATAACTAAGGCTTACAAGCCAAAATGCAAAGCAACTATACCAAGCATGTCGAACATGACCAAAACAGTGGCCAACAGACCTTAAGCATGACAAATCATGACCAAAAGCATCAATAAGCTAAGCTAAAACATGAGGATATACTAGGCTAAACACATGGCACATTTCTAGGCGAGATAGAGAATTACAAAGTAAGTATAAAATGCATGCTAAGGGCCAACAAACCACCATTGGACAGGGATATAATATGACCCAAAACACCCAAAAAAAACTTTGAAATGGTACCAAATGCAACTATTCATGCATGCTATCCTTATGAGCCAAAAACATGCACAAATGAGACACAAAGAGAGAGGGGTGTCCCTCCCCTATGAAAGACCTCAAACCATCTTCTTCACCACTGAAAATCCACTGGATTTCAGTGATGAAAAGACTAACACAACAAAGTAAACAAGGCTTAAAGAAAAGGGCACCAAAATAGGCCAAAAGAGGCCTAAGAGGGGGAGTTCGACCCCCAATGCCAAAATACCCTTAATGAAAGATGTTAAGCATGGAAATACAAGACTTTTTTATGTTATACACAAAGCTCAAATCAGCGTGCAAGACAGGTAGAAAATTAGTGCAAGATTGGGGAAAATAAAGTAAGAATCTTACTCTTGAAGAACACTTCAAGAACAGAAGCTCCAGCCACCCTCCTCTGACCAAAATCAGTCCAAAACCTCAAGAATCAACCCTCAATGCCTCTCAAACTCGAAGCAAGGTGTAATGGTGTGTGTGTTAGTGCAAAAGTAAGGTCAAAACACACTATTTTGGCCTAGAGACACACACAAAGGATGAGAGAGAGGGAGATATATATAGAGAGAGTATAATACAGATATATAGATATATAAGCTCTGGTTTTCTTGTTCAAAAGCTCTAACCCCTAACAATGGGAGAGGAGGGGTGCTTATATAGGCAAAAAAAAGACTCCAAGCTTCTCCAAGAAGCTATCAAAAAGGGGGCAAAGGGTGCAAATGGTCCCTGGCTTCTTGAAGAAGCTGGGACAGCTGGCCAAGCTTCCGCAAGAAGTTTGGCCAAAGGGTCATCCTTCTAGAAGGAATTAGGGGGTCAAGGGCTCACACCAGCCAAAAACTGCACGGGGAGGAGTGATGGTGCATTCCAGCTGGCACAGCTGGGATGCACCATGCCTCAAGGGTGCAAAGGAGTCACCCCGGCCGGCAAAAGAGGTCGCCGGCAAAATAAAGTGCCGGCCAGCCAAATATAGTGCCGACCGGCCATTGGTTTTAAGAAACCATGGCCGGTGGCACCCATAAACAGCCGATGATGGTAGGGGAAGGCCGGTGGGATATGGGGATGGCCAACAAGCCATTCCTTGCCCTTCAAGGTAAAAACACAAGTGTTTGGTGCCAAAACCAAACACGGAACAGTCGAGTCGAGAGATCCTGAGGCAAGGCGCGCAGCCAAGACCTTCCGGGAACTCGAGACGAACACAAACAAGGGTGATCACTAAGTGTTCAATCAGTGACATCCAAGTCTTGAGGACGGTCAAAAATGGGGTGTCTACACATGCCCATACAAAGGTTAAGTACCATAGGAAATTTCATACATATCGATTATGTATCCCAAGACCAAAATAGCAAAAACAAAACAAAGTCACAACATAATGGGAGTCAAAAGCAAAACTCTATCTCGGAGGCATGACTCGACAGGTTCACAAAAATGGCTCCTGAAACTGACTCTAAGGGTAGGCTCCATGCTGCCAGTCACCTACATGTGCATACATAATATTGGATGAGCGAAGCTCATTGAGTAATAGTACAGTAAAGTAGTGTAAATAAAAGAGCATAAGGTTCTCATAATATCCATAATCATAATACGAAACGGCCTTGGGCCCATCATATAATACAAACAGCTTTAGGCCCATTACATAGACAGAACAACCTTAGGCCCATCATATGAACAAAACGGCCTTAGGCCCATCAACATCAGAACGACCTCAGGCCCACATAAAGTACGGAACGACCTCGGGCCCACATACATTAACAGCTATTCAGAACGACCTCAGGTCCAATCATACATTATCATGTCATTAGCAAAACAGCCTCAAGCCCATATATAATAAAGAACGACATCAGGTCCACAGAATGGCCTCGGGCCCAAACATATCACAACATGAATGGAACGATCTTAGGTCCACATTGCACATGTCATAACATAAACGGAACAACCTTAGGTTCACACTGTACATGTCATATAACATTTATGAAGTTCGTTCATTTCGATAAAAACACAATGTCGTCACAATTCACCATTCATGGCTCAAAATACACAATTAAGAACATATATGTACAATACTATTACTCACAATGTGTTTGATCTTGCGGCGTTTCCTCTGGCACACGACCTACACAAAACATGTTACACACACATTCAATACATAATTCATTCATTATGTACACTTTTCTTTTAGCGATTCACAACCTTTTCCAATGGTTTCAAATTATCATTTCATACTTCAGAGGGTCTACAAGGTCAAGAACGCATCCAAAAGGTCGGAAAGGTCAACACAAGAAAGTAGGATTTTCTTCCCTATCTGGTCGCACGTACAGCTTGTCTAACCGCTCGAGCGGTTATGCTTTGCTTGTGTGGAAGCATGAGCCGCTCGAGCGTGTAGAACCAAATTTGCTTATGTTCCCCTCGTGCAGAACCTGTGGCCACATAAGCGGTCTGGGCAAAAACCAAACAATTCGAAAATGGCATAAAATGAAATCCTCCAAACTCATTTCCAACCAAAATTCATGCAAAACAATCCCAAAAACATGATATACTAGCATGATGCAAGTGTAATCTCACTTTAAACATATCAATCTTGCTTCAACATCAAATTCATGGTCTCATCTTTTTCATACAATCATGAATTTCATACACAAGCTCAAAATACATATAAACATGGTGAATCTTGCAACAAATCTTGGTTATATGAACCATCTAGAGTTTATTTCATGGATTAATCACAAGTTCGAACTCAAATCAAACAAAATTGAGGAGATTAAGGTTCTATTTCTTGCACTTAGCTCAAACCCTTACATAGCCCAAAACCCTAGCTCAAAATTCCTAATGTCATCTTGATTCAAGAAAAATGTGAGCTATAAGTAAAGATTATAAGCAAATTACCATACCTTAACTCAAATCTAAGGTTTGGCCCTTGATCCTCTTCCAAATCCTAGCTCTTCCCCTTTCTCTCTCTCTAACTCACTTTAGCAAAGCTTTCCACCAAAATGAAGAACACAAGAGCTATACATATATAACTTAACTCATAACACTTAATTTAATCATTACGAATCGTAGTTTTACAAAATTTCACCGTAGGCTCTAAAAATCATGCTATACACAAATATGAAGTCAGTTTTGGTTTCTGGCCCCTCTAAGGCTTTTAATTTCAGTTCAAAGTTGTAATTGCAACAGATATTCCTACATTCGATAGATATTATTTCAAAATCACATTCACATACTTAAACTTGCAAATTCATATCAAACACATAATCACATGCATAACTAAGCATAGTACGGGTTGGGTTATCACAGTTTTCCCCTCTTTAGAAAGTTTGGTCCTCCAAACTTGTTTCCTCAATTCGCAAACAATTCTGGATATCGTTGCCTAATTTCTTCTTCCCGTTCCCAAGTGGCTTCATTTCCATAATATTCCCTTCATTCAACTTTTACCATTAGGATAGTCTTATTCTTTAGTTGCTTGACTTGCTGGTCAAGGATTCAGATAGGTTTCTCCTCATAAACCATATCATCATCTAGCACAATATCTTGATAGTCAATAATATGAGTTGGATCCCGAAGGTAGCCTCGCAACATTGATACGTGGAATACGTTATACACTTGCTCCATGCGCGATGGTACAACAATCCGATAGGCAACCGGACCCAATCTTTCTAAAATTTGGAATGGCCCTATATATCGGGGTGACAATTTCTCCTTTTTTCCAAATCTTGTGTGCCCTTTCATTGGAGTGACTTTGACAAAAACATGATCCCCAACTTCAAATTCTAAGTTTCTCATTCTTTAATCTGCATAGCTCTTTTGTCGGCTTTGAGTAGTTTTCAATCTCTGTTAGATAATCTGGATTTTCTTCGTAGTGATTTGCACAATTTCAGGCCCAATCAATGCTCTATCCTCGACTTCGGTCCAACAAACCAGAGTTCGACATTTCCTCCCATACAAAGCTTCATATGGTGCCATCCCGATGCTAGAGTGGAAATTGTTGTTATATGTAAACTTCGCCAAAGGTAAATGGGTTTCCTAACTTTCACAAAAATCTAACACGGACATATGGAGCATATTCTCCAATGTCTGTATAGTCCTTTCAGACTACCCATCAGTTTATGGATGAAATGGGGTATTGAACCTCAATTCTGTCCCTAATGCTTTCTGTAAGCTCTGCCAAAATCTCAACACAAACTTAGAATCTTTGTCCATCACAATAGAAACTGGAACGCCATGAAATCGAATAATCTCATTAATGTATACAGTAGCAAGTCTATCAATATTATAAACAATCTCCACAGGAAAAAAGTGAGCTGACGTAATTAATCTATCCACAACAACCCATATAGAATCCATACCTTGGGGTGTTCAGGGTAAGCCCACAATAAAATCCATAGTTATGTGCTCCACTTCCATTCTGGAATAAGGAGAGGTTGACCCCACCTGTCTTCGGTGCTCCGCTTTCACTTGCTGACATTGAATGCATCTTGAAATAAACTCCGCAATTTCTCTCTTCATATTGGGCCACCAAAAAGTTTGCTTGAGTTTCTGATACATCTTAGTATTTTTGGGATGCATAGCAAATCTGGACTTATGAGCTTCTTCCAAGACTCTTCCTTTAATTCTGGGAACATTAGGTACACACAACTTCCCTTAAACTTCAACACTTGAGCTTTCAAGGAGAATCCTGGTCTTGGTTTTGTTTACATCTCATCATGTACTTTCTTGAGAAAGTCATCCTCCAATTGTCTTTGCTTAATTTCTTCAATAATAGCCGGTTGTGCTGTCATTACGGCTAATATTCCACCCCGTTCATGTAACACAATTTCCACTTCCATTCTTTCCAAATCACATAATAACTCGTTCCGCTCCATGAGCAAACATGCTAGACTCCCCATTGACTTCCCACTAAGAGCATCTGCCACTATATTGGCTTTGCCGGGATGGTAATGAATCTGCAAGTCATAATCTTTTATGAGTTCTAACCACCGTCTTTGTCGCATATTAAGCTCCTTTTGAGTAAAGAAATATTTGAGGCTCTTGTGGTCGATATAGACTTCACACGTTGCTCCATAAAGATAATGCCGCTATATTTTCAATGCAAACACCACTGCAGCTAATTCCAAAATATCCGTAGGGTAATTCTTTGCATGTGGCTTCAATTGTCGAGATGCATACGCAATTACTCTTTCGCTCTGTATAAATACACACCCCAATCCCTTATGAGAAGCATCACTATAAATAACAAACCCTTCTGTACCTGACGGTAAGGCGAGCACCGGTGTTGCTATGAGTCTTGTCTTCAATTATTGAAAAGCAGACTCCCTCTATTCTGTCCATTCAAATGAAACCCCCTTTTTGAGTCAACTAGGTAAGTGGCACCTCAATCTTGGAGAAATCTTTAACAAATCTTTGGTAAGAACCTACTAAACCCATAAAACTATGCACTTTTGTAACATTAGTAGGAGCAGGCCAATTCACAATAGCTTCTATCTTTTGTGGATCAACAGACAGACCATCCTTGTTAATCACATGCCCCAAAAACACAACTTCATTTAACCAAAATTCACATTTCTTCAATTTAGCATATGGTTTCTTGTCTCTAAGTGTTTGAAGAATTAATCTCAAGTGCTTTTCATGTTC
This sequence comes from Camellia granthamiana, assembly GCA_036172215.1. Taxonomy (NCBI): domain Eukaryota; kingdom Viridiplantae; phylum Streptophyta; class Magnoliopsida; order Ericales; family Theaceae; genus Camellia; species Camellia granthamiana. The sequence continues at coordinate 58,776,651 of CM069908.1, read as the reverse complement.
CTTCCTACACTTTGAATAAATAAGAATATCATCAATGAATACTACCACAAACTCGTTCAAATACAGTTTGAAAATCTGATTCATTAAATCCATAAAAGCTGCTGGTGCATTCGTAACCCCAAATGGCATGACTAGAAATTCATAATGATCATACCTGGTTCGGAAGGTGGTCTTCTTAACATCCTCTGCTTTGACTTTTAACTGATGGTACCCGGATCTCAAGTCAATTTTAAAAAAACACATGTGCCCCCTGTAATTGGTCAAACAAATCATCAATCTGCGGTAAAGGATATTTATTCTTCATCGTTACCTTATTAAGCTCCTGATAATCAATGCATAGCTGGCGTGTCCCATCTTTCTTTTTCATAAACACTGGTGCACCCCATGGTGATGTACTCTGTCGGATGAACCCTTTGTCAAGCAATTCTTGCAACTGTATTTTCAATTCCTTCATTTCTTCAAGAGACATTTTGTATAAAGCTTTTGAAATCGGTTGAGTAGCCAGTACAATGTCAATGAAAAATTCAATCTCACAGTCTATCAATTCCCCTGGCAATTCCTTGGGAAATACATCTAAAAACTCACTAACAATTGGAATATTTTCAACACTCACATCGGTTGCCTCTACATGCAAAATGCTACACAAATAACCCTTACAACCTTTCTGAAGTAGTTTGCAAGCTTTCATAACCAATATTAAACAGGGTGAAGGAGTTACCCTATGTCCCACAAAAGTAAACTCATGTTGTCCCGGTGGGCGGAAAACAACTTGTTTAGACACACAATCGATGGTTGCAACTAACCAATCCATTCCTAAAATTATATTGAAGTATACCATATCAAGAGACATCAAATTAGCACATAATGGAATATCTCCAAGTAAAAGCTCACATGCAGGATTAATAGAAGCACATAACATATAGTCCCTAGAGGGAAAGGACACAACAACACATAATTCAAGAGTTCCATAGATCTATTCAAATTAGAAGCAAATGTTTTCAAAACAAAGAAATGAGTGCAACCCCGAATCAAGTAGCACATGAGCAGGTTGGCCATTGATGGAAAATGTACCTGAAACCACATCATTTGTATTCTAAACATCACCCGGAACAAGAGCAAAGACTCTCCCCTGCCTAACATTGTCTCTAGTAGTAGTAGGCCTTGCCAGGGTCTTTGTTACAGGAATGGAACTAGCTAAACTAGCAGTTGGCCTATTCCCCTTTTGTTGCCCAAGCATAGGGCAATCTCTCACCACATGTCCCGTTTTTCCATACTTAAAACAAGCCCCGGTTGCTCAGTGGGAAACTCCTCAATGCTTCTTTCCACACTCTGGGCAAGTTGGTGCTGAATCACGGGTAGAACCAGAAGCGCTGGAAGTTCCCAAATTCTATTTCTTGTGTTGTGAGGATGCCAACCCTTTGTGCATATTAGAACTTGCCTTTTTCTTTTCCAATCCGAGTACCAGTTGCGGTTGGCCTGATTACCTTCTGACATGATGGCCCTATCCAATGCATCCACGTATTTTTGTAACTTTACCACATTAATCTTCTCAAGAATGGAGTCCAGGAGTCCTCCCTCAAATTTCCTTGCCTTTTTCTAGTCCATATCGACCATATGCGGTGCAAAACAAACTAACTCGGTAAACTGTGCCTCATACTCCGCTACAGTTTTGTTTCCTTGCTTCAAGTTTTCAAACTCTGTCACCTTCTTGTCTCGGATACACTGTGGGAAGTACTTCTCATAGAAGACCTCCAAAAATTGAGCCCAATTCATTCCTTGATGTTCATCTCAAATAAGCATCCACCAACGGCGTGCTTTCTTTTCTACTGTAAAAGCAACAAGCAAGACTTTATGTGCCTCCGTACATGGAAAGACTTCAAATAGTTTCTCTATGCCAAGCATCCAAGCCTCCGCCTTCAATGGGTCAATTCCTCCTTTGAACAATGGCGGTTTTATCTTTTGAAATTCCTTTGTGAGTGTAATAGTTCGATCTTAAGCTTGGTGGTCATGCACTACAGGTGGTGGCACAGGCATTGGTGGCGGTGGTGGTTACTGTTGCTGTTGTTGTTGTTGTTGTTGTTGTTGTTGTTGTCTAAAAGTCTCTGCCATTTCCATGATCATTGCCTCCATTCTATCAAGTCGTGCAAAGGTTGAATCCTTCCCATCTTCCGCCCTTGTTCTCATAGATAATATGCACATAAGTCACATTTATAAATGCACATTTCCATGTCATACCTAATACGAATGCATTATGGATGAAACTTAAACCTTTTCTAGACTTTTTATTGCTCAAATAGACTCGTGTGTGAGATATTAACTCATGCTCTGATACCACTCTGTCATGACCCGAACCCGTCCCTAAAATTTTGGATCATAACCAGCTAGCAATCACTTGATTACCTTCGGCCTCAAACAAACATACAAAATAATTATAATAATGGGGCCATAAGCAGAAGCATACAATAAATGAGGAAGTCCATTGAGCTATGCCAATATGGCTATGCCAATATGGGCAAATTATAAAGCTTACACCATAACACATTTACACATTTACATGCCCATACAAAGATTAAGTACCATAGGAAATTTCATACATATTGATTACGTATCCCAAGAACAAAATAGCAAAAACCAAATAAAGTCACAACATAATTGGAGTCAAAGGCAAAACTCCATCTCGGAGGCATGACTCGACAGGTTCACAAAAATGGCTCCTGAAGCTGACTCTTAGGGTGGGCTCCATGCTGCGGGTCACCTATATGTGCATACATAATATTGGGTGAGTGAAGCTCAATGAGTAATAGTACAGTAAAGTAGTGTAAACAAAAGAGCATAAGGTTCTCACAATATCCATAATCATAATACGGAACGGCCTTGGGCCCATCATACAATATGAACAGCCTTACGCCAATTACATAGACAGAACGACCTTAGGCCCATCAATATCAGAACAACCTCAGGCCCACATAAAGTACGAAATGACCTTGGGCCCATATATATTAACAGCTATTTAGAACGACCTCAGGTCCAATCATATATTATCAAGTCATTAGTAGAATAGCCTCGGGCCCACAGAACGGCCTCGGGTCCAAACATAGTACAACATAAACGGAACGATCTTAGGTCCACATTGCACATGTCATATATAAACGGAACGACCTTAGGTCCACATTGTACGTGTCATATAACATTTATGAAGTTCGTTCATTTCGATCAAAACACAATGTTGGCATAATTCACCATTCATGGCTCAAGATACACAATTAAGAACATATATGTACAATATTATTACTCATAGTGCATTTGATCTTGCGGCATTTCCTCCGGCACACGACCTACACAAAACATGTCACACACACATTTGATAAATAATGCATTCATTATGTACGCTTTTCTTTTAGCAATTCACAACCTTTTCCAATGATTTCAAATTATCATTTCATACTTCGGAGGGTCTATAAGGTTAAGAACACATTCAAAAGGTTGGAAAGGTCAACACAAGAAAGTAGGATTTTCTCTCCTGCCTGGCCACACGTACGGCCTGAGCAACCACTCGAGCGGTCATGCTCTGCTCGTGTAGAAGTGTGAGCCACTCATGTGTGTAGAACCCGAATTTTCCAAATTTGCTCATGTTCCGCTCTTGCGGAGCCTGTGGCATCACGAGCGGTCTGGGCAAAAACCAGACAGCCTGAAAACGGTACAAAATGAAATCCTCCAAACTCATTTCCAACCCCAATCTCATGCAAAACAATCCCAAAAAAAAAATGATATACTAGCATGATACAAGTGTAATCTCACTTTAAACATATCAATCTTGCTTCAACATCAAATTCATGGTCTCATCTTTTTCATACAATCATGAATTTCATACACAAGCTCAAAATACATACGAACATGGTGAATCTTCCAACAAATCTTGTTGTATGAACCATCTAGAGTTCATTTCATGGATTAATCACAAGTTCGAACTCAAATCAAACAAAAATGAAGAGATTAAGGTTCTATTTCTTGCACTTAGCTCAAACCCTTACATAACCCAAAACCCTAGCTCAAAATTCCAAATACATCTTGATTCAAGAAAAGGTGAGCTATAAGCAAAGATTATAAGTAGATTACCATACCTTAACTCAAATCTAAGGTTTGCTCATTGATTCTCTTTCCAATTCCCTAACTCTTCCTCTTCCTCTCTCTCTAACTCACTCTAGCAAAGCTCTCCACCAAAATGAAGAACACAAGAGCTATATATATATAATTTAACTTGTAACTCTTAATTTAATCATTACAAATCGTAACTTTACAAAATTTCACCGTAGGCTCTAAAAATCACTCTAAACACAGATATGAAGTCGGTTTTGGTTTTTGGCACCTTTAAGGCTTTCAATTTCAGTTTAAAGTTGTAATTGCAATAGATATTTCTACATTCGATAGATATTATTCTAAATTCACATAATTCACATACTTAAACTTGCAAATTCATATCGAACACATAATCACATGCATAATTAAGCATAGTACGGGTTGGGTTATCACACAAATCCATTGCCCAACCTCTAAAGGGACATGGCTTGACAATTGAATGCAAGTCCCTACCTGGCACTTTTTGCACATTGCCATGTTTTTGGCACTAATGACACCCCTTTGCATAATTAATGCAATCTCTCCTTATAATGGGCCAAAAATACCATGCCTTTTAATTAGCCACCTCATCTTCTTCCTGCTTGGTGGGCACCACAAATTCCTTCATGGACCTCTACCATGACTTGCATCTGTTTCATCTCTCCAATACACAACAATATCAACCCATCTTGGGTCCTTCTAAACAAGTCATCTCCTATAATCACATAATTCATAGCATGATACTTTGTTTTTCTATCCACTTTTGCCTGAGAGTCCCCTAAATACCTGATCAAGGGTAGCCTCCAATCATCTTCTGACACCTCTAAAGTCAATATTAACAAACCTTGCAACTATCGACACCTAACACAAGGCATTGTTCTCTTATGAATCCTAATTATTCTTTCCTGGAAACCCTCTGGAACTCTCAAACCAAAGGCTACCTGGGCCATTTTGTTGGCTTCCTTATTCTTAAATCTAAACATGTGTTCAAACTCCACTGTTTCAAAACCTTTGACTAGCTGTAATACCTGCTCTAAATATTCTCCAAGTACTGCACTATTGCACTTATACTGGCCTATTACTTGCCTTATCACTAACTGTAAATCCCCAAACACTTTTAAGTGTGGAATCCTTAGACTTCTTGCCAATTCTAGACCAATAATCAAGGCCTCATACTCTGCCTAATTATTTAACAACACCTGAGTTTCATCCAATTGGTAAGAGGACTGAAACACATGTCCTTGGGGTGACACCAACACCACCCCAGCACCAACACCTTTTTCAGTCTTTGAACCATCAAACATTAACTTCCTTGCTCTTTTTCTACTGAAAATACCTTGTACAAATCTACCTCGACAGGGCTGCATGGATGCTCAGCCAAGAAATCTGTTAGTGCCTAGCCTCTCATAGCTTTTTGAGGCACATACTTGAAACAATACTCAATCAAGGCCAACAACCATTTTCCTTGCCTTCCTCTCAAAACTGGCCTAGATAACATATATTATACCACGTCAGTCTGAGCAATCACATTAACCTCTGTAGATAACATCTAATGCCTCAGTTTGATAGCTACAAAATACAAAGCTAAGCATAACTTTTCTACAAAGCTATACCTAGTTTCTGCTTCATTTAACTTTCTATTCAGGTAGTAAACAGCTTGTTCACACCCTTCCTCATTATCTTGAGCCAATAGACACCCAATCGACTGTTTTCCTGCTGATATATACAACTTTAAGGGTTTCCCTTTAATAGGTTGCATCAGGACTAGAGGTTTAGATAAATAATCCTTAATTGCATCAAATGGCCGTTGGTGCTCACCTTCCCATCTAAAGTTTTTTTCAAATCTCAATTTTAACAAAGGAGAAAAGACTGAAGTCTTCCCTGCAAGATTAGCAATGAATCTCCTTAAAAAATTAATCTGACCACGGAAGCTTTGTAACTCCTTCTTATTAGATGGAGGTTGCGCTGTTGTAATAGCTTTAGCCTTGTTTTTATCCAGCCCTATCCCTTTCTGATGGACCAAAAAAACCAAGAAATTACAAACATACACCCCAAAAACACATTTCAAAGGGTTCATTTTTAACTGATATTTCCTCATCCTCTAGAACACCTGTCGAAGATGTCCTAAATGCTCTTCAAACTCATCAGATTTCATTGCCACATCATCAAATACATTTCCAAAAATTTCCCAATCAGATCATGAAAGATAAAATTCATGGCCCTCTGATAGGTGGCCCCTGCATTTTTAAGCCCAAAAGGCATCACCACTCACTCAAAGGTTCTTAAGGCCCCTGGGCACCTAAATACAGTCTTGCGAATATCATCTAAGCTAAGAAAGATTTGATTGTATCCAGCATGGCCATCCAAGAATGACAAAATCTTATGCCTTACAGCTGAATCCACTAACAGATCTGCAACTAGCATGGGATACTCATCCTTAGGTGTAGCCAAATTCAAATTCATAAAATCAATACACACTCTAATCTCTCCATTCTTTTTAAGAGCTGGAACTATATTTGATAGCCACTCCATATACCTGGCTGTCTTGATGAAACCAACATTCAATAACCTTTCAATTTCATTTTTTACCATGAGAGTTACCTCATTTGTCATTCTTCTTGGAGGTTGCTTGTATGGCACATATTTTGATTTTATTGGTAGTTTATGTTCAACTAAGGACCTATCCAATCCTGGCATTTCATCATAACTCTATACGAAACAATCAGAATAATCTGAAATTAAACCAACTAACTTGACTTTACATTCATTAGGCAACAAAGCATTTATATAAATAGGCCTCTTATAGGCCTCATCCCCTAGGTTAAACTCCGCTAAAGAGTCCTGCATATCAGCCTTGAGATCATCAAGCTTTATAGGAGTTGCCTTTAGATTCTCATATTGCACCTCCTTATAATCTAGAGGGCTATCATCTACCGCACATTCTGTCCAAAAATAGTGGGGCAACGTACCACCTAACTTCCTTTCTAAAAAGAAATAAAAAAAAGTCTAACAAAAGTACTTTTAATTACATCATAATCACATTCACTCTCACTTTTCTTCTTCATTAGTAATGTCTTCAATCAACACTTTATCTACAGGCTTGGTTTGCAAGACACTTGGCCTGGCCACTTTCTGGCTCATTCTATCAAAAACCTTCTTCAACAAATTTCTGGAACTAATCATAAGTCAATCCAATTCCTATGGATTTAAGTTCTTCATTCTCTAGCACAACAGGGCTAAATTCTTCAGCATATAGCATAGCTTCTGCATTATGAATATTAGCCTTAAAGGGATTTGCCTTTGCCCAAAAGACCTCCTTGCCCTGCCATTCTTGACCCTCTACAGTTAAGAAAATTAAATCCTGATGAAGGGAAGAAGGCATACAACCATTAGAATGGATCCAATCCCTTCCTAGCAACAAATTGTAATTTTAAGTGGAGCCAATCACAAAAAATGTTGCTTCCATAACTCTAGCTCCCACTTGTAACTGCAAGGTAATCACTCTTCTTGTATTAGATGATCCTCTTGAGAAATCACTCATAGACACATCATAAGGGATTAAATCATCAATAGTTTTTCCAATCACACTTAAAATTCTGGTGGGCAAAATATTCACAATAGCCCCATTATCAATTAACACCCTGGTCAAAGGACAACTATTCAGGTGTGCACTCACATACAAGAGCCTCAAATGATTTTCCAATTCTGGCTTAGGTGACTGGAGTACCACCTTCTCACCATTACTAGTTTTAACTACCTGAATGGACTTACCAACCTCTTCTTTGGACTCATTCATCTCTGTCACCATCACAACAGGCTCTGACAAGTCTTCTACATCTTCTTCTAATTGTTCTAACTGCCCAGGCCTTGCTTCAAACCTCTTTGGTAAAGCCAAAATCATATTACAATCAGTGTGTGTAGGCAAAGAACCAAACCTGATTGCATTTAACTTCCCACCAAAATCCTTAGAACTTTCAGACTTTGTATCTTCCTTTGTACCTTCCTTGCTATCGATATTGCTTGCCACAACATTCCCATCAGTCATTACCTCATCTTCCTCACTCTCCTCATCTAATAGGAGTGCTTTAGATATTTCCTCCAATTGCCTCCTAAGGAGAATCTTCTTAGGTATCTGATCTATTACTTTCTCTGTTTTGCTTGACTCGCCACATTCTTCCTTCTTTTTCTCTCTCTCCCAAATCAAATTGTTTTGACCATCTCTCTTTGGATTATCTCCCTCCTTTGTTGAAAATATAGCATGAAACTTTATTTGCTCCTTTCTTACTTGAGTCCTAGTTGGGCCCATAGGCTTCCAACTTGACAAAGGAAATTTTGGATGAACCACATCTTGCCAACCAGCATGGGTAGGCACTGGTGGCTTCACCATCCTTGGTTATATTAGGGGATAAACCTGTGGAAACCTCACCCCTTGGCCATGAAACTGTCTTGGCCTGAAAAACCTTTGACCTTGGCCAATAAATGGCCTTTAAAATGGTCTTGGCACAAATACTGGTTTTTGAACATGACTAGAACCACTAAATGGCCTTTGATCTTTCAATTGTCTTACTTTAACTCTGACCCCTTCTGTTCCATGAAGAGAAGGATACACAGGTTGCCACCTGAACAAAAATGGACCATCCTCCTCACCATAGTGGACCATCCTTCTCACCATATGACCTGTCGATAGGCCTAAAAATCCCAGGGTCTTGCCCATCAAACAACAACTTGTCTCCATTGAAAATTTGAACGTCACCTCCACCTAAGGTATTAAACCTTAAGTCATGATCCTTTGCAGTCTCTTTCAACTTGTTAGCTAAAATTGCTTGCAATTTTTCCTTTTCAGTCCCACATCTTGAGCACACAAACTTGTCCTCATCAATCACCTTCTTTCCCCTTTTCTTGCTTCTTCTTGTGAATCCTCTCCAAGTTAGACAGCAAAACAGTTGGGTTTGGTGTCTTCCTTTTAATGCTAGTTGACACCATATGGATTGGTGCCATTTCTGGAAAGGGATTGTTGTCGACTGCCATAACCTTCTTCTCCTTCTCTGCATATTTCAACAGTCCCTTTTATATTAAGTCCTGCACACAATTTTTGAAGTTACACAATTATTGGTAGAATGTCTAAAAGTATTATGCCATTTACAATATTCTTTTCCTACTCTATCTTCTTCTTTTGGAATTATATGTCCAGGAGACAATGTTAAAAAATTATAAGCTAATAATTCATCAAAAATGGCATCAGCGTTGGACAAATCAAAAGAATACTGCCTAAATATAGGCTTTATATTTCTTTTGGTTGGCTGAGTTGCTGGCATGTTCACTGGTTTGTCCACTTTCCTCAAAGTCCCACAAACCACTGGTGTTTTGCTAACCACTTGAGCCACATCAACATCAACTTTTGTTTCCACATCAACCTCTTGAAAATAAGTCCCATAAGAGTTTGTATTCCTATGTCTCTCCTCTCTACCTGTTGACTCATGTCTTGTTGCCCTAGATGACAACTCAAACAAGTCCCTAAACTCCATCCCTTCAAACTTCTTTCTTAACTCAAATTCCAGCCCATTTTGAGCCATTCTCACAATTTCAACCTCAGGCATGTACATTCGACACCTATTTTTTGCTCTCTTAAATCTATCAATAAATTGCTCTGCACTCTCAGAAAACTTCTGCCTCATTTCAGACAAATCAACTATAGTTACTTCAAGCTCAGTTCTATAAAACTAGGCATGAAACTGACTTTCCATCTCTACCTAAGTATGAACTGAATTAGCAGGCAAATTAATGGATCATGTGAAAGCAATCCTAGACAAAGAATGTGGAAATAATCTCATTTTAAGTATGTCATTATTTCCTGCTTCTCCACATTGTAAAGTAAACATCCCTATGTGTTCAATTGTTGACTGTCTTTCCTCACCATGAAACAAGGAAAACTCACGTACCCTGTAGTTCCTAGGAAATGGTTCCTCATCTAGCCATTGAGGGCATGGTTTCCTAAATCTAGGCCTTTCAAGCCTTCTCATCCTTGGACCATAAAGGTCTTGAACAATTTGAATAATCTGGTCTCTTTGAAGATTTTCACCATAATTAAAAGCATTTTGCACCCTATACCCATCATTATTTTCAAGAAATTCATGCCAGTCGACATGTAAAGGGGGTATTGGACCTCTTGGCCTTGGGCCATTACCAAATGGTTCATGGTGCATGTTAGGCCTGTGCATTTTAGGGTATGCAACTATATTACCATAATTATTTATCCCTTGGTGTCTATAACCCATATTGTACCCAACATTTTGATTTCCAAATTATAATTTTCAAAACCCATATTATTTCTTGACCTCATGTTAGGATAACCATTAAATTCTGTGCTAAACAAATCTCTGCCTCTTACACCCTTTTGACCATATTATGGGTTGGAAAAAACATTTGACCCAGGATGGACCCCAAGCCAATTTCCTTGAATTTTAACATTTGGGGTTTGAAATACCTCATGCATTCTTTTCTCTGCAGTTGGGTCCTTGTAAAAGGACATTGGCTCACCAATAGACTAGTGTGGCACACTAGTTGGTGGCAACATGTGTGTTCTCAAAGACACCTTTTGTGCCTTTACTTCACTTTGGCTTGCATACTCCATTGATAGAGCTCTCAGCACACTCCTCACTTCTCCTAGAAGAATCTGGTTCTCCTCTAGTGACTGGTTTGCTAGTGCATCCCTTATCTAAGCCACTAAAACCCTTGTTGGAATTTTACCATCATCAACAAAGACCAAGTCCTAGTCCACCTCTTCTTCTTCAAACTCAATAGGCCTTTTTCAGCATGCTTATCAACCTGTTTCTTTGCCTTCACCATTTCTTGTCCAAATTATGCAAGACGGTCCCACCGAGCGTAACAAAAATTGTTAGTAAAAATTATGCCACAACTGGATCGACAGCAACTAAGCAATAATTCAAACTACACAACTTTAAACATGAACAATCGAGCAATTGTGGTTCTGGTTCGAATGCCTCAAAAGAATAAGGACTTATTTGATCTCTTATAGCTCTTCTATCCCACAACCTTATGAACTCTTCACTCTACAACTGTTGTTGTGTAATTGCCACAACTGCACTCTCACTTCTCAATCTTCAAACCACATCATGTCTTTTCCTTTACCTATCGAACTTCATTTCTTTAAGTTAACACGTGTCCCTAAGTCCTTCTATCCCTTATTCGACATAAGAAAAACTCCCACTCCGTTCATGCTTTCTTTTGAAAACAGCCCACTAAGTCCATGGCCACACTGCCAATAACTATTCCACCTTCTACATTAGTCCCACATGCAAACCCCACTTCTAGTTGATGATCTCTGGCCTCTAATCATAACAATTTACTCTGAACTTTGTCATGTGTCTTCCACTAACTAAACCACCTGTCGACAAGGATTGGCAAAAACAGGTGCAAACAATTTGCCAAGTGTATTTGATATGCGTGAAAATTAAGAAGGATATTAATACTTATTCTCTTTTGACTTAACATTTTTTGTTATTCTTTTTTACTCCCATTTCCATTTGGGAATGGCTTCCCTCTAGTCCTTCATCAGATTGGAGGGTACTATTGGACCCTGTGGGACCCACCACGGATCCCATTTTCATAATCTGAACTGTTCAATTTATAGAATTCGTCGAATACTATATATTTGTAAGAATTCACGTTGATCGGATATCGATAACTATGTAATCAAATCAAATTTTTTTCAGCCGTTTATTTTTCACCGTCTATTTTTTTCTCATACAAAATTGATTTGATCACATACCTATCGATATCCGATCAATGTGATTTTTTACAGACATATAATACTCGACGAGTTCTACACTATTAATGATTTGGATTATCGAAACGAGACCCGTAATAAACTTACACAATCCCAACAATACTCTCCAATCCGATGAAAAATTGGAGGGAAACCATTCTCTTTCATTTTATTGTTCTAATTTTATAACATAAGTTAATTAGTCGCAGCCAGCCAGACTCCTGCGTATGTGCTTACCTCATATAGGCATACTACCAATGGACACGTGTCCTTCCTACCTGCCTGCGTATGTGCTCACCTCACTGCTAACAATAATTTGAAAACATTATAAATAACTGAAATAATAGAGAAATTATTATAAATAGAATTTTTTATGGTGTAATCTATATAACAATGGAAGGTTCATTTTGAATTCAAAGACTAAAATTATATATGTGTCAAAATTTGGACCCTTAGATTGCTTCAATCCAAAGGTTGAAAATGTCTTACTCAATCCAAGGGCTGAGATTGCTTCAATCAAGATCTAATGGTTCAAAATGTCTCTCACGTCACGTGCTCTCTCCGCTCAAAATCTCTCTCCGTTTCAATTTTCAAATTTTGAACACACAAACCCTCCCTCTCTCTCTCTCTCTCTCTCCATCAGAACCCATTTCCTTGCTGTAGACCCAACCCCCTTCAATTAGCCACTGCAAAAGGAATGGCTTCCACATTCGAAAGAGTCATCAACATCCCGAAGCCTCGATCTGTCGGATTCGATTCAGGAGGAGAGAGAGGAGGGTTTTGATTCGAGATCGGATTCGATTTTTTGGGTTTCATGAGATTCGAGATCAGATTTTTGGTTTTCATGAGGCGAGGCGCTTCAGATTTTTGTTTTCGGTGAGGCGCTTCACATACCAGCCCATAGCCACAGAGATCATCAAAAGAACGATTCGCAAAATCATTCATCTTCATACCAGCCCTGTGAGTATTGTTGATTTTTCTGTATTAATATACAAGAATTTGATTTTTCTTACACTTTTGTAAAGGGAATAATGAGATTGAATGCAGTTCACTACCTGTCAATTCTGGAGCTGATGCTAATCACTTTAATTGTGAGTGTTGATTTTGATCTTGGTTTGTATTCTATCCATTTTCTTTATTTTATCCGAAACTTTGCACCTTAACTGAAAAGAAAAAAAAGAAGAGAGGCATTAGTGTTTCATTTTGTGGACTCATGTATCTGTGTATGCATTTTCACATTTTTAAAATCAACAGAAGTTGTGCTATAATCTTACAGCTGAATAAAGAAATTGAAGAAGCTTAGTGTTGTACGTGCACTAGCTTACAAAAATTGTTCCCTGTATATGCCATGCATGAAAAGTCACAATTTCCATTGACAATGCATATATCCTATACCCGAGTGAAGAGTGAAATTATGTCTTATAGATTTTTTAAAAAATCTTGGCCATTCTTGGCAAAGGGATGGGAAGGGATTTTAAACCATAAAGGGATGTGGAATTCCTTGGTTTTGAAATTCTTTGGTTAGTTTTAAAAAAAGGATTCATAAATTCTCCTGGGGTTTTCAAGGACAGACTTGGAGGTACCATATACACATATTAAAAGAGTTTAAAGGAGTTATATTTTAAAATCCTTAAAGCAAAGAACAGAAAAAAACTGGAAAAGTACAGAGCCCTTCAGATGATCAAAATTATTCATCTATGTGAGTGTGTGTGTGTAAGATGGTTTGTAAGGGAATTATTTTAATTTGTTATATTGGTTATACTCACCCCTTAGGAGCCCTTCAGGTGATCAAAATGCATTTAAAAAAAAGAAAACAAGAAAAAGAAAAAAGAAATGAAGAGGTTGTTCTGGTTTTAAACAAATGGACTACCACCAATCCATATATGGCAAGTATAATTTTTATGTCTCTTTTTCAATTAACACTTTAATCTGTTAGCTTGAATGCCACAGAGATCATCAATCGATCATCACAGAGATCATCAAAAGAACGATTCGCAAAATCATTCATCTTCATTCCAGCCCTGTGAGTATTGTTGATTTTTCTGTATTAATATACAAGAATTTGATTTTTCTTACACTTTTATGAAGAGTTGGTTGGGTTTCACGAATTTGATTTTGATTTTGGGTTTGGGTTTGGGTTTCGCAAAATCAACCCATTTACTATCATTTGGTTCTATATTCCTTGCTTATTAAGTGTTTGATAAAATGTTTGGTGTGTCTCTGTTGTTTGAGTTTCTGCTATTACCATTTGGGAATGGCCATGAGAAATACAATAACACCATTTTCTCGAATTTTTGTCTGTTGTTTTTGGTGTGTCTCTGTTGTTTGGGTTTCATGAATCTATTGTTTTTTGATTTTGATCTGCTTTGTTGATATGGTTTTGGCCACTGAGGATATCAGAAAAACAATAACACCATTTTCTTCAATTCTGAGGCCTTCATTTTCTTCTTCTTTGGTAGAATAATTTCAATTGCTGTTCAATTTAACCTCAAGTCATGAAAAATTAAAAATGATTAAAAGTTTTTAGTCTCTTATTATTTTATTTTTTAAAATTTAAGTAAAGGTTAAATATTTGATTGATCAAAGAGAAATTTAAATAAGAAATTAATATCTTGATTGAAAGGTAAATATGCATTAAAATTTTCAATATTTTTTTATTTATCTTTTAAATTTATTATATGAACCCTTTTTATAGTATAGATTGAAAATTGAGGATGCAATTATTATTATTAAAAGATAAACAAATCGAATGAAATTTTGAATAAGAAGTTTTAGTACCTCCGTCCGACAATCCAATAAAGTTCAATGTGAATTTTGTTTATTTGCTTTCGTATGGTTGTTTTGAAAAATTAGTCAAAAGTTAATTTTTTTTTATTTTTTTAAAAATACATTAAAAAAAATTAGAGAGGTGATATAATTTAAAATAGATTAAAAGCAAGTTTTCATATTAGGCCTTACTATATTGTGTACCAAATTCTATTTTTCAACAATCACCCGTTTTCTCTTTTTCTCTTTTCAAATTAAATTTGATAAAAAATGCTTAAAAAATCATTACCAAACCCCTTCATCGTTCAAATTGAAGAAGATGGTTCAAATTGAAGAAGAGTCATTATTTTATCAAAATATAAACTCATCAAATCTTTTGTTTTAATTTGACAACATTAAATATTTAAAAAGATAATCTTTTTTATTAAATTTGATTCAAAATTTTTGAAAAATAGAGTGAGAAAATAAAAAAATTTGTTAAAAAAATATTAAAATAGTTCATATCAAATCAAAATTTTTTTTTATCTAAATTTAAAATTTAATTAGACAAAAGAATATGATGAAAGAATTACATATAG
Organism: Camellia granthamiana; assembly: GCA_036172215.1. Classification (NCBI taxonomy): domain Eukaryota; kingdom Viridiplantae; phylum Streptophyta; class Magnoliopsida; order Ericales; family Theaceae; genus Camellia; species Camellia granthamiana. The sequence goes on along the minus strand of CM069908.1, from coordinate 58,761,405 downwards.
TCTAAAAAAGCAGTTCTTTGATAGAGCTATTATATTGCACTTTCTATTTGTTTGGTTTAGTTTTTAAAATATGATTTGAATCAAAAAAATAAAAAAAAGTTTGTTCGATTAATAAATTTTTAAAATGCAATTCAAAACTTACATTTCTCTCGCCTCTTTTTTTTGTTATTAATAAATCAATTAATATTTTTTTCTCTTTTTTCTCTTATTTTTTTATATTCTACGTATCAATCAATTAAATTTTCTTTCACACTTACCTATTCAATTAAAAATAAAATAAAAAATTAAAATTAACTCAAATTTAATTTTAAAATTCATAACCAAATAAATTTTTAATTTTTAAAATTTTTTTAACAACTTATTTTTTTAAATGTAACTTAAATTTTATTTAAAAAACTCAACCAAATAAAGCCTAAAATCGAATTATTTCCATACATTCTTGCTTTTCATACCATTACCCCTCAAAATTGAGAAAGAGGCAAGCAAAGTTACCTCTAAAGGGGGGAAAACTGAGGTTGCGTGTTGGTTTAATCTTGGTATTATGATTTTTTTTTTTAGAGTTGTGATTTGGTTGTGAAATTGTATATTGAGTTTTGAAAAAATAAAATTTATTTAGTTATGAATTCTGAAAATAATTTTTGAATTTTAAATTTTAAAAAGGGCGGATTGAATCTATCTGGTCGTTTGTCTGGACATTTTCCCACACATCTTTTCAGACATAGGTGGGGGAGAATAATATTGGGATTAGAATATAATTGTAATTAATATTTTCCCACCAATGTTTAATATCTGTATGAAAAATCTTAACGTAATTAATATTTTCCCACCAATGTTTAATATTTTCCCACACATCTTTTTAGACATAGGTGGGGGAGAATAATATTTTCCCACCAATGTTTAATATCTGTAGTTATATTTGTTTCCCGTGTATCTTTTGTGATTAATTTTATGATTAGTTTTATTGTTGTTGAAACTCTGATATGGGTAAAGGTAGAATCTGAGCCTATTACAACTTTTAGTCTTTGAGGACCAGTTGAGGTGGTGTTTTAAATTGTTTCCTAGCTGCTGGAATAGTGGATGTACTCCTCAAAGAATTTATTTTTGTTGTGGGCAGAATAAGAACCATGGCAAAAGATGCAATAGCCCTAATGGATCATTTGGGTTGGAGAAAAGCCCATGTTTTTGGCCATTCAATGGGTTAGTCCATGACTCTTATCTCCATTGAAATTGTTATCTTACTCTTTAACACAAATTTGAACTCATGGATGCATAATGCTGGCTCTAGATTTTATATAATGGGTTGCATACTTATTGTTTATCATGATAATTGAGTTAATTACTTTTAGTTGTCTTATACTTTTAGTTGCATACTTATTTTATATAATCTATTTTTATTTTGGACGAAACTAGCTCCAATGTTTAATATCTGTAGTTATATTTGTTTCCCGTGTATCTTTTGTGATTAATTTTA
>CM069908.1:58614246-58759734 GCA_036172215.1 Camellia granthamiana | reverse complement strand
GCATCCGTGGTAAGGTCTGTAAAACAACAAAAGGGGAAGTACCGAATAATTCGAATCCAATCCTTATGGTTGGGATGGAAGAATCTTATTGGAAAATTCTAAATTGTCTCGTTAACTACTAACGTGATGAACCTTATTGTGTTGTTATCATGTATCCATGCTTTCCATTTGTTCGTACTTGTTCTTTGATTGTTTGTTTGGTTTGGGGAAAGTTAGGGTGTGTATGTGTTTTTACTAGGCCTCCAGCTCACGACTATTATTGTCTTAACATTCAATGCCAGGTTCTGAAGAATTTCACCAGCAAAGAAAAGTTTGTAGAGGGGCTCAGGGAGCTGTGGCAAGCATGGATAGATGTCAAATTTTCATTCTCACTATTGCAATTTTATTTTCAATAAAGATGGTAGCTCGAATTGAGGTTGCCCGAATGGCTCGAATTTGTACTTGCTAGTCGACCGCCCAAACAACCGTTGAAACACTTGTCTACAGCAGTTGTCACCTTGTCGACAGCGGTAGTCAGCCTTCTTGCCGGATGACCGAAAAGCCAAAATTTGAGCCATTCGGGGCAAGTTGAAATTCGAGCTACCAATCATGATTCTTTTATTTTTACTTGTAGTTTGTAAAATTAGGGCAACATTATCTATAATATATTAAATTCTGATGTAGCATTATTTATCTTCCGATATGAAACCTTAGCAGAACCTTGTATTTATTTGTTATTATATCCCTTGATGTCCCCAATTTTAAGGGTGTCACACCAGCCATCCCTAACTCCAACCCTTTTGCCTCTGTTGCCATTACTGGCAACCCCTTGCAACTCTAAACCCCCACCATCCCCTGCAACTCTAAACCTTCCCACCATCCCATTGCAGATCCGAGCCATTAACCATCTTCTCTCTCATCGTTGGTTTGAATGGCTGTGAATGATAAGGAAAAAGATGAGAGCAGATCAGAGAAGTAGGAGGAAGAAGGATATGGGTGTTCATAGCCGATTTTAGAGTAAACCGGGAATCAAACTAGTTCCTATTATTCTAAAATAATTGGAACCGTAACTGAATTGATAAAATTGTGGAATTAAACTAGAACCGAACAATAGAAATCTATTCGGTTCAATTCTACGGTTCTTCAAATCTTATATGTAACAATAAATATGATATATATATATATGTATGTATATATTTTTTAGGCCAGTAAATAAACTAAAATTAGTTTGGTTAAGTTGATTAGAGTTTAATACTTGAGTATTCAAATCTTATGAGAAATTGTTATATTTTTATTTTTACATATACAATTATAAAAAAATTAATAAAAAAATATATCACAGTGGTTTGAAACCATAACCAAAGGCCTAGAGTTCAGAATCAGACCAATTTGAACAGTTCCACTACTTTTGGAACCACAACCAACGTCGAAACTAACAAAAATCAAGCCAAACCGGCGATTTGGACCTGATTGGATCGGTTTATTGATTTCACCAATTTTTTTGGACCACCCCTAAAGAAAGAGGGAAGTCAACCAGGAGAGGAAGAGGAAAAGAAGGGAAGAAGTGCAGGAGCTAGCTAGAGATGGCTCCAACAGCAGAGGAATGTTGGAACATTGATTTTTTTATTTTTTTTATTTTTTTTATTTTTTTTTTTATATACGGGCTCTAAGAAAAATGAGTTTTTTAGATAAAAACAAATGTTCATTTTGATCTACTTTGAGGAATACTACACATTACTCTTCCCTCATATGATCCAAATACCACTATACAACCACTGACATATTGTTGCTGCCACTATCCCAACACACATCCCTACTTTCACTATTGTCCACCACACTAAAATTACCTACCTATCTCCATCCACACCACCACTATCACAGTCATTAATACTATTATTTTTAAAGTGCAATCAAACAAATATATATATTGATAAAGTTATTTTTTGCCGATAAGTCCTTGAAAAAAATCCAAAAAAAAAAAAAATTCTAAGGTTTGAGCCTTGTAACAAAATAATATTCTGAATTTTTAATTTTGTCAATTTAAAAACTTTTGATTTGTTTTCAATCTAAACATTTTCTTAATTTTTGTTAAGTAAAATCAATGAAAAAAAATAGTATTTTAGTCATTAATGTCACGACCACATTCCGCCCCTAGTAGAATGGTGCCATGATGGCCAGTAATTTTGAGATTACCAAAGGCCACTTACAAGAATCCACACACGAATCAGAGTATACATATGGGGCTTACAGATGCAGAAGCAATAAATCAAGGCTAAGTAATCCATAAGAGCAGTGCATAAGTCGAATGAAATGTCATACATCATTACATAGCTTTAATACAACAAATGGAGTACAAAAAATACATCTTGACCAAAAGGCTTCTCAGCCATCAAATACAAAATACAATGGAAATAACTAAGAAGCATAATCTTCAAGATGTTGCAAAACACAATCCAAAACACGTCGGCCAAAAACATCGGCAAAAGACATCTAGGCGTCGCCGCCGTCTTGCTCATCACCTACATATATATAGAGAGGGTGAGCTTGGATACTCAGTGAATGGCATAAATAATAAAGGGGTTTACATGAATGATATCCGAGATCTTTTAACAAACAATACATGAAATAAATCAAGCTCATTTCAAATCTTTCAAGGCTCCAAGAGATGCTTACTAACATCAATGTAATACAAGAGATGACATCTCGGACAAACAAGCCCACGCGGTAAAACCGTCAGTGGCAAGGCAAGACAAGACAAGAGAGATCTCTAACAAGGGTGTCGTTGCATTATAGTCCCCGAACACTAAGGACTTGTGCTACAAATGCTTATAGTCCCCTAGCACATACGGACTTCCAAACTTTGTGCTACAAATGCTTATAGTCCCCTAGCACATACGGACTTCCAAGAATGTCATCAAAGCAAGATACAATATTTGATACGCAAAATAGGGATAATCATTCATGCTTGTAAGTAATATCCGAACAAAGCAAAACAAGGTTTCATCAAAGCTTTATAACATATCTTTATTAAAATACCACTCACATAGTTCTTCAAACGTCGGGGTCAAGGCAAGCCCAAGTCCTACAAACACACGGCAAGTCTATTGAATGCACTTTTAAACAAGCTTCCCATGCATACAAATAATCTCGGCACTCGCCAAACTAAATCAAATCAAGACAAACACTGTTTCATATCTCGGGGAAACATGCTGGGCAATAACCAGGTCTTGGCCGAGGTCTCACACCTTCTCGCCGAGGTGTGGTCCCGAGGCCACTTTCAAGGATACATGAAGTCGGGAAAAATCTGGGTTTTCCCTCTGCTCAAGAACATGAAGAACATGAACATGAAAAATACGAAGGAGATGAATGCAAGGATCATAACTCATTATTGTAAAACCTGAGATTTCATGCTATGAGGTTGAAAACATGGACCTGGGTACCCATAATAGAAGATCTTACGAGAACAAACACAAAAACATGATTTTCGATGCAAATCTTCGGATCAAAACAAGAGTTTTCTTCAAGAACATATGAACATCATTTTCTCTTTCTAAAACCAACTTTAAATCAATGCATGATATGCACAATAGATCCAATCATACAATGCAGCTAGATGATCGATAAGAACGATAAAAGTAGATCAAGATTCTAACCTCAAATCAAGGATCTAACGGTTTGAACTCCAAGAATCAAGCTTGCTAATCCACTTCTCACTCTAGAACTCTTCCTCTTCTCCTAGAGCTTCTCTCTCTAAAAACAAAGGCTTGAGACAAAATGATTTGTTTCTAAGTCTGTCGGCTGACTTAACCTTCAGCTCGGACACGTGGCAACGGTTGGTTGGCTCAACTCAAAAAGGTGACTGATTGATAAGACAAGTCTCTGACAAAGCGTATACAACAAGCTAGGCGGCAAGAGACTCCGGCGAGTAATGACATCGGCTAACAACAAGACTTCGGCAACCAATGGAACAATGACCTCGGCCAGAAAGGACAACACTTGGCCCAGCTGTGCCACACCTCGGCCTAGATGTGCCACACCTCGGTCTAGGTCGTACCAGTCTAGGGCAAGATCACTCGGGTTCAAGGGTAACATCTCGGCCTAGATAATACACATCTCGGCCTTGGCGATGAACACCTCGGCCAAGATAATGACATCTCGGCCAGTATGCCAGGATGAAGGTGGAGGTCAATCAAAGGGGTTCTAAGGCAGTTCTAGGCTTAGGGTGACCTCGGCTTGGTTGGCCTAGGCTGACCACTCACACCGAACAAGAATCAAAACATGCAACCAACACTTAAGCAAGACAAGGACAAGGCCTGAAATGCAATCATAACAAGACAAAGCATATAAATGCATATGAGTATGGTTAAGACAATGTGGGGGTTATTACAATTAAACTCAATGACAATGATATTTTAAACATTTTATGTATGCTTACATTGAATTTAATGACTAAAATACTCTTTTTCTGTAATGACTTGGGTTAAAACCCGACCCTTTTTTTTCTTTTTTGTATAGAGATGAATTGCATTAAAAAGGTTTTTTGTCAAACAAAATTTTCTAAGTGTGAAAATTAGATTTTTCAAAACTCAAGATTTTGAAAATAAATTTTCTTTATAATTGTTCCTTATATATTAGATAGTCTAAATTGATTTTATGAGATTTTTCTACGAAGTATTAGTCACTTTACTTCAATCATCAATTTTAGTATTTGTAGTCGAAAAATTATTTTGTACTAAAACAGGGAGAACCACTTATTGATTTATTTTGTAGTGACCGAAAAAAAAAAATTTTTTTTAAATAGCCAATGCATAATTTAATTGAGCAAATTTTTGAATTTGAGTGCTGTGTAAATTCTGTGAAAAAATAGTTCGATTTTGTATTTTTTAAAAATAGTTCCCGATTTCAGAAAATTATGAAATTGTTATATGTTGTTCCCATATGAGTCTAGCACATTGGATAAAAATTTCAGAATTAAATGATGAGTATTTATTTTATGAAAATTCACAGACTGATTGATGTTCAGTTTAATTTATAGTATAATTTGTTAATTAATTTTTAATGTTTAGATCATGATTTGGATAAATTTGTTGGGTCTACTTTAATATGTAATTGGGCGATGTTTGACTTATGGGTGGGAATTTAATTCAAAACCCATGATTTAGATTTAGATTTAATTTGAGTTTGTTTAATTACTCATATTTAACTGTTTGGTCCTTTTTGATTATGTGATTGGTAGTAACCACCTTGGGAGTTGTTATTATTTATTATATAGGATAATAATAAATATTTGTTAGTTGATTTTATAGTGTGTATCATATGGTGAAAATTTTTATATTTTTGTAGTAAATAAAATGTGTATATATTTTGTAGTGTACAAAAATATTATATTTTGTGGTGAAAAAACTTATATCATTTTATAATTTATATTATAAATTCTGAGATATTATTACAAAAATTATATATATATATATATATATTTGGGAAACAAACCCATGTGGGTGGACCCCCCTTTTGTCTCCTTGCCATCATTTCTTCTTCTTTTCTATTTCATTTTCATTTGTTTGGCTTGGGTTGGCAGAGAGCTAGGCTCTCTTTCTCCCTCCCCTGTGCGTCTCTTTCTCTCTCTCTCTCTTTTATTTTCCTCCATTGATGCTCAATCTTTGAGCTTGAAATGAGAGTCTTTAGAGTGAGATTTTGCAAAAGTGTTGTAAATGAAAGTCGGAGTGCTCGTCATGATCTTCGCAATGGTAGTCTCGGATTCATGATTGGGCAAGAGTTGCTTTCTAGATCTGCTCTTCTTCATTATTTGAGATAGGGACTTTTTTCATATTTTTACATTAAAGCTATGTTAGGGTTATTTTGAGAAAATATATCATTATAAGAGGTATTGCATATATGTATATATATATTTTCAGATTTTTGTTTGGTAATTTTTGGAAGAAAAATTATGTTAGAATGTTAAGAATGTTGACATTTTGAGATTGATTTGGAAAAATCATTTTGTGTTGATATTTTTGCAAAGAAATCCAAAAATAAAATTTAATAGTTGTATGATTGTATTTACCTCATATTATGTTAGATTATTTATTTTGAGAAATATAAAGTTGAATTTTTTTTTCTTTTTTTATCTTTGATTTGGAATTTATTTTTGAGAAAAATAAATTAATGTTGAGGAATATGGAGTAAATGCTCAAGTAGGAATTATAGAGTTGTTTTGGGATTAAAAACTCTAAAAGTGTTATATTCATGATATTTTATAAAAGATGATACGTTGATGATTAATTTGTGTTCATTTTTATAAAAATAAAAATGTGAAATGTGGACTTTGGAACTCATAATCTTGAAAATGTTACTATTGGGCATATTTCATAATTTTTGATGTAAATATCATGTTGGTTAAGTAATTTTAAAAAAAGTTGTGAAATTGTTATTGGTAGAGAATTTGGTAAAAATATTACCTCTTTAAATAGCTTGGCATGAAAAATGGTTATGTTGAAATATAGTTATGTTTGAGGCATGTGAAGTTAGGTTTGGTATTATTAATTTGAAAATTTTTTAATATAATAAACTTACTAATTTAGTGGATTAAATTAGTTTTGGTTAAAAGGTTATATCCGTTATGGTTAAAAGTGTCTTATTAAGATTATACCATAACTTTTGACAAAGTAGGATGGAAATGGTAATATTTAATAAGTAGAGATTTCCTTTGAGTTATATATATGCTTTCGCAAGGTCTAGATGATTTTCGAAATCATCATTTGATTTGTTTTGAAAATTGATTGTTGATTCAAGAAGATGAGATTTTTTTTTTTTTAAGTGGCTTTACTTTCTTGTTCCTTTTAAAATAGAAATTGAGTGTTTTGAACTATGAGGATTGAAGAGAGATGTTTTTGGTGACTTTCTTTCAATAAATAAAGATGAGTAGTTTTGGTGAGAAAATCTAGAAATTGGGGGGTTTTTAAGAAAGATGTTGACAAATCTTTGAAGATGTTGTTATATTTATTTTGTGTGCCAAAATAAATGATATTTGAAAATTTTTTTATTTGTTTGCATATAAATGATGGTTTTCATGGAATATGAGAATTGTTGAAGTTTTGGAAATTGTTGTTCAAAAATGTTGATATAGTCTTGAAGTGACTAAATGGTTGAGATTACTCTAAATGTGGGAATTTTGTTGTCCCATGGATGAATTGGAATAAAAGTACTTATATTCATCTTGAGAAATTATATTGAAATGAGAAATGAGAATTTTGATCACAATGGGAATATTGTGTAGAAGTATTGAAAGTGGAAGAAATATTACATTGTATTATTAATCATTGCATTGGCATATCAATTCATTTGATAATGATGAGCTTTGAAATTTGATTTGAAAACTTTGCATTGAGAAAAGAATGTTGGGAAACAAGTTTTCATGAAATGATTTTGGGGTAAATACGGTAGCAAGTCTTGAAAGGTGGTGTAGATGATAGGTGTCGAGCCTTCCAGTTATATACTGGTAAAAATGACAGATTATAGGTGTCGAGCCTTCTAGTTAATACTGGTAAAAATGACAGATTAGTAGTACTTGTATAGTCTACTTGCAGACACCAGCCTAGGGATTACCTGAGTCGTATTTACCATCTTGGAATTTTATTTAAATTGTTGGACTAATGTGTTTTTTTCAAAATGGCATTGTGCGTAAGATTTTCAAAAGATGAGAAAAATATTTTGAGCATGACATGACATATGCATTCATCTCATAAGACCGTATAAAATGGATTTGATGAATTGTTTAATTATTTGATTCAATTGATAATGAGATAATTGAATGAATTGAAAAGGATGTCATGTTGCTATTGAAACATGTTTATTTATTTAAGTTATAGTTAATTAAATAAATTGGATTTAAGAGATTATGTAATAAAATCATATGGTTTTGACATGATATGATTTCTCGTATATGTATGAGTATTTTGGTAACTGCATATCTTCTAATGTTTTAATATGAGATTGCTTGGTGAGATAGTGGTTGCTCACCCCCTGCCTGTACATGCGTACAGGGAATGCTTTTCGGATTTGAAGATCCAACAATGGGTTTTTACCATTTCATAAGTGTAATGTAGTAATGGATTGTACTACTTCATTTGTTATTTGGCTGAGTGTTATTTTTTTTTTTTTGTAAAGAGTAGTGTCCTCTCTTTTATTGTAAGCCTCAGGGCATTTCTTTTATTTGTATATAAATGTCATTGTTGTATAACGAGAGAAAATATGTATATTTAATTATTCATCATTTCATCCAAGGATGAAATATTATTTGTTAATGGACTTAATTAATGAATATTGGTAAGATTATCGGAATAATAAAATACGAGGCGTTACATATTTGGATTTTGATTTTCTAGTATTTTTATTTAAATCCAAATGAGGGTACTTCCTTATTTACATTGTAAACTTAAGTAAATGAAATATAAATATAAGAAACTAAATTTACTTAAATGATTGTATATGAAAATAAGGTTATTGTGTACGAACAACCTTAGGATATTGAACAAGATTTTTCCCACATTCATGAAAATAAGGTTACTTACCTATGCCTACCATATGCGTACATTTTGATAGTCAATCGGTAATAGGCAGAGTATAGAGTCATATGTATAACGGTAAATCACACCACATTCATCGTCGACATAATACCATGAGACAACTGCTCTCTAATGGAATTATTTCCATTGAATATGTAAAGTCCACGGACAACATAGCGAATCCACTAACCAAAGGATTAGCAAGAGAGTCAAATGAGAATTCAACGAGGGGAATGGAACTTAAGCCCATAAATTAAGAGTCATCACAACGGCAACCCAACCTAGTTGACTGGAGATCCCAAGATCTAGGTTTAAAGGGACAACTAAGTTGTTTGTGATTCATAAGGATCACTGGAGAGTCAAACTCCTACCGATTTCTATGATGAAATATTGATGTCTACAACGTGTTACGGTAAGTAATGCTTTTAATGATTCTTACATCTAGGAATACCTAGTGAAGTATGGTAGGATACTTTTCATAAGAATCACCTATATGAGTATGAACTGAGCCGGTTCTATGAGAATTGTTGAGGCTGAAAATCTCTAGAGCACTCATGAAGTACCAGGTTATTCAAGGCCAAAATGAACACAATCGTGAGAACCAAATTGTGTCTGGAAATATGCTGTGTAAGTTATATTGTCTTGGTTCACACAAAAGGATGAATAGTTCAAGACAACATGTTCACTTATGAGCTAGTAAATCCTATAGTGTCTCCTAAGGGAAGGTCCAAAGCCAAAAGCTACCTATCCTTTGCAAAATATCTTCAGTTTCTATACTCTCTCTAGAATCATCATGTTGTCGCATTTCTTTTCGTCAATTCCATTCATGTGAGGGATTGTAGGAAATCTGGTTTTTATAGGCTTATTTTGGGCCAACTTTAAGCCCAAATTCAAGCGAGGCCCACACATCTTTTGAGGTGGTGACATATTCCTTGCCGCATGGTAAATCACACCTCGAAGTCGGTTTGTCAAAACCATTTATGAGTGAATGGGAAATTGATGCCATTTTTGGCTTCATGAAGTTGGAAGTTAAAGAGACAACGTGGGTTGATCTAATTGTGTTGTCCTACGTTGGAACGAGGAGAGAGTTTGTATGTGTATACAAACTCTAAGTTGACACACTTGGGCGAGCCCTAAGGGGCACCCAAGTTTTGTGGAGGGGGCATTTATGAACCAAGCATGCTTTGAACTCAACACCACACGTATACGTCGCCACCACTATCCATAAGGCCGACCGAGCTGAGCACGGGTGCTAGTGTGGGTCAGGTTCTACCTTTGAATTTTTTGAGGGAAATTTAAGTTTCTGAAACAATTTGGCTCAAAATTTTGTGGGAAAAATTTTCAAATCAAACCCCACAGGTGTGCTTCCTCTCTTCGGTCACCTCTTTTCCTTTCGTGTAATTCAAACTTGCACCTATGCGGAGGGTTCCAACCCTTTGGAACAGCTACCACTGTGCCTACAAATTCAAACCCCCTCCAGCAGTTCAATTCATTCATTGCCTTTCCCTTTTTCCTTCTTTCCTGCATTATTGTTCATATTAGTTTTGTAACACTCGCGTCCTTTAATCCATTAGAGTGTGTATTTAATTCCATTATTTTCTTTTTGGGAGTCTTTAGAATTGTTGAATGTTGGTTTTGAAGGAGTATGATCCAATTTAAACTCGTTGGGTTTGTTTGTTCGCGTTTGTTCTTGTCAAAAGTTCCTTGGAAACTTAGAAATTTTGCTTTGGGGTCGACACTAGCCTTCCCAAGGGTCAACCCTTGCATGTTGTCATGCTTCTAGAGGTGTCGCTGGAAAATAGGGTAGACACCAGTCTGGGAGAGGGTCGACCCTCTTATGTTGCACAGATTCTGTGTTGGTTGTTGGAAAATAGGGTCGACCCCCTCCTATCAAAGGGTCAACCCCCTTGTTTGTACTAGATTATCTTTTCTTCATAAAGGGTCGACCCCCATGCCCAAAGGGTCGACCCCTGCGTTTTTTTCAGCTGTTTGGGCTGGTTTGGGCCCTATTTTTGAAGGTTTTGGGCCTATTATTTTATTGACCTCAGGGCTACTTCTTTACTACTATAAATAGGCTCCAAATACATTTCATTTCACTTTTTTCTCCTCTTTCCTCTCTCTCAAACCGTGAGTTCTACTCTCTCTCTCTAAACTCAAGTTTTTGGCACTAGGATCTCTAGATCTATTCATCTAGAGTGATTGTTTCACCATGGTCCTTTGAGAAAAAGTGTAGATCTCGTCAAAAGCTTCCTCTTGGTCCGATTGGTTCGTGGTTTCGTCGCCATTGATTTTTGGGTCGTCATCTCTTGGCTTCAAAAGGTAGGGGTTTCTAGTTCTCTTTCAATACCCTTGTTTATAGATAGATTTGTGGTATTTTCTTTATACAAATACAAAAGTTTATATTTTCATGCATATTGTGATAAATCACGAGGTTGGGGGTCAAGGTTTTAAGAGAGTTGGGTTTATTTGTTGGGTTATGATCTTGGGTCATGAGTTTGGGTGTAAAAGTAATAGAAGGGTTGGAATAAAATGTGTTTTGTGAAAAGGTTTAATTTCTCTTAAAAACCCTAAGTTGATTCATGATGATAATTAATGATTTTGCCCATATTGAAAGTAGAATCATGAAATTGAGATATTGAGTTATATATATACAAGTTTAATTGAATTTTGGAAATGTTTGAAAATCATGTTAAAAATTAGCGAATGAACCCTTATTATGGACATTGTAAACCATGCTATAATGTGAAATGAAGATTGGGGAAAATGATTTATTAATGATATGGATGACATGAGCCTTGGGGTGAAATGATGAAATGAAAGTTTAAGAGTTCACCTTGAATTATGTAGAATTGTGTTGATTATGTAGAATTGTGTTGATTATGTTGAAGTGAGTTAACTATGTTGAATTGTGTTGAATCATGGTGAGTTGTGTTGAATTGTGTTGTGTTGGGTTGTGTTGAGTTTGAATTGTGTTGTGTTGGGTTGTGTTGAGTTTGAGTTGTGTTGTGTTTGGTAGTGTTGAGTTTGGGTTGAGTTGTGTTGGGTGGTGTTGTGTTGGTACCCGAGTGAGGAGTTGAAAATTGGTTTTTCGGTGCCCACAACCGTCCGTATCATAGCCGGTAAATGTGGGGGATTGTTTTAAAAATTTAAAAATGGTTTTTTCAATACCCACAACCGTCCGTATAATAGCCGATAAATATGGGGGTAGTTTGAATTCAAGGTGCCCAATTGCCCTGTCTAGGCTTATCGCTGGACGAATGTGCGGAAAATTTTTTTGGGTGTCCACACAGTCCTACCGTATTGTAGCCGGCGAAAGTGGAAAAATGATTTTTGGGTGTCCATACAGTCCTGCCATATTGTAGTCGGCAAAAGTGGAAAAACGGATGGTTTTCGAAAATGTTTTGGGTGCCCACGTCCTGCCATATAATAGCCGGCAAATGTGGGGGATGGTTTTAAAAAGTTAAAAATGGTTTTCGAATAAAGATCTGGTTTTTGAGAAAATGATTTTGGGAGTTCACTTCCCGCCATATAATAGCCGGCAAAAGGTGGAATGTGCTATGAATTAAGTGCCCACTATCCCGCCGTATCAACCCGGCAAAAGGTGGAATGTGTTGTGAAGTGTGTTAAGTTCAGTGATGATATATGTGACTTGTGATGAAATTGTGAAATTACCATTTAATGCGTAAATTGGTATGGAATGGGAATGCATATAGAAATTATTTGAAAAGAATGGATAATGAAATGGTAATTGGATAAGGGATTGGTGATAAAGAACTCACCGGGTTGTTTGTATCTATAAGGAAAGATTGAGAGTTTTGCTTTGTGATTAATTGAGAAATTGAATTAAAAAGGGTTTACTGTCTATGTGATGTGTTGAGTTATAGTTGATAATGCAAGTGTGGATGTGATGTAGTTGTTAGATAAGTAGGAGTTGGGTGTAGGATAACAATTATTGACTATAAAAGAGATTTGGATTTTTACATTGAGGAGTTACAGCAAATATGAATAGATTGATGAGAATCGCATGTATGTGAGATGTTTGGAGTATTAAGGGAACTTGAACTTGAGGTTTGGAGTTATAATAAATGTAACTAGTAAAAAGGGAGAATGGGAATAAAAAGGAGGAATGTTAAGATGGATCTTGTATTTGTATTTTATTTAATTGTAACTCCGTAGCGGGAGCTTGGCATGTATTACATTTATTGTTATATTCATCACGAGAGAGATCATGTACTATTATGTTTCTATTACTCACGAGTAATAGATATTTTAAATAAATAAATAAAAAATAGACCTAAATTTTAGGCTCTTGGTAATGTTTTTGAGTAATTAAAATTCGGGGTTTGACAAGTTTTCTAGAGAGATTTAAGAGAGTACAAAACATAGGTTTTGGTTTGCTGGGCAACTTGTTTGTAGTGCTACTACAATTTGTGTTCTGGTTTGCTGGGAAAATTGTTTGTAGTGCTATTACAATTTGTGTTCCTGATCATTGTATCCTGGGAGATAGAAGCCATTAATCCGTAAGCACCTATGCAGCGGCGAATCTGTCTTAATGACAAATTGTCACACACTCGACTTGATTTGATAAATAAATTTTGTAAGTAAATTCATTTTATTTGTTTGATTATTTCAATTTTATTATTGTAGACAGAAGATTGTTTTCAACGAGTGCAACTCTTTGTGTGTGTCATAGTTGCACTAAAACAAATAATTTTTTTCTCAGTGTTCCATGCATTTGTAATTTTTCCATTTTATTTTATATAATTCCCTAAAATTTGTAAGTTGTTGTGAAATGGATAACCATGAAAAAGAGTGTTAGGTTTTATTCTTGGCAATCTCATTTGACAAAACTCCTTTCAGTTGTAATTTTATTCATTTTTTTTTTTATTTCTGTGAGGCTATGAGTTTTAGATGCAAATCTAACCCGAATTGTGCCTTGCAGAGAAGTTTGTGATGTTTATTCTTTCATGTTTGCCACTTCGCTGACAATGTCGGGGATCAAGCTGCCCAGTCAGCCCGCAGAGGTCCAGGGGACAACGCCCCTTGGCCGGTCTGGGGCAGCGCCCAGGTGGGGTTGAGGGGTAGTGCCCCCGAAGCAAAATGCAAAAATGCATTCGAAAGTTGCTTGTCTACTCGATAGACCGTATATGCGTTTGAGCGGAGAACATTTGGTTCCAAAAGTTTGACCTGTCTGCAAAAGTACTGGAAGTTGGGATTTTATGCTCGAGCAAACTTTCCTACGCTCGAGCGAGGTTCGCTCAAGCGGCCATTCCTGCGCTCAAGCGGAGAACGCAATTTAGTTTTCTATAAATATGTGTTTTAGTTATATTTTAGGGTACGGCTTCCAGATCTTCTTTGAGGATTCTAGGGTTTTCCTCTGGGTCTATTTTGCTAGTTTTCTTTGATGTGTAATTAAGTATTTAACTCATGGTTTAAGAAGTATACATCGAAGGATTGTTTGTTTATTTTATACAAAAGAGAGAGTTGTTCCTTGGTGGATTCCGTGGAATTTGGGCCTGAAGCTTTGGTGGATTCCAGAGTGGCTTGTCGTCATGGATTCGACATCGGTGTTGTGGATTCAACATTGGGCAAGACGATTCCGAGGTGAAGACCGTGGTGGAAGAGGCATTTAGGAGTCGGTTCGATTCGGGCATGGATTCACTAGGTAATTGAGAGTGCGCTTGTGTAATTCTTTTTATTTTCTTAGTGGATTGTTTTGTGGCTTTTGCCATGGTTTTTTTTATCACAATAAGAGGCGCTCCAATTGTGGTTTTTCCACGTTAAAATCGTTTTGTCGATTTGTCTTGATTGTTTGATTGAGATTGTTATTTAGTGCTTAAAATTGGTACACAATCACAGATCAATATCTAGGGGATTTCTAGATTTTTCAACGAGATATCATTGTGATTATAGATAAGATGATAAATTGATGGAACCAAATAGAACAAGGTAAAAGATTGGTGATAAATGGAGATGAGGATGAACTAGGATACGGTTGAAATGAGATAAGGTTTGGAGACAAAAAGAAAATGGTAGAAGATAGGAGAAGGTTGGAGAAACTTTGAAGATAAGATTGTATTGAATTTTCTCCACCAAAGTTTGCCTATAAAAGCATATGTTTGCTAGGTGTATTTGATATGTATGAGAATCGAGAAGGATATTAACACTTATTCTCTTTTGACTCAAAGTTCTTTGTTATGCTCTTTGCCCCTCACTTTTCCTTTTATTATTCTAGTTTTATAACACGTTATCAGCACGAGATTCTGACCAACTGAGAAGAAAAAGTTGAATCACATACAAAAAATAAAGTTGGTGTGATCTTCTTACAAAGTGATTGAGGTAAGTACAAATAAATTATATATAAATATTTTATTTTATACGAATAACTCATGACAATGTTAATTCTCTTAATATATTCATGTGATACTAAATATATTATTTTTGTTGTGTATAGTGCATAAACATGTCAAATCTTTTAAAATTAGAATTTTCAGCCCTTGATATTTTGGGAAAAAATTATTTATTCAAGATTCTTAATGTTGAGGAAATGAATCTTGGAGACACTATAAAGAATGAGAATGAAGCATCCCTGCAGGATCGACAATGATATTCATTTGCTACCATCTCTAAGAAGAATTAAAAACTGAATACCTCACGGTAAAAGATCCACTCATTTTGTGGAATAATTTGAAGGAGAGATACGAGCATTAGAAGACTGTAATCCTCCCAAAAGCTTGTTATGATTGGTTTCACCTGAGGTTGCAAGATTATAAATCAGTTAGTGAGTACAATTGTGCTTTATTTAAAATAATTTTTTGATTAATATTATGTGGAGAAAAAATTACTGAAGAAGATATGCTGGAAGAAACATTTTCCACATTTTATGCTAATAATGTGCTCCTGCAGCAACAATATAGAGAGCGTTGATTTACAAAGTACTTTGAACTAATTTCATGCCTTCTTATGGCTGAACAAACTAATCAACTTTTACTAAGAAATCATCAATCATGTCCAGCTAGCTATGCTCCATTCCCTGAAGTGAATGAGGTTGCATTTCATGGTCATGGACGAGGGAGAAGTCATGATTTTGGACATGGCCAAGTCAGAACTAATTATAGAATCTATAGAGGACATGTTCAGAAACATTCAAGTAGAAATATCATGCCATTCCACCAGAAGTGGAATAATCCTGGAATATCACAGGAAAAGGGGAACGGTTCACAGAATAAACATACCAAGAATTATGAAGATAATTGTTATAGATGTGGCATGAAAGGACATTGGTCACGTACTTGTCGTACACCCAAACCTTTGGTGGATCTCTATCAAGCGTCAATAAAAGAAAATGGAAAAGAAATTGAAATGCACTTCACAAATCACTATGAACTAGTTGATATTACTCACCTTGATGTTTCTAATTTCTTTGAAGACCCTGAAGGAAACATTGCTTGTTTAATTGGTGATGAAAATATCCACACTAATTAATCCAATCATGGTTTTTGAGTTATATTTTGTATTGTCCTGCTATGTTTTTTTTTTCTTTGGAGTCTGTGGGCTTGTTTGGTTTGAGTTTCGGAGATGAATTTTAGAAAAAAAATTTCCAAAAGTTGTTTGGTTTGAGTTTTTCTCAAAAAAATTTCCAAAAATCACTTTCTCTCTCCTACACATCAATCAATCACTTTTTCTCTCTCCTCTCTCCTTCTCAATCACTTTTTCTCTCATACACATCTACTCAATTCTTCTAAAATATCAAATCATCCCAAACTCCCACAAAAAATTTCTCTCTCAAAATATACAACCAAACAAACCAAAAAAATTTCTAAAACAACTCTCCCAAATTTTTTTCAAAACAACTCTCCCAAAAACAAACCAAACAAGCCCTGTATTTCCCCGTTTTAAGTTAGGTCGTCAGAGTTTGTCTTTTCCATTTAATAGTTTGTATTTTCTTATTATGTTTTAGGAGTAATGAATTTCAATTTTTTTTTTATTATATATATATATAGGCATGGCTTTCATTGATGCATTGACTAATTCCAAAATGACTGGTGATGATATCTATTTAGTAGACAATGTAACAACACACACAATTTTACGTAATGCAAAATATTTTACACATTTAATCATGGGAAAGGCTAATGTCAATACAATTTCAGGTGCTGTAAACCTGATTGAGGAATCTGGAAGAGCCAATATTATGTTGCCAAAAGGAACAAAAATTTTGTACTGATCAAGCTTTGTATTCTAGCAGATCCAAAAGAAATCTATTAAGTTTTGAAGATATACGTCGTAATAATTATCATATTGAAACTATAAATGAAGACCAGGAAGAAGATTTGTTTATTACTTACACTAATTCCAGCCAGAAGCTGACGTTAGAAAATTTTCCTACATTTTCCTCTAATATGACGATAACAATGATTGAGTCACATCTTGTGATGCACCAAAAGTGCTCTGACCCAAAATTTTTTGTGCTATGGCATGATTGATTCAGGTATCCATGATCTATAATGATGTGTCAAATAATTAAAAATTCACGTGGACATCCATTAAAGAACTAGAAGATTCTTTTACCAAGTGATTATCCATGTTTTGCCTACTCACAAGGGAAACTAATTACCAAACCATCACCCACAAAAGTAATTAATAAATCACCACCGTTTTTGCAAAGAATTCAAGGGGATATATGTGGTCCTGTACATCCTCCATGTGGACCATTTCATTATTTCATGATTTTAATAGATACATCAACTAGATGGTCACATGTTTGTTTACTTTCTACATGTAATGTTGCAGTTGCTAAACTCCTAGCTCAAACAATTAGATTGCAAGCCTATTTTCCAAACCATCCTATTAAGAGTATTCGTCCAGATAATGACAGTGAATTTATATCTCAAGCATTTAATAATTGTTGCATGTTTATTGGCATTGATGTTGAACACCCTGTTGCACACACTCATACTCAAAATGGTTTAGCTGAATCTTTCATTAAAAGACTTCAATTGATCTCTCGACCTTTGCATGAAAAGCAAGTTACCTGTTTCAGCATGGGGTCATGCTATATTGCATATGACATCAGTAATTCATGTTAGACCAACTGCATATCATAAATATTCACCATTACAACTTGTATTTGGTCAACCACCAAACGTTAACCATCTTAGAGTATTTGATTGTGCTGTATATGTCCCTATTATACCCCCACAGGGTCCACAATGTAGAATTGGAATTTATATTGGTTTTAATTCTCTATCAATCATTAGACATCTAGAACCTTAATTGGTGATGTGTTTAAGGCACGGTTTGAAGATTGTCATTTTGATGAAATAATTTTCCCATCATTAGGGAGAGAAAAGTTGCAGCTAGAAGCTCGACGGAAAATCACTTGGAATACTTTAATGTTATCACATCTTGATCCTCATACTAATCAATGTGAACTAGAAGTTCAAAGCATCATTCATTTACAAGGTATTGCAAATCAATTACCAAATGCATTCACTGACACAAAGAATGTGACAAAATCTCACAAACCAGTTGCTAATACCCAGCACGAATTGATGTCCCTGTCAGACAATCAATGGGCATAATAGCAAATGAGTCTAAGATACACCAAAAGCGTGGAAGACCTATTGGTGCAAAGGATAAAATTCCTAGAAAAAGAAAAACTCAAGAACATCCAGTTGGTATTCTAGAAGAGACTGTAACTGAATCTCCTGAAGAGATCAAAACCATAAATAAAAATACTCCTGAAGAGATTAGAACTACAAAATAGGCTACAGTAAGTCTATCCAAATCTCCTACTGATATACCTTTTAAAGAGGAATCTCTAGAAGAGGCATCTCCTGACGAGTTATCCCCTGAAGTGGAAAAGGTATATACCTGAAAATAATGAGATTTCAATACATTATATAAGTACATGAGATGTTTGGGATAGAAATCAAACTATTGTCGACAAAATATTTTCGTTTAAAATTGCTCTTGACATTACCAGAAGTAATTGTGAAACATTATCAGAAGTTATGATGATAATGAACCACGAATTGTCGAGGATTGTCAATAGAGAAATGATTGGCCAATGTGGAAAGAAACAATACAAGGGGAGTTAAATTCGCTTACGAAATGTGAAGTATTTGGACTGGTAGTCCAAACCCCTGAAGAAATATAGCTTATGGGATATAAATGGGGATTTGTTAGGAAGCACAATAAGAAAAATGAAATTGTAAGATATAAAGCACGACTTGTCGTAGAGACCCGGTATTGATTATTAGGAAACATATTCACTCGTAATGGATGTAATTACATTCAGATTTTTTATTAGCTTAGCAATCACAGAGAATTTAAATATGTGTCTAATGGATGTGGTTACAGTATATTTATATGGATCACTAGATAGTGATACATATATATATATATATCTGAAAGTCCCTAAAGGATTTAAGATGCCAGAAGCATCTAATTCAAAGCCTAGAAGTGCTTATTCTATCAAGCTATAAAGATCTTTATATGGGTTGAAACAATTCAGACGAATTTGGTACAATCGCCTTAGTGAATATTTGTTAAAAGAGGGATGGAAATGATCCAATTTGCCCATGCATTTTTATTAAGAAATTAGAATCCGGATTTGCAATTATTGTTGTATATGTTGATGATTTGAATATTGTCAAAACTCCAGAAGAGCTTACAAAAATTGTAGAATATTTTAAAGAGGAAATATCATTTTGCCCTCCAAACTTTCACGCGTTTTTCAATTTGGTCCCTAGACTTCGATTAATATCAATTTTATATCCAAACTTTCAAAATTTTGATCAATTTGGCCCTTGCCATCACATTTAGTCTACAATTGGATGGAATGTGTTGACGTGGCACCAAAGTTCATTTAGAATTTCGTTTTACCCCCCAAACTATACCTTAAAAATCAATTTTCCCCCAAATATAAAAAAAAAAATTTAAATTGAAGTATTTAATAAATAATTTTTTATCTCAATAATGAAAAATTAAATTTTAAATAATATATGCTTTGCAAAAAAATAATAAAAACATATAAAAATCCTCATTTAAAATTATCTTGAGACTATGAAGCATGGGTACTTCGACAAGTATGTCGTACCTATACCGGGTACTTATTTTGAAATTTCTTTCCCACTCAATTTTGAAATTACTATTAGTCAATCAATTTTATTGAAATTAATTTGGGTAATAAACTAGTTACAATTGCGTGCACACACACATATAGAGTAGTTAAGAAATTTTTGGTTCAATAAGTTTCTCTAGGATCGACTCGAGATAATTTGAGACCTATGAAACATAGATATGGGTATGAGTACTGGTATTGGTATGATATGAGTACGTCAACAAGGTAAAATCTTTTTTAAAAAAAAGTAGGGTACAGGTACGATTTACTACGTTTGTACCAAAATATTTGTTTTTAACTTGGAATAATACAAAAATTAATTAAATGGTTTAATTTGTTAAATCCAGCATACAGTTGACATTTAAAGCTAAAAGTACAGGTATAAGATAAACCAAAATTAAATATTATTATATTAAATAACTTACAAACCATAATTTAATTTTAGAAAAATATTATTTTGACTGAGGTGTGACACGGCTTGGATATATACTAGATATGTCTGGGTACGCAAAAAATTAAGAAGGAAAAATGCGTGTTTTGTGTACCCGGTACGTATGCAGAAATATCATACGTCAGTAAGTATCCAGTACGAGAATGACATGTTTGTCAAATTATCCATGCTTCATAGTCTCAAGATAATTCTAAATGAGAATTTTTATAATTTTTATGTAATGCCCTGGAAAAACACACACTTACATACACCGATACCATATTCATGAACGTTCATACATAATAATCTTTCTCATTGACCAAGGATTAAAAGTTTACATTACATACATTACATTCCCAAGAAGTTTGAAACATTCTACCTCCCCGTTCAGTGAACTAGATAATTTACAAAACAAGGCCTCCTGGGCATACAACATTACAAAACATAAAGAGTAATTATATTACAAAGATCCCAATATAAACACATAAATATTAGAGTCCTTGACTTCAATTAGTTCCCAAAAATTGATGAGGCTAGCGCTTGAACCAATCTTTCAATGAGGCTGCCCTTCATTGATTCCTAAAAAATTAAATTAGGGTTGAGCTAGATGCCCAGTAGGAATACATTTATCCATGTATCTAATCTTTTGAATGAGATAATGATTTCCATAAGATAAAATGTTTTATTAAGGTTGTTTTCACATGGACACAGTTAACAATTCATAATGAAGTACATTACGATAGTAGGATAATCACAACTCTCATCAATCAAGTACTACAATCAAATATCCACAAACATGAGATGTAGACTACACTCCTTTCAACACAAACCCAACCAAGAACAACCTTTACTTTGTAAAGAAAACCCCCACATTCGCCGGCTACTAAACGACGGGAGGTGGGCACCCTAAGAAAATCATCCATTTTTTCCATTTTCGGCGACTACTATACGGAGGGACTGTGTGGACACCCAAAAACATCTTTCCCACATTCGTCCAGCGATAAGCCTAGATAGGGCAATTGGGCACCTTTTTAAACTCCTCGCGCGGGTACCGACACAACACCATCTGTACACTTCCCCAACACACACACAAGGACTCATGCATGTCAACAATTTAGATCACATCTCAAACCCACATTTGAATCATCAAACATAATCATAGATAAGCAACTCATAAATTTCAATAAACCATAGCATTCAAATCACCATTTCTCTAACCACATCAAATGCCACATTTCATTTCTCCTTTATTTATCCATGTCATTGATCTAAGAGAAGATTTCATCACACAAAGTAATTCCTATTAAATTAGAAACCTAGGGTTTTACCAAATTTGGGGCTTCTCACTCTTTATCACTAATCTAATTTCTTAATCACATTTCTAATCATTTTGAAGAGAAGAGAAGGGAAATTTCTAACCATTGATAAACAAAAGAAAAGAAATAAAGAAAAGAGGAATGTGGGTTCAATATCACAAAATCTACAATTAATGCACAAATCTCATTAAATACCGTAAATCTCTTCAATAATGAAGACATACAAGGGTAAAAGTATCCCTACCTCAACTATAGAGCCAAATGTCCAAGCCCCTTCACGAATCTACTACAAACCCACAATCAAATCAGTTGAGAATAACCCTCTTCAAGTGCTCTCCGCCCCTAGCAAACGATTTTGGGTGAATCACAAGTGTATGAGAGGTATTCGATGGTAGAAAGTTAGGGTTTTGAAAAGGGAGAGAAAAGGAATGAAGAGTAAGAGAAGTGTTGTGTCCAAATGATCTAAAATCACTATGTTTAAAAAGCTGAGATCGCAATCCTCGCTCAAGCGAAGGATTTGTCGCTCAAGCGACCCTACACAACAAGTGGCCTCGCTCGAGCGCAAGAAGTGTCACTCGAGCGCACAATTCAAAGCTTCAGGTCTGCCACAAAGCAGACGCATGCTCGAGCGCAAGAGTTCTCACTCGAGCGAAGGAACGAATGCACAAGTCTCGCTTGAGCGCAAGAAGTCTCGCTCGAGCAGAAACTGTGTCTGAGAAAAACTTGAAGACCCTCAAAGCTCGCTCGAGCGCAAGAAGTCTTGCTTGAGCGAAGAAGCAGGTTTCACAAAGCTCGCTCGAGCGAGGAAGCCAAAAATCTGGGAAGAAACTATTTCAACCAACTAACAACCAACAAGCCCCAAACACGCCTAACACAATTTAAAACTCAAATTCAAGAGTTAAAGGAGGAAAACGAAACACAGAAACAATGTTATGTTGCAATCCAAGTCCAGAATACGATGAAGGTCGGGTCCAAAACCCGGATCATTATATTTTATTATTTTTTTGCAATGTATATATTATTTAAGATTTAATTTTTTTTAATATTTGGGGGGCAAATTGATTTTTAAGATATAGTTTGGGGGGTAAAACGAAATTCCAAATGAACTTTAATGCCACGTCAGCACATTCCGTCCAATTGTAGACATAATGTAACAGTAGGGGTCAAATTGATCAAAATTTCAAAAGTTTGAGTGTAAAATTGATATTAATTGAAGTCTAGGGGTCAAATTGAAAAATGCATGAAAGCTTGGGGGCAAAATGATATTTCCTCTATTTTAAAAATGAATTTGAAATGAAAGATCTTGGCAAAATGAAATTTAGTCTCAGCCTACAAATCGAACACTTGCCAAACGAGAATCTAGTACATCAATCAACATATGCAAAAAAAGTCTTGAAGAACTTTTATATGAATAAAACTCATTCTTTGAGTACTTCTATGATTGTTCGATCACTTGATATAAAGAAAGATTCTCTTCGACCTCGAGAAAATAATGAAGAACTCCTTGGTCCTGAAGTACCATATCTTAGTGCAACAGGTGCTCTTATGTATCTTGCAAATTGTACCAACCTAATCTTGCATTTGCTGTCAACTTACTAGCAAGATATAGTTCTGCACCAACCTGAAGACATTGGAATGGAGTGAAGTAGATATTACGTTATCTTCGTAGAACAACAAGTATGGGTTTATTTTATTCAAATAAATCAAGGCCACAACGAATTGGATATGCAGATGCTAGATATCTTGGCAATCAGTAAAACAAATATTGACTACTACTTCTTTAAGTTACTCAGAGATACTTGCAATTCATGAAGCAAGTTAAGAATGCATTTGGCTACGATTTATGATCCATCATATTCAAGAAAGGTGTGGATTATCTTCAACAAACGATAGCCCAACCATATTATATGAAGATAATGTTATGTGTTTCACACAAATTAAAGGAGATTATATCAAAAGTGACAAGACCAAGCACATTTCACCAAAATTCTTTTATACTCATGAGCTTCAGAAGAACAATGATATTGATATCCAACAAATATGTTCAAGTGATAATCTGGCAGATCTATTTACTAAAGCTCTACTGACTACAACATTCAAGAAGCCGATGCATAATATTGGGATGCGTCGACATAAAGATTTATTATACAGCATTGAGGGGGAGTCATCTATTTGATTAAAATTACATATTGTACTCTTTTTCCTTCATTTAAGGTTTTTCTCACTGGGTTTTCCTTAGTAAGGTTTTAATGAGGCAATCTAAGAATATCACAATATTGTACTATTTTCTTAGTATATAGTTATCCACGGGGGAATGTTGTGAATAGTAAAAAGAGATATCATTGTGATTGTAGATAAGAAGATAAAATTGATGAAATAAGGTAGAAGATTGGAGAAAAATGGAGATAGGGATGAACTAAGATAAGGTTGAAATGAGATAAGGTTTGGAGACAAAAAGAAAAGGATAGAAGGTAAGAGAAGGTTGGAGAAACTTTGAAGATAAGATTGTATTGAATTTTCTCCACCAAATTTGCCTATAAAAGCATATGTTTGCTAAGTGGAAAAGCATCTCCAACATTGTATCTTTCTTTCTTTTTTCACCAAATTTGAGTAAAACTCCATCTGATATCATGCGCTCCAATGGAGGATTTTGAACTTTCATCAAAACACTGGTCAACCAAGCGAACGACCAGGCAGATGTCCAGTCAGTCAACCAGCCAGTGTAATTTTTTCACAAATTTTTGCAATGAGGTGGTCATCCGGGAGGACAACCACCCGGTTGTCTAGTGGTGAAAATGACAGCTCCAACTCCTATGAACAGTGATTTGATGAAGGGTACATCCATCCTCAATTTGATGAAACATTTGAGAAATCTTGGATTTGATACTTATTTGGTGAGAGGGTTGGAGCAACAAAAGGTGCCGATTTTCATCCCAAAAAAAAAAAAAAAAATTGAGAATTGTTTTCATCAAATTTAAATTTGATGAAACAAAATGTGCTAGGTTGGAGATGATCTAATTGATATGCATGAGAATCAAGAAGGATATGAACACTTATTCTCTTTCAGGTCAAATTTTTTTGTTATTCTTTTTGTCTCCCATTTTTCTTTTTATTATTCTAGTTTTATGCCATAAGTTAGCCAACCGCACTCCTACATATGTGCTTACCTCATGTAGGCCTCCTACCTACCTGCGATTGTGCTCACCTCATTGCTAATAATAATTTGAAAACATTACAAATAAGTGAAATAATAGAGAAATTATTTTATCATAGATAGAATTTTTTATTGTACAATTTTGATACACAATGAAAACTTACATTATATACATAAAATATTTACACCATATACATAATAATGTTACATTATTAAATATATATATATATATTCCATTGATTTGTAATTTCTCTTAATATCTCTCCCTTTATACCTCAGTGATCTTGTGAAAAAATATTTATAAGAAAATAATAAATATTGTAAATATTAATAATTATAATTGTAATGACTCCGCATGTGAATCTTGTGTCTATCTACCGCTAGCATATATATATATACGGAAGTGATTAGGAGCTATAAATCTAGAGCTCTAATTTGAGCCCTAATGATGTGGCAAAGAAGAAAAAAAAACAAACAAACAAAAACGAAAATATCACATCACATGGTGGGTCCCACCATTAAAGCTCCTCAAGAGCTCATTAATTTTTTCCATATATATAACCGTTATGATTCAGTTGTGCCATGCTAAGAGCATCTCCAATGGCTTGCCATTGGAGCTGTGATTGCCAAATTATGGTAGCAGTTCATAAAAAGCCATCTTCAATGGTAAGTTTTAGCAACTACTATCTTTGGCAAATGTCAAAACTTGTGTCAAATATGGCACCATCTTTGGCAACTGCCAAAGCTGCCAAGTCAGCTTCAACCAACCGTTTCTTCCCTCTCTGGCTCCCTTTCTCATCATCCTTTCCAAACACATAAGCAATTTTCACCCAAAAACCAAAAAATAAAAACAGAAGTAGAATTTCTAGAAAAAATAACAAAATTGAACAATTTCAAGAAAAGCAAGCAAAATTTCAAATAGAAGCAATTTCAAGCATGCAAGCAAAATTAAACAATTTCAAATAGAAGCAAGCTAGCAAAATTTCAATTTTAGCAATTTCAAGCCAAAAAAAAAAATAGAAAATAAACACAATGAAGTCAAAAAACAAAATACCTGACAAAAATTGTATTTTGTAGGGTTGATCTTCTTTGTGTTCTTTGGATGATCTTCTTCATGTTCTTCATTAGGGTTTCGATCACTGAGGACGAAGGGATTTCTTCATTGAGGACAAATTAATGAGGGCGAGGGAGAGAGATGAAGATGGGTAGAGAGACAGAGATGGTTAGAGAGTGTGAGGATTTCATGGGTTTTGAGTTTCTCAAATGATTTAGGGTTTAAGATTTGAAGGCAGAGAGAGAGAGAGAGCATTTCATGGTCGAAAAATAGAGGGAAGAAATAGAAGAGAAAGGGAAGATGGAAGACAAATAGATAGAGAGGGGTAGAAAAACAGAGTAAGAGAGAGAGAGAGAGAGGTTCATTATCAGATCGGTGATGAGGACCGGAGATCGGTGATGAGTGAGAGAAACCTGAAGAGAAAGAGAAACAGAGAGGTGAAAGTCGGTGATCGGTGATGAGGTGATCGGTGAGAGAAAGCTGAAGAGAAAGAAAAACAAATAGGTGAGAGAGAGAGAGAGAGAGAGAGAGAGAGAGAGCTGACTTGGGAAGAGTGTAAAGGGAAGAGAAGATTGCAGAGGGTTAATCTGGACTATTGGATTAATCCAACGGGGCTCTTTTGTCATTGGAATGCACAAATTGAGCAACGACTCTTTTTCTTCTTCCAATTCAGAAAAGTTTAAAATGACTCTTTTTAATGGTTCTTTTTTTCCCTCCAATTCAAAAAAAACGGTCATGTGTTTACTCCTTATAAATATAAACAACCAATCTCAATTTGAATTCACAACTTTCAATCTACATAAATTTTTGTTTGTTTGTTTACATAATCAGTATGGAAGGTTCATCAAAAACAAAGAAACGAAAATCATTCACCAATCAAGAAGATGTGGCAATTTGTAGAGTTTGGTGTCACATTACTAAAGACCCAATTCTTGGGAATTCGCAATCTCATGCTCATTTTTTGGGAAGAATTTTTGAAAATTATTACTTCCTGCAAAATGATCACTCAAGAACACAAGTTTCCATCTCATCTCGATGGGGTGTAATCATGAAATGTTGCAACAAATTTCATGGGTGTTTAGTGCAAATTGAAAATCTACACCTAAGTAGGATGTCTCAAGTTGATATAGTAAGATTTCATCTTCATTTATTATGTTAGTTTTTTTTATTTTGTCTTACATAAAAATTAACTAATTAATTAATTTAATGTTTTATTGATACAGATGCTTCAAGCAAAACTGTTATACCATCAAGATGAAAACAAACATTTTGCTTTTGAATATTGTTGGTCAATCTTGCAAAACAATATCAAGTGACAAGATGTAACTCCTACGAATACAATGAAGTTAAGGATACATACATCGTTTTCCCTTAATTCAGCCCCCGATTCCTCTATGGATAACTGCATTTCTCTTGGAGACGACAACAGTCCAAGTGTTGGTAACAATCCAACTGTTGGTAATAATCCAATCTATGAGGATAGTGTCTCTGTAAGGGGTAAAAGGCCCATGGGTAGGAAAGCTTCAAAAGAATTATTTATGAGAAATCTGTTGGAAAAATGTTTTTTGGGGACTTTAATTTAATATTAAAGTGTGGTGACTTTAATTAAATATTAAAGTGGGTCCTAACCAATTTTTGTGTTGGGTCCAAGTGAGCCAAAAACCATTGGGTTTTGAATAAGAAATTGCCAAGAAATTGCTTCATGATGTTAGATTCATGAATAGGATTTTAAAGAGTATTTAAATCCTTTTTCTTGGCTAAAGGGTGTGAATCCTGTTGGGCATCCAAACTTTTTATCTTTTTGGAAAGGGGGTATGGATCCTGGTTAATAAGGCTTTAATAACCAGTCATAAAGGCTGGAGGCTCTTCCTCTCTCCCCTATACATGTATAAATTGAGACCCTCCCGTCAAGTTTCAATATAGAAATTTTTGCTTCCCTTTTACAAGTCAGTTTGCCAGAAAGCTCCTATTGTGAGAGAGTGCTGCCATTGTTTTGTTCGCTAAGCTAGACAGATAGTGCTTCTGCCGTAGCTGGTTTTGACCGTCATATCCTGGGAGACAGACGTCGGGTTTTCTCAAGCACTCGACCCGTGAGGCGGCGAAATCTGTTTTAAGGAAACTGCTTCCGTGCAGGCTTCGGTTTCGTCTCTTTACCCTTTTATTGTTTTGTGTATTTCTGTTGAAATTTAATTGTAATTATCAGCATATGTTCTTGGTATATAATTTGATTTCTTTATAAATCTATTTATTTAATTTCACAATTTAAACAACAAGCTTAAAACAGATTTATATATATTTTCTACGAAATTGATCGAATAGATTTATATAGACTATTAGGTTAGCTTTGTATAATGTTACTAGGAATTGTTGCGGAATTACTCACTATTTCAATGATTGTAAATTATGCAATGTTATTCTCTAATTGCTTAGTTTAATTAGAATGCTCTATCATAATTTGCATACTCAATTGTATTAGTATGATCTTGTTTTATGCGTATGGTTTATCATTCCCCTACCATGATTTGCATGAATTTTAAGGTTATAAAATATAATTTATGAATGTTGCAATTTTAACATGCTAATTCTATTCTAGTTTTAATTTGTTACATGCTTATTATTTTCTAGACTAGATTACATAATTTAATGTATTTGGAGTTATAGAGTTTTTATGAATTGTGTACATGATTAATCTAAATTATCTAATTGTGTGCATTAATATGAATTATTTAATTGGGTGCATTAATCTAAGTTAACTATTTGGGTGCATTAATGTGAATTATTTAATTAGGTGCATTAAACTAAATTATCTAATTAGGTGCATTAATCTGAATTATTTAATTAGGTGCATTTATCCGAATTATTTAATTGGGTGCATTACCTTTGAATTTGACTTATCTATTTGGAGTTATTAGTTTAAATGTTTATTATGAATTAATTTCATTCATGACTCATGAGTATTGAACTTTATTTTAAAGTTGTAATTTAATTTTGAAGTTACAAATTGTATTTTGTTTTGGTACCTTATATTAGTTGGTTACTTATATAATTAATAGTTGGCTAGATGGTTTCAATTATTCATTAGAATTAATTTTTTTAGATTATTTGTTTGTATTTTGTTGTGGTTTGCTACTAACTTTCTTTGTAAGGATACCAATGCAAAAAACAAATATAAAACCAAATGAATAGAATTTGGGATGTAAAAACAAAAATGTTTGGACTACTAACGTTTGTGTTGAATAGGAATACCTAAGCGTGAAAAGGCTTTTGGACTAAATAGAATCCTTATGGATTGGCTATTTTATTTAAATGTTTGAAGCATGTTTGCTTGAGATGTAATTAGTTTGTTTACCAATTTGTAGTAGCAAGTTTTATTTGCTTATTTTGTTAGAAGCATTTTATATGCGTGTAATTGTTATAGCAATTTTTAAATTGCTTGTAAGTTTGGAACTTAGTTTAGTTTTCTGTGATAGAAACCAAAGTGTTTAGCTTTGGCTAAAGAGTAGTTCTTATTTGTTCAGAAATGACAACTAAGACGGATTTGGTTTCAAACCTTTGGAGTTTGAGGAAGTCTTTTGGGTTTAATCATTTTATTCCCAAAGTGTTGGAAAACTGTGTTTGGAGAAAGTCTTTGGTTATAATCTGATTATGTCCAAAGTGTTTTGGTTTTGTGAAAGGAAACCAAATTTTAGCATTAGCTAAAATATTTCTATTTTATTCAGAAATAATGGTCTTAGTTCCGGGAGTACCGGTTAACTTTTATGAGTGGTGTAATTCTGGTAGCAAATTTTATTTGCTTGGAAATCGGTTTGTTATAACCTGGTTTATCCCCTGGAAATCTTAATTTTAAAATTGTTTCCTATGGACTAGGAGTCAACATGCTCTTGGATGTTTTGTCAAAAAGGTTAACTGGGTTTTAAGTGGGACCGATGTGACCCCTCCAGTCTTCCTGGGAACATTCCTGACCATGTTCGATTCTAGGTTTAATGGTGAGACTAGTTTTGAATTAAATTTCCATCTGAGGGATTTTCTAAGGGTTAGGTTTAATTTCTGAAATCACATAAGTGAAATTCTGTTGTGATGTTTCAGAAATGGCTTCAAAAGGTGACAAACAGAAATGTTGTTCCACCTGACAACCTTAGCCTCACGAGATTCTTAAAAGAAATCATAAGATTGCATTAAAATATCTCTGAATTGATCAGAGGCAACTAGTATGGTATCCTTGTGTTATTTATAGTATTTATGATTGTTATGTGACTTTGCTTGAAAGCAAAGTTGAGACAACCTCTTATAGTGGGTGAATATTTTTTTGGATTTTTAAATTCCAAATATATTCTTAAATTGGTGGCTCCTAGTGAGTTCAAGATCACTAATCACAGATATAGAAAACTGGTGGTTCCTAGGAGGTGTTAGACCACTGGCTACTCAGTTATGAGATTGTGGTTCCTAGTAGTGAACAGATTACTGATCACATGTCAAGACATCATGATTCCTAGTAGTGGAGAGGCTACTGGTCATATGTTAAGACATGATGATTCCTAGTAATGAAAGAGTCTATTGATCCTATGTCAGGACGTTGTGATTCCTAGTAGTAAAGTGACTACTGATCACAGGTTAAGACATTGTGATTCCTAGTAGTAGAAAGTCTACTGACCACATGTTGAGAAATTAGTGATTCCTAGTGATAAGACTACTGACCATGTTATGAAGTTCCGAATAGTAGACTATTGAACACTGGATTTGTGTTTCCTAATAGTAAGACTATTGGCTTCAGAGTGATAGGTTGGACCAAATATATTTGGGTGCCTAATTCGGTTGATGACATTCTGGGAATGTATTTACTGTGATATGATTTTGAGAGTTTCATAATCATTGTGACACAAGGATTTGTTTATAACTTTGTAAGAATTCTACAAAGAAGACTTAATTATCCGACTCCGAATTAAGGAGGATAATAGAAAGAAAGGAGGGAGTACCTCCTCAGTGAAGGCCAATGTCATTGAGCATGGCAAATTTTTCTGGGATAAGGAAGAAGCCCCTTGTGAACAAGGGCTCTAAGCTGGGGCTAAGGGGTGGTGTTGCAAAGAAGCTGGCATACAAGCCGCGGGAACCTGGTTATCAGTTCTTTGGGAAGTGCTACAACTGTGGTAGTGAGGGGTTTTAGTTTTACTAAGGCTACACACCACATTTGCTCCTTGAAGGAGTTGTTTACAACTTTCAAACCGGTTACAAATGGTAAGAAGTTGTTTATGAGAAACTCTACTACCTCATTTGTTGAGGGAAAGGTGGTCCTGTAGTTAACCTCAGGAAAAGAGCTAACTTGAACGAAGTCCTGTATGTTCCAGACATTCGTAAGAATCTTGTCTCAAGGACTCTTCTCAGTAAACATGTTTTCGCATGGTTTTTGAGTTTGACAAGGTCGTTCTGAGGAAACACAAGTGTGAAACTTGTGTTGAAGTGAAGTGGACAAGATCCCGTATGAGTTATGAAAAGGCGTTAAGCCTTCTTATAAATTCTTACAAATGTGGGGGTGTCTTGTTATTATGGCGATTCCTACACCCTAACGGGTTAGGATAGGCCCGAAATCCGTGGATTGTATATTCATTGGTTATGCACATAATAGTAGTGCATATCGGTTTCTTGTATATAAGTCTGAAATTCCAGACATTCACAGGAATACCATCATGGAGTCAAGGAATGCATGTTTCTTTGAAGACATTTTTCCTTGCCGAACCTAAGAAGGGGTTCTGAGGTTTTGGAGCAATTTGATGAGCTTGCTAGTGATGATGATCATTTTGATGATTAAGTTGAGAATCAAGGTGATAATCAGCCTAGAAGGAGTAAAAGGGCTAGGATGTCCAAATCTTTTGATCCAAACTTCTTGACTTATATGGTTGAGAACGAACCTCAAACTTTTCAAGAAGCTGTGACTTCTCCTGAGAGTCCTTTATGGAAAGAAGCGATCAAAAGTGAGATTGACTCCATCTTACAGAACCACACCTGGGAGTTGGTAGATTTACCTCCAGGTTGTAAGCCTTTAGGCTGCAAATGGATTTTTAAAAAGAAAGATGAAGGCCGATAGGTCTATTGACAAATATAAGGCGAGGCTCGTTATCAAAGGGTACAGGCAACGAGAAGGCCTGGATTACTTTGATACGTACTCACCTGTAATTCGGATAACATCCATTCGCGTGGTGATTGCGTTAGCAGCTTTGCGCAATCTGGAGATACACCAGATGGATGTAAAGACAGCTTTCTTAAATGGGGATTTGAATGAAGAAATCTTTACGGAGCAACCTGAAGGGTTTTCAGCTCCAGGGCAAAGCAAGAAAGTCTGTAAACTTGTCAAATCATTGTATGGTTTGAAGCAAGCGACTATACAATGGCATGAGAAGTTTGACAACATAATGTTGTCAAGTGGGTTTAGAATCAACGAATGTGACATGTGTGTTTATGTCAAAGACACTGACAGAGGTTATGTCATTTTGTGTCTATATGTTGATGATATGCTCATTATACATAGTAACGATGAAATGATCAAAACTACCAAGAAGTTGCTAAACTCTAAATTTGACATGAAGGATATGGGCATTGCAGATGTTATTCTGGGAATTAAGATTACCAGAATATCTGGCGGAATTGTACTTTCTCAGTCTCATTATGTTGATAAGATACTTGAGAAGTTTAGTGGATCAGATACGAGTGTGTCATCGACACCTGTAGACTTAAGTCTACACTTTACCAAGAATAATAAAGAGAGTGTCTCTCAGTTAGAATATTCTCGGGTAATTGGAAGTTTAATGTATCTGATGAGTTGTACTAGGCCGGATATAGCTTACTCGGTTAGCAGGCTTAGTAGATACACAAGTAATCCCGATGCTTCTCTTTGGAAAGGCATTGTGTGGGTGTTAAGGTATTTACGCTACACTCGGGATTATGGGCTGCATTATACTCGATATCCAGCGGTGCTTGAAGGATATAGTGACACGAATTGGATATCAGATATAAAGGACTCAAAGTCCAGTAGTGGATATGTGTTCACTCTTGGTGGGGCAGCTGTGTCTTGGAAATCTTTCAAGCAAACGTGTATATCTAGATCAATGATGGAATCAGAGTTTATTGCTTTGGATAAAGCAACGGAAGAAGCAGAATGGCTTCGCCATTTCATTGAAGATATTCCACGTTGGTCTAAACCTGTGCCAGCTATTTGTATTCATTGTGATTGTCAATCTGCAATTGGTAGGGCACAGAGTAATATGTATAATGGAAAGTCTAGACATATCCGTCGTAGACATAATTCCATACGACAACTACTCTCGAATGGAGTTGTCTCTTTAGACTTTGTAAAGTCTAAGGACAACATTGCGGATCTGCTAACCAAAGGGTTAAATCGAGTGTTAGTCGAAACGTCGTCAAAAGGAATGGGGTTAAGGCCTTTGGAAGTTACCGGAATGGAAACCCAACCTAGTTGACTGGAGATCCCAAGATCTAGGTTCAATGGGACAACCTAATTGCGTGTAACGGTGGTATGTCACTGAGGAGGTTAAACCTCCAGCCATTCCTTCTATCAGTGATACCTGCAAGTGTAGAGGATAAGCTGAGCTTTTAATGACTCTTATGTGTTAAGCTGTTGAGCTAAGTATTGCAGGATACTTTAGTAGAGTCACTTATGTGAGTTTGAAGTGGGGCCGCTTCTAGAAGAATTGGGCAGGCCAAGATTCTTTGAAACCACTCGCTGAACCAGGCTAGTGTCCAGGGCCACACAGGGCACACCAGTGAGAACATAATGGTGGTAGGAGTAATTCCCGTGTGAGATCTTTTGTCTCAGTTTACATAAATGGCAGAGCAGTTCAAGATGTCTTATTCACTGATTAGCCAGTAAACTCGATAGGTTTTCACTGGGAGAGGTTCAAAGCCAAAAGCTACCTTCTCTGATGTCGGGGTTAGTCCGTTGTACTCTCTCTCAGAGTCTTTATTGTTAAACGATGTCCGTTTGTTGAGTCATTCGGTCAATTTTTATTCATGTGGGGGATTGTTAGAAAAATGTTTTTTGGGGACTTTAATTTAATATTAAAGTGTGGTGACTTTAATTAAATATTAAAGTGGGTCCTAACCAATTTTTGTGTTGGGTCCAAGTGAGCCAAAAACCATTGGGTTTTGAATAAGAAATTGCCAAGAAATTGCTTCATGATGTTAGATTCATGAATAGGATTTTAAAGAGTATTTAAATCCTTTTTCTTGGCTAAAGGGTGTGAATCCTGTTGGGCATCCAAACTTTTCATCTTTCTGGAAAGGGGGTATGGATCCTAGTTAATGAGGCTTTAATAACCAGTCATAAAGGCTGGAGGCTCTTCCTCTCTCCCCTATACATGTATAAATTGAGACCCTCCCGTCAAGTTTCAATATAGAAATTTTTGCTTCCATTTTACAAGTCAGTTTGCCAGAAAGTTCCTATTGTGAGAGAGTGCTGCCATTGTTTTGTTCGATAAGCTAGACAGATAGTGCTTCTGCCGTAGCTGGTTTTGACCGTCATATCCTGGGAAACAGACGCCGGGTTTCCTCAAGCACTCGACCCGTGAGGCGGTGAAATCTGTTTTAAGGAAACTGCTTCCGTGCAGGCTTCGGTTTCGTCTCTTTACCCTTTTATTGTTTTGTGTATTTCTGTTGAAATTTAATTGTAATTATCAGCATATGTTCTTGGTATATAATTTGATTTCTTCATAAATCTATTTATTTAATTTCACAATTTAAACAACAAAATCAAGTCGTTGAAGTTGAAGTCCACAAATTTAGCAATGTGTTTGAGACATTTAACCAACACTTTGCTAAGAAGGAAATGAAAAAAGCTAAAAGAGAAGAAAAAAAGGATTCAAACATTGTAGGAGATGAAAGAATTTGGGATCAAAAGATAAGAACATAAGATTAAAAAGGAAAAACATTTGATAATGACTACGGACATTCTCATTTGGACCCTCAGACAAAAGTGTATTACATAATGTGAAAAAATGAGATTTTTGCCAAAGGATCCACAAATGTCAGCAACCCAAATTACTATTTTCTCCTACCTCCTGATGAATTATTATGAGAGAGTATTTTTAAATTTTGCAATGTCATTTATTTTTTAATATAATTTTTAATCTTTATTTGCAATGTAATTTTTATGTTCCAATGTAATTTTCAGTATTTAAATTTATTTTTTTGAATTTCATTTTTCATTTTTTATATTTGTCTAATCGGGTATAATATAAATATATAGGGCTTGTTTGGTTTGTATCTCAAGATACAATTTTTCAAAAAAAAATTCAAAATTTTGTTTGATTCAAATTTTTTGAAAAAAAATTTCAATATTACTTTCTCTCTCCTACACATCAATCAATCACTTTTTCTCTCTCCTCTCTCATTCTCAATCAATTTTTCTCTCACACACATCTACTCAACTACAACAAAATATCAAATCATTCCAAACTCCCAAACTCCAAAACTATTTTTAAATGGGAATTTTTTTTAAGGTCCCTAGTATTAAGATTTTATAGCATAAAGGACACTCAATATTTTCATAATGTCTAAGGCCCCTCAACATCGATCCAGAGAAAATTCGTTCCAGAGAATTTCTCCGGACAAATCACAGAGAAAATTCCAAATTCCTCTGGACACATCACAGAGAAAATTCCAAATTTCTCTAGACAACAATGAGGACTAGTGCTCTGCTTCACAGAAAATTGGGTTGGTCCAGAGAAATTCTTTGGCTTTGGACTGGACTAGTGCTCTGCTTCAGAGAAAATTGGGTTAGTCTAGAGAAATTCTCTGATTTGGATTCAATTTTTTCTAGATTGAACTCAATTTTCTCTGGGTAGTAGTTTTGGTCATATTGATCGTTTTTTAGTTCTCAAATTATAATCAGGACACTTCATAATGAAGTGTAGCATATTAAGTAGGGGTTAAATGTGATGATAGTGTTATTCATCGAACTTCCTATAATTGCTTAGTGGGATCTTT
Source organism: Camellia granthamiana (assembly GCA_036172215.1). Taxonomy (NCBI): domain Eukaryota; kingdom Viridiplantae; phylum Streptophyta; class Magnoliopsida; order Ericales; family Theaceae; genus Camellia; species Camellia granthamiana. The sequence goes on along the minus strand of CM069908.1, from coordinate 58,724,116 downwards.
ATGAAGTTAAATGGAGTAGGAAAAAACTAAAATACCGATTAGCTGTTACATTGAGAAATGGAAGACAATTAGTGGGTGAAAAATGAATACTTTCATATGATGTCAAACCTTTCTCACTTTATTATCTGCATTGTCAAAGTTGTATATGAACACATGTACAGACATTGTAATTAAAAATAATGCATTGCTATAAGGTTGAAGTTGTATCAGCTAATGAGGGAATGAGTTTTTATTTATTTATTTGTGATGAGCAATATTCTAATTAAAGCATAGAATATGAGGGGAAGGGAAATAAGAGCATAAATTATTTCTTTTATCTTTTAGATTCAAATCTAACAGTTCACACCTTTAAAATTCTATGCCATCATTAATTGCCATTGTGTTATGATGGGTCTGGTGTAAATTATGCATAGCTAACCATGGTAATAAGTGGATAGATGTATGTCATGTGTGCACAAATATATTTGTTTATGATACTTATAGTAAATGAATTAAAAAATTTATTTTAGTCTTGGTAACTAAATTTGGGGAAGAAATGTAGTAACTTGAACATGGAATGTGGAATCACACTTCATTATGCACTTTTTTCTCCATACCAGGTGGCCTCAGACTACTATTCCTAAATTCAAAATTATCACTTCCGAATGTTTGCGAAAGGTCCAAATTGGTGAACAGATATCATTAGTGAGGTATGTTATACTTTATAATATTTTGCTTATCCAAAGAAAATTAGTTCCAGAGAATTTCTCTGGACAAATCACAGAGAAAATTCCAAATTTCTCTGGACAACAATGAGGACTAGTGCTCTGCTTCAAAAAAATTGGATTGGTCTAAAGAAATTCTCTGTTTTGGACTGAATTTTCTCTTGGTTGAACTCAATTTTCTCTGGGTTGGTCCAGAGAAATTCTTTGGTTTTGGACTGGACTAGTGCTCTGCTTCAGAGAAAATTGGGTTGGTCCAGAGAAATTCTTTGGTTTGGATTGAATTTTCTCTGGGTTGAACTCAATTTTCTCTGGGTTGGTCCAGAGAAATTTTCTGGTTTGGTCTAGAGAAATTCTCTGATTTAGATTGAAATTTATCTGGATTAATTTGAGGAACCTTAAACATTCTCTCCTTGGCATTTCATCAAACACATTCTTTGCTAAATTTATGTCCCTAACTCTGTGCATATTTTGCATATTTTCAAAACAAGCTTGTGCGGAATCAGAATCAAGTATTTTCTTTGATGAAATATGATCATTTGTTCAAATTTGGAAAATAATATAACAAAATTATTTTGAGGGACCAAAAGGACTAAGAGATTTGGAATTATTCATAAAGTGGTAAGAAAGCCCAAACCCTAAGTTGGTTCTCACTCCTCTCCGCGCTCTTCTTCTCTCACTACCGCTGCTGTCTGCTCTCTTTCTCCTCCTTTTCTTCTGACGGCGCCGGGAAAGAAAGTGAGAACAGTTTCAGATACTATTGCAAAGTTTGGTTCTGTCATTTATGTGGTCTCTATTCTGGATTTGTTTGTATATTTTGCTGAAGATCAGAAAGAGAGAAAGAGAGAGAGTCAAATTTCTCTAATCTGATATATGGGTGTGTGTTTAAGAACCTTAGACATCAAAAAAATAATATTATGGACCTTTTCTATTACTAAAAATAGGAGAGGGACCTTAGAATAATTTTTCCTTTTTAAAATATACAACCAAACAAACCAAAAAAATTTCTAAACTCTCTACTCAATTTGTTTTTTTTTTTGAAAATTTATCTCAAAACACAAACCAAACACACCCATAATTTTTTATTTTTTTATTTTTTTATTTTTTTACAAACGAGTAACAAAATGTCACAAAAAATTAAAAAATAAATTATAAAATTATAAAAAACACCTATCCAGACAACACTAACAAACTTAAAAGGAAATTAGTTAAGATTTATCAAAATAGCATATGTATCATTACAACACCACTGTTATAATTAGATAAATTACTATTATTCATTATCAAAATATAGGCATAGCAATGCTCTCATAGCAAATACATCGGAGATGCTCTCATGAGTTATAACTAGAGAGAGAGAATGAGTGGAGGAGAAGAAGGGAAGGTGGTGTGTGTGACCGGTGCTTCAGGTTACATAGCATCATGGCTGGTGAAGCTCTTGCTTCTCCGGGGTTACACCGTCAGAGCTTCTGTTCGTAACCCAAGTCAGTCTCTCTCTCTCTCTCTCTTCTGGAATCCCTTGATTTTGACTTTACGTTCCAAAATTTTCTTCCTATTATGTATAATCAAAGAGTCTCTCCTTGATTACTAGCCAAAAAAAAAAAAAAATTATGTAGAGCCTGTTATCTTTTGTGATTCTCTGTTTCACTATCACTATAAAAGTGGAAGCACTAACAAGTAACAAAGCTGTTTACCATCTTTCAATCATGTATGTATGTGTGTGTGTGTATAACAACATTATGCAGATATAATCGCTTATTAGCAGCTTGCTTGATTGTATTTTGCTGAAGATCATGACCCTTGATCTCATCTCAATCCAAACTTGTTGCTACGGTCTGGTAATTCGACAAACAATTGGTGAATGGCCCAGCACAAGACTAGGTCCTTTTTTGAAGAGCGAAACAGAATTTCACCCAATTAACCTTTTTGATTACAATATGCTTCATTTCCACTATGAAACTTGGGACTTTAAATAGAATCATATCAGTATGCTGCATATTATGTACATTATAGACTTGTCTTTAAGAATACCTGCAATATGCTCAATTCTCAATTCGATGTGTGGGAATGGGAAAAAGCTCATGATGGAGGTAAGGTATCCATATTTATTATTATTATTATTTTTTTGTACTACACACGGCTTTCATTGTTCAATGACGGGGATGAATTTATATAATTGTCTTCAACTTAGCTTAAATTAGCTTAAAATGATGGTGGGTGACTCACAAAAAAAAATTATAAAAACAAATTTTGTTATTCAAAAAAATAATGCTCGAGTTGAATTATTTCTAAAATATTTCAAAAAAAGATGTGGTTATTTGTTTTTATCCCATCTATTATTTTTTCCACATTTATGGTTGGTTTGGCATCACCTATAAAAGTCAAAATGTCAAAAAGTCACTAAAAAAGTAAAAAAATTCATACTATTCACCTTTATTTTGGCTGGAAATCTGTCGGATGAAAAACAAAACAGTGCAGCCACAACTTCCCATAAAAAAACAAAAAGAAAACGTGGCACAATTGAAGCCACACATTCCCATAAAAAAAATAAAAAAATAAAAATTGAAAAGAGATAGAAAGTCAGCACAGTGTTGCTGACTGTGTCAGGGAGGGTAATTTAGTAATTTTGATATTTGCTACAATATTTTATTACACATTTTTTCGTAAAAAGTCAAAAAAAATTTCCAAACATACATATTTTTTTTCTCTACTTTTTTAGTAAAAAAAAGTCAAAAAGTATACTTCTTTAGTTTACCCCAAACATCCACTTAATGATGACGAAAGGAGAATGGTCTGCAATGTAAGAGAAAATGTAAAAGAACAAGTACTTTTTTTGTGTGTGTGTGATTAGCATCCAGTTCTTAACTTGATAGCTTGCAAGATATAGTGACAGCAACTCAGAGTCATAGTATAAGCTCATTTAATTTTGTGCATGAAAAACATTTCTGAGAACAGTAATTGGATTATTGAAAAGTTTTCTTTTGCTGTGTGACTTGTCTTTTATTTTGTGTGTGTTTACCTCAATTCAGATACAACTTGGTTCTACTTGTCCTACTTGATAAGATCCCCAATCAATATTAGCATGATTTAAATGAATGTTACCTGAATACATCAAAAGCAACTTTGATCCTCAGGCTTCACTAAAACTTTGTCTTGGCTTTGATGAGCCACTTCCCAATGGTCCTCTGTATCATCTCCTTGTTGGTAATCTTATAATTCAAACTCTTGGCAACATAGATATATATATATATATATATGTATTGTACATTTTGTAGCTATGGTTGCAAGTCTGCATCCTTCACGTTACAACCTTGTGAACATTTGTTATCTGGCATGCTAAATTATGCAGTTCCTTTTATCTTCTTTGTCTGAGTTATGTGTGCTTGATTGCAATGACGATGATGATGTTAGATGTTACCCATTGAAATTTTACAACTGCTGCTTTGTTTTCTTGAATACCTTCTGCATTTCTTGGGAACCTAATGGAGCAAGACTTTGTATTAATTTTAAGCGAATGCTGTAGTTTTCTGTTTTTCTTACAGAGTGGGAATGTAATAATTTTCATTCTGCACCTTCAAACGATAAATTTCTGTAATAAAGTAGTTCCAAGTATCACTTTCTTTCACCACAGAACCACAATTGTTATTATCTTACCCAGCTTAAATATCACTTTGATACATCGCTAACTTTGGAAATCCAATTTTGCAGTTCAACAAATAAACCTAAAGTTTGTTGCTACATTTCTCATATATATAAAGTAACCAAATGTATGGTTTAGATAACTCCTTATAGTTTTTATTATTCTAGAGTATGTATTAAGGGGGCATGTAATCTATTTTTCTCAGGTACAATTTCAAATGATATGCTTTCATGCAGCATGTTATCTTTGCATATTTTCCCAAATACCCAATCATATTCCTTCATTTGGTAAAATGAAATTCAACCCCATATGAGGTGGTTACTTTTCACAGAATCAGCAACATGTACATCATGTCAGTACGTGCATACTATTTTCCGATGTGCTTCTATGGCAGACGAAGTAGTATGCAATATGCGATGAGAAACCTTGAAGCATAGCAACGCTGACTTTGTGGGGTCTCTATTTTAATGAACTTTCACAATGTTGTCATATGTATGAACTTAGGATGATATGCCATTCAATAAAATCTCTCTCTAAGGCAGTCATGACACATCTGCCATGTTGGTACTTGTGGAACAGATGACCCAAAAAAGACTGAACACTTGTTTGCACTTGATGGAGCTAAGGAGAGACTTCATTTGTTTCAAGCAGACTTACTGGTGGAAGGATCATTTGATCCAATAATAGATGGATGCGAAGGTGTTTTTCACACAGCATCTCCTGTTCATTTTTCAGTGACTGACCCACAGGTATGTATTGTATTACTTTATTAACACTGTAAATTTAGGATGTCAACACATTTTTGCAACGAACCACCAATCTTGTAATTATTAACACTTTTAAGTTGATTTATCCATGTGATAGAATAGAAGATGCCAAGCAGTCAGAGAAAAAGCCAAAGGAAAACTACAAAATTTTCAATTTTGTTTAGGTTAGGGCCTACTTGGGATCTCAGGTACTCCAAGGGCTCTGGTGCTTTTCCACTGCACCACTGGTCTTTATTTGTATATATTTTCTAAATTAATCTGCTGGACATATCAATTAATCTTTTGGTTTCTAGTGTCATGTTCAGGCCAGGCTGAAACTACATAATAACATGAAATGTAGTGGCCCACTCCTGAAATCAGGCTTGAGCTTAATTTCCTAAGCTCAGCCCAAAAGGAATTGAAAATGCTAATGATGCAAATTTAACCCAAAACTACTTAAAAAATAAGAAAAATTTTGTAAAAATTTTGATACAAATGATAGTTAGATTAAGTGGCTTGGCTATGAATTTAGTGGTTCACATCTTTGAACTAGTCCTTTTAGCCAAGGTTGTTAAAATCGGGATCCAGGGACTAATGGATCAGATCGTAGAATCGGATCGAGAATCATAAAATCCTACTTTTAATGCAAAATAAAATGAAAAATTATTGATAATGATAAACTTTATTACATAATTTTAAAAAGATTAAAGAAAATTGATAAATTTGATATAATGTATATTCTATGTTAACATAAAGACATTTGAAAAATGAGTTTATAGTCAAATTTTTTATATAGATATACGCATATATATAAGAAATAAATAGTAACAAAAAAAATTGGTAGGATTGGGATTGAAGTAGAATTGGGATCGTATGCGATTCTACATCATTTTATGACTAGGATCGTAGTGACTTTAAGATCCTACTAAATTTAAGATCCTAGTGTGATCCGGATCGTTTGGCCCAACTAAGATCATAGAATCGTAAGATCCTACGATCCGGATTGGGATTCTAATAACCATGCTTTTATCATAAATCAACTGGTGGTGGCAGTGGTGGTAGTGAAGTGACAGTGGCAGTGGTAGTGATGGTATGGTGGAGGTGATGGTGGTTATTGAGAAAGTGACGAATAGAGTGGTGGTGATGATAGTTGTGTGGTTGTGGTTGTGGTGGTGGTGGTGGTGGTGGTGGTGGTGGTGGTTGTTTGTGTGGTGATGAGGTAGTGCTAGCGACCGTGATGGTGGAGTGTAGAGGTGGCGACGATGATGATGGTGGGAGTGGAATCATGGCAGCAAACCTCAACAATGTTATAAGCTTATGTGAGTGGGTTAGATCACCACTAGTACCAAAACCTTAAGCTATTAAGAAATGGGCACAACAAAATATATCTACCCTCCCTTATGTGCAATCTCGTCTTGCATATGTAGATGCAAATATCCATATATATACAGAGAAGAAAGAATGTAAATGGGGACCAAATGCAAAAGAGAGACTTGAACTCAAGACCTCCCTCAACTTGAGCTTTGATACCATGTTAGATCACCACTAGTCCCAAAAGCGTAAACTATTAAGAAATGGGCCAAACAATATATCAATCTCTCTAACAATTTCAAATTCAGCATAACTAAGAAGTCCGTTGTTTAAAAAATTAAAAATTTAGCCTAGTTTTACTGTTACTTCAAATTAAAAAGCGTGGTTGTCAAATGCACTTATTTTTTTTCACTGAATACTTTCAGTTTTATGTGTTGAGTTGAGTTGTCAAACAGCTCCTTAGCTCTAGTGGAAGCAAGAAAGAGATTATGCCATGTGATTAACAATGTAATGCTTATACATGATAGGAGTTAATCTTATAAGAATTTGGTATTTTGTTTTTTGCTTTTTCAAATTTTCTTAGTGACATAAATTATTAAAGGGTCAACTGTAGTTTTTTTCTCTCCATGGATTCTATATTTTGTCTCTAGCAGTCACATGTTCCCCATGTCTTCTGTTGCTTTTATTATAGTCTTGAAAATTTTGCTCCCTTGTGTGAAAAATTTGTCCCCTTGTCTCTCTCTCTCTCCATTATTTTGAAATGGTTCTGCTATTTCTGTTCCAAGAGAAACAAAAAACATCCAATATTTTCAAGGATTCCATTTCTAATCGCTTAGGGGCAGGGTTGTTCATGAGATCAATTACAGTTCATGTATAATAAAGTAGGATGCAACAGATTTCTAATATGTAATGCATGATGAATTATCATTTGTTCACTGTCAACTTATTAGTCTAATGGGACTTATCTTTTGTTTTTGCTTCATATTTCAGGTAGAACTAATTGATCCTGCATTGAAGGGAACAGTTAATGTGTTAAGATCATGTGCAAAAGTTCCATCTATCAAAAGAGTGGTTCTAACATCTTCTATGGCTGCGGTCATTTGTAACCGAAAGATGCTAACTCCTGGTTTACATATGGATGAAACTTGGTTTTCTGATCCATTGTTTTGCAAGGAGTCAAAGGTGTGTACATGTGCTACTTTCTGAGTTTCTGATCATCATTTCTTTGCAATTGCTTATGAAAATAAAGCTTGTAGGAATTCTACTTGTATTTCAATGTGATGATGTGAAACACTTCAGAACATCACCTGGTCAGTTTGGTGTACTTGTGAGCTGGAGCCAGGATTTGATCATGTATATAGCAGGATACTTTCTTTTTTTGGTTTTCGTTACTGTTACTTTATGATCAGAAACGACTGTTTACAACATGGCCATTCTCTTTCTTGGTCACATTTTGAAATGTTGACTGACATGATCTGACTTGATAATATGAATATAACCATAAGTAAAGATCATTTTTCTGATGCTTCATAATTCATATGTTGGTGAATGTGGTGCTTGGACTTGACACGTCTCTATTAATAACTAAGGTATGTATACATATTTTAGATCCGTTGATGGATGCACTTGCATTATACCACCCATGAAGTGCCTTTGACATTTTGAAATTTACACTTCTCAAAGTACACTTAAAATCTTACTTCTTACCATACTTACTAAGCTTTCTTCTACACACAGGAACTGTAAACTAATAACAGGGTCCAATACAGGAGTGATGCTTGTTTTGAATTGATCTAAATTTTGGGTTATTTGCATGTTAGTGTCAGTTATATGTTGGTTAAAATCAGATTACATTGGCATTCAAAAGAGACTTTTGATTTGATGTTATTCAAATTATTGGTTTCATCAGCTTTGGTATCAGCTTTCAAAGACGTTGGCAGAGGAGGCTGCTTGGAAATTTGCAAAAGAGAATGGGATTGACTTGACTGTGATTAATCCAGGATGGGTGATTGGTCCTCTCTTACAACCTACTCTTAACGCAACTGTGGAGGTAGTTCTCAATGTCATAAATGGTAATCTTCAGCTACCCATGAGAATAATGCTTATGTTTTTCTTCTTCTTCTTCTTCTTCTTCTTCTTTTTTTTTTTTTTTTTTAAATTGAATATTCTCCCTTACTTTAACTCAATAATTAAGTTGGTCCCTCTGTCGTTCCTTCAGAAAAAAATAAAATAAAATAAAATAAAATTAAAATTAACAAGGCATTTACAAATCCACCCAATGAGGAAAAGAAAAAAAAAGAAAAGGATGTTGTGGGATTCCTTGATTCATATACACATAATTAAATTATAAAAAAAATAAAATAAAAAAGTATGTATAGAAAGTCAAAGTCATGATCCCGTCCCTTCAACTTTCAGTCCATTGACTAAGAAGGGGAATTGGAACAAAACTTCATGGAAAGGAAAAGTAAACCTTCCCTGAAGCCGAAAGCAGCTAGAGCAAGATTGACCAAGTACCAATAGTGCCTTGCCCAAAGCTACCAAAGAAAGTGGAACTGTCAAGACATCTAGTTTGTCTAATGAACATTGAATATATGAATCAAAACTCACACATCAAGAATTACTGTGTTGATTCTTACCGGTTTCATTAATATACATTATCTGTGATAAAGTTGTTGCCTGCCTTTTGCTCTAATAGCTTCTTCAAGTTTTTACTAGCTTTTAGCTTTAAAAAAACAGCTTTTATAAGAGGGATTTTTTAGGCTGCTTCCAAATGAGACCTAAGTTTCTCCTTGTGTAGAGAGAAGTATTGAGGTCTGGTTAGAGCAGACAGAAAGTGAGAGGAAATGCTTTGATCAAATTGACAAATTTTATTACGAATTGCAAATGTTTATGTTAATTCTGTTATTTGTGGAGTTATAGCTCCCCCAGATAGTATCTGCCCTGTGACTCAATCTGAATTTCATCTTGGAAAATAGAATGGGATAGTGCCACCTAACAATGTCAGCCACAAGTTGTAACAGAATCCTTAGATTTCTTATTGTGAAAGACGGTGATTAGTACTATCAGAACTTTCTTTCCTTCATGACCTGTTAACCATAGTCTCACTTTGGAAATAACATCTTGTTGACGTTCAACCATCATGATTCTACTTTTGGAACTTTGTTGAGCACCCTTCTTTAGTCCTAGCTTTCTACTCGCTACTAGCTTCCTCTTTGCTGCTAGAATTTTAGACTACCATGTTGTATGGGAATGAATTATAGAATCAAAAAATTGATATTATCTTCGTCAACTCAACTTAATGCCACAAACCTTAAACCAAGCTACTTAGATCTATAGTCATATTCTCAGATCCACATTCTTTGTCATCTTCCTCGTCCTTTTGGAAACTTCAGCGTGGATCAAATTACTCTCTGTGCTTGTGCATTAGCCTGTCTACAATGCATATGGCCAAACCATCTCCGATGAGTATTTCTCATTCCAATTTGAATTGATGCCCTTGACTCCACTTCCAACATCACATGTATGCGTCTTTTAATTATTGTATCTTCTCTCGAATTGCTTCTCTTTAGTCTCAACATACTGATTTCAGTTATGCTCATTTCCTGAACATGTTAATTCTTATTTTCCCAACATTCTATAGAATAAGCATTATATGTTCCTATACATGTTTTGTGGAACATTCCCTTACTTGGCAGGAACAGTATAATCACTCAACTTTCTATAAGCACTTCGATTTACATTACATTCATTCTACACCAACCAACACCCTCGATTCGTCCAAAATTCACCTTTTTGGTTGGACAATTCAATGAATAGTTTAAATTAAATTTTGAACAAGCCAAAATCGGGGCCATATAACGATAGTGCAAGTTTGGGTGTCACTAGCACAATGTTCGTTTTTAGATTCTATATTAAAGAAGAATATGTTTAGGTGTAAAGAGACTTTATTTAAGGGGAATTATGCATCGAATATAGTAATCACATGATGTATCAGATGAATCTTGCTCCCTTCAAGGTATGTTATAGATTGGGACAGCTGGTGGAGGTTTATCGATGAATGTAGTTTTGCTTTCTGATATACCAGGAAAAAGGAAAAGAAAAAGATGAATGTTATTTGGAGTTCTTATGGTGTTGGGTTGAGGATGGCATTAAGAAAGGATGGGTGGCATTCTTGAAGTATGTCTACTTCTGAGTAAGAAATGGCAAGGGAATAAGCTTTTATCTGGTGTGTGCTTGCAGCTACCAAGCTGTTCCCTGATCTTTATGGCATTTCCATTAACAAAGATGCATCTATAGTAGATTACATAACCTATCAGCAAGTGCAGTGACATTGGATTTGTGGTTCTCTAAAGCAATTTACAATTGGGAGCTAGAGTTGGTGCTTGCCCGATTGTACAGTTTGGCATTCCTGTATATAATGATAGGGAGGATAAATCGAAATACAAGATTTAGTGGTTGTTTTATAATGTTTTTTGTAGCAATGATGTCAGATTTTCCTCGGGCATAGGCATGCCAAAGTTTTTCAAAGGTGTCTTTCTTTGCATGTATAGAACACCATTAGATGCAAGCTTAACAGTTCACAATTTGATGAGGGGAAATGTTCTCCCTAAATGATATTTAATGTGCAATTTGTTGCATTTTAGAATGGCTAAACTGCGAAGCACCAGTTATGCCTGGCCTGTTAGCATTAAGCTTTTGGTAAATTTCTCTGCTTCCAGTTTGTTGAAATTAGAATGGCTTATATTTTTGCTGTGAACTTCAGTGAGATTATGGTCAGGGGAGATAAAATGTTTTTCCACACTTGACTCCATTTACCCAAGATACCTTTCATACTAGTTGCATGATATTTTCACAAGTACTCTTTAATTACACAGATGGAGAAATGTCTAGAATTAGTTCATAACACCACTCTATTAGATTTGCTTTCCTACCATACCACCTTAAAGTTTTACATCGTGGACTTTTGGCAAGAAGTGGAAGAAAAGAGTAAAACTTCACTCTGTTATTACATGCTTAAGTCAACTTCATAAGAGGAGTACATACATTTACATCATCTGAACAACATTCACTCTTCACAAGATCACTCTTCAACTACAAGATTAAATATATTTGTAGAGACTACCCAGTGACACAAACCCAAGACTAATATATTTCTAGACTACCCTATTGACACAAGCTTAGGACTTTCTAGAACTAAAATATAATTTACATAAATCCAAATTTACGTGGGAGGTGAGTTTGCATGGCAATGATATTGAGTGTTTGGACGATTGGAACACACTTTCATTCAGAGGTGTAGAGATTATTGCATGTAAGTTGAAGTTGTTGATGCTAAATACCCAGTGCTTATAGTCTTGTGGAAGTCTATCTTTTGTGTTGGATGATATAGCAATCCCGGGTTTACCCCTTGTTGTATAGCGATCCGGACATGTGTCCGTGGATGTTGATAGTTGAGTATTATCTTGTTTACATCCTTTCCTACTTTGTATTTGAGTTATAGGATGTATTGGGCAGGTTTGTTACAGGTTGGTTGTGTTTGAAAACCAAGTGTTGCTGCCCAGAAATTTGGCTGGTCGCTCGAGCGAGGGTTTGGTCGCTCGAGCGAGGGTTGGTTTTTGTGTCTGGTGGCTCGAGCCAGAGTGGCTTCGCTCGAGCGAGCGATTGCGTCTGGCTCAGACCTGAAGGTTGCATTTCTTGGCTCGAGCGAGCTTTCTTCGCTCGAGCGATCTGGTTCGTTCTTCGCTCGAGCGAGCGGTCCTTCGCTCGAGCGAGCGTCGTATTGCAAATCGGAAAATTTGCACTGTTGGCTCGAGCGAGCTTATCTTCGCTCGAGCGAGTTCAATTGTTGTGTCTGGTCGCTCGAGCGACCGAGTCTTCGCTCGAGCGAGCCTGTTTATATCAGCAAGGCAGCACCGAATTAAACATCACTTTTTCTAAACTTTATCTTTTTCAAACCCTTGTTTTGGGAGCTTCTCTCTCTATACTTGCACTCTCTCTAAGAATTGATCTACCTAGGGTGATTTCCTACCCTACTTTGTTAATAAGATAGAGGGTGACGTGGGCTACGTTTTAATCGGAACAAATTTGGTTTTGGAGCAAGTTGGGTGTTGGGCATCATCTCCTTTTGAGCTCAATCTTTGAGGTAGGGATATCCTACTCCTCTTTATGAGTTTTGTCTTTCAATTTTAGAATTTTGATATGTTGGAAGTTGTTGTGTAATTTTGGGAAACTTTGGGCCATTGTGAAATTTTACAAAAATTGGGGGTTTTCATCTATGATAAACCTAGAAGCATGTTTGGTATAGAAACATGGAATTAATGTTGAAACATTAAGGAAAGTGGAACCTAAGGGTTTTGATGTTAATTATGGAGAATGCCTTAATTACATTGATTAATTAATTTGGATAATTAATTGTATTGATTTGTGATGCGTATAATTGTTGTTTATATGCATTGTGTTGTGTTGGAGGAGATAGGGGATGTACTCCACGGTTTAGGGGAAGATAGGGGATGAACCTCTAAACCGGATGTTGTTGGGAGGAGATAGGGGATGAACTCCGTAGATAGAGCTTGTATGCTTATCTAGAAATGTATTGACAGAGCGTATATGCTTGTCTTTGGAAGTATTGATGAAGTGAAAAGTGTTGGCATGAGTGTTTGTCTCGTGTGTGATGTTTGGCCAGGTTCTGAGCCAAGGTTATGAAATGGCAAGTAAAAAGGAATGAAATGGAAAGGAAAGGAAATATAGACTTAAGTGTCTTGGAATTGTGTTATGTTATGAATGAATGTAAAAGTGTTGGCCATCTATCAACTGTTAATCTTTTAGTCATTGTTCATAATTGGTTTAGTATATTTCTACTGGGCTGTGGCTCACCCTATATGGGAACATCATTTTCAGGTACAGGTAGCATGCCACCCCCAAGGACTTAGTTGGGAGGCTAGTGGCGGACAGGCTTTTTGGTTGTCTTTCCTTTTGTTGTATTACATGTAAATTCAAGCCAAGGGCTTTATGTGTAAAGGAGTTAGCACTCTACTTTTGTGTAACCAAGTGTTAACTTGGAAAGCTGTAAGCCCTTAGGGCATTTGCTTTTGTTATTAACATGTGATACTTCTTGTAATAAAACTCTGATGAATGGAAGGATGTGGACTTTTTATATATCATAGCATGTCTATATTGTTGGGATTAATGTTATTATTTTGAGGGCGTTACAGATGATTGGGTAGATTTCCTTGGAGAAATAAGTTTATTGTCTGATGCTTAGTTTTTGTGTGCTGCTATCACACATTGCATGATTGGGTTTCCTCCTTTTGGCACATCTTCAACTGATTTTCTTATCAACTAAAAGCAAAAGAAAAACCAAGCATTAGAATGGATCAATAGTAGCTTCCATTTTTGGTGCATGTATTGTCCAGAAGGAATTTATTTTCATCATTAAAGTTGCATTTCTTGCAAAAATGACCTTTCTAATATAAATACAAACATTACTTTTTGAAAATGCCTTTTAATTTGCAATTGCAACTGAAAATAAGAAGAAGAAGAAGAAGAAGAAGATTTATCATTACAAATTGTATTCTTTGAAATGGCTTTCCTCAGTCAAGTGAAAATACAGTAAATTAGGTATAGATCTAACCTTTGACATAATTTGCACAAAGTTTCTGCTCTCATTTCAAACCCACAACCTCAAGGTTTGCTAAGATGAGTGAAAATATAGTCCATGCAAAAATCATGGCCCAAGGTTTTTTGATAATGCCCAAAGGTCGACCTTATATTTTCTTCAAAAGAATGCTTTGCCTTGAATTTAATACATTTCTTTAATTGTCTAATCAAGTAAATATTAGGCGCTCTCTAAGACTAATAGTCAATGAGGATATTCTTCTTTCCAAATACATCATTATATGATGGGGTTCTCATGATACTACGAACTAAATTTTTTTGTTTTGTTTTTTGATGCAGGAGCTAAATCATTTCCAAATGCATCTTATAGATGGGTTGATGTTAGAGATGTTGCCAATGCACATATTCAAGCATTTGAAATACCTTCAGCTAGTGGAAGATATTGTGTTGTTAACAGAGTTGCACACTTCTCTGAGGTTGTGAAAATTTTGCATGAGCTTTATCCGCACTAGATATTCCTAAGAAGTAAGTTTTTCTTTTATTTATTTATTTTGTTGCGTGCAGTTCAAGTTGTTAATTATTCCTTTAATAGATGCAAATGTGATTGCCTTATTAGCTATTATATATGTGGGCAAGTTACTTGTTATTACTTCGTTGGTCTTTCATTTCAATTGATGAGCTCTTTCAATCCAGTTTCCCCATAATAAAAATATTCAATATTGTGCGTTGACATAAAAGAATGAAAATAATCATTTGGCTTACCCATGACCAAGTTAGAGGCCATATATATGTAATAAATTCATGATACAATTTAGGAAACAATACTAAATCAGTAATTGACACAATCACATATTATATACATAATACTAAAAATAAAAAGATTCTATTTACTCTAATTTTTATATTCAACACTCCCCTTAAGCTGGTGTAAAGATATTCAACAATCGTAACTTACCAATGGATGACTAGAAGAAACCAGAAAAAACTCAACGGCTAGTCCAAATAAATGCTACCAAACAAATCTAGTAGTGCACTAAATAAAAAAGGCCAAAAAAATGCTTAATACATCAACACCACACCCTAGAAAGGAAAAAAAAAAACAAGGACTGAACTATCCTAGAGGAGCTACTGAAGCATCTATGGCTAGGAAACACCCTGGTTAGCAGCCAAGAAGACCCTAGTTGGCATCAGAGGCCGGAGTTAATATCGGTAGATAATTTATGGTCGTACCAGGCCGTTGTAGAAACTGGTCGGAACTAATGTTGAGATAGTTTACGGGGTCATGCCGGACCATTGTAGGAACTAACCAGAATCAATGTCGAGACAGTTTAAGGAGGTCAATGCCTAACTGATGTAAAGAACTGGATATTGAACCAGCAAGCGTGACACACACATAACTTATGACGTGGTGCTGAACGATGATGGCAACAGATGACTGAGCGCACCGAGGGAGCGACTTGGGTTGTGCGCTAGAGGGGGCGACTTAGGTTGTGCACTAGATGGGGCGGCTTAGGTGGTTCACATGGTATATTACCATGCCCACCATGATATAGAGAGAGAGATCACCACGAAATGATACTGAAAGAAAATATGGTAGTGGAATGGGTTGAGGTCCGGCGGGCAGCCAAGGCAAGGCTACCGCCTTCCGGTGAAGCAAAATTACTAGGTACTTAACCTAATTCTGATACCAAAAAGAATGAAAAGAATTATTTGGCTTATCCATAATAGATTCATGATACAATTAGGAGGTAGAGGTCATGTATATATAATAGATTCATGATACAATTTAGGAAACGATATAAATAAGGAAACAATACTAAATCAATAATTGACACAATCACAGATTATATATATAATACTAAAAATAAAAAGATTCTATGCACTCTAATTTTGGTATTCAACAGACACTTGGCCTCGTTTGGGAACATGCTATTTTAGTAACTTTTTGGCTAAAATATGAGGTAAAAAAAAAAAAGGCTCCGCCTGGTTTAGTTTTGAAAATCAATCTTGGAAGATAGTTTTTTTGAAAAAGAGTTACAAAATTTGAAAACTTGTTTGATTGTATCTTTTGAAAATAGTTTTGGAATGATTCATAATTTTTTTTTTTTTTTTTTTTTTTTTTTTGGTAGTTGAATAGATAGGTGTGGAAGAAAAATTGATTGATTGATGTGTGGAATTTGAGAAGAAGAGAGGAGAGAGAAAAAAAAATTAACTAATTGATGTGTAGAATGTGAGAGGAGAGGAGAGAGAAAACAATTTTTCAAAAAGTTGTAAACCAAACAAGTTTTTTGGATTTTTCATTTCAAAAATTGATTTTAAAATGTAACCAAACACATAGTATGTTTGGGATGACTTTTTAACTTTTTAGAAAAAGATGTGCAAAAAGTAAAAAGAAAATGGAATCTTTAACTTTTAGTATAAATTGTTGGCTTTTTGACTTTGTTAGTGACTTTTGGGTTTTTAGGCCAAAATTGAATGTTGCCAAAGGAAGGTAATATAATACATAGCATGCTCACAAGAGATGTGTATTTTGGAATTTCAGACAGCGCATGCTTCAACATTAACTAATCATGTTTAGGACTAATTTAAGTCTTAATTTATTTTTGTTTGCCACTGGACACACACACACATATGTTACACTGAGTTTTAAAAGTTAAGGAGAGTATTAATTTTTAATTATTGTTGCACACGGTTCATGGTGTTATTTTAGAAAAAGTTATATTATCAGGTCATTTATATGTGATTTTTAATGATTCTAGTATAGTTTACTAGTTGAAGAGCCAAATTCTTCTATTTTTAAGTCTTATACTCTTGAATTAGGAAAACCCCAGTAGTATAAGTATCCATCCATCTGGTGTTTCTATTCAACAAAGTACAATGATTAGAATTTGAGTTTGGATAATGTGTAATTTTGGTTGACATTTTTGTTTGGTTGAAGCTCTTCTACTTCTCCTTCTTCTCATTTGGTGTGGGATGTCTCTCATTGAGGTGTTAGTAGAATTGTTCCTAGTTAATGTTTGTGGCTTCAACCATCCCTTCTACCAAAAAAAGAAGTTTGTAAAATTGCTTATCTTGTTATTGAGTGTTGATTTTCAGTTTCAAGTAGAGCATATTTATCTCAAAATTTTCAAATTCAAGAATTCAGTACTTACATATTCCAACGCTGAATATCAATATTAAAAATTTAGGATACGTAATTATTAGTTTTGTCAAACATTCCCCAAGTGTATATTTTGTGTTCCCATCCTTCTATGAATATCTTTGATTTACAAGAAATTCCAATCGTCAATTTTGTAATCCTGTTATGTAATACTTCAAAAGAGAGATCAATGTGAAAGCAATATCAAAATTTTGAATCCTCTAATAGTACAAAGTTTAAAACATGCACATCATACTAACATTACAAACATATCAACATTGATATTTTATGTAAAATAAAATGATGTAGACCATGCTAAAAAAAAAAGTGAAAGTTCAGATGAACACGTTTATAATTAATTTGATCTTAGCTTTATGTTTCTTTAAGTTAGCATGTTGTTGGACATATTTGTTTATGTTTTAGTGACCAAAGGTAGGTAGGTAAGTTTTAGATATACTGAACATGGATTATAGTATGGGTATTAATTATTCAAGTCGTATTATAAGGTCATTGGACGTGCTTTTTGTTAGGTTTAGAATAGTGTAGTAGTCAAAAGAGTCTATTTGTTTTGTATGCTTCGGCTTTAGTGCTAGTAAAATAACGAAAAGTTAAGCAACCTATAGATGTCTATGTAGTGTGTACTATTCAATGGATTTGACATTATGAGAACTTGAGTTTGACAGATACTGGCAAAAATTCCTAGCAAGTATTTGTCTGAAAATACCACAACCAAATGCCATTTAATTTTTTTATATCAAGCTAATTCTAATTCATGTCAATATAAAGTTGTAGAAGCTTTCTTTTACCCTACAGATCCCTAAGCCTATAAGCTTTTTGATGAAGAGCATCAGAAGAAGAAAAATGGCAATCTAAAATTTCACATCAAGTGTGCTTAGGATATCATGGAGTGAAGTTTTGAAATAATTTTAAGTCTTTACTTGTGTTTATTTAGTTTAGTATGTTGTTGGACAGATTTTATGTCATGATATTAAGTTTTAGTAGGTAGGGGTATTTTGGAAATTTTGTCGCTAGACGTGAGCTGTAGGAGTCAACCATAGGTCTTTTATGGTCTCTTTATGAGGTCTAGAATACTCTAGTTGGTCAAAGTTTCTTGACTTCTAATTATGGAATTATAGTCCTTATAGGAATAGGAAGTTTAGCAGTCTATAAATATGCATATACTGTTTTCTTCAATAGAGAGTTGAGATATTAAAATTTGAGATTCTATTTGTGTTTGTATGAATTTGCCTTACCCTTGCAAGGGTGAAATACCTCTTTCCTTCTCTTCTTCTTTGCAAGCATACCCAAGTACTATTCTAAGGTTTCATAGCCATAGAACAGCACCCCTTTTAGCCCCTAAACCCTAGCAAATCGAGTTCAAATTGTCCCTAACCTTCTCCCCTACCAATTAGCCACTAATTCCACACTAAAACATCATAAAATAAGTGTTTCCCAATACTATAACTAATTTAAAAATCCTACAGCCAGTAACTTTTGATTTAAAGCCAAAACTATCACTTTACATCTAGAAACCCTAGAAAATTTCCTCTCCCTCACAAAACCGCTAAGAAGCACAAACACTTCTAAGGAGGTGGAGTGTCATGTTGAACACTAATACAACATGACACTTGTCAGACACTTTCCAACACCTTTCGGATATATGTCCAAGATTGTATTATAATTTATAAAAAAAATTCTAGGCTTGAACACGCTTTAGCATGTATTATAGTTTTGTTTTTTGTTTTTTTCTCTTTCCTTCATTTCTACCACTTTTATCCTATGAAGCAAGGATACTTAAAACAGGGAGACGTATTCATATCGTATCCGTATGGGATACCGATACTCGTTGGATACTCGTGGATTTGTATCAGATACTTATTAAAAGTATCAGATAATTCTTAATTAATTTTTCATTAATTTTGAAGTATCGGATACTTAATTTTGAAGTATCGGATACTCCAAGTCACATATTACTTCTTTTACGAAATTATAATTGTAGAATTTCTTACATAGCATTCTAATATAATACAATTGCAAGGATAAATACAAGAATATTTTTTCTAGTACTTTGTTTAGTTCTTTAATAAGAAGAATATAGTGAATTAAAGTAATATAATTTGTCAAATTAATGCATCCTTATTGTTTCATATATGTCCCCTATATAGAAAGCTCATTAACAAGAAAATGTAACAATAGTAAAATTAGATATTAATAAATACAACATTTTTTACTACTGCCAAAGGGAAAAGCACAAGAACAAGTTGTGGATTATTTTATTATTCTAATATCAACATATTAGACTTGATATTGAAATGAAATATTTACAAGACCTATTGAAAATTTAAAAAGTAAACAAGTTGATGGCTTAAATTAATTCCTAATTCTTAAAGGTTGGTATTTTGCATTATAAAATTAAAGTGTGGTTTCTCAACATTTTTGAGTTTTTGTGTAGCTCACTACTAATAATTTTTTAAAAATATTTTTTGCAAACGTATATTAGCCATATCCATATCTTTTTTTTTTAATAGGTTTTGTTGTAACGCTATCCATATCGTATCTATCCGTATCTGTATCCATGCTTCCTAGCTTTCATCCTAAACAAACTCAGCCTTAAGGAACTTTTGGAATTCGAAAAATTATTATTTGCCAGCACACAAACAAGATATATAAATTTGATATTTTTCTTTGATCCCATTTACTTTGAACTAAATTTCTAATTTATTACATCTTATCAAAGAATGTTATACAATATGTAATATATATATAAATGCTTGAGACGTGTCCCCGTAGCCATACCCATACCCATACCCAACTTTTGGGTGCATATCCCAATATCCTAAAATTTAGGTTTAGGAACCCGACTCTTTGACATGTACCCACACCCACACCCACACCCACACCCAATATTTGTGCCCGTGTCCATGTAACATCGGACAAAATTATAAATAGAGCAACCAGTTTTTTATTATAAAACTTCTTTAAGATATTTGTCTCGTACCCTAGCTTTCTAAGAATTCCAAAGAAGGTCCTCTACATTTGCCATGACGCACTTAAGGTTTAGTGCATATAATATACGACATCATTAGCTTGGAAGGCTAGGGGTTATATACGACATCGATTCAACATTTTTAGCATCTCTAATTTAAAACAGAATAAGAAACTTTGGTTAATTTTACAGTTCCAAATATCAAGTGGGATCATACTAAGTGTTTTCTTTTCTCACATTCACTAAAGTTCTATCTCACAATATATTATTGGAATTTGGATGCAGAAAGTACTATGGTGTGAAAAGCAACTTTTATCATTTATCTAACTGAACCGTCATGACTATTAAGGCCAAAAAAACAAAAACAGAAAAGAATGTCAATGCCACTTTTAACCCATTGCTTGGTATTTCATGTATCAGCAGTCACAGACATGAGCAGAAATTTGTATTTCTAACCTACATTTCAGGAGCTAATGGAAGAGTCTCAGTTGGTCCAAAGGATTTTATGGTCTTAAATGTAATATGATTTATGGATGTTTTCACCGGTAAAACACATGCTCTAGATTCTTCATTATCAATTTGAACTGGATGTGAAGCACAATTAATGCTTATTTTTTATCCAGTTTTCTAAGGTAAATTTTCATTAATACTGCTTAAGCTTATCAAAGTTGACAATATACTTTCACCCTTGAAGTTCAAGCAGGTTTCAGTAGTGATATATACTAGTAGTTGATTTCAAGCCTTAACGATATTGCAATGCCCTATTTTGTATATGCATTTGCATTGCTTAATAGTTTCTTAACTGTATTGTGGAATCTTCACACCGCATACTTTCTATCCATTGCAGATGCGAAAATGACGCACCATTTCAGATGGGCAACGTTGTAGTAAATGAGAAGGCAAAAGGTTTGGGCATTGAGTTCACTCCATTAGAGGTGACCCTAAAGGATACTGTTGAAAGCCTGAAGGAGAAGAACTTTGTTGCTCTTTGAATCATAGTATTGACTAGCAAGACAAGCAAACAAATATGAAAGGATTCTGTTCTATCCTGTAGTGTTCTGGTTTTGAATTTCGTATATGCTGATCATTTGCCAATACTGTCTTGTCCTCTTGTAATGCATAATTTAGAACTGGCAAAAACATCGTACATGTCAGCAACTGGTGTTTTGTAAATTGGTTTCTATATTTGATTATTTGAGAAAAAAATGTTGTGCATTAATTTCCCTTCATTGGTTTCATGCAAATGAATTTAGTGAAGTTGCCAATTGCAGTTGTAAGTGGAAATATTGGCATGTACTGATTAAATATATGGTAATGGGCTCTGATGGGAGTTTTTTTATTGGCTTATTTGTTATTGGAAACCTTCATCACTTGTAACATTTCTTGAAAGATTAGACCTCGACCTTACCTTTGAGTATTCACCCAAAAAAGACCTTACTTTTGATTATTTAAAGAGTAATGTTGTTAACACCCCACTTATATTACTTTGGACTCCCTATTTTTTAATTTATTTTTATTACGACAATAACCTCAAATGAAAATACTAAAGAGGACATCAATTATTTTGAGATACCCATCTCACAATTAAGTCTGCACACCTACTTAATCATAAGATAGGGTTTATGATAGCACCTACCTCCATCACCACCCACACATTTGAAAACCTTCAAAACTTACCCACCCTCAAAACCTTGAAAACCCTCCATCGGCAATAGTGGCAACCATTCGATTATACACACTTCTTCAACATTGTCAACCTTGAGAACCCTTCAACGGTAACAGTGACAACCATTCAATTATACACACTTCTCCAGCAATGATAAGGAGTGGAAGTTTTTTCGGAAACCACAATTCCATGAGACGAATAAAGTGCAACAATATAAGCTCAAAGGAGGTTCATAGTTTGGATATTGTTCGCAGCTCGGAGAAGGTTAGCCTTGTAATAGTAAGTTTCTTCAAAAGCATAGACAAAAATGGTGAAAACGGTTCGACTTCAAAAATACACACGAGTTTAGGTTTTTCAATGTTCGAGAACACAGGGTTGAACATCAGTCATTTGTACAGCCACAGCAACATAGGCTTGGACATAGGTTATTTTGTTCGGGAACACAGGTTCGAACAAGGGAATTTCTTAAGTTTGATGGGTCAAACTTGTGCACATACGCAGGAGTTCACGTTTTCTAAGTTTCAGGAACACAAGGCTGAACATTAGTCATTTGTTCGGCAACACAAGTCCGAACATAGGTTATTTGTTCGGGAACACAAGTCCAAATAAGGAAATTTCTTAAAGTTTGATGGATCAACAGAGAGAAAGATATTGCCGTGAAACTTGTGAAGATGAGTTTTAGATCAACAAAGAAACTCCTCTTCGCTTGCGAAACTTGTCTTTCTTCCTATGAGATTCACCGTGAGAGAGAGCGACAATGATTCCGCTATGAGAGTGAGAAGCGTGATCGACGAGGAGATTTCCAAGGTGAAGTTCAAATTTGAACTTTTAGGGGTTTTGGAGATGAACAGTTTTTGAGGGTGTATTGAGAGGTGTGCATTTTAGTGGGTGGGAAATTTTTAGAAGGTTAATTTTGGCATTATTTAGGGGGAGGAGAGAAATTTTAAGGTTTTGAAATTTATAAGTAGGGATCCAAAGAAATGGGGTTTCAAAGTAATGAGTGCTAATAGCAGCAATCTATTTAAATGTTGACAAGTTGATAATTTCATTGAAGATCTCTTTCTTGGAACCAGATCAAGAGCAATACATTGGACTGAGCACACATTTAAGTTGATTAAGACATGAAAGGGAGACACTAATGACAGTATCAATTGCTGCAGCCTGTTTGTGTCACTTCTGTATGCATGGTATATTCTATGGCCTAGTTCATTTTTACAGAGGCCAGTCCAGCTTTGTCTATAGCATTGTTCATTATGTCTCTGGTCTTAGGGTTTCCATGACAAAAAGGTCCTTAAAACTTCTTCCTAATGTTTTGATCACAAATAATTTTTACACCTCACAACAAAATGAAAGCTCATATTTCATTAGGCAGTATGGTACTCATTCCACAATAATACAATAAATAAAACATGAAATGAAGAAAGCAAATCTTTTAAGGATATGAAACCCAATTCATGTCAACAAAACCATCATTAATTACTTTAGGACGCAGCATTTGTAGAATCTTATTTTTATTGTGTTAGGTTAAAACTGAGATATACTTAGTAAAGAGATCAGGAAAGCTTCATGTGTTTGTATCCAAAGATAACACTAGGATCAGTATGGCCACTGCAAAAATTAATTTCCTACTTCTCTAATTTTACATTTTACATAGATCACGAGAATTCTATATTCACTGTGGCATTCTTCTTTAAGCTATTGCCGCACTTACCTTGACGATCAACTCTTGATGGATGCTCCAATGGCTGTCGGGTGCATTAGGTAAGGTTGAGGAACATATCCCTCTTTTCTCATCTCTAGAAGAAGATTCTTCAACAATAGATATATATTGGCAGACCGAGGGTGGCTTTTGTCTTCGGCAACAAACATATGGGTAGCATTGTTCAGCTCAATCCAGCTATAACCAGGTACCTTCTGCACACCTCTATCCTTCATCATGCTTCGTGTTTTGAGGACACTCTCCCACTTTCCAGCATTAGCATGTAGATTTGATAGCAATACATAGTAGCCTGAATTTTGCGGGTCCAATTCAAAAAGGTGTCTCGAAGCCAGTTCAGCGAGCTCAACATTACCATGAACCCGACACGCTCCAAGAAGTGTCCCCCAAACACCCGCATCTGGATCAAAGGGCATGCTCGTTATGATCTTAAATGCTTCGTCTAAACGACCAGCTCGCCCAAACAAATCAACCATACATGCATAGTGCTCTAACCGAGCTTCAATTCCATACTCCTCGGTCATGCACTCGAAGTAGCTTTTTCCTTCATCGACTTGGCCGGCATGACCACAAGCAGATATTATGGCTAGAAAAGTGACATGGTCGGGCTGAAACCCTTCTTTCATCATTTCATGGAATAGATCAAGAGACTCCTTCAGGTGACCATGATTCCCATAAGCAGCAATGATACTATTCCACGAAACTTCATTCTTCCCTTTCATCGTCTCAAAAACACAGCCTGCTAGGTCCAAGTTTCCACATTTAGCATACATGTCTATTAGCGCACTTTCAGCGAAAAGATCAGAGGTTAACACACCTCTTATCATGAAACCATGAATCTCTTTTCCATAGCGGAGTGCTGGTACATTCGCACAAGCAGAAAGTGCAGCCGATATACTGACAGTGTCATATTTAACTCCTTCTATACCCATTTGGCGGAAAAGATCAATGGCCTCTTCAGGTTTGCCATTCTGGGAACAGCTCGTGATAATTGAGTTCCAACAAACAACGTCCTTTTCTTGTGTTCTTGTGAAAATTTTATGAGCGAGATCAAGTCTTCCACATTTTGCATACATATCTGTGATAGCACTTCCCACATAACACCTTCCCTCTAAGCTGTTCCTGAGGATGTAACAATGTAACTCTTTACCCAGCTTCAGAGCAGCCAAACCAGAACAAGCCGGTATAACACTTGCCAGAGTTACTGCATTGGGTCTCATTTGCTCATGAAGCAACAACCGGAATATTTTTAAAGCATCCATATTCATTCCATTAAGCGCATACCCTGAAATCATCGCCGAGCAAATTACAATATCTATTGCAGTGCCATGGTTGAAAACATTGCATGCCATCTTCACATCCCTGCACTTGAAGTATATATCAATAAGTGCACTCTTCAAAAACACATCCAAAGGCACACCATGCCTTACGATATAACCATGAATTTCCTTACCCATGTTTAAATTCGCTGATTCAGAAATCGATGGAAGAAAACTTGCAAAAGTGATTTTGTCCGGTTTGAAACTAGAGGATATCATTTCACGAAACAAATCTGAAGCCTCACACATAAACCCATTTTGGACATACCCTCCAATCATCCCATTCCAAGTCACCATATCAGGTTGTGGCATAGCATCAAACAAATCGCGTGCATCAGATAAGCAACAGCATTTCGCATACATGGTAAGCAACGTGTTGGCCACCGGAGAATCCATCTCCAGGCCACATCTAACAAGAAGCCCATGAAGCTGAGTACCAAATTTAATAATTCCTTCCAAGGCACAGACCGACAGAACACAAGCATATGTCACTGAATTAGGCCTAATTTCAGTGTTTCTCATTTCCATAAACAACCCAATAACATTACCCGAGTCAGCATTTTTCACATAACCATTAAGCATTACATTCCACAAAACACTATCTCTCTCAGGCATTTTATCAAACAAGCAACGAGCATCATCAATACAACCATTATCAGAGTAAAATTTGATCAAAGAACTACCCACAAACACATCTGTCTCAAAACCCATCAACCAAATCATTTTATGAATCGATTTGGTCAAATGGACAGCATTCAAACCACCACAAGCCTTGAGTAAACAAGGAAAAGTGAATTTATCAGGACAACTTCCAAAACTCAACATCTTAAAGAAAAACAACAATGCAAATTCAAACCAACCCATCATAGTAAGCCCTCTAATCATCCAATTCCAAGGCGAGGCATATGACAAGTCAAGCTGATAAAACAAGTTATTGGCATCTTTGAAGCGATCACAAAAAATATAGACACCCAAAACTTTTGTACCAACCAAACCCACATTGCAAAGTCCATTGACAATGATGTGGGCATGAACTTGTTGGCCATGTTTAAGCACAGAGTGGCCTGGACAAGCTAGCACGATAGATTTCAGTTTGGCTGCTAAAGTGTCCTCAGTGTTCGGGGAGAACCCAAATGGTTTTGTTGTTGTGTTAATGCTTGTGATTTTTGCTTGGATGGAAGTGTTGGAACCACCCAATACAGCAATGTGTGAAAAAGTTCTGATAAATGTTGGAGATAGATGTTTGTGATACATTGTGACTAAAATAATGCATCTTTGTGCATTTTACATTGAATTCTCTTTCAAACAATGGCAATTAATAATCTTTTTACAGGCTTCCAATTCCAAAAACTGAGTTCAGACCAATCGGTGAAGTAATCGATGATCTCTGCTTCGAAAACAATGAGTTCCAACGGATCAGTTTTCTATTGTTTTTCCAGATCTTGAGCGAAGAAGATAACATGTTCTGATTTTTCAATTGATCACTTGACTTCTTATCCGAAAATTCACCAGCTGTTTTATTTAATTTAATTTTAAATTTAGATAAAAAGTTTGATGGGATATGAATCATCCTAATTATCTCATTGAATTTTTTTTCAAATTTGTAAATTTTTTTTTTTTTTTACCTTCTTTCAATTTTTTTTTCATCAAAATTGATGGAAAAAAATTTCATGTCTAATGTATTTTTTTTTTTTTAAATGGGTAAATTATATTTTGTCATTTTTATTTTTGATTATTTTTTATTTTAATCTGTAAAGTTTTTTTTTTTTTTCACTTCAACCTTCCATACTTTATTTTTTTTAATTTACTTTTAAATTTAGCTTCTATTTGAAATTAGACATAAAATATAACCATAACTATCGCATAATATAAAAAAATATATTATTATATTGATATTTGAATTTGTGTTTAAAATATGAATTATATATAATAAAATATTTTTATGCCATGTAACTTTCAATGTGTTATTTTATGTCAAATTTTTAACAGAAATTAACTTTAGGAGTAAATTTATAAAAAAAAAAAAAAAACCTAACATGAAATGAAAGGGCAAAAAAAAAACTTTAAGAGCCAAAATAAAAAAAGTCATCAAATATAAAAGAAACAAAATATAATTCTTTTTAAATTTTTATCAAATTCAAATTTAATAGGTTGTAACTTGCGTGCATGAAACCAGAATAGCAAGTAATCGCCGGTCAGCCATATGACGTGAATTCGTAAAGAATGAAAGAAAATATGAAAAGATTGAAGACGAACAAGTAGTTTAGTAATCATTTGTTTGGATTTATCAGTCATGTGGGTTGTCCAAGAAAATGCTTTGATGTATTATTTCCAAGAGTTCTGATTTTTTTATATATGAAAAAATAATTTCCAAGGCTATTAAGTTGGGTGCCTTAATACAATCCAACTCTTATTAGGTGGTGACTTCAAATTTTTTCAAAATCTTTTCAAAACCACTAGGTTGAGTCACAACCTATAAGTTGGTTGATTGATAGTAATTAATTCGTTGCATAAAGCTAAGATCATTTCCAATTTGCGATGAATGTCTCACACTTTCAAGAACAAAAAAAATTCTGACAGAACAGTTGGCAACTATGTTAGGAATATAGAGGGTTTGAACTTTTCATTTGCAAATCAATCTTGATCTTTGATCAACTAATTCTTTATTATGTCTTAACCAACATCTTTGTTTTGGAGGTTGTCTTTTTCCTTTTCGTTTACTTTTTGTTATTTATGAATGTTATAATGAGGAGTAATTATTGGGTGTTCTTGGAGTACGATCACGTGGTGTTATAGAGGTGTTGTGATTAGTAAAGAAGGTGAAATCCATGATTTTGTGTTGAATGATTGGAGAATATGAGGATGTATAATATATGATGATAGTGAAGAGTATGAACATGTGGCACTCCAAGAACATCCAATAATTTTTCGATAATGAGAAGCTAATGAGAGGAATTACCCATGCAGGAGTGAATGTATGATAGGGTGAATGAATGTGCATCAGGCAAATGCTAACATAAAATAGTCATTTTGTTGCATCCCCTTCCTCACTTTCAGAAGCAAAATAAAATGAAGCATACACTTGACAATGGATGGAGCATGCCTGTTGATATAAGTTCTTTGACAACTGCTTATCATCCCACTAAGTTAGAAAGGATATTTAAGTAGGGCTACCCATCAAAGGCCTTAGTAAGTAAGGCTACCCATGAAAGGCCTTGGTTAGATATTGGTAATTCTCATTCTAAATTTTACTCTGCTCGAATCAACAACTTACTAAGGTTGGTTGGAGGTTTGAAATTTTGGAAACCGAACCTTTTTAGGATTGCATTAATCAGCTCTAGAGCTCATATGGCATGTAGAATTCATTGAAGCGTTTTTTATTATTATTTTTTTTAATCAGCAAAAACTCTATTGATAGCATCAAACATATATATATATGGATAACATCAATAAAGTGAAGACAAAGAGCAAAAAGCAGCACAGAGCTTCCCTTCATCCTAACTAAATTGGCACAAAGAGAAACACTTATCATATGCTAGCTCAAGCCAAAGGGTTGGTGAAAAACCAAGCCCAAAAAACAAACAAAAAAAAACTCCAAAACAAACTAACAACCACCACCAGCCCAATAAACAAAACACCAACAGCAGCAAATACCAGTAGCAACCAACAAGCAAAACACCAGCAGCAACCAACAAGCAAAACACCAGCAGCAGCAAAACAGAGCACCAGCAGCAGCAAAACACCAGTAGCAGCCCAATACTCCTACAACCCCTGCAGACAACAAAACTGCTAAGCACCTCCGCCATACCACATTCAACTCATGAAGACCTAATACAACTCCTGACTTGTTGAAAGTTGAAAACAACATCAGTAACTAAGAATGAGGCACCACTGAGATGAGATATGTCACGCCCCAAGCCTCATGACAACGCCGCACACTTATCTAAGTGAGCTTGCAAGGCTAAGAGTCCAATCAAAAAAACCAACAATAAAAAATACACAAATTAAATCTTAAATTATCATAATGCCAAAATTCATAAATAATAAACCATCATTGTCATATGAAATTATCCACCAAGTTCACTACTATAATCCACTAACAAACTAGTAACCCAAAATAAATTAAAATCGTAGTCCTACTCTCGACACTCCTACAAGTAAAAAACCCGCGCAGCTCTACTCCTCGGAATTTGAAAAAAATAAAATAAGGGTAAGCTAGACAGCCCAGCAAATAACCAACCATCACTGCTAGCTGGATCAAGTATACAAAAAAATAAATAGTCAATAACCAATAAATGTAATTTTTGCTACAATTCAATAAATAAACAATTATTTGTAAAATGGTTTCATAGCTGAAAATAAACAATGTACAATACATTTTAATTGAAAAGCCAACAAGATAATTCAAAGTAAATTCGTTGTTCAAATCGATGGTTCGATATTTAGATGGTTCAATGATTTGATTCACAAAACTCAAGTCTTGGTAACTATGGTCACTTCGGCCGTGACAAGGCCCAAAACCACACCTAAGCCAATGGTGAAGCCCCAAAAGAAACTAGTTTATGTGCCAATAAATAACCCCCATTGGTTAGGGTCCAAATCATAGTCAGACTAGAGTGATGTTCGAAATTCAAACGATACACAACTTTTAAATAAAATATTCGATATTTTCAAAATTAATATTTGGTACAATTTTCAGAATAGTTTCACAAAATATTCAAATAATTTTCATAATAATATTTGATGCTGTTTTATACTTGACTCATATTTTATTTTAAGAGTACATGAAGGCTATAAATAAATATTTATAATTTTAAATGATTCAATAGGAATAAAAATGTACCAACAGTGATAGAGGATTACTTACCTCAAACACTTAAAATAATATTCCACCACACTAACTCCAAACACCCAACTCCACCAATTCAATCACACAAATCTAATAAATAGAACCTCAAATAAATTAATATTTTGATGTCTTTCACACATCAACAAGAACCCATTATATATATATATGCAGTGCTTAAAATCTAAGAGACACCAAATCAATCCACCCAATTTAATAGCCAAACACACCTCATCTAATATACCAAAATCTATTGTCAAAACTACACCTACACAATAGATTGCACTGTTATCAACAACCCACACAATACACTATACACCATACATGTTGCACCATACATCTATTAGGCGTCCCCACAGATTTTGTTTTTCCATGACCTTTAGACTGCCTATTGATCCATCTATTAGGCGTCCCCACAGATTTTCTTTTTCCATGACCTTTAGACTACCTATTGATCCATTTACATATAATAAACAATGGTGTAGAAAGGTACCTTAATCAATGAGCATCAAGAATGTTCCCTCAATTCCTACCACCGCTACCCTTTAATCCTCTCTCTTTTTTTTTCTTTTACTTTTTTCAAACCCTTGCTGCCTCCAAAACCCTCACCAGTCGTTGTTTTGTTTTTCCCCGGACTTTAAAGCCACAACATGTGGGTTTAGGGAGCATCTATTTACACACACCAAATACCCTCTTTGCACATCATTCTCACTACACACACCAAAAAAATTAATTCCTAATTAATTTACTCACTACACATACGATGCATCCCACACTGCCCTCATACACACACACACCCCCCCGACCCCAAACCCAAACCCAGCTCTCCCAACGGTGCAAATACACACACCCATTGAAGCTTACCGTGTGCAAATACACACACACCCATAGTAAAAGCTTCACACAGCTTTCATCCCCAAAGCTGCATCCCATTGAAGCATTCCAACACATTTTCAATCCTCATTAGGTGAGTTTACTTTCAAATCATCATTCCTATTTAATTTGCAACGTAGAGTTTTGTTTTCATCATTTTGAAAACGGACGAAGGCCCACAGAGTGTAAACAAACCGTTCGGAACTGGTTTTCCGAAATTAAGGAATTTGTTCGGAGGTAGGAATCCGAAATTAGTGATTTATTTCAACAATAGGTTTCCGAAACTTTTTGATTATTTCGGAAGTCAACTTCCGAATATATTAAATTCAAACAACAATCAACTTCCGAAATTAATTTTTTGTTTAGGATTTCAACTTCCAAACAGTATATATACTTTCGGTTTTAAACTTCCGAACAGTGTTTTTTTTTTTTTTTCCTCCCTTCTTTTGTATATTCTTTTTACATTTGTGATAATCTCTTATTAAGTGATAAATAATTTGAGAAAATGCATTAAAATTTTAATTATTGTAACATAATTTATACCTATATGAATCAATCACTACATATTGTATTTGAGATCACCTTTTCAAAACTTGTTTGAGCTTCAATGGGTACTAACATGGAATTGAAAAATGGTATAGCTTTGTTTGGGGATAGAATTAGGGAATAAGACCATTAGTAATGCACTAGGATCGATTATTTTTTTTTTTAATTTTAGTTTTAACAATGTGATACTTAATGTGTTTATAATTATATATATTATGAGATTATTATAGTATTATGTTTGATCAAGATGATGGTCATGAAACATATTAATTTTTGCAGATAATATGGATTTTGAATATCAACAACGTGTCCCACCTACTGCTTCAAATAGACGACGTCGTGAATTGGATGTTGACCATGAACGGGGACAAGGGCGTGGGCAAGGACGAGGTCGAGGTCGTGATCCAATTTCGGTAGAATATGATATCCCCAGTGCCAGTCAAAGTCGAAGCCGAAGCCGAAGCCAAAGACGAGTTCAAGGTGATGATATGCCTGACATTGCTGTGGAGGACGCCTCTTTACCCGATTCTCCTACTGTCCAGGAAGAGTACCTTACTCATGCTTTTCCAGGTGGACCGACTGATCCATCAATACTGCAGAGTTTCAATAGTCATGTCGCTGCAGCTATTTGCCACAGGGAGGTAAACATTCCTCAGTAGAAGTGAAATTCATTTGTATATGAGGTTTTTTTTTTTTTTTTTTTTTTTTTTTTTTGTGCTGTATGGTAGTTTCTAATGAGATATCATTTGTGTTATAGGAACGAGGGCCCCTAAAGTGTCATAATCACTCTTCGAAGATCCTTGCACGGCCATGGTGGTCAGTAGACAACAACAGCAGATTCAAAGCCATTATTGAGCAGTCTGGGCTGTCACAATTAGCTCGTTGCACTTATCGGTTCGTCAACAAGCTTCTAATCTCCAGTTTTGTTGAGAGATGGCAACTTGAGACGAACACATTTCACATTACAGTTGGTGAGATGACCTTGACCCTGGATGATGTTAGCACTATTCTTGGCCTTCCCATTGTAGGCAAATCAGTCAATGTACCAGATGTGACAGATCATCATGGAGTTACACTACTCGTTTATGGCTTGGGGATTACTGAACGTGCAGCACATGAAGAGGTTTCTACTGTTGGTGGCAGTTCAGTCAGGCTTGAGTGGTTGCGAAGTCAGTTTGCTGGTGTCACAGATTCAGACCCCGAGGAGGCTATACAGTGCGCTGCTAGAGCTTATTTGTTGTTTCTGTTGGGATGTACACTCTTCAGTGACAAGAGTGGTGGCAGGGTTCCTGTTGTATACCTTGGCTTATTAATGGATTTGGGATCCATTCATAGTTACGCCTGGGGTGCTGCTGCATTAGCATTTTTATACAGACAGTTGGGATATGCTAGCCGGTCCAAGGTTAAGCAGATAGGTGGTTATATGACTCTTTTCGAGGCGTGGATTTATGAGCACTTCCGAGCATTCCAACCTCACCAGAACATGGGCTACAATGAAGACATGCCACACGTGTACCATTGGGCATCTAGGAGAGAGGCGGGTTCCTCCATTGATCATTTGAAATCTTTTCGAGCCGAGCTTGACAGTTTGGTAGCTACTGATGTAAGTTTACTCATCCTGAGATAATTTTAACACTTTCCATTTATCTTACCCTTTATATACTTCAATTCAAAAACACTTTACGTTTCCAGCTCTCTGTACCACCCTGTTTTAATGGCGTACATTGTAAATGGTTTTAAGTGTGCTTACATTGAGGGCATCTCGTTGTTTCAAGGTTACTAGGATTTCTTTTGGCTGAACCATGCTCTTTGACATATCCATTAACAATGCTTTCTCATCCTTTGATAGCCTCCCCGCATACGAATGTCCCTCAAGGTGCTCCACAAGTGGATGATTATGCAATCCGCATACTACGGTCAATGTCCATTCATCATGTGTGGTAAACCTGTGAGCCCTCATATCAAAAGGACAACCACACTTCTTCGTACCGGTTATTCTTGATGTATTGTTACCATCATGTTTTAACTTCTTTGTTGCTCTATATTGGCCACTCCTCTCACAAGCAAGATACATCCTGGGTCTTTTTTTCCCTCCACCATAGTCTGATGTTTTGATTACAATGACCAAACCATTTCTCTTTCCAACTTCACGTACCCAGTTGAGCAATTCATCCTTACTTTTGAATGCCTACAAAGTTAAATAAATATTATCAAACATTTACATTTGGTGAGCAATTCGAAACATAATCATTATAATTTTGTAGAGTGAACCTGTTCAGTTGTGAATTGAGTGGTGTAATCCAACACAAAATCCGCGCAAACCTGACTTCGTTGAGTTGACACATATTCCTGCATGTTTTGTATAACATTACAAATTTTTAATGGCATTATAAAGATTAATTTGCAATTCGAAACTGTAAATTTGGTATACAGTTTGCAAAAAAAAATTTTTACTTCATTCGGAAGTAGTTGTCCGAATTTATTTTCAAATTTCGGAAGTTGAATGTTGTAAAATTTAACTTTGTTCGGACAACAACTTCCGAATTTAAATACTTTGTTTGGACAACAACTTCCGAAATTTATTACTTTGTTTGGACAACAACTTCCGAAAATAAATAATTATTTTGGTAGTAGATTTCCGAACCAAATAACACAATTCGACTCTGGTTATCCGAACGACGCTGAAAAAAAAAGAAAAAAAAAAAAAACTCACATTTCCTTCGCTATGTTTCTCATAAACACTTATTTGCTGATTTTCAGAAGGCAAATCCTCCATAACAATGATGAATGAGGAAGAAGTTACGAATGAGGAAGGTTGAAGCTACGAATGAGGAAGGTTGAGAAGCTACGAACTTGGACCTTAATGGAAGAAGTTGAACTTTGAGCTTAATGAATGAGTGCTTTCACTTCTAGCTCAATGGAAGAACCTGAACTTGGAGCTTAATGAATGAGTGCATTCACTTCTACCTCAATGGAAGAAGCTGAACTTGGAGGAGCTTCAACGTGAAGTTTGGATGTGTGCATTGAGACTTTTGAATTGGGTAGATGTCTAAAATAGTAATTTCACTTAGGAATAAAATTGTAATAAAATTAAATATCATTAAGTGTGTGTATAGAGGGGATTAGGTGTGTGTAGATAGAAGCTCCCATGGGTTTATTAACCTAATTTCTCAAAATTACAAAATTACCCATCTAAGCAATAGAAATTATAATGTCATTTCATAACTAATTCTTTGATATTATTAAATGACCCATATAAATTAATTTAATTACTAATCTATCTAATAAAATAATTCTACACACAACTTGGGTTTTACAAGATATATATGAAATATATATATATTACATGATATTATTCTTTGCAAATATTCTATCATATCTCTTCCATATTTAGATTATAGGCTCCTCCCTATTAGGTATATTCAATCTTTACCTTATTCTTTCCCTTGTATAGCACTCTTACGTAGTGTTATATATATCCATCGATTTGTATTGTTTAGTACATCAATTGAATACAATTCTCTCTCTTTTCTCTTTCTCGTATTTTGTCTTATGATTATTTTGTTTTCATAGTATCAAAGCTAAGGGTAAAAATCCTTGATCCTCCTTTTTAATTCTGGCAGTACACAAACACTGTTCTGCACAACGTCTCTATTCTTCTAAACCTACCCACTAACCAAAATTGTCGAAATCAATTCCTGAATATATCAAACTCCTCCTTTCATTCTTAGGAATGCAATGGTACAAAAACCAAGGCCAGTTGAAGCCTCACGCGCCCCCTTGTGGGGCCTAATCTTCCTCACGTAATTCAACGTCAGCCCTACATGTGAAACCCCTGAATATTGTAAATTCCTTTAAGGCCCTTACCTTTGGGTTATTTCAATTGAAAACCCTTGATTCCTCGTTTACTAACAATTTTAACCCTAGAATTGAGAACATGTCCCGATCGAAACTATGCGAACCTTAATCGATCCTGATAACTTATGAATCATTTCTAATACCCTAATAATAATTAATTAACTCCCTAATTATAGAATAATTACTCAAAACCCTAGATTTTCAATTCTCATTAAGTTCGTTCGGCTGGTCGTGTTTAATTAAAAAAACAAAAAAAACTTAAACTGAATCGCTTTCCCTAACTCTAATTTAATTAAATTCTACACTTAAATAAATATTCTAATTAAGCCCAAGCCCTCACATT
Source organism: Camellia granthamiana (assembly GCA_036172215.1). NCBI lineage: Eukaryota > Viridiplantae > Streptophyta > Magnoliopsida > Ericales > Theaceae > Camellia > Camellia granthamiana. Next base: position 58,688,811 of record CM069908.1, on the reverse strand, counting down.
TTATTGTAATTGCACATTAACCACAAATTAAGCCTAACCCTAACTAGATCATGTTTTAATACACAATTAGGGCCCTAATCACCCCTCATTCCATTACATCCTAACTAAATCCAAGCCCATTCAATTCATTTGAAATCAATGGGCATTTTGGATTTTTTACACCAAATTTCCTATAAATACACTGCTACCCTCCACACATTTGCACATCAAACACCACACACACACACTCACACGGCATAGAGAGAGAGGGAAAGGAGAGGAACAGAGAGCTTTGGTGGTGGAGGAGGGAAAATAGAAGAATTCTTGCACAACCTTTTCCATAGGCATTCAAGTAAGGCACAACACAACCCTCTCTTTCATTTTCTCATTCAAATACATGATCTTAGAGGTTTAATGTATCATTGTCAGATGTGTATTCATAGTGTTTTTGTGTTTGAATAAAATAATTAGAGCCTTGTTTCTTTCCTTCCTTGTATTTTCGCTTCCCCTTCCTTGTATTTTCACTTAATGGAAGCAAAACTATATTTTTCTGCCCACTTCTCACATTATTTCCAAAGACATACCTTCATTCTAAAAATCTGAATTATTTATATACTATGTAGCATGTTTTAATCATAAGAGAAGTAGAAAAATACTCTTGGCTGCCCTCTTTTTCTATTACTCTTCTTATTTCAAGCTTTGTGCAAGAAAAACTAGTATTTTAAGCCCACTTTCAACAATTCTAGAAAAATACAGAAAAATCCTCTTGACCTCATTTTTATGTAAAAACTTTCCTTAAAGTGTTATTTTTAAAATAAAAATTGTTTTATAAAAAAAGAGTGAGTTGCTTAAGAGAAAATCTAATTTTCATAACAGTCGACGAATTTGGACAGTGCTATAGTATTTCTATAATAACTAAAAATCTAGAAAAGCTATCCCATTTTTTAAGGATGATTTAGAAACTACATAAAATTATCTACAATATAGAAAGGCCGAGTTTGAGAAAATTTAGAAATATCTCTTAGATTGTCATCTTTAAAGTGTCTAATTTGGAAGTTTATGTTTGTTGATGATTTCATACTTTTAATTTCATGAATGTGATTCTTATCTCTTGTTTGGGCCATAGTATGATATTTAAATTTTTGTGCCTATATTTCTTTACCATGGTGTTTTGATGATGCTCATACTTGTATAGAAATTATTGTCGCAATAGCTTGTTCTAACCTTAACTTAAAATATCTAACTCAAGGGGAAACTAAATAGGGTGTTATTGGATTTTCGAACACTTGAATAATGATAAGATGGTAATGTGTTAAGTATGAATTGATGGGACATGTTCCCTAATTCAAAGAAAAGTCTTGTGTAAGTGGTTGTTTCGGAACCCTTGAATGGACCGGTTATATTCGGACCCTAGGTATTTACGACGAATAAGGTTGGAGGAGATTATGGACAAGACCCTTATTTTTATCGTCTCTTTTGAGGTCCTGGTTGGTGCTACGCAATACATAACCGTTGCAAGCATCTGGGGTAAGGTCTGCAAAGCAACAAAATAGAGGGTATACCAAATAATCTGAGTCCAATTCTTGTGATTGGGAGGATAAAATCTCTTTGGAGGATTTCTAGGTTACTAACATCTAACCTTATAATCATTTTTTATTGACTTAAATATCATATGCTTCATTACTTGTTTGTTATAATTGTGATTGTGCATTGGATTTGAAAAAGGAACGGGGTGTGTGTGATTTTACTGGGCATTCCAAGCTGATGGCATTTTATGTCAGGTGTTGATGAAATTTATGTGGACAACGGCAAAGTAGAAACATTTGAAGACATGACTTATCCTAGAAGAATTAAGAATTAGTAATCATGTTTTGGGATTGTATATTGTTAAAACTCTTGTCGTAATTAAGATACGATGTTATAACGATCGTAATTAAGAATTAAGAATTAATTATTTTACTCTTATAACTATCCTTCTGTCAACTTATGTTGACCTTGTGTTAATACCTTGTTAAGATCTATAAAAAAATAAAAAAATAAATAAAAAATAAAAAAAATAAAAAGAAGAAGAAAGAAGAAAAAAAAAAAGGTAGCCTTCCTATCTAAGCAGATTGGACTTTGAAGGGAGGCTATATTGACTCCTCCAATCTTTCATGTGATCTTACTTGGTTACTAACCGAAGAACTCATTAGTGACGTTTCCTAGACTTATAACTTTAGAAAAACCTTGTATTTATTTATTAATATATTCCTAATGTTCCTGATTTTGGGATGTCACACTACGCGTCAGCACGCCATCTGCCCGGCTCACCTAAGTCGCGCGCCTCTCTCAACCCTACCTATCTTGCTTCTGTTTTATTTATTTACTTGTTTAACAAAACAAATATATATATATATATATTATCTTATTTTTCTCCACCTCTTGCTTTCTATGGATCGTTTTGACATGGCCCAACCAATTTTCATCATTCTTGATGGTTCTAATTACATCGTTTAGGCTCAAGCCATGTCTAGTTCTCTCAAAGGAAAGAAGATGCGGCATCTTGTCACTGGAGATATTGTCCAACCTGTTAAGAATACTGATGAACTTGTCTCTAAATATGAAGAACGACTTGATGATTGGAACAGTAAAAACCATCAAGTCATCACATGGTGCCGCAACACTTCCACTGTCTCCATCAATCTTTAATTTGGGAGTTTTGACACAACCCAAGAAATATGAGATTTTCTAAAGATTCATTATAGCGCCACTGCTCTTGTTCACTAATACCCACTTCTTACCCAACTTCATCACATGCGCCAAGAGTTTAGTTAGTCTATCAATGTTTTTCTCTCCTAGATGTATGTCGCTTGGGATCAATTGTCTAAGTATGAACCTAAATGGAAATGCAAGAAAGATGCTAGTTAGTTCTCCATATATCAAGATGAAAAACGCTTGATCTTCTTTCTAATGGCTCTTCGGGATGATTTTGAACATGTTCGTGCTTTTCTTCTACACCGTCATCTGTTTCCAACCTTGGAACATGCCATGTCCAAGCTCATTTTTGAAGAAACTTTTCTTGGCTCTCTCAAATCTCCACAACTTCACAATGTTCTTGCAATTTCTCATCAGTCTATCAAACTGTCCATTGCACAATCATGTACTCATTGTCATAGTTTTGACCATGGTTTACTTACATGTCCAATCCGGATTTATAAGTGGTGTAACAAGACTGGTCCTAGCCAACTGCCAACCTCATGACAGTCGTTCCAAAGGAGGTCAATCTCAATCCCATCACTACTATCGGCCCGCTGCACATTCTCATTCTTCTACTGCTACTGCTGCCACTGCTACCCCATCCTCCTCCTGTGTTGCCCCTCTTGAGCCCAACCAAGCATTCACCCTTCATGACATTGAATCCATAGTCAAACAGGTTCTCTCTACTTCTGGTACACCCCTGTACTACTCTTTTCGTCACCTCCTGTACCTCCTCATGGTTCTTTGATTCTACTTGTTGCAATCATATGACATTTGATTCTAGTATTTTCTTTTCTACCATTTCTGTTTCTAATATTCGTGCCATGTACATTGCTGATGGATCTCCTATGCATGTTAGCTATATAGGCCATGTTTATGCTTCTACTGTTTCCGTTGCTAGCACTTACTTAATTCCTCATCTTACTCTCAATCTCAATTCTATTGGTCAACTTTGTGATCTTGGTTAGTCTTACTGTTCTTTTTTCTTCCTCTAGTTGTATTATGCAGAACCGCCAGACGAGACAGACTCTTGGGATTGGCCATAAAAATGGGCGTCTACGGAAGCTCATTCATTTTCACATTCCATCTCAACTCTCTCCTTTTACATTTGTTGCCTCCTCCTCCACCAGTGGTACTCTCGACCTTTGGTATTCCCGTCTAGGCCATGTGTTGTTTAGTCATTTACGAAGTTTAGTGTCAAGCGGTCAGTTAGGTCATATTACAAATAATTCAAAAAATTATTTATCTTGTCAACTTGCCAACAACAATCTTTACCATTTAATAAAAGTGTTTCCATTGCACATGCACCTTTTGATCTCATCCATTCTGATGTTTGGGGGCCTTCACCACTTTCTACCATTAGGGGATCTAAGTATTTTGTAATTTTTTGTGGATGTTTTACTTGATTTACATGATTATTTTTAATGAAAAATCGTTCTGAATTACAACAATACTACTATGATTTTGCTAATATGGTCAAGACACAATTTTCTCGCACCATCAAAATTTTCATATTGACAATGCTCAAGAATATAAAGAAGCCAATTTTTTAAAATTTCTCCGTCAACATGGCACAATTTTCTAGCATCTCTCAACAGAATGGTCATGCCGAGCACAAACATCGTCACCTTCTTGACACTATTCATGCTCTTTTAATATCTACCTTTTATCCAGAGCATTTTTTGGGAGAGACAATTATCACTGCTACTTACACTATTAATCATGTTTCCTCTCTCATCATCAACAATCAAACTCCATATAAGCGTCTCTATGGTAAGCCCCCGGCTTATAATCAACTTTGTGATTTTGGTTGTGCATGTTTTGTCTTATTACAGCCTCATGAAAGTAACAAATTAGAACCTCGAGCTCATCTTTGTTGCTTCTTGGGTATGACATTGAACACAAAGATTATCACTGTTGGGATCCTATCTTTAAATGCCTTCGTGTCTCTAGACATGTCTTTTGGGAACACACAATGTTCTCCTCCATGTCTCTATTCCACAACTATGATCCTCCCACTATACCTTTCTTTACTAATCCCTCTATTCCTCTATTTTCCGATGATGAGCTTGATACAGATGATGCTAATGAGCTTGCCAAAGGCCCGATCCCTTCTATGGAGTCTAGCTCTCCTAACGGTCCTACATCTCCATCCCATGTTCCTAGTCTTTCTGCTAGTAATCCTCTCGTTTCTCTTGAAGTCCCTGCATCCACTAATCCTCTGAAGCTTCCCACTGAGTCCTCTACATCTCCTCGCCACTCTACCCGGGTAAAAGAACCTTTTGCCTACTTCGTGACTATGATTGCTATTCTACTATTTTCTCTCAACATGAACCTCACTCTTATTGTGAGGCTAGTACTAACCCACTTTGGCACCAAACAATAGCAGAAGAGTTACAAGCCTCGAACCAAACTAGCATATGTGATTTAGTTGACCTCCCCCCTAGCGAGCCTTTGGTTGGTTGCAAATGGGTTTATAAGATTAAGACACATTCTAATGGGATTGTCAAACATTATAAAGCTTGTCTAGTTGCTAAGGGCTTTACACAAGGAGTATGGAATTGACTATGAAGAAACCTTTGCTCTTGTGGCTCGTCTCACCTCTGTTCGAAGTAGAGGTCATCAATACGATGAATCGGGCTTACCTAGCCCACAACTATTGTGTCCACGTAACATATATTAATGGATTTTTTGGGTTTTGACCAGTCAACGGGCTAGTATGGCCCGGGCTTATTTAAAAAAATTAAAATCATGTCCCACCTGTAAACCCAAATCTTACGAACCAAAATCAAACTGAACCAGGTTTTACATTTTTTATTAGACTTATATTATCAAGTTCTACACATTTATTTTTTCATAATTCATATGATCAGATTAATTAATACTATTAAAACAATCAAATTAAAGTATAAATTCACCAAATTAACAAATTATGACAATGACAATGTTATATATAAAATGTTGAGAGTTAGGAAGATATCCCTAATCACTGTCAAATTCAATGTTAACAAATTGTGTTTTGTGTATATTCATTTAAATACAATTTACATGGATAATACGGGTTGTCAAATGTTGTTGTTTTTTTAAATGGAACAGTATTGATTTCAATGGATTAAAATTGAATTTAACAGTGTTATTTTTTCTAGATTTACCCAAGTAGGTTTGTACGGGTTGGGTTCATAGACGGGCTTGGGTTTCAAACCTCTGTCCAAAGCCCTAAATCATCTTTTATGGGATGGGATTGGATGGGTTAGGCAATAAAGAGAGCTGGGACGAGCCATGGGATGAGTTGGGTAATACCAGATTTTTTGCCACGAGCCATTTGATGATTCCTAGTTCAAAGTTTACTTGTTGTTGCTGCCATTCAAAAATGGGCATTATTTTAGATGTCAAAAATGCCTTTTTGAATGGCTATTTTCAAGAGGAAGTCTATATACAACCACGTCCCAGATACCCTTACTTGCCTAATCAGGTTTGTAAACTTCTAAAGACACTCTATGGACTCAAACAAGCTCCTTACGCATGGTTTTCAAAGTTTAGTTCCACCATCCAGGCTCTTGGTTTCTCTTCCAACTCTTATGATTTGCTCTCTTCATCCGCAAATCTCAACATGCTATTGTTCTTCTTCTTCTCTATGTGGATTATATGATTCTTACCAGTGATGACATTCATGAAATTTCCACACTCAAAAAGTCTCTTAGTGAACACTTTGAGATGAAGAATTTGGGGTATTCTCAAATATTTCTTGGACCTTGAGATCTCCTCTAGCTCTAATGGCTATTATCTCTTTCAAGCCAAGTATGCTTCTGGCCTTCTAGCAAAAGCTGGCCTCACTGATAGCAAAATTGTCTCCACTCCTCTCGAGCCTAATGGTCGCCTATCACTCCTAGATGGCACACCTCTTCCCAATGCCACCTTGTATCGACAGTTAGTAGGCAATCTTGTTTATCTCACTATTACTCGACCTGACATTGCATATATTGTCCACCTTGTTAGTCAAGTTTTGTCAGCTCCTCATCTACACATTATGCTATTGTGCTCCGAATTCTTCGCTATGTCAAAGGCACTTCATTTCATGGTCTCCACTACTCCTCTAGTTCTGCGCACTCATTGCGTGCCTATTCGGATGCTGATTAGGCTGGTGATCTGACAGATCTTCACTCTACCACAAGATTTTGTTTCTTCTTAGGTGATTCTCTCATATGTTGGCGTAGTAAGAAACAAGCCTTGGTCTCTCGCTCCAGCACCGAATCCGAATATCATGCTCTTGCTGATACCGCTCAGGAGCTCATTTGTCTTTGCTAGTTACTTTTAGATGTAGGTGTTACTTCTTCCATTGCCACTCCTCTATACTATGACAATTGTAGTGCTGTCCAAATTGGTCATAATAATGTTTTCCATGATCGAACCAAACACATTGAGATTGATTGTCATTTTATTTGTCAACATGTTACTCAAGGCACTATTCATCTTATTCCTATTTCTTTTGCTGATCAGATTGCTGACATCTTCACCAAAACCCATCCACTAGGACGTTTTCATGATTTGGTTTCCAAACCTAAGTTGATTTCTACCTTGCCACCTTGAGTTTGAGGGGGGTTGGGGGGGGGGGGGGGGGGGGGAGGATGATGTTAATATATGAAATATATATTATATATGATATTATTCTTTGTAAATATTCTATTTTATCTCTTTCTTATTTAGATTATAGGCACCTCTCTATTAGGTATATTCAATCTTTACCTTATTCTTCCCTTGCCCAACACTCATACGTAGTAAACGTAGTGCTATATATACCCATAGTTTTGTATTGTTTAGTACATCAATTGAATACAATTCTCACTTTTCTCTTTCTCTTATTTTGTCATATGATTATTCTGTTTTCACTTCCAATAAATAGTTTCCTAATCTATCTATTTTATAATGATGCTCTTCTCTGTTTTTTATAATCCAAATTAGAATGGATACTTCAAACACTACAAGCACTCGTTATGAGCACAAAACTATGCACACTATGGAAACAATTTCCAAGAGCATTTGAACCAAATGAGCTCAAACTAATCCAGGCCACTCCCATTCCATGGCTTGAATTCATTCAGTGTGCTGATCATAGTTTCAAGCAAACATAAATTCATGAAACAAGCAATGCCTAAACCACAACTTTTTTCTATTACTCTCTAGAAATCAAGCAGGCAATACCAGAAAACAGTAAAACAGTAGCTCCAAGTGTCATTCCCCGGAGCCCGTTACTTTCATGTGTTTTTTCCGAATCCTGCTACAGACGCCCCTCAAAAAACCAAATATTTGACTACATTCGTGCTTTGCAGAGTGTCTAATCTTTTTGTTTTTTTTCCACATATTGACTATATACTCTCTCCTTTTGGTCATACATGTAAATTCTAAAAGTGACACGGTCATACATTTACATCTATTCTATTATATGAAATGTACAACTCAAGTTAGTGTAAATTGTCACTTTTTTCCATCCCCAAATTGCCCATATACAACTACCTCTATATAACTACCACAAAATTTGATTCTAATGTTGAATCAAGTTCAACAAGGGCAAAAATAAAGCATTTGGTCGAACTCTTCCCACAATATATGCCACCATTCGAAAAATGTGAACTTGATCCTTCACATGAGTTGCTATGGAGCAAAAAGACCAAGCACAGACTGATCAGTTAGCCAGTCATTTGGCTTAAATAGTTGTCCTAAATCGTAGAAAGGATAGAGGTCTTGACCATCCTCCAGAAAATGACTGACTGTTGCCCGAGGGCAGGCAGCCCACCAACAGCAGAGACAATTTCAGGATTGGAAAAGATGATGTTAGAAATAAAGATTATTTATTGAGTTTGATGACAACTTTAGGTGAAAAAGACAAATAATAAAAATAATAAAACCAACAGGTAACAAATATTATTTTCCGTTTTCAAGTACCATGTGATGAGCCATCTTTCCAATGGAAAAAGACTTGGTAGTTCAAGAATTGAAGTTCAAAATATGCCTTGTAAGAGCGGATTGAAACTTAGCAAACCTCACCCACAGATTAAAATGCTATGCATCATTTCTGTAGTGCCAACCATGGTAAATTAAATTGATAAAAAAAATATAAATAAATAAAGCTGTAGCGCAAAATAATAGTGAATAACATAGATTTAAGGGTAAATCATACTGAACTCTCCTGAGATTTATGATAATTACAGAAGCCTCCCTTGAAGTATTTGAAATGACACTAACCTCCCTTGAGGTTCACTTTTCTATTTCACTTTCCCCCTTTTGTTTGTTGTCTGTTAATGATGCTAATAGAAGTTGCCAAGGTTAGCAAATATTTCCATTCATTTCCTATTTTGCCCTTTTTTAATGTAGAAACTAATGTAGTAGTTACATACATGCATACATATAAACAGATAAAGCCATTAAGAAGTTTAATACATCATAATTACAAAGGAATGCAAATCAGAATTACAAAGGAATGCAAATGCAAAATGGATTTCAAGATTAGAGGCATCATAAGTCCAGCACAAAAAAGATTTCAATGCTTGTCAAACATCAATCTGCATTCATCGCAGCTAATTTGGACATGAACTGCCTAATATGGTCTTCAGCTAATTTGGGTATGAACTACAAGCTCATCATGCACATCACTACATATCTTTCTGCTAATATAGTTTGCTCCAGCAGTAATCCTCAGCCACTGTTAGCGGCTGGGCATTAGAAAGGAAAAAATACAGAAAATGCCCAACCTCTTCTAAACTCTTCCCTTCTCCACCGTGCACCATCACCTTCACACCAACATCCCCGTCCTGCACCACCACTATTACCACCAAAATCCAGCATCAACTACCAAAAATCACACGCAATCCCACCACTCCAACCCTCACAACTACACCACCACAAGACCCACCGCTGCAAATCCACCACCACAGATCCAGAATCGATCTTCAGTAAGCCCTTGCAAATCCGTCAAAACTGCAGATCGTGAGCAAGAGAGAGAGAGAGAGGAGATAGATCCAAAACAGCACAGTTGCCACCATCATAGTCATCATAGTTGATCGACCCATCACATCACAATTATCACCACCCACAGCCACCAATTCCCCTGTTTCTCTGTTTTCTTTCAATTTCTAGTCTCCATCTCTTCCCACTTCTTTGATTTCTACCATTTCTTCATAGAGGGTTGATTGGTATAGAAAGGGATGGAGTGAAGAAAGGCAAAGATGAGCACATTGAGAAGAGATGAATACAGTGGGTGGAAAGAGGGACGAGTATGTGTAACAGTGTGAGAGGGTGCAGTGATACAGTCGTAGGGTCAAAAATGTAAAAACACTTTCTTTATTAATGTTGGCAACATCCCCATCTCGAGGGAGGTTTTGTAATTATTATAAACCTCAGGAGAGATCAGTGTAATTACCCTATATTTAATAAAAGAAAATGATCTGGGAACAATCAATTTTACAAAAGGGATTACCTTATTTTGGATGCTCGACTTCCATGCTAATTGATCAGCCGAGCACATAAGAGTGGAAATATATTTCGACTTCTTTTCTAAGATCTAAGAAAACTATGGTCTACTATGAACCTGCATTCATAAGAGTTTTATGCCAATGATCACAAATGCAAAATCAAGATCAAACCACCGACAAAAATACACCAAAGAATGCCTCAATATCTATAATAATAAATAATATACCAAGCCTGCTGGGTATTTAAAACAAAAGTTGCACTTGGCAGGGAAAGGTTTAGTTGAAAAAAATAATAAAAAAATTGAAAATTTTCCTCAATGTGTAGACGTGCAAAAACTATTTTTACTCTTTCCGGCCAACTACCAAACAAAATTCGGGGCCTTTCATACTGTACTTTCATGTTTATCAAATATTGCTACTGGTGGGCAATTCAAACGGTCAAAATCATGCTATAACACAACCAATTGTTACAAAACTACACTGGCAATCTCTGAAATGTCTTTTTCATGCATATACAAATCTGTTTCTGTTGATGTATTCTAACCCATCCATAACTTCAAAACTCTATCCCTTCCACCAGAGGCTACCTTCTCGCCATCTGGACTCCAATCAACAGCAAAAACCTTTCCAAAAAAAAAAACAAAACCAAAAAATAAAATAATTAATTATAATCTTAATCTAAAAAAAAAAAAATGTCTGAATAGTTTTTGCTGAGAAAATGTACCTCATCTGCATGGCCTGGCAGGTCTTGTTTCAACTTCTGTGTCCGGATGTCCCAAACCTGGAGAATAGACAGTTGAAGTCAATTGCATGCAGATATGTTCAAAGTAAATATATATATACACACACACTTGACAATGCACAGTTAATCCAATATAGGACTCAGCATAAAGACTCAAAAGGTTAAGGATCCAATGCATAGAATATTTCTTGACCAACCAAGGAAAAAAAAACAAATGCCATAAATTTTCAAATGAAAAGCTTTTGATACAACAAATCAGGTGAGGGCTTTGTAATTCTTAACAACAATATGACCTAACTCCAATAGAACGTGCAGAACCACATCAAATCAAACACCCCTTAACATTACCTTCAGTGTTGAGTCTTTGCTCCCGCTTAAAAGAAGCCTACTGTCAGCAGACCAACTACAGCACAACAGGAAATACCAGAATTAGCTGTTCAGAAATAGGATGGCATAAAGACACATAATAAAGACAATTCAAAACACAATCAAACCAATTCAAACCTTATTTGATAAACAGGCCCCACATGGCCACGAAAAGCAGCAACAAATTTTCCCGTAATACCATTCCATAACTTGACAGACTTATCAAATGACGCACTTGCCACCCATTGCCCATCAGGGGAAAAGTAAACATGGTTCACAAGCTGTAGAACGCACAAGTTGTGGTCAACTGCTGATCTTGAAGGAAAAATATAGTGAAAATAGATATGTGACAAGCTTCAATGATCTCCTTATAAGATGTATGGTAGATACAACAGAGCAGATAGCTTTAATTTAAGAAATAATGCATGCTTGCAACAAGAAGTTGCCTTCAACATTCTATTCGTAATTCCTAAAACATGTGCAGGCCACGTTGTTTACATGTGTGTGTGTGTGAGAGAGAGAGAGAGAGAGAGAGATGCTAAAAACATGCAGAGCAAGCAATTGATTGATCTGTCAGGAAGAAGGTTTCCACCTTAGCCACTAGTGTGCTAGCTATGTTTGAGCTCAGCATATGAGGCTAATTTAGAATAAAGACATCTGTTTGTAAACAAGAAAAGTTGCAGTAATCATCTTAAATCGTTGGAAAGTTGACCTCATACAAAAACAATAGACACTACCCATCTCATTCGATTTTAAATAGGTGACGTTAAATCATTCTTTATGTATTTTCAATTGCTATGCTCTAAGAAGTATGGATACGGACAGGAGAGATGGATAGGATACGATCCAAACATGTCAATACAGAAATCTTCAAAAGCTTAGTACACAACATTCTCGAGGGCATGGACGCTTTCTCTTTTTCTTTCTTTTTTTTTTTTTTTTTTTTTTTGGTGAGGCAGTTTTTAGAATAGAAGCATCAAAAGGAATGTTGTCCATACAAATAGTGATATATTTTTATGTTAGATAGAATTTACATGAAACAAAAATATATATATTCTACATAATATACATGAAAATGTTAACAATTTATTAATTTTTTATGTTACAAATACATCTATACTTTATTATATCAAATTATAAAGAATTGATTTTCCAGATTCTATGTATTAAAAAAGAAGTGTGGAAAAAGTCTTAATGTCATTTTTTGAAAGCTGTGTTCATAAAAAAGTTGGAACATTGGTTTTAGAAATCCTAAACTTTAAAAAAAAGCCTAAAGGAGGAAGGGTTAATGTGTATAAATCGATATTGTTTGATTTCAGCACTGGCTCCCAAGTTAGTTTCTTCAATTAAAAGCAAGAGGAATAATTAAAAAGTATATTCGATCATTGGGCCCCAAGTTATTTTCTTCAAACTTGTAATGAGTTTCATGTACATCTGAATGATAGATGTGTGTCTCTCCACGTGTCCTAAATGAGTCCAGTTCTAAAAAATTTAAAAACTAATATGCTATGTTTGGATGCATGTCTAACAAGTGTGAAGGAGTGTCCAACACATGTTAGACATGGACACAACATCTTCTTAGAATTGTCTAAGATTCTTAGGTTATGCTAGTGCCCATAATCTTAAGTTAATGTATTTTTAAGTATACACTAGCTCCAATATTACAATCTATAATCTATATACAAAAATATGCTGTAATGCATAAATAATTGCTCAATCATAGAAGACAACCTCTTTTGGAAGCAAGCACTAAGGTCCCAGCCACCTATATCTACCCCAGGATCACCATTCTAGTTGCTGCTTCCCCCCCTTTAACTGATGCTCTGTGTGTGTATAGTCTCTCTTTTTTTGTGTGTTCTACAGTGTTTCCTTTTAAGATTTTGCTTTAGCACCCATGTCCCTGTGTCCCTCTTCTCTTCTTCTTTCTTCTTTCTTTCTTTCTTCTTTCTTCTTTCTTCTTTCTTCTTTCTTCTTTCTTTCCTTTTTCCACCTTTTTTTGTGTGTTCTACAGTGTTTCCCTTTAAGATTTTGCTTTAACACCCATGCCCGTCTCTCTCTTCTCGATTTATCGCTTATCTTTATCTCCCTTCCGTGTTTCAGTGTATTCATATGAATGTGTATGTTGATTCAATCAGTCATAGATTGAAGACATTATGTAGAAATCACAAATCTGAAACTCTCCTAGCCTCCTCTTCTGCATACGCTAATAACCACTGACCAAACCCTTTACTTCTATCTTATTTTAATTTTTTCCAACAATTTTTTGGGAAGTGTGCATGTGGGAGATTTTTTAGGCGGCCCAGTTATTATGATTTTTGTTTCTCAAAGACCTAGTTCATGGAAAATCAACCTGATTTCAACATGTTTCTTTGATCTTTGTCTTCTCTTTTGTCTCCTATTATTCTTCTCATGGTTATTCTTATTACGATTGTCATAACTTGCTAACAATAAACACTGTTTGCTGTCTCCAGACTTTAAATATACTTTAAATAGTCCACAGAAATCCTGATTCTCTTCCTTGTCCTACTCATCAAAAACCTCAACCATCTTCAACAAATTTATTTACGAGCCCTAACCCGAATTTTCCATGCTGAATTTGGAAATTTCTTCATCACTTTCACAATACCAAGTCCTTCTCATCAATTTCTAGAGTAAGGAAATATTACTACAATCAAGCCAGGTTCTCAGATAATTTCAAGAAGTCAGACCAACACCATAGCTACGAGCCAGACTGAACAGGCGACTGGACCTTTCCTAGAGGTAAAGCAATTTCTAGCAAGTAGGAACACCACATGCGGCTTTAATAGGTGAAATGATGGCAGAATTTAGCTTTCTCATCAATCTTACCTATTCAATGGATGGGATCAGAATATAAATAATTTACCCATAGATGCTACTAGTGCAGCCAGTTAAATGACAGTCAAAAAGGATAAGAGTTTTAAAATTCAGATATTGTATCTTCAACCGAAAGAACATATATATATATATGTAACATCTGAAAGGGAGCAACATATGAAGGGCAGGTGGGAGGGGGAGAAGAATGCACAGCAGTGGAAATCGGCCAGAGAAGATGTGATGATATGTTATAAATGAAGAGAGAACAAAAGTTACATACTGTTATTGGCAAACAGTGATGAACCACTGGGTGTGCAACTAGAGATGCAAACTAGCATAACGATTAATTATCAAATACTTATACCTGCTGATGACCCGTCATACGAGTTTTGGGGTGTTTGCTAACAGCAGGTTCCCAAAGGAACATGGTGAAGTCATCAGACCCAGAAACCAATCTTTCAGGGGCGTTGCCTTTCATTTTGTTGTACCTTTCCAGAGCCACCTGTTGCACCAACAAGAGGATATGTAATCAGTCACATAGAAAAATGAATTGTCAACTTTATAACAATGGTTGGATCACAGGACAACTTGAGCAGAGAGAACATCAAACCCATCCAGGTCAACTAATCTAACTTCGCTACACCCTCCAAATTTTGTATGCCAAGGATGTGTAATCTCTAGAGAGAAACTACAGAAGTCGAGACAGTGAGACCTCCTTGGCCCCCTCCATTCTTCAGTTTTTATCGTGTCCTATTAGAGCTTTTCAGATCGATTTGCGAGGGTTTCTGTTTTCTGACTACCTATTTGGCTTCCTTCGATTCTAAACATCAAAGTAGAATCTTTCATACTGTACAAAGGGAATCTCCCTCCCAAGGATAAGGCCACCAAAACATCAATGAAATCAGAAAAAGCCCGCGTAGCAAGAGATGGCAATTAGGGTATGTGACACCCGACCGACACGAACCCCGTTGAAATTTGTTCCCCCACTCCCCGATCCGAAACCCAATGGGGACCACTGTGAACCCCTAAAACCCTACCCCGAGCGGGGAACGGTTTTCACTGCCCGAACCCAATCCCAGCTTTCCCATTATTTAAAGAATGCCCCCGACCCGATTCCTAGCCCCGATTCTCTTTTTCATATTATGCAATTCCATTCAAAACAATTGAAAACTTTTTGAATAAAATATATAGAAAAATTAAATTCGAAAGTATAAATTTGAAACTTTTTCTATAAAATATATATTTATAAAAATTAAGCTTGACTATCAAATTACAAACAAATAATCCACAAAATATAAAATTTTAAACTTGACTATCAAAATAAATCATGCACACTAATCCATTTGCTTATTTCTCAAATATATTCAAAATAAAATAACTCATCTATATCTAATGTTGTTGATATGCAACCATAACCTTATTCTTGTCCAACATCATCAAACAACAAAAATAAAATCCATCAATTGTCCAACTACATCACAAAATTTCATAACCAAACCAAACCAAACCAAGCCTTAAGTCCCATCAAATGGGGTCATAAGGGATCCGAGCGGCTTTTTTACCGTGTTGGTTGTCAGCTACCTAACACACAACCCTCCTCCTTAACTCGGGCTTCAGACCGGCGGAGTTGTTAACATGGTCCACCAAAACAAAACTAGATCTTAAATGAAAAAATGAAGTGGAAATAACAAAACTAGATTAACAAATAACATCATGCATTGCAGTCCAACAACCTACAAGCTCCAACCAGAAGTAGCAATTGGACATCACTGAAAGACTGAAATGTCCTAAGAAAGACTGAAAATGAGGGACAAAATAAGGTACCAGAAAACAACTTCACCACAACAGTTATCCCACTGCAAAAGCATATTCCTCTATACCATCAAATGTGTTCTGGCACCAAATAAATAGCAAAACTACAAAGAATTGTTCCTCCATTTCAGCTTCTGCAAGTATTCCCCGCCAGAGTTCATCTCTATTCTTCGAAAGACTTCCCCTTAGATGAAAATTCTCCCCATTCTACGAAGTCGCCCCCTTTTTGTATATACTATCGACTTAGTGCGACTAAGTATCCAACTTCAAATTTGACTTCCCCAAAGGTTTGTGAGATTAAAATTGTATTATCTCAGTGGATTATGTGTTTGGACGAGCTGGTAAAAACAATGGCATTAAGTATGTTTGAAAAATACGATAAGTATTGGTTAGTTATTCATCACATTTTAGGAGTTGGAGTAGTGTTGGACCCGAGATACAAACTGAATTTGATAGAATATTATTTTGAAAAAATTATGGGTAACTCTGATTTTGAGGTTGAGAGGATTAAGCAATTTTGTTATGACTTGCTTAAGCATTATCAATCTAACCTTGGCCATATTGGTGATTGTTCAAGCCATTTTGACTTAGGTTCTAGTGCTCAAGATGATCTCTCATACTTTGATTTATTTGTTTCTCACAAAAATAGGAGTAAAACTTTGGATGTGAAATCGGAGATGGATAATTATTTAGAGAAGGATGTCTTACGAAGAAATCAAGATGTTGATATCTTGGCATGATGGAAGTCAAATGGAGACAAGTACCCAACTTTGCAAGCCATAGCGAGGGATGTGTTAGCCATACTAGTATCCATGTTGCTTCGGAGTCTGCTTTTAACACTAGCGGTAGCGTGGTGAGTCCACAACATAGTAGGCTTCATCCCAAGAGGTTGGAAGCTTTGATCTCTGCCCTAAGTTGGTTATGGTCTATTGAGAATGAAGGTAATTGATTTGTTTATTTGGTTTTGTCTTCCATTTTTAATAATTATTCTAGTAAGTAGAAATATTTTTGTTTTGTTTTGTTTTTATTTTTTTGATTTTTTTCTTTAAAGAGCAGGCATTAATGGAGTTCAAAAAATCAATTGGTTTTGCAAGAGTCAATGATGAAATGGATGATGGTGGTGAGTCCACTTCCAAGTGTTGATCACACGGTAAGTGACATTAAATTTTATATTAATAATTCTGTTAAATGTGTTTTTTAATTTTTTTTTTAATAAATACAAGTTATTTTGAGGATTAACAGTTTGCCCATTTGTTGACATCACAGGTATTTGCTTGGTTTCTTACTTTGGAACTTCTTGTCCCTGGACAATTGCTACTTCTTGTTGGAGTTTGTAGGTTGTTGGACTACAATGCATGATGTTATTTGTTAATCTAGTTTTGTTATTGCTACATCATTTTTTTCCATTTAAAATCTAGTTTTGTTTTGGTGGACTATGGAACTTGTGATGCAATTGTACACTTTCTAAATTTTATTTTTTTGGTAGACTACAAACTTGTGATGTAGTTGGACAATTGATGGATTTTATTTTTGTTGTTTGATGATGTTGGACAATAATAAGGTTATACCTGCATAACAGCAGCATTTGATGTAAATGAGTTATTTTATTTTGAACATATTTGAGAAATAAGCGAATGGATTAGTGCACATGATTTATTTTTATAGTCCAGTTTAAAATTTATATTTTGTAGATTATTTGTTTGTAATTTGATCGTCAAGCTTAATTTTTACAAATATATATTTTACAAAATAAATATATATTTTATAGAAAAAGTTTTCAAATTTATACTTTCAAACTTAATTTTTCTATATATTTTATACAAAAAGTTTTCAATTGTTTCTAAATGGAATTGCAAAAAATGAAAAACAGAATCAGGGCTAGGAATTGGGTCAGGGGCATTCTTTAAACAATGGAAAAGCGAGGATCGGAATCAGGTTCAGGGCGTTGGGACCGTTTCCCGTTAGGGTCGGGTTTCGAGAGTTCATAACGGTCCCCATCCGAATTCGAATCGCAGAGCCGAGAACAAAATTCATTCGGCTTCAGGTCGGTTTGGGTGTCATAGACCCTAATTGCCATCTCTATGCGTAGCCTTGTGACCAGCATGAACCCCAAGGTAGGGGTTCAGGATTGGACTATTAATGAATTGGGAGGAGTGCAAAAATCATGTTTGTTTGCAAAGTGAAGCTTAGGATTGGTAGTCCCTTAGGACTAGCATTGGCCTTGAAGGAGGGGATTAGCAAAGGCCTCCAAGGGTTAGGTTTCAAACTAGTGAGGGGATTAGCTTGGAAAAAGACTATTTTGCGGGAGCTTCTATTTGCACACACCATTTCCCCTCTTCCCACATACTTAATGATATTTTTTTTATTACATTTTTATCCTAAAATAAAATTACCAAAATATCCCTTTTTTCTTTAACCAAAACCCTAACTCTAATCACCCCCTCCGTCACCTCCCCCACCCCCTCCGTCGCCTCTCCCACCAGCCTCCCTCTTCTCGAATCGAAGCCTCTCCTCACCCCATCACTCGTCGCTCACACTCTCCAGTCCCTCTTTTCTCCCGTCGAAGCCCCCTCCCTCTCATCTGCAACTCTCTCTATCTGCGGCCGCCTTCGAACCAAACACATTGATTCGGAAGTACAGTGTCGAACCGATGTGTTTTGTTCGGATGTTGATGGTCGAATCGATGTGTGATTTTCAACCCTAGTTTAATGAACGGCGGGTGTGTCGCGATGGTGGGTCGCCGCTGCGATGGTGGTAGTAGCAAGGATGAGGGGTGGTCGGCAGAGGGTTGGATAGGTGTGTGAGCTACCATGGTGGGTGGAGGGAACGGTGGGGTGATGACTGGAAGCGACGACTGCGAGGGCAACCATGGTGTCGCCGACGGTGACTGGTTTAGGATTAGGGTTTGGAGAATGAAAAAGGTAAGGGAAGGTGGGTGGATTGAGTGTGTTGGAAAGTTGTGTGTGTATGGGTATAATTGGAATAATAGTGTGTAATGAGTAAATATATATATATATTTTTTTTTTTTGGGTGTGTGAACTAAGAAGGATGTGTACAGAGAGAAAGTTGTGTGTGCAAATAGAGGCCCCCCTATTTTGCCCATGTTGTATGTTTGTGTGTGCGTTTTTTGTTTTGTTTTTTTTTTTTTTGGGGGGTATTACGTCATTATATATATATAATATAGTATAAAAAAATATTTATAAAACATAATTTTTAATATTAAAATATATCAAAAAAATCAAAGGGTATTTATGGTATTTGATATAGTTAATCCCCTCACTAAAACATATCACAAACAAACATAATTTTTCTTAGTCCCCTCACTAACAATCCCAGCACCAACAATCCCACCCCACCTAAATCTGAAAACAAACAGGCCCCAAGGGAGTTCCCAACTAGCTTGCGCCTAAGACAGCTCCTCCCAAAACTACCGTTGTATGCTCCCCCTATAACACCATACACGTCATTGAAAACCCATACAAAACCATCTTTTAAATTCTTTATTTTGCACGAGACAGAAGAGTTCCCACTCGATATTTATGTTTTTTTATGTTTTTTTTTTTTGGGGGACGGGGAGGGGGGCCTTATAGGGAATATTTGTGAATCTTCACTTATCTTTCTTGATAGACATTAGGGGTGTTTGATCTGGCTTAATTTGAACAGATTATAACTTGATGCTTCTAAAAAGCTACTACAGAGTGTTTGGTTAAGCTTAAGGCCAACAGCTTAAGCTTCTATAGATTTTTTTCTTACATAAAAAAGTCCAAAATCAAAAGCGGCTGGGAGCAGCTTCCACAACTTGCTTATGCAGAGGGGTGTCGAAATTACTTAAATGCCCTTCACTAATTTGAAGTATTACCAAATTGTCATTATATAAACCACAAAATCACTGTTCATTCTCTGAGAGAGAGAGAGAGAGAGAGAGAGAGAGAGAGAGTGGCGATTTCCAGCACCACATGCGATTTCCGACATGAGAGAGAGGTGATTTCCGGCGTTATGAACCAGAGCTCTCTCTCTCTCTCTCTCTCTACGACGTTCTCTAGCTATGCTGTGAAACCCATCGCGATCTAAAACCATCGCGAGTGACGATGGACGGCGTGGCGATCAATAGCGTGACGATGCGAAACCCTAACCCTTCTTCTCCTCCCTAGCGTCGCAATGCGAAACCCTAACCCTTTTTCTCCTCTCCGGCGTCGCGATCAACTAGTTGTCTCTCTTTCTTCGCGATCGCAATCAACGACAAGCCTCTCTCTCTCTCTCTCTCTCTCTCTCTCTACGATCAACCTTAGCTCTCTCAGTGTTTACTCCGGTTTTGCAGAGTGCTCGCAATGCGAAACCCTAACCCTTTTTCTCCTCTCTGACGTCGCGATCAACTAGTTGTCTCTCTTTCTTCGCGATCGCAATCAACGACAAGCTTCTCTCTCTCTCTCTCTCTCTCTCTCTCTCTCTCTCTCTCTCTCCACGATCAACCCTAGCTCTCTCAGTGTTCACTCCGGTTTTGTAGAGGGCTACTGGCAGTAGGATGAGAAGAAGGAGAAGAAGGGGGCGGCCGACGGTGGCTAGGCTAACGGCAGTAGCTAGGGTTTGGTATTTGTAATGAATTATTAAATTAAAAAAAGTTAACAATTTTTATATTATTAATTAATATTAATTGCAATGAATTAATAATAAATTAAAAAAATTAACAATTTTATATTATTAATTTGTATTATAATGAAAAAATAATAATCACAATTTTTAATTAATTGATATTGTGCATAATGAAAAAATAAATCACAATTTTTATATTAATTGGCATGTAATAAAAAAAATGAAGAAAATGAAATAGGTTAACAATTTTTATAAGGCCAAAAAGGACATTACACAACAAAAAGCTATTTTACAGCTTATTAAACAAACACTACTAAGCAACATAAATCTATAATCTAACAGTTATACCAAACAGGTTAACAGCTTCTGATTAAATCTATAATCTATTAAGTAACAATTTATAATCTGTTTTAACAGCCGCACCAAACGCCCCCATTGTCAGAAAATATAGTATTTTCATGGACTTTAGTTAAGATTTGTATACACCGTGTATAGCGGTTGTGCCCCTTTTGGCAATTTTAGTGGATCTCTTTTTCTACAAAATCACTATATTAATTTGAAGAATATTTTTAAGGCTTTATTAATGACATAGCAATGGCCTGATAAGGTTCAGATTTTAGAACCCAATGTCCATGTGCATGAGTCAGGCTCTCAGGACTTCCTTGAGTTAATAAACACATAAATGTCTACGTAGAGAAAACATAAGGGGCTTCAAAATACAGGGAAATGTAATAAATGTCCATTAAAATCAGATAAGAGATGTTCTTTTAACAGATTGTGAGGTATTTCAATCAAGCAACAGTACCTCTTTCACTTCCTCTGGAGAGGAATATTGCTTTCCAGTATGATCAAAAGCTCCAGTGCGAAGAACATATTCAGTGCTCAATGCAAGGGAATTAACCCAATGACCATGGCCCTAAAATCATAAAAGAACATACAAACAAAGGATATAAAGGAAGTCAAATAGAAAAGGAAAATATCATGCATCAACAATTGGAATTCATAGAAAAGAATGTAATCATCAAATGGCAATGAAAATCACAAGTCGGGGCCAGTGCCTTCAATAGCTAAAGAAGAAGAATGATGAATCAAAAGTGAACTGACGGGCAAAATACAGAATATGATTCTACACTGTCATTTCAGCAGATGTAATCTGCAGATTCAACATAGCTTTCTTTTAGAAAGAAAACACGAGGAAATCCACAATAGGTCACTTTTATATATTCACCTTGACAATTGCATTACTTGCACAACCTAAAACTTAATACACTCCAACTTGATAAGAAAATTTGATAGCATCCATCATGATCAACATTAGAAAAAATCAAACAGACCATTTAGATATTCCATTACGCACATCAGTCAACTGCGCATTACATTAGTACAACATACAAGTTGACAGTATAGTACGCAGGTGTTAGAACCTTGATATTTGGGAGCTGGTGGCCTGACACTTGGTGGCACCTTACACCTATGTTAGACCTGGACCACGGCATGAGGGAGGCATGCCAAAACAACAAGGTGGGCTATCAGCTATGCCATTCGGCGGTGGCACTCAACCCTTGGCCAAAGTATGGGCAGCATAGCACATGCAAGGCATTAATATGACCTTAATGCTGGGTTGCCGTATATTTGTGGGTTTAACGCAATCAGATGGTTTGACTTGACTAGACAGCAAGGTGTGGTGCACACTTGGCTGGTTAGCAAGGCGGATGGGCTTGACCAAGACCAACAGATGGCACTCAGGGCTCTATTTGGCTGGTGGCTTGAGCAATTCGAATTGTCTAAGGCAAGACAAAAGCCTCATAAAACATAGGGTCGGTTATGAGCGGTTATGCACAGAACAAGGCATGCTAGCAAGGAACAAAGAAGGCTGAAATAAAGGAGCATTTAGTGGCAGTTATTTTTGTACATGTGTCCCTTATGTTCAGGTGCCTGCTTGAATTTTAAATGTTCTGATTATAGCCTATATATAGGCATGGCCATGCAAACTCGTGATTATTAAGTATTTAAGAGTTCCACATTTGGCTTCCCTTTGTAATTGTTGGTGCAATAATAAAGATTGTGTTTTCTCGTAATTGTTGTGTTGCTTATCTTGTATGCTTGATGAAATTTAATTGTGTGTGTGAGTTGCATACATTGGCTGAAACTAAGTATTGGGCCTTAGTGCCATTGCAAGAAAATTTTATAGTTTGAAAATTAGCCCTATGACAACAGGCATGACCACAGTCAACAAATGTAAAATTTGTTAAGGTTATTTATGTCATATTAAGTGACCACAAACAAAAAAAATTAACTCAATTCAACAAGCTTTTGTCCCAATTACTTGAGGTTAGCTACATGGATCCATTTCCTCCAATTGGTCCTATCCGCAGGCATATCCACAATTAAATTTAAATAGTCAGGTTCCTTCTTATCATTCTTCAATGATAATTCTTTATAATCCTGATTAAAATTTTCACTGATAAGAAAAACAATCAAACATAAGGAAACAAACATCCAGGGCTCTGTTTTACCCTGTATATGTTATAGATATATAGCTGTATGTAATGGCCATTGGCAGGAAAGTTTCATCCCAATAGTCCTGTTGTGAAATGTCCATTTTGGACATGTTATATGCTGCCCACCATGTGCAAGTCACGTGGAGTGGTTGCCATTACTTGTTCCAAACAGCTGTGAAGAATTGGACAACTTGGACTGAAATTCAAAAATCACCATTGATATGATATTGGGGTGATTTTCCTTAAATTGCCTTGTGAATTCTTGCATAAAGATGAAAAAAGCACTAACATGCTTTTTAGGTAAACATTTTGCTCCAGGAGTAGTCTTCTCCATCCCAATGGAAGACAACACCTCATAACTACCTTCAATTTCTTCAGAAGTAAACTCATTCATTAAATAGCTTTTCAAGACAACACCACCATTCCTTAATTTCATCTTCTTTAACTAACACTCATCTCATTTTCACCTTTAATATCGCTACATTTTTTTCCCCTTAGCTTGGCAAGTTTATATATATTTCTTTCTCCATCCTCAGAATTTCACTCAAGATAAAGATTATCATAAGTCTTCAACTTAAGCTCCCCCTCTGCTCTTTTAGGTTCAGTTTGTAGATTCTTTATCAAAAAAATTGCTATTCTTACAGCTACAAAAAATAAATAAATAAATAAATAATTTGTGACGTCTCTGTTTGATTGCTTTTTGAACCTCTTCATTCCACCACCAAGTTTCTTTAGATGGTGGCCCACGTCCATTAAATTTACTAAGTTCCCATTTTGCTAATTTTTTAACAAAACTGGCCATCTCACACCACATAGAAGTTTCCTCAATTTAAGTCCATTATCCTTCCTTAATCACTGTATCCCTTGGGAAGCCCCAACTAAAGTATAAAAGTTCAAACGACACAAGTTACACTACTACACCTCCCCCACTACTCCATGATTTCTCAAGCCCACTTAAAAATGATTTCATTTGAATCAGATACCTAGTCCATTACTTGAAATGTGCAGATAAATCCTAATGTTGGACAGATAATCGTAATAATGAAAACAGTACACATATAGCAGCTACCAGCAAGCATGCAAAAAAAGTGAGACCCAATAAAACCACAAGTTCCAAAAGATGTGCTTATTTACCTTCAGTTCACGAATTAGCTTCCCCTGTGAAGTTTCCCAGACTTTGATTGTACAATCTTGAGAGCTGCAGTATGAGTGGAAGGTACCATAAAAAGTCTGAAGCATACTGACAAGCTTCATTATTCACTATAAAACTGCTAAAATTGAAGTCAGATATAATCCATAACAATTCAGAGAAACCAGTTCACAAATATACATGCCATATTGTGCATGTTTATTTGTTTGCTTTTCTACAAGACCCAAAAGAGGCTAAGAAAAAGGGGCAAGAAGGATAAGCTACCCTTTTGAGCAACCAAAAAGAGAAGGCTTATCAACACTAAACTAAAGCTAGCCTGAAAAAACGACACGTGCGAAACTAGAGGAACCAAAGCAGAATAGGAAAAAACTATAAGGACCACCAGTGTAATTTATTCATTTTTCTTTCTAGAGCAGGAATTGCTAAATTGCCCATGTGAGTTGCACATGGCTTTCTTCAGTCCAAAATGCCGACGGCAACTGAATGAGGGACCACATTGACATGCAATTGAAAGTGTGGCGTTTAAATTGATAAAACTGAAACTACATGGACCAAATTGAACCTCACTCAAACCAGAGGGACCAACAGTCTAATTTATCCATAAAGTTATGTCAGACAATTTGCCAAACTTCTCAAATACTCCTAAGCACAACCCAAACCACCCAACGTTTATTAATTTCCTATGAAACACAAATAGCACTAGTATAGATATAGGATAACAGCACAATACAACACAGATATAACAAAATCTAAAAAAACAGTTTATGGATACAGTCAGGATACATAATAAATATAGAGCAAATTACATTAATGATCTATATAGTTTGCACTTTGTGTCAATTTAGTCCATGTAGTTTACTACGTCAATTTTGCTTCAACTTCTAATTTGTGTCATTTGGTCCGATCAATAATGGTTGTTAGTATTTTTAACAGAAAATGGTCATGAGCCGCACACGTGACCACTACAAAGGAGTATTTTAGACATTATGCTCCTTGTTCCTCTAACCCAATCTAAATAGACATAGATATATTCTGTCTATCTCTATAGAAGTAGTGGTTGTAGGATGTGGTTCGTGGTGGTGTTGGAGTTGGGTTTGGATGGTGATGGTGGTGGGGCTGGGGCTGGGGCTGGGGCTGGGGCTGGGGCTGGTGCTGGGTTTCGGTGCTTGGTTTGGATGGCGAGGGTGGGGGTGGGGGGTCAAGACCACACAAGCTCACCATCACTCACACAAGGTTGAAACCTCTATGAGACATGATCTAGAAAGTATTAAGAGCGTTCAGGAACACTAGAAGTTATTTATCATCAAGAAATACCAAGTGGAGGACCCTTGGTATTTAAAGATTACCAAATAACGACTAGCCTTTTGAAAAACTGTCTTCATGGGCCGACCCATGGTCAGCCTGCAGACTCGAGAAAATCTTAACATGAGATCTGAATGGGTTGGCCCATTCCCACTACAGTGTCCCACACTCTCGATCTCAACATGGATTGGCTCATACTATTTGCATGGTCAGCTAACACGTAGGATCTTGTCAGACAGCCAAAATATTTGGATCTAGTTGGTCAACCAACCTATTTAGCTTGTTGCCAGTGAACTAACAACCCAGGTCAACAGATCTCCGATGTTGGTCGACCAAGATAACCAAATGGGCAGTCTTGTTCATTCTTCAAAGTCTTCCTGGTTCTAACCGTCTCCAAAGAAAATTTGAGGTCGTGGAAGCTCTGCCACACATCTTCCTTACTGATGAAATTCTCTCATGGCATCCATGCTTCCGAGGCTTTAAGCCTTGTCTGATGTGCAATCCAAAGTGGTAGTCGCTTGGGCTCTACCGAAGGTGCACATTACATTACATAGTCATAAAATTACTACCTATGCAGCTATGCTAGTCCGCTAGCAAGCTAGCACTAACAAAAATTTATTTCCATTATAAATGAACAAAGCTTTATGGAAAAATTCATTTCCAAAGAGACAGATGGTCTGGTTATTAATGAGAGAATATCTTTGCTGACCTGGATGTTGCATATTGACATTTAAATAGTCTGAGGTAGCACATTCAAATAGTAAAGCTTATTAACTTTCTCCCTAGATCAAAGAAATACTTAAATAAAATCAGAACTTAAAGCAATGTATACCCTGTATATATCACTCCATCTCCACCCCATTTCACACAAGTTACAGCTAGTGTGTGGCCACTAAGACAAATAACACATTTCCTTGTTGAAACGTCCCATATTCGTGCATCACCATCTTTACTAGAACTTACAAAGCGGCGACAAGGAGCTTTTAGGTGTACTGGTTCCCAAGATATACCAGTAATCCATTTCTTGTGCCCCTGAAACATGATAAATTTCAACCATTAGTCCCAGGTTATTTTTTCAGATAGACTGACTAACTACAAGAGTATTCCAGTTATTATGAATTTATAACCACTTTCAAGTAGGAGAAATGCCAAAAAAAAAAAATTATATTCTAAATGTAACTCACTACAGCAAATAATGCAAAGCTTTAGAAATTATTTAATAAACATTATCAACTCAAACAATTGCATAATAGTGAGCTCCTACTATCTAGGAAGAAAGAATTTCTCGTAGTTATGTTACTAAGAAGTTGTCCAAACACTTACATGGCGAGAAGAAAACCAAGATAAAGCAAGCAAATAGCAAAGACATCCCACCAAAATATATAACCAGTGACAGTATGATGTTTTAATGAGTAAAAGTTCATGGACAAAAGTAAGTGAGATATTTAAGGGACACCAAGAAGCAACAAAGCATACAAGTACAAGTAATCTATTTTTTATAAATAAAAATAAGACATACCAAATGGGTGCAACCTGTATACAAAACAAAATATATCATAACTATACATCAAAAACCTATTCAAAGGCATCTACAAAGTCCATAAATTGGTTCAATGATGGGTTAACCACCCTCGAAAACCAAACTATACAAAAAGACAAAACCAAGGGGACCAAACACCAAACCTTCCTCTTCTTTCTACCCATTGTAGCTACGCTCCAAGAAAAAAGCAATTCCCCAATCATCCTAAGGAACCCATATGACACACCAAACAAGAAAATAGACAAAAACCATGACTCCCTTGCCACCTCAAAATGCATAAGATGGCTCATCGACACAGTCTTTCTCGCACATGCAAGATAAAAGCAACAGAGATAGAGGGTCTCCTTAATGCAAGTCCCTCGAAGTTTGAAAAAACCAGTTGGTGAGCCATTAACCAAAACCAACATCCTGATAGTAGAGATCCAACAACAAATCCAACCCCTCTATTTCTACCTGAACCCTATCTGTTCCAAACAATAGAATGAAATCCCAATGCACATGATCGTAGGCATTCTCAATGTGAAGCTTACAAATAACCCCAGGTCAACCATTTCTACCCCCCATTAGCCACCAAAACCATATCCAAAATTCGTCTACCACCTACACGAGTTCTGAGACTCAATCACCCCCTAGGCATCACATACTTACGGTAAATGGCAAGAACCATGGCCAAAAGTTTATATGCTGCCCTACCAATCAAACTAATAGTCCTAAAGTCTCCAATATCCTCCACCCTCCTTTCTTAGGGAACAAGGCAAGGAAAGTAGCATTAAAAAGCTTCTCTCAAATTAGCACAATGGAAGTTTGTGACCATCCACAAGATATCATTCCTCGGCACATTCCAACCCTCCTGAAAAAAGGCAATAGCCATCTCATTTAGCACCGACATCGTGTCCATCCAAAGATTATAAGGTCGTGACAATCTCCTCTGAGAAATGCTGCTCCAGCCAACCTCCTCATCTCTTGAAATCTAAGAAAGCTCCAAACTTTCAAACTTGGGCATCCGACTACTATCCACTAAATGGAGATGTTCATAGAACCCCACAATTCCTTGATCTCATCATACGAGCATTAGTCATATCTAATGAAAGAAATGAGTACTCCTATCACCTTCCTTAAGCCACAATTGCCCTTGATTTTGTCTCCTATTAATTTCTTCCATCTTAGCAATCTTCCCAAATTTCACTTTCAACTGGAATCTAAGAAAAAAGGTTTCAACCATCAAACCTACAACCCCTCTTTTTCATCCAACAAGTGGATCTCCCCCAACACTCGCCTTTTGAACCCCCAAATCCAAACATCTGCCTATTCTATGTCTTCAAATCCTCCTTAAATAATTTAAGTTTCTTTGCCACCACGAAACTTGAGATCCCAACTACACAATAGCTACTCCACCCGCACTCTACCCCGAAATTGTAGCCATATGTCTTCAAATCTAAAAAGGCCCCTCCCCCTCCTAATAGCTCAACAATCCAAACAAGATAGGGCAAAGATCTAGCACAAACCTCAGAAGAATGGACTACATTACCTCCAAAAAGGTTCGTCCTAATCTGCTGAAACCAAAAAATCTATTAATACGAAACAAAGAGGTCTCCACATTACCACAAGACTAGGGAAAGTGACCTCCCAAAAGGAGCAAATCTATAAGGTCTAACTCATCAATAAAATATGCGAAATCTCTCATCAACCTGAAAAGATTACTACAATTCAACCTTTTAGCCAAGAACCACACAATGTTAAAAAAAACCTCTAATACACTAGGGACCATCACATATAAAAGGAATGTCCACTAGCTCAGTCCACATACCCTTCCCTAACCATACCATCTGATGGGCCAACTAACCCCATAAAGGTCCATCTACAATCCTACTCCACACACCTGAAGATGCAAAAAATGGAAAAACTCTATTTCGCTGTCAACCCGGTTCCAAGACCCTATTTTCCACACTAAAAAGATACCACCAGTACTACCCACAACTCCCAAAAAATCTCAATCCACAAACCAACCACCCCATAAGGTCCTAGCCACCATCACCTCTATATCTTCCATCTTTGTTTCTTGAAAGCAAATTAAATCTGGCTTCCACACCTTAAAAAAAACTTTCAACACCATTCTATAATCAATGGCATTAAGCCCCTTCACATTCCAACTAATGATTTTAACTTCATTAACAATTGCAACGATTCCTTGCCCTTTTCTTTTCTCACCCCCATCTCCCTCCTTTGCCTTCCCTTC
Source organism: Camellia granthamiana (assembly GCA_036172215.1). Classification (NCBI taxonomy): domain Eukaryota; kingdom Viridiplantae; phylum Streptophyta; class Magnoliopsida; order Ericales; family Theaceae; genus Camellia; species Camellia granthamiana. The sequence continues at coordinate 58,659,556 of CM069908.1, read as the reverse complement.
ATAGTTAACGAACCACTCCAATTTTTGTAACTCCCTATCTAGCCTTCTTCTTTGGATTCCTTTTTTCCAAAGACCTTTGTTATGAGTCAAACTATGTCGTCTTGCTTTAATTAATTCAAATAATCACGTTATCTCTTCCTCAACACCCATAATCCACAAAAGCCCTTAATTTTCTTTAAACCCATTCAAAGACTTTGCTATGATCAACTCCAATCCCCTCACCCGCAGGCAAAACAACTACAGGTGAACAAACCAAAGTCATTCCCAAAACATCCTCTACCCCACACCTACCACCACACCTTTTGATCATCTAGTTGAACTCACAGTCCACAAGCAAGCACTATCATAAGTGGGCAAGCGACACATCCAGACTCTCCTTCAACACAATCACCAACAAATTGGAGCAGCCATCTCTCTCCTTGAAAGAGTCAACATCGATGCTTAAGGCCAACCATCCTACCAACAAGTAAACCTAAAAATATTAAAATAAACAAGAAAGAGAAGCTGACAATGCAAACATGCTAAAAAAGAAAAAAGAGGTTTCACCCTTGACAGCTCCACGATTTGCTTGATGGGGCTTGTGTTGCTTCCCTCAAGGGAGGTTAGTGAAATTGAATTAAACTATAGGAGTCTAAAGGGGTGCAATTTTTGTACCAAAAAAAGCTCTATGAACGTATAGAAGCTCAACACCAAAATTGAGCTCTCATATAAAATCTACAAGAGCAGAAAAGGATTCACAAAAATTCCTGTAACATCAAAAATGGAAACTACAAATAAACACATCCTTAACTTTTGTGTCACCATCTCAATATCTTTACACTGTCCCTCCACAAGCACCACATGACACAAGCAGCACCCTCCAAGATTTCTTTTTCCTCTTCAACTGACACCCATCCAACAACTAGAGAACGGAAGCCGACATCACCCACTAAACATAAAAATAGTCAAAAATGAAGAACACAATTCCTTAGCAACAAAACCCAAGGTACCTTCTGGTTGATAATTCTTTAAAACTCAAACAAGTATCACACAAAGCAAACAAATTCCAACCTAACTATAACTAGAAACAAATGACCCACCATCAGAAGAAAATTAATTTCAACCTTTCTCAACTAGAAATCTTGAAACTTTCATCCACTATTCTAGACCACATGCTTTTACAACCAATCATAAAACCAATATCGGCAGAAATATATTGAGTATTCCCATGCTGTTCAACATAAGATTGAGTTGAAATGGGAAAGGTTAGAAGCTCTGGGTGACAAATACATTCAAAAGATTGGAGCCCTTTGGCCATAAAAGCAAAGCCTTTATTTCTTTGAGTAGGACTGCAAATGCAGTCAGAAAACTGAAACCTGAAACTTCATCTTTGGTGCAAGGGCAACAACAAAACTCTGTTGCAAGAGAAATCTATGCCCATCTAAACAGTGCATGAAAAGGGAAAAAAAAAAAGAACAAAATTGACCTTCTAACTCTTATAAAGCCTGAGTTATCCACAAATGATTAGCTTTCTGTTGTTGTAGGAGTTCCTTACCCTATGTTAACAGAAGTACATACAGCTAACAGACTAGAGGATAAATTACAAACAATTTTATAGATTCCTGCTCCCTACTTGAAGTTTCAGAGGCACCTAAAAACTCTAAGCTGATTCTTTTATCAATAAATCTTGGACCTCTGAAATTTTCATGCCACTTGATCAATAAGGCTGGCCCCATAAAGAAAATTTGAAGGATAAATAAATATTGATCGTAATATTACGAGAACCATACTAGCAACAGTGCAAAAACAATTTCAAAAAATTCCTCCACATGTACCAGTAGGCAGTAGACTTGTAGCCAATAATACATAAGCTGATGCAGCGGCATCAATATGATAAAAACTTCACAGAAATTAAAAATGCATTGTCTGCACAGTGGCTTTTGTTCCCAGCGCACACGCTTCTGCCAGTGGCTGCCACAAAGACACATGTAATGGCTATGAATTACAGGAGACAAAATTAGATTGCATTCCCTATTCCATACGTTATATTCTCCTAATGATGGACAAAGCAGCAACAGCATACAGCACAGTGCCAAATCAGGGAAAGCAAAGGTTTTTATAGGAGTTCAGATTTCAATCAAATGTAAGTAGAATCATTTGAGCATGAATGCAGCCAAAAGAGGCCACTCAAGAGAGGCAAAACACACATCCAAATCAAGCACAGGGAATTATGATATGAAATGCTCGAGGTCCATATGACAAGGGCACCAAGATCGGATTTTCCCAGTTTTCCAAAAGCACATTGTAGTAAGCATTTAAAGCAACAAAGAATGATAATATACAACGGAAGTCATTTGAATGCGGAGACATTACAATAAGTGGATTGCCTGATGGCTTTCCTGTTTGAGGATCCCAGCATTGAAGCTCTCCAGCCTTACTTCCACTGACAAGATGCTTACTGTCAGGTGACCACGCAATACAAAGAACCCAATTCTTGTGACCTGATAACATGAAAAAAGTGGTCCTATTAGGACTCTTTCTATATATTAAAACCCAGAATTAAAAAGAGAGGGGGGAGGGAGGGGAAGCAATACGCTACCAAAAACATCATCCTAAAATCTCCTATGCCACACTTAAATGACTACCAATTCAAATCTAAGAAATAAAAAAATTTAAATTGTTCTCTATACAAGAGGGAAAAAGGCAAACAAAAAATTCTTAAGGCAATAACAAAGAAAAAGAAAAATATGGTAACCACATTAACTAATATCAAGCATGGATACGTATACAAGATAAGGATACGTTACTAATATGAAGACACTCCAAAATCTAAAAAAAACAGGATACGGGCATAGCTAGGATACGTTTGTTAAAAAATATACTTTTTTTTTTTTTAAATTATTAGTAGTGAGTTACATAGAAGCTAAAGAATGTCGAGAAATTACACTGTAATTTTATAATACAAAATACTAACCTTTAAGAATTAGTTATCGATTGTTTATCTTTTAATTTTCAATAGATCTTGTAAATATTTCATTTTAATATTGAATCTAATATGTTTATATTTTATTAATAGAACAATCACAACTTGTCCTTTTGCCTTTTCCTGTAGCACTAAAAAAAAAATGTCGTACTCAAATTTACTTGTTTATTTATTTATTGATATTTAATTATTTTGCCTTTTCCTTATTGTTTCATAAATGTCCCCTATAATAAATTCTATTACTTTTAACTCACTATGTTCTTTTATCAAAGAACTAAACAAAGTATTAGAAAAAAATTCTCATATTTATCCTTGCATTTATATTATATTATAATGTTATGCAAGAAATACTACAATACTAATTTTGTAAAAAAAATTAATACTTGACTTGGAATATTCGATATTTCAAAATTAAGTATCCAATATTCCAAAATTAATGAAAAATTACTTAAGAAGTATCCGATATGTATCCACGAGTATCCAAGGAGTATCAGTATCCAATACAGATATGATATGGATACGTCACCCTCTTTGAAGTATCTGTGCTTCATATCAAATGTCTAAAGAATTCAGTTAACTTAATTAAAATTTGTAGTATAAGTAAAATAAAAATATAAAAAAAGGGTAACAACCAAACAAAGCATTTCAGACTGCTGAAGAATACTGCAGTTTTGCAACATTTTTAATCATGAGTGCACACCGTTGAGTTCACAGATATTCTGTAGCAGGTGATGACAATTAATCAATAAAACAAACTCCTTTTATGGATTTAAAATGAAAAGAGGCCAAAGATATACAGACAAGCAAGAGATGTATCCTCCTACAACAATTCAGATATCATACAGGTAGCTCTAAGTAGAGACCTGAATCCCTGAAAATTAGTAAACACTAATTAGCATATTTCATCTGCAACCCCTCTCAAACGCACATAAATAGGGACTAAATTGGGTCTACAGTTTCTAATGAGAGGATGAATGTCATTATACTCAAGTCAAGGTCAGAGAGGAATGTTCCCTCTGTGTCTACTGTTAGCAGCTAGAAACACTAAATCAGGAAGCCTTCCTTTGAACCTAGATGACAGAATTCCCCTACTTTTCAGGGTATCACAAACTGAAGATTGAACGAAATATGCTTTCAGTAAAAGGCAGTATAACATGGTATGCACCAGGCATGTAGTTTTCAAATATGGGATCTAATGTTCCATGCTACTCATTTTCATAACCACAAAGAGAATCTTTTAGTACTAATTGACATTCTATCTGGCATACCATCAACATAAATGATATAACAAATAAATATTAGGGTGAATTCAAACAGGTAAAGGACATCAAAAGCTTGAAATTAAAATTTATAAACATTTTTTAATTTAATTTATGATTCGATCACAACCACTTTTCCAAAATTGCAATTTAGTCAAGATTCACAAATGTGCCGGTCACATATTTGGGAATTACATACTTGCAACAACCTCCCATTGGGGGGGTGCAAATTCACTTCAGAACAGCAGTTCCACACTTCAAAGTAAGAATCGCATTAGAACCTCGCTCTCATCAGAAAGAACCGCACTCCCAACTGGGATGGAACCTCTTAAAAGTATAAATCACGACAACAAAAAGACAAAACAATAGCTACCAAGCAAGAGAAAGTCTGTAGCGGGCATAAGATCTGTAATGACCCCGGTCTTTAAAATCCGTTTATTATAATTATTAAAGTCACTCTAGTATCTTATTAACATGTGGTTGTATTTTGTTGGTTGTGGGTTGACTATTTCAACTCCTTGACAATTTATTTTGAGTTCCGAAAATGTATCTAGACTTACTGTTGTTGAGTTTTGAATATAGTTCGGTGTTGATACAATTTTTGGTGAGGGTTGACCTTGGAAACTGCTCCAGCAGTGGTGACGCTGCTCGAGCCATCTTTTCATACTCCCGGTATCTCAGGCCTAAAGAAAAGATCTTGGAAGCTTGTATTCACCGATCAAGAAGTGAAATGTTCACTCAAGCAGTCATGTTGAGACAGACTGCTCGTTTCACATGATCTAAGAGCAAACAGCTACTTATGTGCACTACAAACTTTCCCGTGTGTGTGATTAAGTTCATGGTTGTGATATGAATTTTATCTAAATTGAGTTTGAGAAAATCAGGAGGTTGGTTTATTTCTTCTAAAGGCATAGTGGTCAAGTTTCAAAGATAGTAAGTGAAAATTTTATCTTTGCTATATAAAAATGTTGTTTCAAATTATATACTTGAATTTTTTGCCCATGATCACAGGCACATGTCATCATAGAAATGTATAGGATTGTTAGATGTTTCCGTGTAGTCAGTTAATCTGTTTCCTACCAAATAGACTACTTAGGGTTGGTTTGGGATGTTCTAAAAAAGTGCACTTTTTGACTTATTGGCTTATATGGGTTGGGTTTGGGTTGGGTTTGATGTGATGTGTTAGAGAGGTGATGTGATTTAAATAAAATGGTGTGACTTGAATAGGATAGTGACTTTTTGACTTTTTGTATTATTTAGTTTATGCCAAACCAATCCTTAATTTGACTATATCAACAATTTTCTAATCGCCCACGTGGCTAAATCAAATAACATGTTCATTTAAATTATTATTCCAAAAACCCTAGGTATGACAAGATCGTAGGAAAAAATTAACTCTAATTTTATTCTAGTACTTCATATTTACACAGTATTGATTCATAATTATAAAAATAAAAATAAAAAATTGCAATTGATGATAATCTCAAGTGAGTGGTACATTTTGTAACACTTGAATAATACATTCCTTTTTTCAAAAGTGAATAGAATTTGTATTAAAAGTGTGCCAAGCAGGCACCAACAAATACATTCAATGAAATAAAAATGTAAACAAACAAAGGAAAGGAAACGAACATCCTCTTCAACAACCCACAATAGCTAGATTCTCATTATCTTTCCTGCAGTTATAATTGATCGAGAACTGCGGGCCTTTTAACTCCTCTCCTTCCAAGATGCAAAGGAGCCCTTGCACTTCCTGTTAGCTTCTTGCATCCACCTCTTTTATCAATATCCTCCTTTAGCCGGAGACCTTCTTTCTCAAAACCTCCAAATTATATCCCCAACAAATCACAAACTCCATTCATTCATCCAAGTGTTCCATTCCTCCTTAGCCTTCAAAACCTCCTCAATCACAACCTCCTCAACTCTAAAGGTAAAACAACCAATGAAGGACAATGTATATAACCCACTGTCATCAATATTGCCCAACACTCCCACAGCCTCTCTTTGCTTTAGGAGTAGATACCTTTGACCAGAAATCATCATCAAACCACAACTCTTCGAACTGCACCTCACTATTTGACTGAAGTACCATATAACCCTCCCATCTTGAAGACCTTACCCTCTTGCAAAACCTCAATTCCCACATCCCCCTTGACTTACACCACCGCCACCCCACTCCAATCAGCTTCAACTAAGGCCCACCACTTTCTTTATCGGTAACAATAGAACTCAGGTTCACCATTTGTTACTACTAAAATTTGGTTCAAACCCTCATTAACAAATTGTTGTGAAGAGGTCAGAGATTTAGATGACCCTAACCTAAACCACCCTTCCATCTCAAGAAGTTGCAGGCCACCTCCTCTGACTATGCGTCTCCCTCCTTACCTTTCTTTTATCAATGGGCTTTTTGCCTTTATCCAACTAAAGGCCAACTTGCTTGGAAAGAACCCAACTCTAAACCGCCAAGGCCCAAATGGAAATTAGGCCTCCCATCTTTAGAGTCATCAAAGCCCCTCCCAAAGACACAAGGCCTAAGAGAAGACGTTGATCAAGACCATGGAAAACCAAACTCAACCCAATTGCATGATTTCCCCAAACCCGATTCCTCATATGTACACCACGTGGCCTCTTCCCATCTACATCCCATCTACATCCCATGATTTCCCCAAACCCGATTCCTCATATGTACACCACGTGGCCTCTTCCCATCTACATCCCATGAAAAACACCCATCTATAAACCACTCCTTTACAATTCAAATCTGACCTCCACATTTCCCACCCTTCTCTGTAACCCAAATGTCATGAACACACGCCTTCAACAAATAAGCTACACGAACCATTGCCAATCATTCGACCAATCATGAAACCCTTCCCCATCCTTCATTACAAAGTTGTTGATTCTAAACCACACTACCACCAGTCCCCTCCTCGTGCTTTCCCTTCACCTAAGAGGTAGGGCCCTCCATCTTCTCAAGTTTCGTTGATGTCGCCAACCCTGCACCAAACCAAACTACGGCCCCCATAACAACCTTATCCAACCAATCCAAGATTACCCTATCCTTCTTCACTAACACAATGAACTCCTTGGAGCGAACCATCAAACACACGGCAAAGAACTCAATAGCTTAATTGTCAAAGTAACCTCCTCAGCTTCTACTACCCCAATGTCAGGTCTACAACCTCTTTGTGGCTCCTCTTCAAACCATTGTCATCTAGAAAGTAGGTCTCAACTTGGATTCCCCCCCCCCCCCCCCCCAAACAAAAAAAAAAAATTAAATAATAAATAAAAAAATCCCCATTTGAAACTCGGTAAAAACCTCCCTCCTTGGAGGCCAATGTGATGCATCCTTTAATTTCTTACCCAACCAGACCATTTATAACCCAGCCACTGGAGAGTTTTGGGAAAAGCCTCTTCCTCGCTCCACCACAACCAAAGTTCTCACCAGTCCCCTCCTCATCCTACAACCATGGGTATCATCACCATTGATTTTAGGATAAATAGTGACTAATGCATTCCTTATTATTGGATAACTTGATATAGGGGGTGTTTGGGACGGGCTAAAATAGCCAATAAAACAAAACACCCCATCACATCAATCTCTCTATTTTTTTACACGTCTTTTCGTAAAAAACCAAATAGCCAACTAAAATAGTCTATTCCCAAGCAAGGCCATACATTGATAGGCCTATTTCCTAACAACTTAAGCTTTTGACAGGATTAGTATCTTAACACAATATCAGAACTAGGTTTTAGGAAGTTTTAGGTTAAACTGTTTGCATATGTCCCCATTTGCACTATGCTTTCTCTCTATGTATGTATGTTTGCGTCTTCAAATACATGAGAGGTTGCACATGAAGGCAGGTGTCGGATATACATTATTGGACTCATTTCCATATAGCTTAAGCTTTTGGGACAATTGGGTGCCTTAACACTTAACAAGTGGTTGGCACATTTGTGATCGTGACTGAATCGTAGTTTAAAAAAAAAATCATAAATTTTCACTTTCAAGCTTTCCCATGTCCTAAACATTAATTCTCCTTCACAATATACCTAGCCACACCCAAATCGATTATATTATGTTCTCAAAAGCCTACTCTCTTTAGTGTAAATGTTCTGTGTCATATTAGCCTTTCTGCCTAACTAAAATCCACATGAAATACATGAACATAAGCTCCTACAATGATGTACTTTTAGCCACTTTGTAATCCATTAGGAATGTTCTCTAACATTACATTGTTTTCAAGGATGACAATGTTGTTAGGTAACAAGTTAACAAAAACAAGTTAGGACTTTATTACAAATATGAGCCTCTAACCTGTACATGTGAACATCGGCGTTTGGGTGGTCAAGTCCCACAATCGGACAGTGGTGTCACCTGAACCACTTGCCAACTGTCTACCATCAGGACTAAATGCAACTGAAAGTACAGCTTCTGTGTGACCTGTAGTAACAAAACTATTAGTAAAAAGGAGAAAAGACAATGGACAGAATTGTTATGTAGTTAGCATAAGAATAGAACTAAACTATCATCACATATTAAATTTGGTAAACCACAATATTCATAACATTAGAATAAAAAATATTGATATAGAAGATTAAGCATGGTAAAGCAATTTTATGATAAAATCCTCAAGGGGACACCCCACAGCTATGGATTGGTCACTCCCCAAGTAAAAGCCTCAGGTTTAAGTCTTCTTAACAATGTAAAAGTATATTTCCACGAGGCATATAACAAGACACCTTTTTAAATAAGTTGTATTCAAATCAATATTTTTAAATTAAAAAAAAAAAAATTACTGCAGTAGATCCACATTGTATGAAAGAACAGAAAATATTTTCTCACTCTTGCAGAGCTTTCGTAAAGGAACACTTTTATTTCCTTTGTGAATGCTACGCTGTCCAACTGCAAAGCAATAAAGGCTCCAAACAAAATGGAACTCTTCCAACAAAATTTTCTATCCACCTTTTAGCTAGTGCAATGCCAATGATGACTTGTAGTTCTTTTTGTCTATAAAACTTTCTACATAATAGATAAATAGATAGAATATTCTAGCCCCTCGCTATTTGCACACAAATTCTAGTTACTGTTTTGCCAAACCCTTTTGGAACTGCTCTTGGCTTAAGTAGGTATGACACTCATGTTTGGGCTTCGGTAAGCTTTGTAATTAGTCATGATATACTTGTGGATTTGTTGAGTCCTACAAATCACGGAAACGGACACGTGACACAACACAGATATGCCAACATGAAAATTTTCAAAAAATGTAAGACACGACACATGGCAGACACATGCAAATTATATAATTGTATATATACATTTTTTTTTTTTTTGGTGACATAGATTTATAATATCAAATATATAAGTATAAATAATAATTATGTCATATATATGAATATTAAAGTCAAAGATAATAATTTTTTGAAGTCTAAAGAAGAAAAATAAGTATATTTTTTTTTATCATGGGATTCCAAGTTAGTTTATTCCTTAGTAGCAAGAATCGTGGAAGGGACTCACATTTCTAGGGAAGAAGCGCAATTTTGTGCTTCTGAGGAAGAATCGTATAAGAATTGCACTTCTGATGCGAGAGAAACGCGATCTCGATATCTCGATCTCCCTGTCTCTCTCGATCTTCTTCTCTCTCACAATCTCTATCTCGATCTCCTTTTCTCTCTCGATCTCTCTATCTCTCGATCGTGTTATGCGTGTGTAAGAGAAGAGAATAGAGTCTCCATCGTGTTGTGTTGTGTTGTGTTGCAGCCGCTATTCTCATAGGAGAGAAGAGGAGAGTGAGAGTTTGACTGACTGGTTTGTATACTAAACCCTAATGGGCTGGACCCAAATAAATAAATAAAAAGTTTGGGCCTATATACAAACTTTGTTCAACAATAAAAAATTAAGCGTTTTAGTTGGGATAACTTTTTCTATGTAAATTAAAAATAATACATAAGCACTCCCAACCTACGACTCTTCTAAGTAGCCACGCTCCCGCTCCCGTTTCGTGCAACTAAACTTGTAAACTTGCAATATGTTTCATGTTTGTATAGTCTTGGGAAGTGTCTGACGAGTGACATGTCCTGTCGTGTCAATGTCTGACACAACATGTTACTTTCTTAGATTGTCCGCACTTCACATGTCCATGGTATTTCTCATTAAATTTTTCCTCGAATATCGTTGTCTCTCTCTCTCCCTCTCTATCTCTATGTGACTAGTATTTCCTCGTTTATTTCATTGGATAAATCTCCTTTTTTTTAATTAATCTAAAGATCCATGTTCAGCTTTGAAATTGAAGAAGTACAAATGCTATTCTACCTCACGAACAAAAAAATTACCTGCAATTGTTGCAGTACAACGACTAACCGGACGAATTCGAAAAACTGCTTGAGGTTGATAAACTATTGTCAGTACCTTCTCCACAGAAACTGCATAAATAGTCAGTAAAAAAATTAATAAAACCTCATATTAATCATGTAGGAATCCAAAATTTATTAAAATTTATGACCAGATCATTGTAGATGCTAGAAAGTCACCATTTTTAATTTATTTCACCAACCTTTGTTTTTCTTTAAATATGATCCAAGTTGCACAACAAGCTCTTGGTCTGATACATAGAAAGCATAAGGTAACTTTTCCTCCTGCACAAACCAAAAGCTAAAAGTTTATTACTGGTCAGTTCATAGAAAGCATAATCATCTCCAAATCCTCAAATATAGGGCAAAAGGTTATTCTAAATAGCTCCATTAAAAATCCTGAAAACCAAATTGTTCATTTGGTACAAACTTCTAAAGATGAACATTTTAATGACACTTACAAGAATCAAATCCATTGCCAGAAATGGGCTGTATAGGGTAAATGGGGGTTGTCACCACCACTTATGGCAGAGGATCATATCTAAAAATTTGCCAATTCATGCAGTATTATCATTTAATTGTTATGCAGCCAATTTCAGTAATGAAAGATTTCCCAATAATTAATTTGCATCAGTGATACGAAGAAACAAATAAATATAAATAAATAATTGAAACAATCAAGTTCCACACATCAACCAAACAAGTACCGCATTGAGCATATATTTTGCAACCAACCACTTCAACAAACTATAATATATTTTGGAACCTGCACCTATATGAACAAACCAGAATGATCTCGTCATGCTTATTTTCGCTCTATTTGTGTCCACACTAGGATCATGGTTTGCAGTCAAACTTGGAAATGAATTCACTAATGATCTCATCATGCTTATTTTCGCTCTGTTTGTGTCCACACTAGGATTTTGGTTTGCAGTCAAACTTGGAAATGAATTCACTAATGAAATCAAAACCAGAGTATATTCCACCACATATTAACAAAATTCAACCAAAATAAGGGAAAATCTACATTCGTAATCTCAAAGGACATTTTCCCTTCTTCTTCTTTTCTAAGGGTGTACTTGGCGAAACTTTGGTCAAAAGAGTTCATGAATCCAATGTAATTTAACCAATTATATTTATAAAAAAAAAAATAATGAGCTAAGTTAACTGATTTCACATTTCCGACCCAATAAAAAAAAGTATCCAGAAATAGCTTTCAAAAGCAATAAAAGCACTTCTCGCATTAACGGCCCATTTGGCAGTCCCAGAAAAAGCAAATTTATCCCAAAAAATGCACGAGCGCACACACACAAAATGATAATTCAAAACAAAATTTGCCTGTTTCTTTTTAACCATTGTAATGATTCAAATTAGTAAATTTTGAATTAGTTAATCCAAACAAAATAATTCAATATGCCATAAAAAATCAAAAAAATTAAAAATTAAAAACTACCCGACTATCATTAGGCCTCGTTTGGCATTGCTTGTTTTAGCCTAAAAGTGAAAAAGCTACTTAAAAACTAAAAAGCCTACAACATATATCAAAAATTAAAATTTCATTCTCTCTCTACTTTTTACGGATCTTTCTTTTTTTTTTTCTTTTTTTTTTTTTTGTAAAAAGAGTAAAAAGTAATACTAATTTTCCCAAACATAAAGTCATCCCAAAAAAATACTAAAAAAAGCCTATTTCCAAACGAGGGCTTAATAAGTAGTTTTTCTAAATTTCTGCTCAGAAGCGAAATTTTAAACCCCAAAAAAAAAATTACTTATGTGAAAGCAAAAACACTTGCTGTAGAGTAGAAAAAAGGAAGAGCTTACGTTGTTGAGGAGCTTATTGACCATTATTTGAAGCTCTTTAGGACCGGCACTCTGAGGGAGGTACATCGCAACACCCAATGGATTTCCCTCTGGGTCCGTTAATTGGCACATCACGTTGCTGTTGCTGTTGCTGTTGCCGTTCATCTCTCCCTGTTCTTCTTCGACTACCTCCATTGCTGCCATCTCCCTACAGGATCTGGTAACCTAAAACGGCACCTTCTTGTCGGGGGGCTTCACGCCTTCAACTTCTGCAAATGTGGAAGCAAATAAACGATTAGGGGTTCTAGGGTTTTAGCAGGGGATTTGGGTTTCGATCTTCTGTGTCGCTAGAACACGCCCATTATTTGAGGCTTTCCCATATTAAGCTTAATTTTTATCTTAATTTTCAAACTAGTCCTACTTTGGACGGAATTCTTAAATTAGGCTAAAACGTTATTACAAATCGCGCTTTCATTGATGTGATAAATAGTGAAAGCGCTATTCAAAACCACACTTTTAATTACGAAAGTGTCGTTGCAAATCGCGTTTTATGTGTAAATTTTTTTCCTAAATAAAACGCTGTTTGAAATAGCGATTTCTCTATATGTAATTTTTTGTGATGAAAACGCTATTAAGAATAGCGCTTTATGTGTATGTAATTTTTTTTGAGGAAAACGCTATTTGGAATATCGCTTTCTGTGTATGCAAATTTTTGTGAGTAAAATGCTATTTGGAATAGCGCTTTTACTGCTGATCGCGTGGATTGAAACCTCGATTTCACTTTTCATTTATTTATATATTTATTTTTTTAAAATATTTTGTTTTTTTCCCTGTTCTCATTGTTTTGGTGATAATGTAATTCATAAAAAAAAAATTGCTTTACTAAAGCCATTGTCATGTTGAAATTTTTTTTTTCCTTTTATCTTTGTTTTGGCTTACAAGGTGTAATTCAGAAATTTTACATAATATGGGAAAAATCTCTTCTTTTCATATACTAATTTCTATTACATCATATGAGAAAAGCCTATTCTTTACATATTAATTTTACATAATATTTTTAACTAATTACCAAACATTTGGAAATTAAGCCAATTTATATATCATTTAAATTTTTATGGGAAAAGCCTCTTTTCATATATTAATTTTACATAATATTTTTCATATCTATAATTTTAAAATAATGTTCATTTAGATATTATTAAGCCAATCATGCCTCTTCTTTATATATTAATTTTACATAATATTTTTAACTAATTACCAAACATTTGGGAATTAAGCCAATTTATATACCATTTAAATTTTTATGGGAAAAGCCTATTTTCATATATTAATTTTACATAATATTTTTCATATATATAATTTTAAAATAATGTTCATTTAGATATTATTAAGCCAATCATGTTCATTTACAAAATTCATGCTTTCACTGTTTACTACAGTAAGCATGGATTGAAACCACACTTTCACTGTTCATTTAAATTATATTTAATTTTTTATTGTAAATTTTTTTTTCCTGTTGTCATTGTTTTGATGTTAATGTAATTCATAAATTTTTGTTGGCTTTACTGAAGCCGTTCTCATGTTAATTTTTTTGTCTTTACTAAAACCGTTTTCATGTAAATTTTTTTTGTTTATTGTTTGTTTTAGGTTAGAAGGTGATAATGTAATTAATAATTTCTTTTTTTGCTTTACTAAAGCCGTTTTCATGTAAATTTTATTTTTTTCTTTTGTCTTTCTTTTGGGTTAGAAGGTGTTATTCAGAAAATTATTTTGGCCACCGCGAGAACTCCTAAAATAAATTTTGTCAAGATTTTTGTAATAAAACTTAATACATAATATACGAAATTACTAATTTACTAAATACCCATACAAGCATGAAAACAACATAACTGAAGTTGCAAATGTAATAGTTTTCAGTTACATAGGTAGTACAGACATAAGTCTCCCACAAAAATACATTCTGCACACTATGAACTGAACACACATTACATACATCCTAGACACCCTGAACTGAACACACAATACATAAACATAACAGTTAGACAGAGAAACACCTAATTCATGACCTAATATTGCATATTAATAGCCGCAACATTTGACAGACACAATACATAAACATAAACATAACATAACAGTTATACTTAGTCTAACACAGACATTACATATTAATGCATGACCTAATATTGCCGAAGTGTAGACATTAACACCTAATTCGCGCTTAAATCGGCAGGTGGCTCAGAGTCTGAATAATCCGAAAGCTCAGCGTCAGAGACAAGTTCAGGATCCTCCATGATACCCTTGATAGCCGCAACATTTGGTTTTGTTTTGTTCTTCTGGGCATCCTTCTTAACTATGTATAGCTGCATATCGCGAGCTAACCTACGGCGCATTTGAGAAATCTCACGTTGTATCTTTTACATAGTCGATCAACATTATCAGGATCTTCCTTTTGGATCTCAACAGAACGTGCTTTTGGCACCTTCAGTCGATTTTCCCGACATAATCTTTCCATTTGCACTCGCTCTATAAATAGTGCAGACCACTTCAGAAGTCTAGCGTCTGCTAAACCATATCCTGTTTGATTTTCTGATGGATCCATACATGAACCTCCTTGAACTGGATAATACTTGGGCATCAAAAAATGTCGCTTCCCAAACCTATCACGATAACTACAAGCATAATCTAAAACAGGTATTCCCACTCCCTCCCATGAATCGTCTTCAGCATCGCCACGTCCTCTTCCCCCTCCTCGTCGTGAACTGTTACTCCTTTGCAAGTTCCTACCACCTCTGCGATTCCCACTCCCTCCCATGATCCATGTAGCCATGCTAATTTTTTAAAACAAATGAATGATAATTTCATAGGGTGAAATGAGTTGTAAGGTTGTGTCTTCACCTTTAGTCGTTTATATAGTTGGCTATGAACGGCTTTAGAAAGATACCTCTGCATGACAATCCCACATATATGAACAAGGTATGAGCTGTCACCAGACTGAAAAAACAGAGAAAAGCAAATATTGTGTACGAAGTCATGTGACTTAAGAATCCATCTGCATATACGGACAAAATAAGGGCATGCTGACTGTAAGGTAAATCAGTGAATTCACTGTTGCCATGTGACTTTCTGAATTGAGAATCCCACATATATCAATAAGAGATGAGTTGTCACTGTAATAAAAAAATTGAGCAAAAAATTGAGAAAACCAAAGCCTGTGCACCAAGTCACATGACTTGACAATCCATCTGCATATACGGACAAAATAAGGGCATGCTCACTGTAAGGTAAATCAGTGAATTCGCTGTTGCCATGTGACTTTCTGAATTAAGAATCCCACATATATTAAGTAGAGATGAGTTGTCACTGTAATAAAAAAATCGAGCAAAAAATCGAGAAAACCAAAGCCTGTGCACCAAGTCACATGACTTGACAATCCATTTACATATACGGACAAAATAAGGGCGTGCTCACTGTAAGGTAAATCAGTGAATTCACTGTTGCCATGTGACTTTTTGAATTGAGAATCCCATACATTGGGAGATCTACCCGGCGCTTTTTCTGAAGGCATGGCTGGGGAAAATCTCACGCAGATGGCGAGAAAGAGAAATGTCGAGCGAATGGCCGCCCGAAAGAAAGCTGAGGCCGCTCATTCTGAGCCTGCCCCGGTTGAATATTTACAACCGGTTACTGGAGAAGAAACGACTCAAGTTGTTGTGGCCAAGACGGAGGAGGCTGAACAGCAGGTTATGGAAGAACGGCTGGTTTCAAAAGAGCGAGACGAAAAACGTACCACCGAGGGAGAGGCCGGCTCAGAGAATAGCCCTGTTGACAAACGGCCTCGCTTAGAGGAGTCCGATGTGGTTGTGACTTTCGTTGTTTAACCAAAGATAAAAAACACGCCAATCTCCTTTAACGTATCTGTCATAAAGGATCCAGCCGTGGCATTGAGCTTGGCCGCTTCAGTTTCGCTACCAACTGACAAGGCCACCTTTCGAGAAGAGCCGGATTTGGTAGCTATAGCGTTCACTGCCCAGTCGGCCCTTCTGGTATGTATACGATATTTTCTTTTTTGCTCGTTTGGTTTGGTTTGGATACGATATTACTTGGTGTGGTGATCCAAACTTGTTTTGCAGACGGTTGGAAGGATAGCCGAACTAGGCCGCCGGCAGCGTGATGCCATTGAAAGAATTAGCCGCTTAAAGTCTGAAGCAAAAGGTGAAAGGAGCAGGGCCGAGTTCGAGGCGATGAGAGCCGCAATGGAAAGTGCTCGAGCCGAAGCTGAAAATGAGAGGGCTCGGACTGCTGACCAACTCATATCCGAAGCCAAGGATAGGGCGAACGCGAGCGAAGAATCGCTCAAGTTAGCCTAAGAGGCGCTTGCCAAGGCAGAGGCCGAGTTAGAAGAATTGAAGGCGGCCAAGGAAAAAGCTGAATCTGAAGCTTCTACGGCGCTAGAGGCTGGAAAGAGCGCCGCCTTGAAGGAATACGTAGATGAGGTCCCCAAATTCGAGAATCGGGGATTCAAACATGGGTGGCTCAAAGCCCTTGCTGCCGCTGGAGTTACATTGGCCTTGCTAATTCCATACGAGCAAGTGGACGTTGAGCCACTTGAGTCTGATCCCGAGGATTGATCTGGGGGACATTCTAGTTTTATTAAGTATCTTCAATTTCAATGTACGTTTTTGTTTAATGGATTCTTGTTAGTTCAAGGTAATTTTCATGTATAAATTAGTTACCATCTGCGCTCAATTTATTAATGAAAATTTCCTTCCCGTTTCACTATTACTTGTACGCAGTTTTTTATATTAATGAAGAGTTTTGCTTTCTAACTATTGATTGGATAACAGTGTAATCTTGGCAATTATATTAGTTTAACTTTAATTTATCCGAACAAGTAAATCGACTCTTGGTGCCGAATAGGACTAGTAAATCGATTCATGAAGCGACTGCGGCACTCAAGCCAAATAGATTGATGAATCTGCCCTTGCCCCAGCTGGTTCATGAATTTGCCCTTGCCCCAGCTGGTTCGTGAACATTAAACGCCGAATAACACGAACTTATGAATATTGATGAGTCGATTCATGAAGCGGCTGCGGCACTCTCTCTTGGTGCCGAATAGGACTAGTAAATCGATTCATAAAGCGGCTGCAGCACTCAAGCCGAATAGATTGATGAATCTGCCCTTGCCCTAGCTGGTTCGTGAACATTAAACGCCGAATAACACGAACTTATGAATATTGATGAGTCGATTCATGAAACGGCTGCGGCACTCTCTCTTGGTGCCGAATAGGACTAGTAAATCGATTCATGAAGCGGCTGTGACACTCAAGCCGAATAGATTGATGAATCTGCCATTGCCCCAACTGGTTCATGAATTTGCCCTTGCCCCAGCTGGTTCGTGAACATTAAATGCCGAATAAAACGAACTTATGAATATTGATGAGTCGAGTCATGAAACGGCCGCGGCACTCTTTCATAAGTAAATCGATTCATGAAGCGGCTGCGGCACTCAAGCCGAATAGATTGATGACTCTGCCCTTGCCCCAGCTGGTTCATGAATTTGCCCTTGCGGAAGTTAAGACTGCCGGATAACAGTGTTTGATGGGGGCACATGACTCGGTCGGCGCCAGGCTGTTGAGGTTTCGATATTAATGAGATTGCCTTGGAGGCGCTGCCCTTGTAGGGAACAAATGAATGAAGGTCCTATTTATGTGCTCAGTGAGCAACTCAGTCCAGGTCTTTGATGAAGAGTAAACGAGCACGAATGTCGAATAGACTCTTCTTTAACAGCAAAGGGGAAGCGAGGACGATAGCTGAGTTGGGAGGAGACATGAATCGAAGTGGCAAATCTTCGCGCGCGAGAGGTAGGATTTCGAGGGATTGGGAGAGACGTCAATCTCCTCGTCGTCGAAGTAGGTCGCCTAGGAAGGACAAGGAACCACAGGGCAAATCCCCGCAACCCCGTTCTGGAAGGGAGCCCAACGCGAACCCACGCCCATTGAGTTTTGCAATCTTCGTAGGGAATGTTTGCTCCACAAATGCGGACTCGATCGTTCGAGATCCAAATGTGGCAGTCAAGTTTGCTCGATAGATTTTTCCTCCCGAGATCCAGCAGTCGATGGTAGGTCGGCAGGACTTCGAAATGTTTCGTGAAGGCATTCACAGTGCGGTGAACGGGCTCTACACCGCCTACGAAATCGGCACGTGTCTCCGTGCTGCCTGCCAAGAAATAGAGAAGAGGGATGAACGCATCCGAAGCTTGGAGGCTCGCGCGGAAGCGGTTGATCGTGAGCTAAGGAAGGTCAACGCCGTTCAGGCACAACCCGTCGGACAGGCTAACCCAATCGTGGAAGAAAGGGTCACCTAGCGGCTTATCAGCACCGCGCTCGCCGACCGCGATACAGCGAGCATGTTTGCAATGGAGTTCGCGAAGGGGAGGGCCTATGAAAAAGGCTTCCACGAAGGCCAGAAAGTAGGGATACAAAAGACCAAGGAAAAGCTCGCCGAGGAAGTTTGCCGATGCGAAAGTCGTGGATTTAAGCATGGTTGGATCAAAGCGCTTCAGGCCGAGGAAGCTCTCCAAGCAGCGGGCGTCGATTCGGCATTGCCACTGTACCAACGAAACCATTTTCTGTTTTCCGCCTTTGAAGTCGAGAAGAGTGAGGATGAGGGCGACACCGTATAAAAACACTCAATGTAATGTTCGAACGTAGATCGCGTTCATAACTATGTAATTATTGCCTTATTGAATAAAACATCCTATTTTAAATGTTTCGTTGTAATTTGCATTCGGCACACACACGTGTTTGCATGTGTTTCATTATATAAACATTGACCGGCCCGAGTCAACTAGGCATTTTAATTCTGAACGGTAATATGCTGGCTTGTCATGAGCACTCTTCATTAAATATATATTTGGCATACGTGTCACGCACGGTCAATTGTGCCGATGAGGCTCCGAATTCGAAGGCTCTTATCGGCCAAAAGGCGTCAAGCGCCGATGAGGCTCCGAATTCGAAGGCTTAACCGACCCAAAGGTGTCATGCACCAGGGGCTCCGAATCCGGAGTCAGTCAGCCCATCTATAATTGTCGTTTATATAATTAGGCCATCTTAACCCCAAAAAAGTAAAAAAATAGTACATGGAGTGGCTGTGGCCAATATTGATCGGTGTTTGTCTTTTGGAGTTCAGGGTTAATGAAATCGCCTCGGGGTCGCTACAAGGATTGGAAATAAATCGCCTCGGATTTTTCGCGCCAGTAACTTCGCTTACTGTGTTTAGACTCGATTTAAAACAATTTTGTTACGGGGGGTTAGATGAGTGTCAAATGGAGTTTTCTTCAGCAGCAGAGGAGAAGTTCAAACTTTGGCTGAGCTTGACACTGCAATGAATCGCAGCAGAGAAACCACTCGCGCAAGAGGTAATGCGTTCAAAAAATGGGAGAAACGTCAGCCTCTAAGTCGTCGAAGCAGATCACCTCGAAGGGAGAAACAGCAGCGGGGAAGTTCTCCGCAACCGCGACCGAGAAATGAGACCGACATAGCGCCGCGATCGTTGAGTATTACTGTTTTCGTGGGGAATTCTTTTCTTGTCCTGGATCTTGGCCTTGACGTTGTCTACGGTGTCAAAGCTCTCCACCTCGAGGGTGATTGTCTCGCCGGTGTGAACATCGTGGATTCAAGCGTGGTCAAATCAAAGCATTTCAAGCTGCGGATGCTCTCCAAGCAAAGGGCGTTGATTCGGCGCTGCCGCTGTACTAACGCGACGCCGTATGAGAATAGATATTATAATGCTTCGAATGCGGATTGCGTTTTTGTAATTATTGTTTAATCAAATAAAATGTTTTATTTTAAAAGTTTATCTCATTCTGAATTTTTATATGTTTAATTAAGCATCTTATTTTGAATGCTGGCACATTTTGTCTTGTTCATGCGGTAGTACCTACATATCCCTGCCTTGTTGTGTAAATGTTTTCATTATGGAGGGTGCTCCGAATTCGGAATATTACTCAGCCCTTGAGCGTCGCCCGGTGGCACTATTTGGTCAGCCGAATTTGGAGGCTCTATTGGCCAAATATGTCGTGTGCCGGAGAGGCTCCGAATCCGAAGGCTTTTTGGCCAATCGTGATATCTACGAAGGGTGCTCCGAATTCGGAGGCTTTTTCGGCCCAAAGGCGTCATGCGCCGATGGGGCTTCGAATCCGGAGGCTTTTCCGGGCCAAAGATGTCATTCGTCGATGGGGCTCCAAATCCGGAGGCTTTTCGGCCAATCGTGATATCCACGAAGGGCGCTCCGAATCCAGAGGCTTTTTCGGTCCAAAGGCGTCATGCGCCGATGGGGCTCCGAATCCAGAGGCTTTTTCGGGCCAAAGACGTCATGCGCCGATGGGGCTCCGAATCCTGAGGCTTTTTGGCTAATCGTGATATCTACGAAGGGCGCTCTGAATCTGGAGGCTTTTTCGGCCCAAAGGCGTCATGCGCCAATGGGGCTCCGAATCCGGAGGCTTTTTCGTTGGAGTAATATTTAAATAAGAATCCACCTGTTCAACAAGAATCCTTCCATTACAAAGGTGGAATGTGTACATGGCGAATCATTTAGAACTAGGATCATCCCCCATAAGTCGGGTTCAATCACAAAATTTTCGCAAGTGCGTCGAGTTCCAGGACCGTGGCACACTCCTTCCTGACATATTCTTGTCATCCGGAAGTACCTTCAGGATCAACGCTCGCAGCGTGTAGCGCCGCAGCTGAACGCGTTGATTATATGACTTGGCAAGCTGCTGCTAGTATCGCCTAGGGCTTCCGCGACTTTTCGCTAGGGAGCCATCCGACATTCAAGCTGTTTCGAGTCGGCACTTCAGAAAGGAGATAACATGCTTGTGTAGATTGCTGGGAACCACATATTTGCTCAATGCCGTGCTCGGTTGGGAAGCGTAGCAGCTGATGATAGGTGCTTGGCATGTCTTGAATAGTATGCAGCCAAGTTCGCCCCATGATGAGATTATATGGCGAAGGGAGCTTGACGACCAAGAATTCCACGTCCACTGTTTGGGAGCCCGCTCGAACGGGTAGTGTAATTTTCCCCAACGGGTACTATGGATTTGCATTGAAGCCGAATAATGGACGAGGAGCCGGAGATAGGTCTGATTCGTTGAAGTCGAGTTTGATAAAGGTCTCATAATACATAACCTCCGAAGTGCTCCCCTGGTCTATGAGGACGCGTTCAACGGTAAATCGGTTTACGTGTAGCTCAATGACCAATGGATCAATATGGGGGAGTGTTATGCCGATAAGATCGGAATCGTCGAAGATAATGCTCGGAGCTTCGTGGGACCGTTTCGTTGGTGCGCGTTGCTTCTGGGGGGCTGACTGAATTGCGTGTATGGTAAGTGGCGTTGGAAGGCTATATATCATATGAATGACGCCGAGCGGAGGCGAATCCTGCCGGAGGGCAACTGTTTTGATTGCGCTCTTTCGGACATGTTGCTGGAGCCGACCATCTTGCACCAATTCCTCAAGGTGGTCTTTCAAAGCATAGCAACTGTCCGTATCATGACCGTGATCTTTGTGATATCACACCGCCTGTCTCGCCTTCTCGTGTCAGGAGGTCCCACCATTTTGGACGGCCATTTGAAGAACAGAAGATGTTGGATTTTGGACATGACCGAGCTAATTGGTTCTGACAGCTCCATATATTTCTTGTCGGCACGCTTTGTGCGCCTACTATCAACTTGCAGTTGCTCATTTGCTCGGTGTGAGCATTGATCGCTTGATGGCGAGAATCCCGCTTCTTGTCTCGTTTGGCCCGCTGTCGTAGTTCAGGGCTCTGAGGTGGTACGGAACTTATTGGCTGAACAATTTCAAGGGGGGCCATTTTGCTGGCCATGTGTCCGGCTTTAACCCACAGGCGTTATCTTCCACTTTGCAGTATTCCTCTACTTTCTTCATCAACCCCCAGACTGTTTTGGGGGGTCTTCTAGTCAAGGAGCTGCGGAGGGCACTATCTGGATGTAATCCCATTTTGAAGGCGGTGATGGCCATGGAATTGCTGCAAGCGTCATCAACAAGATTAAAGCATTCCCAATATCGCGCCGAATATGCTCTTAGTGTTTCTCCTAGCAGGATTTGCATTGCCCAGAGAGAGTCGGCTTGTTTCGGCTGGACCTCGTTGGTGATGAATCTGGCCCTGAAGGACTTCTGTAATTGGTGGAAGGTTTTGATCGAAGCCGGCTCCAGTTTATAATACCACCTGACAACCAACGGTCCCAAACTGCTGGGAAATATTCGGCACATAAGGGCCTCGTCGTCTGCATGCAATGTCATGGCTTGCTTGTAGTGGTGGATGTGATCAGTGGGGTCTGATTTTCCATCATAGAGAGTGAATGACAAAGCTTTAAACTTTTTGGGTAAGATCGCCCTTGCGATCCGTCGCACAAAGGGATCATGCTTGTCCTCGTCATCTGAACTGTTTCTTCTGCACTTATGCCTTATACGTGAGCCCTCTTCAGAGGAAGTGGAAGTTTCAGGTCGTCTTTTCTTTTTGGGCTCCGGGGATAATGAGTCGGAGTCGCTGTCGGAGTCGCTATCAGTGTCTTGTTGCCGGGCTCGAGGTTGTTGTAGACACCCCATTTTTGACCGCCCTCGAGACTTGGGCGTTACTGATGGTTTGCTCGGTGATGAAAGGTGTGCAGGGCACAGGTCCTGTTTCTTCGGCAAGGAGAGAGGCCAATCTCAACTTCACACCCCATTTTGAACCAAAATTATTTTGGATGGTTTTGAGACCTTAAAACCCTCTCTTTCAAAACATTTTTGAAATAAAATTCCCACGATGTTCCGACGCTCGCGTTTCGGTAAATGGTGCGCTTTTCTGTAAACCGAGCAAGGACAAAGTGGAGATGAATGAAAGAGAGATGAAATCTTTGAAAAATCTTTCAAAACACCTTACTTCGGGGTTTGAAGTTGAAGAGAAGAGGAGAAGAGGGGAGAAAACAAGTTGGAGAAGAGGTTCGGCATGAATCCGGGTAGAAGAGAGTTGAGCAGTCCTCGCTAAATCAAGCTCATCTATCTATACACTTGGAGTTAAGCTATGAGGCCATAACCATTGGAAATAAGACTTCCGGGGCTTCATTTTTCATACAAGAATCTCTTAAACCCGAGTCCGGATGGCGGAGATATGATTGGTTGAAGTTGGGCATCATCCCGGTTGGACCGAAACTGAGCAACCTTCACCAAAACAAGCATAACTTTTTCCACAGGAGGAATTTTAATGCAAGGTTTGCGGCATTGGAAAGCTTACTTCCGGGGCTTCAATTTTGACACAAGAATGACCTAAAAAGGAGTTCATATGAAGAAGTTATGCCCGTTTGAAGTTGGACTTGCAGAGCAGATTTTTCCTGCCGACCGGCCAAATAGAGTGCCGACCGGCCAGAAAAGAGTGCCGACCGGCCAAATACAGTGCCGACCGGCCAGAAAAGAGTGCCGACCGACCTTTTTTGCTAGCCGACGACCTTCCGGTGTATTCTACAGATTGAATGGATGCCAGCTGTGCCAGCTGGAATACACAGATTCTCCTCCCCATGCACGTGTGTGGCTGTTTTGCACCCTTTGCACCCCTTTGACCCCTCTTTTGTGCACCCTTTGCTCATGGCTTCTTGAGGAAGCCTTGACCCCTTGTCTTGGCTTCCTTAAGAAGCCTACCAGCTGTCCAAGCTTCTCCAATAAGCCTTGACCTCCCCTTTAGATCCCTTTGACCCTTTGAAGCTTGTTGGAGAAGCTTAGCATTGCCTATATAAGAGAGGTCCCTCCTCCATTGTTAAAGGTTGGATGTTTTAAGCAAAAAACCAGAGATATACCATATATATCTGATATACATACACACAACCCTCCATCTCTCTCCCTATCTTTCTCATTCAACCATCAAATACCCTTGTTCTTGGGCCCTTTCTTCACCAATCCATAGCACCACCACCACTACTCCATCACAGAAGCTTGGAGAAGTTTTTCAGAGGCCAAAGGTGCTGCAACTCAAGCCAAGAAGCAACAAAAAGGGTAGTCTTCAAGGGTAAGATCATTTTCCCTCTTTGGTAGCACATTCTTGTCACATTTTTCTACCCTATTTGCCTACTATTTTGGGCTCTGACCCTAACTGAAAGGGGAATTCTTTTGAGCCATTCTTCATGTTTGTTTAAGGGCTCAACCCTGTTTGAGCCCTCCATAGTGCACTTGCTTCAATACTCCTTGGTATGCCACATTTTTGCATGAAATTTCTAGCCTCTGTGTGATCTGTTTTTGAGCATAATGTAAACTGTAAGTAGGCTCATTTTGAGCCCTTATTCAACGTTGAAGAAGGGCTCAACCCTGTTTGGGACCCCTATCTTGCACTTCCTTCATAATCTCTTCTATTTACCGTAATTTTGCATGCTTTGTTAGTCTATCTTGCTTCTGTTTTTGGGCCATCATCAGAACTGGAAGGGGTCATATTTTGACCCCCTGGACATATTTCATTAAGGGTCTTTGGCTGTTTGATGCATGTTTTGTATACTTCATGTTATAGCCCTCTTGTGGCCTTAATCTTGCATTGCATTTTGAGCATGTTTGCATATTGATTTGGGGGCTGTCATATACCGTGAGTAGTCATATTTTTGGTCCCTAATCAGTGTTGTAGAAGGGACTTTTCCTGTTTGGGCTTTGCATCATACACTTGCCATGTAAATCATGCTAGCTAGTCAAAATCACATGCTAATTTAGCCAAGCATGCTAGCTTATTTTGGCTACATTTCATACATGTTTTAGCATTATTTTGGGCTGCATGAGGACTGTTTGTGGCTGTCTTCTTCATTCGAGCATCGCTTTGCCTGCTTATAGTGTATTGCATCTCACTAGCTTTAGTGCTTAAGTCCTTAACAATGCATTACATAAATGTTTGCATGCTTTGGAGTCATTTTGGAGTCATTGGGCATGCCATTTCAGATCTGAAACATGCACCATTATATGCTATGTTTCATCATTTGCCATGCCTTGTTAGAGTTGCATGTTGTATCTTAGGATAGATCCATGCATTGGACATGTTTGTGTGCATTTCGGTTACCTCATTTCATTTAATGGCCGCTGGTTTTGGCATGCTTGCGAGCTACCCATGTTAGTTTAAGTCCATCGTTGCATGTTGCTGCATGCCATGTTTGTTTACATGTTTAGGTTGCGCGCCTAGCATACATTGCTCATTTGCATGTTCATGTTGCATACTTGGCCGCCATGCCTAGGTTGCATTCCATTGAGCTTGCATCCCTTGCCTCTTGACCAATCATGATAGGGGTTGGGGCCCTTTGGTGTGGTTTGTGCTTGCATTTCATTTGATATCAAAGTTGCTAACTTGGCTTTTGGGCCATCATGCATTGAAATGCGTGATTGATGGCCTGGGGGTCGAGGGCCATGCTCCCTTGAGTCCATTGCATGATAGGGAGCATGTCCATGCATATATATGCCTAAAAATTCATGCCATGCACTGTTTGTCTGCTGCTGCTGTCAAAACTGTCTCCTGCAGGAATTTTCTGCCGATCGGCAGTATAGAGTGCCGACCAGCACTATATGGGTGGCCGATAACCTCTATAGCAGCCGGTGATCACTCTAAACAGCCGGTGGAAATTTCTTCCAGCCGGTGGTACTTTTCAGTGCGTATAGAGGCTGTTCTGGGACTTTGGTAATTTTCAGAAAGGTAGGGCAATAAAAAACAGAGGCAGCAGTGGCATGGTGCGGGTTTTTAGGCAAGTCGGACTGAAGCATACATCATTCGCGCATCCTGAGGCGGAGGCTGTGGCCATCTCTTCTTTGCATTTAATTTAATTAGATTAGAGGTCTTGTAATAATTTATTCGTTTATTTTTCTTGGACTATATTATTTATTTGGTCCCTCCGAGTGAGGGCAAATTTGTAATAAGTGTGGGTGAGTGCGGTGTATGTCTTCCAACCCTCACTTCTTTCTTCCCTTTTATTTACCTGCTTATGATGGTAGATTAGGGCATATTTATTTTAGCATACCTTATGCAACGCATGCGTGCATCCATGCATTTGTTTACATGCACCGGGCTCGGTACATCATACAAACTGCATTGTATTTCAATTTCCAAATTGAATACGTGTTACTTGTAGCACTTCACATGCCATGATTAGGATAACCGAGCCTGCCTAGATTACATCTTTGCATGTGTTGCATTAGACATTTCAGTATGCTTAGGTCCATACATGGATTTCTAATGAGCTTCTGTTTTGGCTTGGAGTACTAGGTGAGCTTTTATGCTTTAGCATCCTTGCATGTGTGTGAGTGTTGCCATAATAGCATGATTACCATGAGGCTAGCTGCTTATGTGATATAACTGCTTGAATGCCTGTGAATGGAGGTTGAATTACCTAAATTGGGACAATGCATTAAAACTGTGAGTTTTAAGCCCACTAGATAGTGGCAAAACCTTCTTTTATAAAAGCCCACTTGAGGGTGGCAAAACCTACATTTTAGCCTACTTGCGAGTAGCAAACCATTTTTAAAATAAACATAAAATGTTTTGTTCCAACTTAGGCGATTTGGTCTATACTTGTTTGCTGCGCGCATAACATAGTAATTCTAGGCTATAACCGGAATAAGAACATGTAATGTTTTCAAAATCGGATATCACGGTTAGTAGAGGCCGGTCTTCGGACCGGGCGAGAGGGGGTGCTCATAGCTGACCTTCCCCGATCGTACCCAAGCTCTCGAGCCAAGATCACTTTGGTGATGACGGACACGTGGCCTTCGGCACCGAGTCAGGGTTTCCTAAATTTCCCCATTTTTAAAATATTTAGGTGGCGACTCTGTAATCTGGCAAAGCAGTCCATGTTTGGCACTTCTTTTCAAAAATCAGTTTTTCTTCAAAACGATTTGCCAGAGTTGGACTCTTTGGTTCGAGATTAAGAACCGTGACATTTGAGTCCTTTGAACTGTAGTGAACCCAATGTGAACAGAACGGGAGTCATCCTCCCGGGGCGTTCGGGGGACGTCTACAGTTGTCAACCACCTGCTTTCAGAGGTTGTTCCGGATCTTGGCGCACAGTTTGTTTGGACTTTGCCACTTCCAAGGCCAGATCCTGACGGAGACGCTCGTTCTCAGCGATTATGTTCTCCAACCTTTGCTCGTTTTTTGCTTTGCCTGTTCCATGATTGCTTGCATTGCTTCATGCTCTGGAGTCGAAGGTGAGGCGAAGTTCAAAGCGCGTCTTGTAAGGATAAGCTCCGGTCCATGCATGTTTGTTGGAGTGAGGTCGTCTATCTGCGTGGTTTCATCAGTGACTATTGGAGGGTCCTCCGTCACGCCCGCCATGGATATGCTTGAGTATTCCCACAGACGACGCCAATTGTAGGGATGTGGTTTGGAAATACTCTTCCGACCCTAGGGGGCGCTCGAGATCCGCTGATAGTCACCTGAAAATGAATAAACACTCCGGTCGGGGGTGCCGGAATTAGCACTTTGACAGACAAGTCAGTCTCAACTCTCAAGATTACTTGTATTCTAAGTTAAGCACTACAATTCTCACATACCTTTCTTATTCTGTTGCTCCTTTATTTATACTTGTTTCCTGGGCCTCGGGGCCAGGCCCACTTTTCACTCATTATCTTCTTATTTACTCGGCTCCATAGTTCAATATCTATTTGGCCTATCTATTTTATTCGGCATTCTGATCATGCAGGATAGAGCCGAGTAATATTTGTCTTCCAGAGTACGCTTCTGATTCTTCCAATTATCCGGCTCCCACAAATGTGAAACTTCACAGTCCATTAATTATTTTTCCAATGTGTACAGAAAGTGATACGAGAGTACCATCATCGCAAAAGGAGTAAACACATTGATGCACATGCCAAAAACTACCAAGGAGAGAGATACCTACTATTCCCATTGCATCATGAGTACCACTGGACGATAGTTGTGTATGATGCTAAAGACAATTTGTGGAGGCATTGCAACTCATTGCACCCAAGGACAGGCATACATGACCCGCATATCGACCAAGCACAGGAAGTTGTAAGTGGCTATTTTTTAACACAAATATGACTTGTTCTCATGCATTAAATGACTATACACACACATATGTTTGTTGGTGCCTAATTTGAAATTCCCTACACAGAGGAAGTACATCGAGCATGTTGTGCACGTCATTAGCGAGTCATCACCGCTATGCACTAAGTTAGCAGGCCAAAATCCATCACAACCAATCATAGCAGTTGATGTCTATCCTCAGCAAGGCGATGACTCGTAAGCCTCACTACATTTTTTACAAATCCTCCATAACCATTATGCAAACATACATGTCAACTGCTAATCAAAACCATTTCACATTTACAGAGTGGACTGCGGACCTGCAGTATGTTACATCATGCGGGCGCACATATACCATGAAGAAGTTGTGGGCAGCCTCACTAGTTCAACATGGTGTGGACTACGAGATTTGTTAGTACATAGTTTTTTGAATCATAAGAAATCAGAGCTTCATTAAAACCTATAGGTGGGGGGTGCCCACCTACAAACTAACCAACACTCGATATGAATGTTAATATGGAATGCTTTGACATTTTGACACAACAACTGATTGTAAAACAGTGATACAACATCTATTAATGGGAAAAAGCCACCTGCGAATTTTGAACTACCTTTGGTGTTGTTATGTTTTACAAATGTGAATATTCACAGTTGCACCACTAATGTGAATGTTCACATTCACTTATGATATCCATACTGCGGTGTTGTTATGAGTGTAATTTATGTGATTGTTTGAACCCGATTGTTCTATAATACACAGATTTTGTGCAAGAGTGTACACTTGGTCTACATGACATCATTACAGATCACATACACGTGTGAATATTCCCATTTGTTCTTATTCATAACAATTGTGAATGGTATTCTTTTCTGCCAAATGTGAACATTCACTTATGATATTCATATGCACTAATGTTTTACAGATGTGAATGTTCACAGTTGCAACACTGATGTGAATGTTCATACTCACTTATGATATTCATACTGCTGTGTTGTGATGAGCATAATTTATGCGATGGTTTGAACCCGATTGTTCTATAGTACACATATTTTCTGCAGTAATGTCTATATGACATCATTACGAATCACATACACATGTGTGAATATTCACATTTGTTCTTGTTCTTGTTCATAACAGTTGTGAATGTTATTTTTCTCTGCCAAATGTGAATATTCGCTTATGATATTCATATGCACTAATGTTTTGCAGATGTGAATGTGCACAGTTACTATAATAATGTGAATGTTCATATTCACTTATGATATTCATAATGTCGTGTTGTAATGAGCATAATTGATGTGATTCTTGGAACCTGATTTTTCTATAATACACATACTTTGTGCAGGAATGTACACATTGTTTGCATGGCATCATTACAGATAACATAAACAGGTGTGAATATTCACATTTCTTTTCATTCATAACAGTTGTGAATGTTCACACCATGTCAATCTCTATGCATGTGGAAGTTCACATCATAGCTTATATTCATGTCAACATTGACAACAATAAGGTAAAAAAGTTCAACTCATGTGCAAGTTTTCACATAATATGATTCTTTTACGTAAGTGTGAATGTCCACATCATATATTCATCATTACAACTTTAACAAAATATCAGTTTCGTACCCAAAAAGAAAAAAAAAAAACACAAATGAAATACTAAGTTTGCCAAACCATTATTTTGCTTGCCAACACAACACAATCTTATTTCGAAAATGAATATAAGAATCCAATGTAAAACACAATGTTGAAATGAAAAATGTACATTCTATATCGGCTTCTTGCATGATTTCTGATTATGGCTCCCCAACTTCTCACATCTCCCGCACCTTATTTGCTTCAGTTTCTCACCCTTTGATGGGATCCTATTCTTTTTTGGCCTTCCGGGTGGTCTTTTCGCAGTTAGCGGGTATATAGTGAAGTCCGTGGAATCAAAAGGCGACTTCTCCATCGATGGTATAGGGAATATGGCATCCGAATAGCCTGCACGATATATCTCTACATGAAAGTAATGTTCCACACAATTATTGAGATTGTAGCGGCTCTTCTGAATGGCAATAACAGCATGGTCACATGGGAATCTGTTGATTTGCCATTTGAAACAAGAACATGTATGCCTCGCAACATCAACTGTAACAGATGGTATCGAATGAACTTCAAACACATCCTCATTAGCTTTGCTAACTTGCTAAGACCTGCAGTCATTGAACGAATCCATAAGCCTTGCTTCGAATGTAGGACAAATAAGCTTATTCCATTTGTTTGCTTGGTCACGCCGTGTAGACATTTGCCGCATCAACTGAGTACGAATTGTGTCCACCATTTGAGTGATAGGAAGATTACGTGCTTCTTTAATCCAATTATTAAATGACTCAGCCGCATTGGATGTTATCTCCCCATAACGCATGCCCCTGCACAATATCACAAACATTTTACAATACGGAATTTAACAGGTCTGAACATTCACATTGACAGATGTGAACATTAACATCATTTGCAGTGAACATTAACATCAACTTAAATGATAGACAGATGTGAACATTAACATCAACTTAAATGATAGACAGATGTGAATGTTAACAACAACAAAATATGACAGATGTCAACATTCAAATCTGTAATACATTGTATGACTGTTTGACAAATTAACAGATGTGAACATTCACATCAGTCATCATTAGCAGATGTGAACATTCACATCATTTACATTGAACACGAAACACAATTGGAAGATTGTTACCATTCTAAACTGAAAATTCACATCGCTACCATTCTAAACTTGACAAATGGAACACTTTAGGAAACTATTATTACCTGAAGTATGAATTTGCCCAGTGCTCAGGTGCCAAGTCCTTGAAAAAATTATGTGCTTGTTGTTTACCCTCCTCTTTTAATTTTGCAAGCTTTTAATGGAACCCTACCACAGTTAGCTCGTAAGGACAGTCACCCAAACTACTTATGTGATAAGCATGTTTCGTATTTAGCTAATTGGTCCTTATTATGAATGTGATTATGTGTTTGATATGATTTTGTGTGCCATCATGTGAAAATATGTGGTTTTGAATTTCTGTCTGTTCACCATAGGAATATCTGTTTGATTACCTACTTTGGAATTTAACTTGAAAGCCTTATCGGCCGTAAAAAACCGAAATTGATTGCGCCATTGTGATTGGCATAATTTTTAGAGCCTACGGTGAAATTTGATTCAGATCAGATTAAATTGATGAATTAGTGCCCAATTACTTTATTATTATTAAATTGGAGTTAGTGGGATTTGTTGTAGGCACTACACCCTCAATTCTCTCTTTAGCTTCATTTGGCTGACTTTGAACTCAAAGAAGAGAGAGGGCCGGCTGTAGAGAGAGAGAGAGGAGAGAGAGAGAGAGAGAATTGTGTAATCTTGGCTCAAGGTTTGGGGAATTTGAAGATTAAACTCTAGATTTGACCATAGATTGGAAGAATTGAGCCTTTAGGTAAGTGAATTCATGAGTTTAATGTTGTGAATTGTGAATTTAAGTTTGATTAATGGTCAAAAACATGAATTAGTTTGATTATAAGGAAATTGAGTTGTATTTGTTGAATTTAAAGTCTTAGAACACATGCATGTAAGAAATTGCCATAAATTTCCATGTTTGAGCATAAAGTATGTAATTTATGTTGAGTTTTGATTAATGACCATGTATTTGTTCATCTCTTCACTAATTAAGTTGAGGATATTGTGTATATTTCACATGCAAGTGCAAATCATGGGAGTTTGAGTCTTGCATGCTTGAATCTAGTGTGTTGGTGATGAGTTTGAGTTAATTTGAGACATGCATGTGATTAAATTGTGAAATTGAGCTTCATTGTGTTGTAATTTGGTGTTTATACCATGTTAGAATATGTATATGTGAAGTTTGTCCAAAATCATGCATTTGGAACCTTTGAACATCAAATTGAAGCTCAAGAACATGTTCTGGATTTTCCAGAATTTTGATGTCTGCTCGAGCAGGGAAACCGCCGCTAGAGTGTGAAATTTGTGTTCCCAGTGTTTTCTGCAGACATGGTGTCCGCTCGAGCGGGGGAAGTTCACGCTCAAGTGGGGAGCCATGTAGAGAGGCCTTCCGCTCGAGCGCCAGAGTTCGCGATTGAGCGTGAATTTCACATATCTAGTACTTTTGCAGGCCTCAAGGGTCCGCTCGAACGGGGACCGTGTTTTCTGAAATTTTGAAAATGTATTTTGTGTTCCGTTTTCCATTCCCTTTCACTTCTAAGTACTCTTAGGCATACATTGAGCATTGTAAATGGGTTAGAAGAATAAGAATTAAGCCTAAAGAGGAATATGTGAATTAAGAACGGATTGAATCGGTTGTGACCCATATGTGTTATGTGATGTGTAGGGTCAAGCTCCAGGGCAAATTAATTAGCCGATCACTGTGAGTAATATCTTAACAAAGATATCTGAAATATATTATTGTCCAATCGCTTACGTCCATGTAAGTTTTATAAGATTCGTTGATTTGATTGATGGACAATATTTGCTATACCGAATGAATAGGCCAGAGGCCGTTTTGACAAGAATGAATGAATGGGCCAGAGGCCGTTTTGACATGAATGAATGGCCCACAGGCCGTTTTGACACGAATGAATGGGCCAGAGGCCGTTTTGACACGAATGAATGGACCAGAGGCCGTTTTGACACGAATGAATGGGCCAGAGGCCGTTTTGACACGAATGAATGGGCCAGAGGTTGTTTTGACATGAATGAATGGACCAGAGGCCATTTCGACATGAATAAATGAATGGGCCAAAGGCCAGTTTGACACGAATAATAGTCTGACACGAATAACAGTTTGACACGAATGATAGTTTGACACGAATAACAGTTTGACATGAAAGTATGAATGGGCCAAAGGCCAGTTTGACCTGAATGATACGAATGAATTGGGCCCGAGGCCGTATGATGTGTTTGGAACCGCAGTTACTTAACTTACATATGTCTATGTATGTGTGTATCAGTTAGAAATATAAACTGGGCCCAAGGCCGTTTGGGGTATATTGTTCCAATGTATATTCTTTATTTGATATTATTCACTGGGCTTTCGCTCACGCTCATTCATGTGTTTGCAGGTGAGCCTAGAAAGGTCCAGACCCAGCCTCAGTGAAGTCTGTATGGAACAACCAAAGTTTTGAAGAGTCAGCCCTTGCGTCTCACGCACAAGACACGTCTTTGCCCTTTTGTCATTCTGTGTATTTCGTCATGTTGGCGAAGACTTTGGTTTACGTCTGTGTATAGTTTTGTTTGGCTGACTTAGATTTGAATGATCCTGTCTGTACAAAACCTTATGTTACTATACTTTCTGTGGTGAGTTATTAACATATGTAAATGTGGAATGTTATGATGTGCATATAAGCATGGCTCTATGGACAAAGTTTTAAATTTGCTTCCGTTTGGCCCCTTTACTCTGATGAGTTTTGTCTTATTTGGTTTGAGGCCGTAGGTAATCTCGTGATTACTGGCCGGTTATGGCCTTAACCCATAGGGGCGGGTTCGGGTCGTGACAACTTACTAGGTGATCCTTGAATCCATTATCAATTCCTTTTATCCGGTCTCTTAAATTGCTCTGCAAGTGTTGTAAACAATAACCGTGATGAGCCAATGGGAACACCTTTGGCATAGCTTCTAACAGACCAAGATTACGATCCGAAATAAAAGTAATCTGATGCTTACCATCAACAACCTTCCTAAGTTCATGCAAGAACCACGACCAATTGGCCGTGGTCTCTGAATCAACAATCATAAATGCAACAAAAAACAGACCTACAACACAACACCAATACACAATTGTTCACAATATTCCAAAGTGAATAGAAAACAATATAAACGAAACAGGTCATGTGAATGTTTATATCTACATTGGCCTATTACTATTGTTATTTTTGGATTCAAGTTCGTAAACATCAATGATGTGAACATTCACATTAACGACCATTAATAATTCATTGTTGATTGTTGAGTCATTGATAATGTGAACATTCACAGTACTATTCATTAATGGATCAACTGATAGTAGTATACACTGAACATTCACATCAGTGTATAATAATGTGAATGTTCACATTACTGTCATTAGTAGACACAGATGTGAACATTCACATCAGTGCATACTAATGTCAATGTTCACGTTACTTATAATTTCTCAATCACTCGTTTGTCCAGACTACGCTGCTCAATGTGAATATTGACATGAATAGACAGTTAAAAAAAATACTAACGATTGTTTCCGTCTTTCGCCGTTGCCGCAAGTAGCTGACCTTTGTACTTTCCTTTGAGGAATGTTCCATCCAGGAATAATAAAGGCCGATAAGAATTGAACCCAGAAATACACGCACGAATGACATAAAGAAACAACAAAACTGTTGACTACTCGCATCATAGTCAATATTGACATAACTCCCCGGATTGTACCGCATCACAGCATCCGAATACCACAGTAGCTGGTCAAACTATAATGTGTGATCTCCATGAATACCAGCCTTTGCTTTCTCCACACCCAACCATACAGCATGGTAACTTACATCTAGCCCATAATCCCCCTTCAAAATAGTCACCACATCACACGGCCGAGTCAACGACTTGTGCCTCACAATTTCAGATATGGTACTCGACACCAAATCCGAACTAACTCGCGGATTCTTTGATGTTCGGACATCCGTATCACAACTATGCACATCACTAAACCTCTTGATGTAGAAAAAACCATTTGCTCGTTGTGCTCTACAATGTATAGCCCACAAGTAGCCTCTCTCCTTCCGCAGCGCACACACAACAGTAACTCTTGTTGTCTCGTTCTTGACGTACATAAACTGAAACCCACATTGGATGGCATACTTACATAAAACCTCACGAAATTTGAATGGTGCACAACTTGGCTAGTTAGCAAGGCGGTTAGGCTTGACCAAGACCAACAGATGGAACTCCAGGCTCTGTTTGACTGGTGGCTTGAGAAATTTGAATTGTCCAAGGCAAGACAAAGGCTTCCTAAAATATAAGGGTAGTTGTGGAAGGTTATGCACAGAATAAGACATGCTAGCAAGGAACAAGGAATGCTAAAATAAAGGAGCAGTTGGTGACAGTTATTTCTGTAGGCTTGTTTCAAATCTGTGTCAACCCTTTAGCAGTTGGGGGTGTCAACTACCATGCCAGGTGGTATGTGTTGCTTATGTTTTGTAGCTTTTTTGAATTTCAAAGTTCTGATTGTAGCCTATATATAGGTATGGCCATGCAAACTCGAATTAATTAAGTGTTTTAGAATTTAGCATTTGGTTTTCCATTGTAATTGTAGGTGCAATAATAAAGGTTGGGTTTCCTGTAATCGCTAGGTTGCTTATCTTATATGCTTGACGAAATTTAATTTGTGTGTGTAAGTTGCATACATTAATTAAGATTAAGTGTTGGGACTTAGTGTCATTACAAAAAAATTTATAGACTGAAAATTAGCCCTATGACACCATACATAATTATCACCATGTAACAACCCCGAACTGTGATTAGTTACTAATCCACAATTTAGAGTGCCTAATCAATAATTAAGAAGAAATTCTGAATTAATTGCATGTGTATTGCATTATTTGTGTTTATATTTGTCTGTCGTAGAAATATCTGTCTGTGTTTTTGTTCTGTTCTGCGAATTGAAGGCCTTATCAACATCTGATCACGAAATTGACTTGGGTTATTTGTTATTTGAAATTTTTAGAATTTTATGGTAGGTTTAATTGCAATTCGATTCAGAATCAAATAATTAGAATAAATTAATCATAATTGATTAATTCTTAACTCAATTTAATTAAGTCTCATTAATCAAGCCTATATAAGCCACAAGTGACCTCTAGAATACACTTTGCACTCTAATTTCATCATTTTTGAAGCTACAAATGTGAGAGAGAGAGAGAGAGAGAGAGAGAGAGAGAGAGAGAGAGAACCAAAGAGCAAGTGAGATCAATAAGAAAAAGGGAGAATTTCTAGAAATTGTTGAAGAATAGAAGAGAATTTGAAAGATTAGGCTTCAACACTTGGAAATTCAAGACTTCAAGGTAAGAATTCAAGCCTCTAGATGTAATTGAGTCACTTAACACATAAATTTAAGAGAACTAAGTTGATTAATGCAAGAATTGAGCTAAGATTAGAGAATTAAGACTCAAGGCAAATATGCATACATATTGTATAGCACTTTGGAGTTGATTTCAAGTAATTCTCTCATGCATGACATTGTTCCACCTTGGTTTTGGAAATTCATCAAGTTTCATGCTATTTTATATCACTTGATCATGTTTTGGAAGATTAAAGGTCATAACACTTCATGCATGTAATACGATTGGAGTTTCAAGTGTGATCTTGCACAATTGGCATGCTTTTGGGCTTTGATTTTGAAAAATGATTTTGAATTCATAATGTTTTACAAGTTTACATATGTTTCCTCAAGCTTTTGGTCCAAAAGAACATGTTTTGCAACTTTGAATTTGAGTTTTGGACTCAGAACATCAATTTGGAAATTCTAGAATTCTGTAGCTTGAGTGACCACTCTTTATTTTATACTTTCGCTCGAGCGACAAAAAGTTGGCTCGAGCATAAAATTCATGCTCCCAGAAGTTTTGCAGACTACTTGACCGACAAAAGTTATGCTCGAGCGAGAACCCTGTTTACTTAGTCTTATGCTCAAGCGTCCGTCGAATGGAAAAATCATGCAACCAGTACTTTTGCAAAGTTTTGCAGACCGCTCGAGCAACCAAAGTTGCGTTCGAGCGACCACCCTTATTTTTGAACCTTACCTCAAGCGAAGGAAGTTGCGCTAGAGCGAATAACCTGTTTTCAGAAATTTGACTAAGTGTTACAACACATATTTTGGCATCCTCATTGCATCTTAGGTATTCCTAAGCCTTAATTAAGACATAATGTAGACACCCCATTTTTGACCGACCTTAAGACTCAGACGTCGTCGTTTGAGCGCTCGATAATTGTGCATGTTTGAGCTCGTTTTGAGTTTCCGGGATTTTCGGTTAAGTGCCTTGCCTCCGGGCCTCTGAACTCTTTGTGTTTTGGCTTGGTTTGTAGACCAAACCTTGTTTTCCCTTCCCTGGAGGGAGAGAGAGGTCTGTAGACCACTTTTTGTGGTCGTAGACCACTTTTCCCTCTTGTACGCTAGTTTCCGATTTCCGGAGCCTTCGACCGAGCGCCTTGTCTTGCTTCTTTTTTGGTTTGGTTTTGGACCAAACCTTGTTTTCCCTTCCCTGGAGGGAGAGAGAGGTCTCTAGACCACTTTTTTGTGGTCGTAGACCACTTTTCCCTTTTGGAGACTAGTTTCCGGTTTCCGGAGCCTTCAGCCGTGCGCCTTGTCTCGGGACCACTTAACGTTCTCCTCTTGGCTTGGTTTTCAAGCCATGCCTTGTTGCCTTTGCCTAGAGGGACACTGAGGTCTTGGAGACCACTTTTTGTGGTCGTAGACCACTTTTCCCTCGTAGACCCCTTTTGGTGCCCGTAGACTAGTTTTCGAGGCTTCCGGCTGCGCGCCCCGCCCCTCGGACTCTTGTCTTGCATCCTTTTTGTTTTGTTTTTAGCACAAACCTTGTTTTCCTTGCTTAGAGGGTGGAATGAGGGTTGGAGACCCTGAAAATCACTTTTCTTCCCCGCTAGCCAGTTTTCTTCCCTGTAGACCACCAAAAGTGGTCTACAAGTGGTTTGCAGCTCGAAAAAGTGGTCTCCCACCATGCCACCACCTTTCTTTCCTGGTGCAGACCACCTCTCCCCCCTGGCCGACCACTTTTCTTTTTGGGAGACCACTTTCACTGGTTAGCCGATCAGTGTAAGTAGCTGGCCGACCACTTCAAATGGTCAGCAGCGTTCCTGCATCTTTTTGAAGATATTTTGGTGCCAGCTGTGACAGCTGGTGAGCACAGAAACCATCCTCCACGTGTATGGAGGGATTGCATCTAGTTTCAAGCTTGTTCAACAAGCTTGAGGCTTGTTTTTCTATATAAAGGAGGCCCTCTCTCCCTTCTCCAGGTTCAGAAAAATTGCATTGAGATATACATCCACATTTATCTCTATATTTCTCTCTTTGTCTCATTTTTGTGCTCAAAAGTGTAGTTTCTTCACACTTTTTCACACAAACACATAGTGAAACACCTTACTCTTGGAGCTGAGGCACCTAGAAGATGATTTTGGTGTTTTTGGATTGGTTTGAGCTCAGAAAAGTTGCTGGAGTTGCAGCTTTGAAGTTGTTCTTCAAGGGTGAATCAATTAGCCCTTTAAAGCTTTATTTTGATTAAGCTTTTGGACCTATTTGCATGCTTATTTTGGCTTGACTTTCTACTACAAAAATTTCTATTTTTTAGTGCTTAACATGTTTGTTTAAGGCTTCTTTGGTGTTGGGGGTGGTCTACCCCCTCTTGTCCCTTGTTTGGCTTTGCTTTTATGCTATTCTTCTAAGCTATTGGGACCACCTCCTTTTGGTCTTCTCACCACTGAAACTCAGACGAATTTTAGTGGTGAAAAGAGTGTTTTGAGGTCCCAAATAGGAGGGGGTCATCCTCTCTCCTTGTATCTTGAATGCTTGCCTTATTAGCCTCATGTTTGAGCATGGTTTTCTAGCATGTGTTGGCTTGTTCTCAACTTGTTTTTGGTGTTATTTTGACATGGCATACCTCTGTTTTAGCCTGGTTGGGTCACCACTTGCATGCATTCTAAACTTGTAGTGTAATCTTGCATGCTAGCCTAACATGCATCATGCTTTTGGACCATCATTCTAGCATGTTTTGGCTCAACTCTGTAGACACCCCATTTTTGACCGTCCTCAAGACTTGGACGTCACCGATTGAACACTCGGTGATCATCCATGTTTGTGTTCGTCTTGAGTTCCCGGAGGTCTTGGCTACGCGCCTTGCCTCAGGATCTCTCGACTCGACTGTTTTATGTCTGGTTTTGCGCCAAACACTTGTGTTTTGCCTTGGAGGGGCAGGGAATGGCTTGTGGGCCATCCCTACACTCCACCGGCCATGGCTTGAGGCCACCGGCTGTGTTTTGTTGCCACCGGCCAAATGTTTGGCCGGCCGGCACTATAGATGGCCGGCCGGCTATCTTTTTTTGGTCAATTGTACTTTTGGCCGGCCGACTACTGTGTATCTGCTTTTGCAGATATTTTGGCACAGCTGGCATGCACTTGGCTCCCCTCCATACACGTGTATGGAGGGATCTCTCTCTTTAGAGGCTTGTCTTGTAAGCTTTACAAGACAAAAAGCCCTATAAAAGAGAGGGTCTTCTCTCTTGTTAAGGGTTAGACATTTTAGACAGCTCTTTTAGGGTTTGAGTTCTAGGGTTAGGGTTTGTTCATATCCTATCTCTATATCTCTCTCTCTTTGTGTATTTTGTGTGTGTTTTGCCTTGGTTTTGCACACAAACACCCACCATCACACCATCCCTTGGAGCTGAGGCCTTTGAGAGTTATTTTTGGAGGTTTTGGACTGATCTCAACCTAAAGAGGCTACTGGAACTCCATTGGTGAAGAGGGTCTTTAAGGGTAAAAAGTTTGTCCCTTTATTCCCCATTTTTGCATTGTATTTTTGCCTACCTTACAACTGTTTTTGAGCTTAGTGTATAACACATAAAAGTTCTGTTTTTTGGTGCTCTAAATAGTTGGTTAAGAGTGTTTTAAGCTTTGGGGTTGTTTGACCCCTCTTAAGGCTTATTTGGCCCTTATTTTGTGCCATTTTGAGTGAGCTTTGGGACCATTGTGTTTGGGCCTCCTCACCACTGAAATCTTGAGAGATTTCAGAGGTGAGGATGGTGCCTTGAGGTCCTAGCAAGGGGAGGGCCACCCCCTCTCCTTGTTGTCCTTGAAAAGGACCATTTTTGCCTCTTGAGGGAGCACCATGTTTAAGTGTATGTTGACCATGCCTTAGCTGTTTTTCATGCTTAGTATGTCATAATATAGCATTGTTGTATGTTGGTTTTGGTACACCATGCTTGCTTAGCATACATGCCTTGTAATGCCATGTTTAGGCCTTAACATGCCTTAGGCTGTAAGCCCTTGTTCTAGCATGTTTTAGGCCTAGTTTTGTGAAGCTTTAGTGCATGTTTTTGTATGCTTTAGCTCTGTTTTAAATTGCTTGAGTCATACTCACCATGCATTGCATAACCCCTTTGCATTATTAGCTTGTAGGCTTTAAATATGTGAAGTATTGAGCATGTATTGCTTGATTTATTTCAGTGGTTTGGAACCACTTAACATGCAATTTCAGTCCTTATAACATGCTTACATGCTTGCCTTTCAATGCTTCTTTGATGTTTTAAAAGTTTGTGTTGTATGCTCCATGTTAAGCATTTATGCATACCTCCATGCTTAGACCATTTAGATGCTATCTAGGTGTGCCTTTGTCCCTGTTTTGGCATGATTTGGGACTGTTTTAATCCAACTTGGTCATTTGCTTCATGTGTCACATGATCTTGGTTTAAGCCCCTTGGCTTGTCTTGAGTTCTTGGCTTTGCTTGTCACATGCTATGCTTGTCTTGTTTGCTTGGTTTGGCACCTCTTATAACATGACTTCAGAGCTTTTCCATGCATGCCATGCACCCATGTTTGCATTCTCTTAAGTGTGCTTGAGAGTCCCTCTTTGTGCTTAAGTGGTGGCCCATTAACATGTGCATGTGTGTGTGTGTTAGTCCCTCATTTTGAGTACTTTGGCCACTGTTTTGGGTTTAGTATAGAGCTGTCCAATTAGTGTAAGACCCTCCCCACATGTTGTCACATGCCTTGTATGCTTCCTTACATCATCCATGTTGCATACTAGACAACATGCTTAGGATTGCATTACATTGGCATGCATGCTTAGCCTTTTGAATTGCTTGTGATAGAGGTTAAGCCCCATTGTTTGATTATGTGCATTGCATTCCATATTAAAATGCACACTTGATTCTTTGGGCCATCATGCATGGAAATGCGTGATTGGTGGTCCGAGAATCGAGGTCCATGTCCCTTTGAGTCATAAACATGATAAGGGATGTGATTGGTGTATACATTGCTTGAAATGCATTACCATGCCAAGTCTTGCCCTCTGCTGCTGTCAAACACAGATTCTGCAGGAACTTTTGTCCGGCCGGCCACCTTCAGTGCCAACCGGCCATCATTGTTGGCCGATGGACAAAAGTTGTGGCCGGTGACCATTCCACATGGCCGGTGGTGTTCTCCTTCAGCCGGTGGTGTTCCCCGGCATCCAGAGAGCAAACCCTGAGACTTTGGCAGTCATCAGAGGAACAGAGCAGGGAAAATAGAGGCATCTTGTGCATGGTGGCAGATTTCCGAGCAAAACCGAGCGTGCACTGCATTGAGCCCTCTCTCCAAGGCTGCTGTTTATTGCTTTCCTAGATTAATTAATTTGCTTAATTAATTTAATGGTTTGTAATATTAATTAGCTTGTAGGTTAATTAATTGTATTATTCTTTCGGTCCCTCCGGGCGAGGGCAAATTTGTAATAAGCGTGGGTGCGTGTGTGCATGTCTTCCAACCCCCACTTCTTTCTTCCCTTTTACTTACCTGCTTTGATGGTTAGTATTAGGTCATGTTTAATTCAGCATACCTTATGCCATGCATGCGTGCATCATTCATAAGTATTGCATACACCGGGCTCGGCGCATCATGCTAATTGCATAAGTATTTCAAATCTAACTTGAATACATGCTATCTGTGCATTCTCACATGCCATTTCTAGATTAGCCGAGCCTATTCTAGTGACATTCTGTATGCGTTGCATTAGCCACTTAACATGGACTTGGATCATGCTTAAATTGCTAAACATGTTCTTGTTTTGACACGGAGTACTTTGTAAGTATTTTATGCTTTAGCATCTCGCACGAGTGTGAATGTTAACATGACAGCATGCTTACCATGTGGCTAAATGCTTATGTGTTATAAACTGCCTGAATGCCTGTGGGTGAAGGTTGGATTGTTTGAGTTGGAACAACTCGTTGAAATCCGTATTTTAGCCTACTTGCGAGTAGCGAATTCCAAAAGTGTTTTTCCAAACAAACGGATATGCAATGTTTCATTCCAAATTAGGCAATCTAGTCTATACTTGTTTGCTGTGCGCATAACATAGTAATTCTAGGTTAATAACCGGAATAAGAACACATAACGTTTTCAAAATAAGATATCATGGTTAGTAGAGGCCAATCTTCGGATCGGGCGAGAGGGGGTGCTCATAGCTAACCTTCCCCAATCGTACCTAAGTTCCCGAGCTGAGGCAACTTTGGTGATGACGGACACGTGGCCTTTGGCACCGAGTCAGGGTTTCCTAAATTTCCCAAAATAAAATATTTAGGTGGCGACTCTATATCTGGCAAAGCAGTCCATGTTTGGCACTTCTTTTCTAAAAATCTGTTTTCTCAAAACGATTTGTCGAATTTGGACTCTTTGGTTCATATTATGAACCGTGACACAAATCGAGTCTGAACTGTAGCGAGGTCCCCCGCGGGCTTGTTACAAACTCAAAGAGGCTTTTGTTCATGTTTTAGCATGATTGAGCTCTGTTTTAAGTGTTTTGGGCCATGCATGCCTTGCTTTGTATAGCCATAGTTCATTCATGCTCATTAGCTTTCAGTTTCCAAGCCACTAGCATGCATTGCTTGGGCTATTTGCATGACTTGGCATCA
This sequence comes from Camellia granthamiana, assembly GCA_036172215.1. Lineage (NCBI taxonomy): Eukaryota > Viridiplantae > Streptophyta > Magnoliopsida > Ericales > Theaceae > Camellia > Camellia granthamiana. Next base: position 58,616,448 of record CM069908.1, on the reverse strand, counting down.
TTTGATATGTGATTTCAGTGCATGTAGTATGATTATACACTCGCATGTGTCACTCTTTCAATGCATTGGAGAGGTTGTGCTTTATGTCTTAAATGCGAGCCAATATGCATGCCATCTTGCCTAGCTTCTTGGGCCACCATTTCAGTGTGTATTTGGTCCTATTTTGCCATGATACAACTCTAATTTTTGTTGGTGAAGTCATCTCATGCTTGGTATTAGTAGGTGTAGTGTACTCCTCCTTATTGGCCTTACATACTTCATGCTTCATGCCCTTCATGCTAGCATGTATTAGCTCTAGTCCATACATGTTTTAGCATCATTTTGACATGCTCTAGGACTGTTTTGGGTTGCCTTGATCATATGGTTCATGTATGGCATAGTTGTAGTGCATGCAATTGACCTTGCTAGCCTTGAGTTTTGAGCACCATAGCATGCTTCATTTGTGACATGTACATGATTTGGCATCATTTACCATGTTATTTCAGAGCATATAGCATTTCCATGCTCCCACTTCTTTCACTCTTTGAGTGCCTTTAAGGCTCGTGCATTGTTGCCTTGTTTGTGGCCTAGCTTGTATACATGCATGCCTAGACTTTCGAGCTCCCATCTTAGCATGTTTTGGTCTTTGTTTTGCCCTAATTGAGCTCTGTCCATAGCTAGTTCATTCATTTATGCCATGTATTGCATGCCTCTTGTGTAGTTCCTTTTGGTAGCCTTGTGTTTAAGGGCTCTTGTATGCCATACGTGTGTTGTTTGAGTGGTTTGGCACCATTTCACATATGATTTCAGAGCTTATAGTGTTGTCACACTTCCATATTTTTCACTCTTTAAGTGCTCTTGAGAGTCACATCTTAATGCCTTAATTCTTGAGCCAATTGGCATGCATGCTTGTATATGCTTTTTGGACTTCATTTTCAGCATGTTTTGGCCATTGTCTTGGCATGCATGAAGCTTGTTTGAGATTGGTTTGGTCCATTGAGTGTTGCATTACATAGCCCTTGCCATGTCCATTATGTTTGCATGCTTGTTGCATTGCATTATGTTTACATACATTGTATTGAGTTTACATGCTATTAGATTTGATAAGTTGATCATGCATGCATTGCATTGCATTGTGTTTGGATAGGGTGTTAGTCCAAACATGAGAAACGGGGGATGTTTCGTACTTGAAGTGATGCAACGTGCCTCATTTCTCGGTCGCCGACCCTCTTGATCATGCATGATAGAGGTTAAGGCCCTTAAGTGTTATTTGTGCATTCATTCACATTGATGGTGCAATCTTGGCTTCTCGGCCATCGTGCATTGCGATGCTCGGTTGGTGGCCCGAGAGTCGAGAACTACACTCCCTTGAGCTCATGAAATGATAGGGAGAGTAGTTGTGCACACATATCTTGCAAATACATTGCCATGTCCCTTCTTGTTCTCTATTGTAGCAAACTGGAAGTGTGCAGAATTTTCTGGTCGACAGACCAGAAAAAGTAGCTGGCCGACCACTTTTTCTGGTCTGCAGCAATGGTAAGTGGTCGGCAGGTGGTTGGCAATACCAATAAGTGGTCGGCCATGCTTTTGGAGGTTCCCATGATGGAGTAAAAGCTACCCTGAAGTTTGTGCAGAGTTCTGAGAACAATTGCAAACAGAGGTAAATTAGGGCATCGCGATGAATTTCTAAACGAGGTGACCGAGCATGCATGCACTTCTCGCCCTGAGGATCTCTTCTTTTACTGCTTTACTTAGCTTCTTTATTTAGCTAGCTAATGCTTTGGTTTTGTACTTAAATAGTTAACCCCCTTAGCTATTCAATTTGTGTTGTAATAACTAGTTAGTTGACTTGTCAGTTAATTAGCTTGTTTTGTAATAACTAGTTAACTAGGATTAGTTAATTAGTTTCATTTTTTAATAATTAGTTTAATTAGCTTAGAATTAGCTAGTTAGCTTATTATTTGGACTCTCCGTCGAGAAAGCACAACTGTTGTAATAAGCGTGCGTATGTGTGTGTGATGCATGTCTTTCAACCTCCATTTCTTTCTCCTTTTTACTTACCTGCTTTCGATGGTTAGTTTTAGGACATGTTTCAATTAGCATACTTATGCTCGCATGTTTGCATTCATTCATTTGTCTTGCATGCACCGGACTCAACGCATCATACAAACTGCATTGTATTTCAATTCCTATTTGAATACATGTGTCAATTGTTGCATTCAT
>CM069908.1:58573222-58614046 GCA_036172215.1 Camellia granthamiana | reverse complement strand
CTGTTTTTCCGAATGTGTGTTTAATATGTATCTGCTATGTGTTTGTATAGGTCACGCGCCATAGACTATCCGATCCGTCCGCTTTATCTGTTTTGCTAGCGAAGCTATCTGTGAGTAATAACTCTGTGTGACAACCCTCACCTATGATTAGTGCTAATTTATGATTAAGCATGATAAGTGATTGATCAGACTGAAATTCTGAACTGATTGCATGAGTGTATTGTTTTAAACGCATTTCTATCTGTTTGATTACTTAATTGATCTGTTCATGTTTTAACTTTGAATTGCAAATTGAAGGTCTTATCGGCGACCGAATCAGAAATTGATGAGTGTTATATGCTAATTAGAATTTATATGATTTTATGGTAGATTTAATTTAAAGTTGATTTGGAATGATTAAATTAGATTAAATAAAGTTAAATTGCATCAATTTGTGTTATTTCAAAATTGCCACTTAGTGGGCCACTTTAGAGGCATTGTTTGGAGTGCAATTCCTATAATTTGATATACCTTTATTCAGCCATTTTCTTAGACCAAACCGAGAGAGAGAGGGAGAGGAGGAGAAATTGGTTTCATCAAGCGTTTTGCTTGGAAACTTAGAAGACTTGAAGGGAATTTGCAAAATTGAGCTTGTATACTTTGAATTCAAGACCTAAGGTAGAGATTTCATCTTCTCATTTGAGAATTTGAGTTATTCTTGCATGGTTTATGGGATTATTGGAAGTTAGAGCCAAATTATGGTTTAAAGAGTTGAATTGAGAATTAATCCATGCATGCATGTACACATTCTTGAATTTTAAAGTTGTTCTTTATGAATTTCCACATGCATGTCCACATTTTGGTTGTAGTCCATGGATTCACCATAGTTTTGAGCTTAATCTTGCATTTGATCAAGTTTTAGAGCACTCTTGCCTTTGATCAAGTTTTAGAGCACTAGAGTTCATAAGAGTTCATGCATGTTATGTTTTTACATAATTCATGAAAGTTCTTTGAAATTGTGTTCAATTAACTTACCTTTGGGTTTTGATTTTACAAATTGATCTTCAAAACATGTTATATTGTTGGTTTTCAAGTGTTGTCCGGAAAATTGGCCCAAAAGGTTGAGTTTGAGGTGTTGAATGCTTGGTTTGAGCTTGGGAGGCAAATCTGGAAATTCCAGATTTTGGCTTCCACGCTCGAGCGAAGGGTTCTACGCTTGAGCGACCGTCTTTTGTTCACAGCTCTGCTCGAGCGAGGGAATGCTGGCTCGAGCGTAGATTTGAAGCTCTCAGATTTTTGGTGCACGCAAACGCACGCTCAAGCGACGAGACCTACGCTCGAGCGAAGGATGTGTCTCACACTTGAGCGAGCGTCGAGCGAGCATCGAGCGGGGATTTTCAACATCCAGCACTTTTTGCATTTTTACAGACCGCTTGAGCGAGGAAGTCCACGCTCGAGCGACCCCACTGTTTTGACAAGCTCGCTCGAGCGAAGAAAGCCACGCTCGAGCAAGACTCCTATTTCAGCAAAAATTTGAAAAGTGTTTTAAAGTGCATCTTTGCATCCTCATTCATTCATTCCTAGGCATTCCTAGGCCTAGTTTAAGGCATCTTAATGAGGATAATGTTATAGAACCACACCAAGTCAAGTTAAGGGGCTAAGTTATTAATCCCTAGTGTGTGTTCATTCTGTTATTGTGTAGGGTTGGCATCCAAGGACGCTCATTAGCCTGTCTTTAGCCTAGTGCTCTGTGAGTAACAATGTTGTAAAGATATGCTCAACGATGATTATTTTCTGAACAATTAACTGTACTATTTTCTGAAGTGATACTGTTTACTGAATGAATGATGTCCTATTTATGAACTGTACTTGTGGCATCCATAGCAACTTACTGTTACTGTACTGTTACTGTACTGCTACTGTCACAGAGACCTCTGTCGGTTCCAATACTTGGAACCAATACTGTATACTGTTATGATGGCCATAAACTGACTGTTCGGTCTGTTAAGATCTACTGTACTGTTTTGCTATTGGATGTACCACATATGATTGCTATGGTCTTTAAATGACTGATATGACTGTTTAATTACTGAAAGGACATTCATTCTTAACCTCTTTACACAACTGTTATTCACTGAGCTTTAGCTCACTGTTTATATTTATATGTAGGTGTCCAGGTACCGGATCGATGCTAGGAGCATCAGGTTAAGCTCCAGTTTTGTCAAGCCAACCGTTGTGCCTCACTGCGAGGTTCCAAGTCTGTCCAAGCTAAGGCTGTTTTGGGGTGTTCCAGATTCACCCTCATTGTCTTTGTTTTGTAATAGATTAATAAGACTTTTTGACTGTACAGTTCTGTTTTGAAGGGATTCGGTCCCTATCCCGGATGTCATGTTTATATATATGACGTATGTATATCTGTTTTGGCTTTTAAATGTGGCTTGTTCATAAAAGTCTTTTTGCAATCAGATCTTCACAGCTCATTGAACATCTTTATTTACTGTTTTGGCTTCCGCCAGCCCCTTTACTCTGTATTACTGTCATTACTGTTAAGCAGGCCTTTAGTAATCACGGATTACTGACCGGTTATAATATTAAACCCATAGGGGCGGGTTTGGGTCGTGACACTCTGTAAAGTTATGTTTAACTTTAATTATTTTCTGACGATATGAAATGATCAGTTTTCTGAAATGCTATGTTTTATATGAATGAATGATTGTCTAAGTTTCTAAAATGTATTTGTGGCATTCTTAGCATCATATGATATGCGTCCCTTTATGGGTCATTGGAATGCCTTTATGGTCGTCCCTTTATGGGTCATCGGAAACGTCTCTGTGTACATGAGTCATCGGAATACCTTTATGGCCGTCCCTTTATGGGTCATCGGAATGCCTTTATGGCCGTCCTTTTATAGGTCATCTGATTTGTTAATGCTAATAGATGTACCACATATGATCATGTGAAATGTATGAACTTTAAATACGAATATGAATATGTATCTGTTTCTGAATATGAATCTGAATTCTGAATTTGTCATAGACATCATTCATTAACACCTTTACTCTGTTATTATTCGCTAGGCTCCAGCTCACTGCATTATTTATGTATGTAAGTGATCAGGTGCGTGACTAGGCCTAAGCTGTTGCCTGGAGGTTTGTTTTGTCCAACCAACAGTGCCTCCCACGACAGTGCCTCCCGCGAAGGTTCTAAAACCTGCTTGTGGTCAATGTTTTGTGATCTAGAATCTCGTTTTACTTTTCTTTTGTTTTATTTGTATATTGGGCTATGTCCCATTTTGGTTATCTGTAAGTGAAGTGACATAAGACTGTTGCTTATATGACGTTACATTTATGTTATAAAGTTTTAAATTTTTGTCCGATGTATGTCGGCACAGCTCTATGGACTATGTATGTTTTATATATTTGCTTCTGCAATCCCTTATTATGTGATGATCAGTTTAGAGGCCTTTGGCAATCCTAGGATTATTGGTCGGTTATGACGCTAAACCTTTAGGGGCGGGGGTTTTGGTTCGTGGCAGAGTGGTATCAGAGCACGAGTTATACCGCACACATGAGTCCATATGAGCTATAGGATGTCCTAGTAAGAATTAGGGACATTACGTCTTCATGTGTGAGTGTGTGCAAAGTATATGAACATATTTGAACCAATATACATTGACACTGAAATGAAATGAACTGAAATTGAATACTATGAACAGAATTATTTGCCTATGTTTATTAGTGCTCTGTTTACCTATAGCAAATGAAAAATACAAGAAGTGATGGTACAGCAGAATCTTCCGAGACTCGGATGAACTGAATAGAAAGAATGCCTGAAGCTTTGTCAAAAGCAATAATGCAACAACAAAGACAACAACCTTTGCCTCCTCCGCCCCCTCCGGTCCAAGCAGAACCGGTAAACAATGACATCATTAGTTTGACTCAGAAATTCAATAAAATGAAGCCACCGACTTTCTTGGGTGGAATTGAACCTTTAAAGGCTGAATCGTGGATGCTAGAATGTAACAACCCTCACTTCATCGTAGTCATGCTCTCATGCATTTATATGATTTTGTCTTGTTAAGCTTGCATTTCAAATCTTGTCTTTGTTTTGCTTAAGTGTTACTGCATGCTTTGTTCCTTGCTTGGTGTGAGTTTAGCCGAGGTCACCCTAAGCCTGGGTTGCACCTTTGAATCTCTTATACCTAGGACTATCTTGGAATCTTTTGGTTAACCTCCACTCGCACCTTGGCATATTGGCCGAGATGTCACTATCTAGGCCGAGATGTGTATTATCTAGGCCGAGATGTTACCCTTGCACCTAGTGATCTTGTTCCTGAATTGGTATGACCTAGACCGAGGTGTGGCACATCTAGGCCGAGGTGTGGCACAGCTAAGTCAAGTGTTGTCCTTCCTAGCCGAGATCATTGAGACCTTACTTGCCGAAGCCTTGTCCTTAGCCGAGATCATTACCTGCCGGAGTGCCTATGCCATCTTGCTTGTTGAGCACACTTTGTCATAGTCTTGTCTTTTCACTCAGTCACCTTTTTTAGAAGAGCCAACCAGCCGATGCCACGTGTCTCAGCAGAGGGTTAAGTCAGTGAGCTGTTGAGAAACACATCATTTTGTATCATATCCTTGTCTTTTAGAGAGAGAGGCTCTAGGAAGAAGAAAGACGAGTTCTTAGAGAGGGAATAGATTTCCAAGCTTGATCTTCACACCTTGAGCCGTTAGATTCGTGTCTTGAGGTTAGAATCTTGATCTACTCTTGTTGTTCTTATTGTTCATCTAGCTGCATTGCATGATCGAGCACGATTTGTAAGCCATGCAGTGATTTAAAGTTTGGTTTTAGAAAGAGAAATTGATATTTATGTGTTCTTGAATAAAAGCTTTGTTTGATCCGAAAGCTTGCATCAAGATTCATGTTTTTGTGTTTTTCTTCATAAGATCTTCAAGTATGGGTACCCAGGTCCATGTTTTCGAACTCATCTCATGAAATCCTAGATTTCGTAATAACAAGTTGTGATTGAGCATTCATGTTTTTCATGTTCTTCAGCAGAGGGAAACCCAGATTTTCCTGACTTCATTTTTCTGAATGTGGCCATCGGGACCACACCTCGGCAAGGAGGTCGGCCAAGACCTGGTTGGTACCTATTATGTTTTCCCGATATGAGAAACAGTGTTTTGTTTTGGTCCGAATTAGTTTCGAAGGAATGCCGAGATCATTTGCATTCATATAAAGCTTGTTTGAGAGTGCATTCAATAGACTTTGCCATGTGTTTGTAGGACTTGGACTCTTGCTTTGACCCCGACGTTTGAAGAACTAAGTGAGTGGTATTTTTAATAAAGCTATGTTATGACATTTGATAAAGCTTTGCCTTGCTTGTTTTGGAAAAGTATTTGTTAAGCATGAATGACTATCCCTATTTTGTGTATCAAGTATTAGCTTTGGTTTTGATAACATTCTTGACAGATCTGTACGTGCTCAGGGACGATAAGCATTTGTAGCACAAGTCCGTACGTGCTAAGGGACTATAAGCATTTGTAGCACAAGTCCGTATGTGCTAAGGGACTATAAGCATTTGTAGCACAAGTCCGTACGTGCTAAGGGACTATAAGCATTTGTAGCACAAGTCCGTACGTGCTAAGGGACTATAAGCATTTGTAGCACAAGTCCGTACGTGCTAGGGGACTCTAAACTTTTGTAGCACCTTTGATTATGTCATCCCTTGTATTATTGATGCTAGTAAGCATCCCTTGAGACTTGAAAGATTTTTAGATGGACTTGATTTGTCCTTTGATTTCGTACAAGATATGATGTGTTTTGGCTTGATAAAGATTTCGGATATCATTCATGCAAACCCCCTTTATTGATTATATCATTCACTGAGTATCCAAGCTCATCCTCTCTATATATATATGTAGGTGATGAGCAGGACGGCAGTGACGCCTAGATGCGTTTGGCATGATGTTTTGGATTCATACTTTTGATAGCATCTTGAAGACTATGCTTCTTGGCTTGTGATTCATTGTATTTTGCATATGTCGGCTTGAGAAGCCTTTTGATCAAGATGTATTATGTACTTATTCATTTGTATTCAAGTTGTAAGACCTCGATATGATGTATGTCATTTCATTTGATTTATGCACAGCTCTTATGGACTAATTAGAATTAAATTATTGCTTCCGCACATGTAAGTCCCATATGTATACTCTGTTTGTGTGTGAATCTTTGCAAGTTGGCCTTTGGTAATCTCGGATTACTAGCCATCATGGCACCATTTTGCTAGGGGCGGAATGGGGTCGTGACATAGAAATTGAAAAGTTATTTGAAGTCTTTCCATGTACCGAGACTCAAAAAGTTTTATTAGCCACCTACACTTTAAAGAATGAAGCCCGACGTTGGTGGATGCTTATCCGTGATAGCAGTAAGACTTTAACTTGGGATCAATTTAGAGATATCTTTTATGAGAAATACTTCCCTCAGTGTTTCTGGGATAGAAAAGTGTCTGAATTTCAAGAACTTAAGCAAGACAAAATGTCAATAGCAGAGTACGAGGCCAAGTTTACTGAATTAGCTCATTTTTCCCCACATATGGTAGACACAAATTATAAGAAGGCTCAAAAATTTGAAAGAGGGCTAGATCTAGAAGTGTTTGATCGGGTTGGTGTGCTGAAACTACCCAAATATGTGGATGTACTTGATAGAGCCCTAATGGCTAAAGCCAACTTAGCCACAATGAAACAGACTAAGACCCCAATAACCGAATGGAGAGGCAAGAGGTCCGGATTCAATTTCAAGAAAGGTCAGTCATTTGAAAAGAAGCAAAACACAAGATCCTTTAGTAGGTCAAGCCAAAGTAGTGGCTCTACACCAACTTGCTTAGATTGTGGTAGGAAACACAATGGTGTTTGTTATCGAGCAACAGGTGCTTGTTTTAGGTGTGGTAAAACTGGCCACATGATGAGAGATTGTCTTGTTGGGTCCGAAAATGCCAATTGTCCAGCAACAAGTTCAGCTGGATCCGCTTCTGCATCAAGAACGAATATAAGGGCTAACACTGGGAGAGAAACCTTAAGGCAGGGACGAGTATTTGCGTTTGTGCCTAGTGATGTGCAGAACACCAAATCTGTGGTGTCAGGTATACTCCCTATTTGTGCTCAAAATGCATATGTGTTGATAGACTCTGGTTTTACACATTCATTCGTGTTGCATGCTTTTTCTCAAAAATTGATTAGACCATTAGAACCCACGAATTATTTGTTATCAATATCTACACCTGTTGGGGGTTCTATGATGTGTGCTTATATGTATCCTGCGTGTGACATCATGATTGGGGATGTGTTATTATATGTTGATTTGTTGCCATTAGACATTGCTCATTTTGATTGTATTCTGGGTATGGATTGGTTGACCAAATGTTGTGCTACTATTGATTGTGTGAATAAATCTGTTATATTTCGACCACTTGGTTTGTCTGAGTTTATGTTTAGTGGGAATGGTATAGTCCATCTTCCATATTTGATTTCATCTATGAAGGCTACTAAATTGTTGAGAAAGGGTTGCCGGGGTTGTTTGTGTTGTGTATTGATCGAGCCTATAGACAGTGCTAATGTAGAGAACATCCCTGTAGTTAATGAATTTTCTGATGTGTTCCCTAATGATTTGCCTGGAGACCTTATAGATAGAGAAATTGAATTCATAATTGATGTGGTACTTGGAACACAACCAATTTCTAAAACCCCTTACAGAATGTCAGCCTCCGAATTAAAAGAATTGAAAGTCTAACTCCAAAAACTACTAGACAACAAGTTTATTCGCCCGAGCACTTCACCTTGAGGTGCTCCAGTTCTATTTGTCAAGAAGAAAGATAGGTCTTTGAGGCTATGTATTAACTATTGAGAATTGAACAAAGTAACTGTTACGAACAAATATCCATTGCCCCAAATAGATGATTTGTTTCACTAACTCCAAGAGCCCAAGTCTTTTCAAAAATTGACCTTAGATCCGGATACCACCAATTGAAAGTTAAAGCAGAAGACATAGACAAAACCGCCTTTTGGACTAGATATGGGCATTTTGAGTTTTTGGTAATGCCGTTTGGGGTAACTAATGCACCTATAACATTCGTGGACTTAATGAATAGGGTGTTCAAACAATTTCTTGATGAGTTTGTTGTTGTATTCATTGATGATATTTTGATTTATTCTAAAAGCAGGGAAGAACATGAAAATCATCTGAGAATTGTGCTACAAAGCCTGAGAAAAAAGAAACTGTATGCTAAATTCTCCAAATGCAAATTCTAGCTTAATTGTGTGACTTTTCTAGAGTATGTGATCAATAAAGATGACATATCAGTTGACCCATAGAAGATTGAAGCTATTGTAGACTGGCCAAGATAGACAAATGTATTTGAAGTGAGAAGTTTTCTGGGACTTGCTGGTTACTACAGAAGATTTGTAAAAGACTTCTCCAAACTTGCCATGCCATTGACACAATTGACACAGAAAAATGTATCATTTGATTGGAATGATCAACGAGAGTCAGCTTTCCAGGAATTGAAGACTAGATTAGTAACCGCATCAATTCTAACCTTGTCTAATGGTACAGATGGATTTCAAATTTACAATGATGCATCATACAAAGGTTTGGGATGTGTTAATGCAAAATGGTAAAGTGATTGCTTATGCTTCTCGTCAACTCCGACCATATAAGAAGAATTATCTTACCCATGACCTTGAACTTGCAGCTATGGTTTTTGCACTGAAAATCTAGTGTCATTATTTGTATGGAGTAAATTGTGAGGTGTATACAGACCATAAAAGTCTAAAATATTTCTTCACAAAAAAAGAACTGAACATGAGACAGAGAAGATGGTTAGAGTTGATTAAAGATTATTACTTGCAAATTTTGTACCATCCGAGAAAGGCCAATATAGTTGCAGATGCTTTGAGCCGAAAGTCTATTAGGAATTTGTCATGTTTGTTCACTAGCCAGAAATACTTTTTGTGTGATCTGGAAAGTAATGAAATTAAAGTGGTTTTGCTTGAACAGAGAGGAGTTCTAGTCGCCATCTCTGCACAACCAGCCATGGTTGAGGAAGTTAAAGAAAATCAATTACAAGATGAATTTCTGAAAAAGATTGTTGATGAGATTGGGTCAAAACCAAGGCCCAGATTTGTGTTCGAAGACAATGTTCTGAAATTTCGAGGAAGACTTTGTATACCGAATTGTTCTGAATTGAGAAAGCGTATCATGACCGAAGCTCATAACTCCAAATTGGCTATGCATCTAGGAAATACGAAAATGTATAAAAATTTGAAACAAAATTTCTGGTGGCCTGGCATGAAGAAGAGTATTGCAGACTTTGTAGTTAGATGTTTGCATTGTCAACAAGTAAAAGTCGAGCATCAACGACCTGCTGGGCTGCTGCAGCCACTTCTAATACCGGAATGGAAATGGGAGCACATTATGATGGACTTTATTATTGGATTGCCTCGCTCCTCCCGAGGTATGGATTCTATCTAGGTTATTGTTGATCGTTTAACTAAGTCAGCTCACTTTTTACCTATGAAGACTTTTTATAATGCAGATAAATTAGCTAACATTTATGTGAATGAGATCGTGACGTTTCACAGTGTGCCAATATCTATTATATCTAACAGAGATCCTAAGTTCACTTCAAGATTCTGGCAGAGTTTGCAACAAGCTTTAGGGACTGAATTGAGATTGAATAGTGCTTATCACCCCCAGACAGATGGCCAATCAGAAAGAACGGTACAAACTTGGAAGATATGCTCAGAATGTGTGTATTGGATTTCCAAGGAAATTGGGAAGCTCATTTGCCTATGACCAAGTTTGTGTACAACAACAGCTATCACTAAAGTATTGGAATGGCTCCTTATGAAGCGTTGTATGGTAGAAAATGCCAATCTTCGATTTACTCGGCCGAAGTAGGTGATAAACCGTTGTTAGGACCGGAACTTGTGCAAGAAACAATTGAGAAAGTGAAACTGATTCAACAACGTTTGAAAACCGCCCAAAGTCGCCAAAAGAGTTATGTGGATGTCCGGAGGAAAGAGAGGGAATATGAAGTCGGTGACCATGTGTTTATCAAAGTGACTCCAGTGAAAGGGCAAACTCAATTTGGGATTAAAGGAAAGTTGGCACCACGATATATTGGGCCGTTTAGATTATTGAGAAAATCAATTCTGTGACGTACTGAGTGGCTTTACCTCTGATAATAGAGAACATGCATAATGTTTTTCATGTTTCGTTGCTTCGGGAATATTTACGGGATCCGCACCATGTTATTAAGCCAACACACATGCTTCTAAAGAATGACTATATATATGAAGAGAGGCTAATTCAAATTGTGAATTGCCAAATCAAAATATTGAGGAACAAAGAAATTCCATTAGTAAAAGTAAACTGGCAAAATCACGGAGGGACGTATGCGACTTGGGAAATTGAAGAGGATATGATGAAGAGATACCCTGAATTGTTCGCTCTGGACCCAATATTCTTCTAGAACGAAAGTAATTCGAATTTGGAGGACCAAACTCTTTAAGGAAGGAAGATTGTAACAACCCCGAACTATGATTAGCTACTAATCCACGATTAAGAGTGCCTAATCAGTAATTAAGAAGAAATTCTAAATTAATTGCATTTGTGTTGCATTATTTGTATTTGTATCTGTCTGTCGTAAAAATATCTGTCTGTGTTTTTGTTTTGTTCTGTGAATTGAAGGCCTTATCGACATCTGATCACGAAATTGACTTGGGTTATGTGTTATTTGGAATTTTTAGAAATGTATGGTAGGTTTAATTGAAATTTGATTCAAAATCAAATAATTAGAATAAATTAATCATTATTGATTAATTCTTGACTCAACTTAATTAAGTCTCATTAATCAAGCATATATAAGGCACAATTGACCTCTAGAATACACTTTACACTCTCATTTCATCATTTTTTAAGCTACAAACGTGAGAGAGTAAAGTGAGATCAATAACAAAATAGAGATTTGCTAGAAATTGTTGAAGAATAGAAGAGAATTTGAAAGATTAGGCTTCACCACTTGGAAATTCAAGGCTTTAAGGTAAGAAATCAAGCCTTTAAATGTAATTGAGTCACTTAACACATAGATTCAAGAGAACTAAGTTGATTAATGCAAGAATTGAGCTAAAATTGGAGAATTAAGACTCAAGGCAAATATGCATGCATATTCTATGGCACTTTTGTAACAACCCGAAAATTGAAGTTGTTCTTAAATTTTATATTCGTATTATTTAATTATAAATGTGAAAAATCTTAATTGTTTACTTAAATATTCCGTAAGAGTAAAATAAAATATTAAACGTTATGGATGTATGAGATAAGGCGTAATTAAATTAGGGATTATATATTATTGAAAAAAAGGCATATAATTAGTTTAAGATTTGGGCCAAAGTAGAATTAAACCTAAAGTTAAATATGTTAGATAAGCATGAATTAATAACTTGGGACACGTCGCCTTGTGGCTTGGTGCATAGAATGACACGTGGCAGCCTGGTGGCTTGGTGGCCACGGCTACCTCTCTATGAAAGGAAGGATTTGCTGGGGTGAAGGAAAAAATAAGGAAAACAAACTAAGAAAGAGGAAGAAAATACTGGAAGTCAATAACGTCTTTGATAGTGGAAAGAAATAGTAAGATATTAATTTTAAGGTGAGTTATATTATATTTTGAGTTATCATAATATATTTTATGTATGTTTTGACTTACCATTATTTATTTTATACAAGTTATGTTTTATAAATTATATTAATATTTCAATTACGTAAATTAATTTTTGAACTCTATTTGTTTAAAATGAAACCCATGGATATGTTTGTTTAACTTTTAATGATTATTTGACTATGACCTTATATACAATTATGTTTTGTAAGTACCACCACAGGAGTCCCATACCTTAAGAGACTTAAATAACCATTGGCCTCTATTTGGTCACTTTGTGGCCCTCTGTTATCATGGATCTATTGACCTCTGTTCTGTGCGGAGCAAAGTGCTGTGCGGAGATAAGTGCTACACTATTGTGGGAGCCACCTCTATAATCCGTACGAGCCACCTCTTGAATCCGTACCTTTGCATAGTTATGAATCCATTGACCTCTGTTCTGATTGTCACTCCTATGACCTCTGTTCTATTCTGTTTTGTTCGGTACTGTGGTTATGGTTATTTATTTATATAATCTCAGTTTTGCTACTTAAATGATTATTTGTTCAGACTAAGTTATTTTAAATATTTTAGTTACATAACTATCCATGGTTATTTTGTGTCCCTTATATTCTTGGCATAATATTTCTCACCCTGCCATGTGCTTATAACTGTTTACCAATTTTCAGGAAACAATGCAATTCAGAAATAGCTTTTGGAAAGTCTTAGATGCTGGGCTGCGGAATAGGCACACAGCACTTTTATGATATTTTTATATGTAAATATCGGCCTTTTTTGGTCAATAAATTTTGTAATAAAAATAGAAGCTCCGATGATTATTTTGGTACCCTCACTTAAATATTATTTCCACTCGCGTTTATTAATTTGTTCAAGAATTGGCCGGAGGTAACTTCAGTTACTGGCCATCATGATGCTTAACCCTTAGGTACGGGGAGCGGGTCGCGACAACTTTGGGGTTGATTTCAAGTAATTTTCTCATGCATGTCATTGTTCCACCTTGGTTTTGGAAATTCATCAAGTTTCATGCTATTTTATATCACTTGATCATGTTTTGGAAGATTAAAGTTCATACCACTTCATGCGTGTAATACAATTAGAGTTTCAAGTGTGATCTTGCACAATTGGCATGCTTTTAGGCTTTGATTTTGCGAAATGATTTTAAATTCGCATTGTTTTACAAGTTTACATTTGTTTCCTCAAGCTTTTGGCCCAAAAGAACATGTTTTGCATCTTTGAATTTGAGTTTTGGTCTTAGAACATCAATCTGGAAATTCCAGAATTTTGCATCATCGTTCGAGTGACCACTCTTTGTTTTGCACTTTTGCTCGAGCGACAAAAAGTTGGCTCTAGCGTAAAATTCATGCTCCCAGAAGTTTTGCATAGTTTTGTAGACCGCTCAAGCGACTAAAGTTGCGCTCGAGCGAAGACCTTGTTTACTCAATCTTATGCTCAAGCGACCATCGAGCTGAAAAATCATGCAACCAGTACATTTACAGAGTTTTGCAGACCACTCAAGTGACCAAAGTTACGCTCGAGCGACCAAAGTTGCACTCGAGCGACCACTTTTATTTTTTAACCTTAGCTTGAGCGAAGGAAGTTGCGCTCGAGCAAATAACCTATTTTCAGAAATTTGACTAAGTGTTACAACACATATTTTGGCATCCTCATTGCATCTTAGGCATTCCTAAGCCTTAATTAAGACATAATAATGAGGATAAGAGTTAGAAACACACCAAGATAAAGAAGAATTAAGTTCAGTGTTTTCCGAATGTGTGTTTCAATATGTATCTACTATGTGTTTGTGTAGGTCACGCGCCATAGTCTATCCGATCCGCCTGCTTTATCTATTTTGCTATCGGAGCTATCTGTGAGTAACAACTCTGTAAAGTTATGTTTAACTTTAATTATTTTCTGATAATATGAAATGATTAGTTTTTTGAAATGCTATGTTTTATATGAATGAATGATTGTCCAGTTTCTGAAATATATTTGTGGCATCCTTAGCATCATATGATATCCGTCCCTTTATTGGTCATGGAAACGTCTCTGTGCACATGAGTCATTGGAATGCCTTTATGGCCATCTCTTTATGGGTCATCGAAATGCCTTTATGACCGTCCCTTTATAGGTCATTGGATTTGTTAACGCTAATGGATATACCATGTATGATCATGTGAAGTGTATGAACTTTGAACATGAATATGAATAGGTATCTGTTTCTGAATACGAATCTGAATTCCGAATCTGTCATAGACATCATTCATTACAACCTTTACTCTGTTATTATTCACTGGACTCCAACTCACCGTATTATTCATGTATGTAGGTGATTAGGCGCGTGACCAGGCTTAAGCTGTTGCCTGAAGGTTAATTTTGTCCAACCAACCACAGTACCTCCCGTAGAGGTTCTGAAACCTACTTGTGGTCAATGTTTTGTGATCTAGAATCTCATTTAGTTTTCTTTTGTTTTATTTGTATATTGGGCTAAGTCCCATTTTGGTTATCGTTAAGTGAAGTGACGTAAGACTATTGCTTATATGACGTCACGTTTATGTATATAAAGTTTTAAATTTTTGTCCGATGTATGTCTGCACAGCTCTATGGATTATATATGTTTTATATATTTGCTTCCGCAACCATTTATTATGTGATGATCTATTTACAGGCCTTTGGTAATCCTAGGATTACTGGCCAGTTACAACGCTAAACCTATAGGGGGTGGGTTTAGGTCGTGATACCCCCCTCTGATACTGGAGGTATGCAAAACCCATAGAGAAAGTCTTTTCAGTGGATGTTACTCCTACAATCTCTAAAAGTGGCAAATGATATTGATTGGTCTTATATGTACAATCCATTAATAACACACATGGGAATGCACGTAGCAAATCCAAACTAACTAGATGTGCAAAGAACAAATCGGTAACAATCTCAGTATCTTTACAATTCCTATGCCACTCTATGCATTTGTTCACCGCTAATTGACCCAATAGTAGTTGCATTTCAGATTTCCCAGCCTTCTCAAAAACTTTATGCCATTGACGTATATTGTAGATTGCCTTCATTGTGGAAACATTTTCACTATTTCGTTGTTTAAGTGTAATTAATATCTCACTTGGTTGTATCATACTCTTCAGCATATCAACCAACAAAAAAGTTTCCTCATGTGATAACCTCTCAGTATAAGGATAGCCTTCAAGACAAACCGTAGTTGGATAATTATGCACACCACATATTACGATCAATGTCCAATCATCGTAAGTAAGCTTGAACTTTTTTTCCTTAGGTCTAGTGTTTTTCCAAGTGTCCCTATAACATCCACTCCTCTCACAAGCAAGAGTTAATCTTGGTTTCTTCGGATGAGTACCACCCACATTTGATTTCTTCACAACAATAACAAAACCATTTCTCCTCCCAACAACACGTACCTACCGAATTAAGTCATCTCAAGACTTGAATATCTGAAATTGTAAAAATAAAGTAATGATTTTGTTACCAATATACACATAAAGAAATAAATTAATGCACATTAGCAACATATATGTGAAAAAAATGCATATATAGTTTTAAATACGTTCATATATTACTTCATGAGTCACAAATTCATTATTATAATCTATTATGAATTCTGAGCCAACTTTGCTTCTTCTATTTGACTTGTCATCATTATGAAATAAATAACAATACAAATTAAATTTCAAAATGTGATCGGTAAAATAGGTCCGAACAAAATTCATATGTTTGGAACTAAAGTGCCAAACATATGAATAATGTTCAGTTTTCTGTTTCTGAACAAATAATAAATGTTCAGTTACTTGTTCTAGAACAAATAAACAATATTCGAGCCTATGTACCCAAATTTCAGTCATATGTTCAGGAGTTCAGTTCCAAATAAATGACAAACAATTTTATTATTTTTGTGATTTTTTTCAAGAAACTTACCCTTATAAAGCCAATCTCCTCTGAGCTAAGAACACCATCAAAGCTATGAACCTCTTTTAAACTTTTATTGTTGTACTCCTCTCGTCTCATGGAATTGTGGTTGTCGAAAAAATTTCCACTCATTACCATTGTCGAAAAAGTGTAGGTAATCAAATGATTGCCGCTGTTATCGCCGAAATATTGCCGCCACAGGGTTTTCAAGGTTTGGAGGGTAGGTAAGTTTTGAAGATGACATTTGGGAAGATGGATGGGTGGTGATGGAGGTGGATACTCTCATAAACCGTAGTTAATAATGTAGTTGGTGTGTAGGCTTAATTGTGAGATGGGGTGTCTCAAAATTAATGATGTCATTTTTAGTAATTTTATTTGAGGTTATTATTGTAATAAAAAACAAGCTAAAAAATGAGGGGTCTAAAATAATTGATGGTGTGCTAATAGCAGCACTCTAAAAAATAACATAATCATTCATTTATTCATTGCACAACATCATTATTACACAATAACCTAATCCAATAATTAAAATTAACTATCATTATTCATTCTAAGCAAATATTTTCATATTATACACAATAACCCATCGACTGTAAGCAAAATATTAGATAAGTCTTCATCCATAATTATACACCTAATTAGATAGAAATTATATAAGTGTACAGTTGTTTTATTTTTTCCAGACTGGGTTACTTAAAAAAAATGGTAAAAAACGTGTTTTGTAAAAATGTTTTAGAAAACGTGTTTACAAAACTTGCTTTACGTATACAAAATGTTTTTACTAAAAAATAAAAATATCTAAGTATATTTTTTGGTGTAAAAATGTATTTACAAAAGCCAATTTTGATTAGTTAAGTTTTAAATATAACTTAATCAAAAGCGCATTTTCAAAACACGTTTTGATGTTATATTTTTATTATATTTTAATCAACCTTAAAATCTAAAAAATGTGTTTAGAAAAGGCGTTTTCTATGTCTTTTGAAAAATCAATTTACCTTATAATGTGAATAAAAGTATAAATCCACAATAAGAGCATCTCCAACGGTGAGCTGAAAGGGCTGCCAAAGCCAAAATATGATAGGTGTAAGGGAAAAAGGGTGTTCCAATAGGTTGTAATTGTAGTTGCCAAATTTGGCAATTGCCAAATCTGTTAGCTCACCCAAAGCCCAGCTGATTTCCTTCATTCCTTTCTCCCTCCCTTCCTTTCTCCACTTTCCCAGCAAAAACTCCCCAAAACAAATCAAAATAATAATAAAAAAAAATTCACATTTAAAAAAAAACAAGATACATCATTTTTAGGGAAAACTTCACATTACCCCTTTGTGGTTTGGGTCATGTGTGATTTACCCCTCTAACATTTAGAAATGATCACATAACGCTCACGTGATTTGTGAACTAAGTGCAGCGTTAGGCCCGTTAACGATTTAATAAAAAAAATATTAAAATACCCCTATATATAAGTAACTAAATTGTGTGCAACTAAGGATATTTTCGTCATTTATTTGAAAGGCAAAGTGCACTTTAACCTCATGTGCTTTATTTCATGTGTGATTTACCCTCTTGAAATTTAAAAATGAGCATATAACCTCCTTATGTTTGCCCTGTGTTTCACACTTGCTATTAAGTTACACAGAATGTTTAAAGGTGTACTTTAGTCCACAAACCATATGGAGTTATGTGATCATTTCCAAACATTAAATGAGTAAATCGCACATGGCCTAAACCACATGGGGGTAAAGTGAAGTTTGTCATTTTTATTTTTTTTTATATAAATAGATTCATGGTAAAAACAACAACAACAATCAAGAAATTTCAAACAAATTTCAACAAATCTCAAGCATTCTCAATCAGATCTCAATAAATCTAAAGCAAATTTCAAACAATAAATACTTGGATTTCAAGATGCTTGATGGATTTTAGACGATTTCAGCACTCTGAAGCTTTGGCTTCATCTTCATCTTCTTTGTTTTCATCTTCATGCCTAGGGTTTGACTTGAGGTTTCGAGTTTTTCTTCATCTTCGATTTAGGGTTTGACTTGGGCTTTCGATTTGGGAGGGTTTCAATTAGGGTTTGGGAGGGTTTTCAAAAAGTGGATCGAGATGGAGTTGGAGCTTGGTTGTTGCTTTGTTTCTTGAGCTTTTTGTGGGGAAAGAAGATGAGAACCGAGAGGGATATAGTGATGAAAAAGAAAAGAGACAACATGGGTTATTCTAGTAGGTTCGAGTAAGAGATAGAGATTGTGGGTTAAGAAAGATGAGATAAAGACTGGGTTGAGTAGTACTTGCCGCCATTGAAACGCGTCATTTACAGAGTATTGACACTTTGTAGAGAGAGGAAGAGATCGAGAAGTGTTGCACGAGAAAGAGAGAGAGAGAGATGATGGTGGGTTAAAAGTGACAAAAGAGATGAGTGGGTGAGTAAGGGATAAAAATGAAGAAAAGGTGGATGAAGGTTCTAGATCATACTAAGAGACTTTTTTTGGAACAAATCAAACTGAGAGACTAATGAGAGAAAAAGATGGAGAGAGAGAGAGAGAGAGAGAGATGGCTATTTTCTAGCCATTGGAAGAGATTAAGGGTGGACATTGGCCCGTTGGCCTGCTCGGCCCAATCCTATTGTTTTAGGGCTTGGAAATTTTATTTTAGCCCATAGGGCCGAGATGGACAACATTTTTCAGAATGATATATTAATGGGCTAGGTTTGGAATTTATATTTTCAACCTAACTCGGCTTGTCTCAGCTCGCTATAAAATTAATTAATTAATTATACATATTTAAAAATATATATATATTTTTTATATGGAATGTAGACTTTATCTTTGTTGATTTTATTGAAATTTACATTTGTGGTTATGTTTGATTGAACTTAGAGACATTTACACACAAGTCCTAATTTATGAACTTATACTCTATTAAGTCCTAATTAAGATTTTATGGACCTTCAAGTCCCATCAAATTTTTAATAGCCGAAATTGTCCATCAAACAATGATTGTTCATCATTTATGATTATCTATAAAAGAACATAATGAGTTGATATTTATTTTTATTTTCAAACTTTACAACATCAACTTTCAAATTTAAAAACTATAAAAAAAAAAAAAATTATGTGCAAAAAAAAATTATTATTATTTTTGAAAAAATTGAAATATTTTTTTGTACAAAACTGAAAATTTTGTGTCTATAAAGAAGCATGATGATAGAACATTGATGTGCAAAACTGAAAGGAAAAAAAACTTTAAAAATAAAAAAACTAATAATGTTCTTAGTTTTAAAATTAGAAAAAAAAAAACTATTAATGTTTTCGATTTTATTGGATAGTTGAATCAAACCAATAAGTAGAAAGGCAAAAACGTCTAATTTCATGCTCTGTTTTTTTCATCAGTTAGTGAAACAATTATCTAGAATATTACTATGCAAAATTGATAATATTCTTAGTTTTAAAAATTGAAAAAAAACTAATAATATTCTCAGTTTTATTAAATAGGACTTTTTGATTCAAAAAATCTTAAATCGGGCCTAAGCTACCCTAACATTTATAAATAGGACTAGTAGGTAATTAACTCTTGAATTTAATTAAGAAAACTTTCAATTTATACACCAAAGCTTTTAATTTATAATGATGTTAGTATATTTATTTAATAAATATAATGTGTGATCGAATTTAATTATGGAATGTTTTCATTTTTTTTAACATATATAATCCGATTGGTGAGTTTGGGATTTATAATTATTTTTTGTGCCGAATTTTGGCAAGTGTGGAGGCCCGATATTAGGCCCGGACCAGGCTTGAGTAGACACATAATTTTTTATTATGTAGTGTCAGTCTAGTCCAAACTTGGACCGACCCAACGAATGCCCACCCCTAGATGAGATGATCCAACGATAACAAAATAAGATTAGAAGGTTTTGGATACATTGGAAGGCATTTAATGTGGGTAATATTTTTCTTGTTTTTTTAATTTTGTGGTGGCATGTGAATGGTAGGGTGAATTAGATTTTTTTTTTTGTTTTTTATTTTTTTATATTTGTCTAGTAGTGTAAAATGTAAACATATAAGTTTTTAATTTTCTTTTAAATGGTCATAAAAGATTTGTAAAAAAAAAACCTCAAAAAATTATATTCGAACACCACCTAAAAAATATGAAGAAACATTAGTTAGGATTATGGCAAAGTAACATTACTCCATTGGTACACAATTATTATAATTTAATAATTTATTATTATAACATACACTTTAACAATGTTTTTTTTGGCATCATGGGAGATGCATTAAGAATTAGGGGTGTTCGTGGTTTGGTTGCGGTCAAAGAATCTCTAATCTGCTATCCGTTCACTAGAAGGGTGGATTGAAAAAAATGAATCCGCATCCGTCCATCGAATTGACGGATATGGATTGAGCGAATTGGCGGATTGCTGGATGGATGAGAATCGGTTTGGCGGTTTAAATTTTTATAAATTTTGAACATAATATAACAATTTGTCAATATTTTTTTTTTTGGAGAATAATCCAACTCAACATATTCAAAAGATTATCAAGTAATTTATAACGATTCCAGTTTTAACCCGACCCTTTCGTATCTTGGACTCGGGTTTCGTGGTTTCATAGTGTCGTTCATGTCTTTTCCCCTCATACTTCCTTGAGTTTGGCTATTGGATTGTAATGGTTCCGTTTGGAACAGGTTGGTTGCTTGGCTTTCAAACTTTTGTTTCCCATAATTTTACTCATCCGCTCGAGCGGCATTTCTTGCACTCGAGCGGGTTTTGTGAACTCTTAGTACTTTTGCAGGTCTACAAAATTACTGGGAGAGTGTATTCTATGCTCGAGCGGTACTTTCTGTGCTCGAGCAGTCTCAACTCAAACGGCCTTTCTTGCGCTCGAGCGTTGGATCTGTTGTCTGCAAAACTACTGGGAGTGTACATTCTGAGCTCAAGCATCACTTCTTGTGCTCGAGCGGAACAACTTATTGTGTCTGATGCTCGAGCGTCACTTTTTGCGCTCGAGCGGACTGTGCGTATATCAGTTTGCAACAACACCTTTCTACATCACTTTTTGACATCTTTTTCTCTCAAAACCCTAGATCTAGAGCCTCTTTCTCTCTCTCTAAAACTCACACACTCTCTCTCTACATTTTCACCTAGATTTAGTGGTTTCTCTACCTATGTGCCTTTGTTAAAAAGGTAGAGCACCTCAAGGGCTACGTTTTGATCCGAATATAACTTGGTTTCAGTGTCTTTGAAGTTCCTCTATTGCTTCCTTGATCTCTAGCTTCGAGGTAGAGACTTTCTATACTCTTCTATGAGTTTTAACTTGGTTATTTATTGATGTGTAAAGAATATTGGAATTTGGGATGATTTTGAACAAACCTAAGGTTTTTATTTAAAATCCAAAGAGGGTTTTTCAAATGTATGTATTAAAGATGGTTATGGGAGTAGATGTGAGGTTGTGTTGTGATAAATTTGTTGATTTTGATACCCGGGATGGATTTTGGAAGAAAATTGAGTTTTGCCCTATAATGTCTCAAATAGTTATTTTGTATAAATAGATAAAATTGGTATCAGGAATATGAAATTAGATGAATGTTTATATGAATGACGGAGTTGGATATGCATTACCTCTCATCTATGGAAATTTGGATGATTTATCTGCCTTAAAGATTGTATATTTGTTTAGAAATATATGTTTTGGGCTATCAGTGGAGGATAACTATGATTGTTATAGAAATTGCATGAGGATTACGTGAATTGAAACTAATCTCTTATCTGTTGTCATTGAATATGACTATGTCTTTGATACATTGTAAATGTATGATGTTTGAGAGAAGAAAATGGATGTACTCCATATTTGGGAGAAGAAAGGGGATGGACTCCATTGAATTAAGTTGGCATGCGTGTCCAGGGTGAAAGTTCCCAAAATCACGCATATACATGGGTACTGATTCCGGTGGACGAAATATCCGTAAAATGTTAAAATGGAAGTATTTGTATAATGGTTGTGTTAGTTAAAGGCCCATTGAGTTACTCTCAATTTGGTTGTCTGAATGAACTAGTGAATGGCTTATGAATTGAGATTAAAAAATTGAGATATAAAGCTTGGCATGGCATGGTTTTATAAAAGAGTTATAAATGATTTTATCATGGGTATTGGATATGCATATCATACTTATATCTTTGTTAAGATTCATGCATTGTGTTAGATTGTTTCTACTAGGTTTTGGCTCACCCTATTTGGGAAAAACCATTTTCAGGTGTCAGTGATATGCTTCCGCCAAGACAGTAGCTTGAAGGGATTTGGAGCAAGAGCTTCTCTTTTGTTGTATTTATCTTGTATAGCCAAGGGCTTTGATTGTGTGAGCTAGACTCATTTTTGTTGTAACCAAGCAGTGACTTAGAAAGATGTAAGCTTTTAGGGCATATGAATATCTGTTTAGCCTTTGTTCCTTTTATTACCTGTAACACATGCTGTAGATTCATGATGAGCTATTTATGAATGTATATCGTATGTATCACCTTTTGTATATTAATTCTGATTAATGGAAGCTTACTGTTTCATTTATGTTACCTCGTATTAGTTGTCTTGGGTTGGATCATTAAAATTATTTCAGGGCGTTACAAAATTGTCAAATACCAATAATAAATATATATAAGAAAATCAAGCATTATCAAAACCATTTTATTACTTTTTTTTATTCAAAAATTATTTAATTTGATTTTTAAAAAAATGACAAAATTAAGCTCTATATTTTCTACACAAAAATACAAAATATCAACCCTTGCCATTTGATAAAAGGATTTCTAAATTAAAAACACAATAGAATATCTAAATTTTTTTTCAATTGAAAATACAAATAAAATATCTAAACAAACTGAAAATACAAAATCTTACAAATTATTAGGAGTGTTTGTGGTTTGGCTGTTCATTTGTGGCAAAAAGAATCTCAAATTCGCCAACCGCCCAAAATTAGACGGATTGAAAAAAATTAATTCGCAACCGTCTGCTCAAATGCAATGGATTGTTCGGTTCAGTCGATTTAGACGGATCGAAATATCCACTGCTCACCCTTACTAAGAATAAAATATTTGATATGAGTTAAAAATAACACATGTTATTTTAGCATATTATCATATTTAATTCATAATCATCTTATTCAGGTCATATCTCTTCTCTACCATGCTACTTTAAACTCAATACATATTTCATATTTTTTTTTATAAAAATCAAAAAATATATTTATTTAAATCATCATAAATTTCTCTAATAAGAAATTGGAATTGGGGTGGCTGCTATGCGGAGGTGCACAGCAGCCACTGCTGTGCAGCCAATTGGGCGTTTTTCGGGGCCTATTTTGATAATCTGAATCGTTCACATTTTAGAATACATCAAGTAGAACATACCTGTAAAAAATCAAGTTAGGCCCTGTTTGGTAGAGCTGTGGGAAAATACTTATAGCTTATACCTAAACAGCTTATAGCTTATAACTATGAACATAAGCTGATTTCTGACTTATAAATTAAGCATCTCCTGCCCCACTCAAAGAATAAGCTGATTCTGACTTCCAAAAAGCTATAAGTTATAAGTTATAAGCTAAACCAAACACATCAAAATAGTTTAAATTAAGCTGAAAGCTGAAATAAGCAGCTTTTAAGCTGTACCAAACAGGCCTTTAATCGGATGTCGTTTACCCATTCATCCACTCACATTTGTATTCATTTTAATATTTTAAATTATAATTGTTATTTATTTTTGTAGATACAAATGTGTGTGGATGAATGGGTAAACGACATCCGATTAACTTGATTTTTTACATGTATATTCTACTTGATATATTCTAAAATGTGAACGGTTCAGATTATCAAAATGGATCTCAAAAAGAACCCAATTGACTGCACAATAGTAACTGCTTTGCAACTCCGTACAACAACCACCCCAATTCCTAAGAAATTGGCCCTTTCCTACCGCCAAAAATATATTTCCCTAGAAAATGAACTCAAAGGATGAAACTTTTGACTTTTAACTATTGTCTAGAAATAAATTATTTTAATAATTTTTTAATTATTTTAATAATTTTTAAATTTTTTTAAAAAAATAAAAAAAATAAAATGATAATTTATATTTATAATATATTTTTTAATTTTTTAACAAATTAAAAATTATCAAAAAAAGTTGTTTATTTATTTATTTTTTAGTGATTAAAAAAAAAAAAAAAAAACACTTAAAACAACCAGTGAGAAACGATTGTTTAAAATGGGCGTGACAACATTTGATCTAGTAATCTAGTCTTCTGCTGGGGAGGAACAGTCAGAATCTGAACCAAAGAATGTCCACTACCAAGTTTATCTTTCTGATTTTGATCATCTTACTACCCATATCCTTATCATCATCATCCGAAGAATCAGGGGCAATAGAGGCCTTGATTGGACGCTTGGAAGCCAAACGGTCAACTCCATCCGTACAACAACATGCGGCCAAAGCTGTTCTCCACAGATTGCTTCCAACCCATGTCTCCAGCTTTCAATTCAAGATTGTATCCAAGGTACCCCCATCATCTTCAATGTTGGGTTTTACTCTGTTTTTCTTAATTACCATAATTATCTACTTCTTTGTGAGCAGCTACAGGTTCTGCAATTGCAAATTTATTTGCTAGTCTCTCTCTGGTAGGCCATCCACCTATTGAGAGTCAATTTACATCAATCTTTGCTTTTGAAACCAAATTAAGTACTTCCCCAAATGATATACAAAGTGGGCCTAGTTACTACAAGTTACCAATTTGTTACTATTCACCTTTTTTTACTTCACACTTTGGATTGTACGGTGAAAAAAAGAAAAGAAATGGTTTTTCTTGCGTTCAATGTTTGGAGGAGTAAGAAAATAAAGTATATGAGAGAGGGATATGAGTGGGATTTTTTTCTTTTTCTTTATATATTAAGGGAATCATAGTATTATAATTATTTTATACCAATCAAGTGAAATAGGCTTAGTAAGAGAGAGTTCTCTTTCTCACCCTTGCTCACTCTAACCTACAAACCAAACATGAGAAAGAGTTATATTTCTCAGCATTTCTCACCAAATGACTCCATCATTTCTGAGTTCTCTGGACTCTTGTTCTATTACCACGGAAAGATAGCTAGGACACTGTTGAGTAAAGGACAGTTTCATAATTCATTAGTGAAATCTGTGTCTTTGCTAGATATTAGAAGTGAATAATTTTATTCTCAGTGAGCATGAGAAGAGAAGAAGAATCACATTAAAGGAAAGTAAAAGTACTGTCAAGCAGGCCTAGCATTGAGTTTTTGGGGCGTAAGCGAAGTCCTAATATGGGGTCCTTTATATATTCATTTAAAAAATGTTTCCATAGAAAATTTTGAAATGCTAAAATGTTTAATAAAAATAAAAATAAAAATAAAAAATAGAAGTTACATACCAAAATTTACTTGCATAAATAGCAAAGTCTAGTTCACAATAAGGACAAAATACTGAAACAATCTAAAATTATAATACCAAACAAAAAAAAAAAATTTGAACAAATTATAGAAAAATCTCACACAAAGATTACTTTCCTTGCATTTTTAGCTGCAAAATTATTAATTAAACTTGTATAATCTGGAATTGGGCACTTTTTTATTTGAGGCCTAAAGAAGTAAACAAAATTTTCTTTTTGCATTTGGTACAAGGGCCATATTTTTTTCAGGGCCCTAGGTAGTAGTGGCCTTGCTCGCCTATGCCTAGGGCTGGTGATGTAGGACAAGTAGGGACAACAGCAACAGTAGGCTTTTGAGGCTGATTTTAGTTGGGTTTTACAGCTGAAAATTACAATCAGAGTATAGGGGTTTAAGGGTTTGTATGGGGTGATAAAGGGGTAAGAGTTTAAGCATGAAAATATGAGATTTTATTATTGTTTAGGGGATGTTAAAGTGTAGAAAATACAAGAGGGAAAGAAAGAGAATAAGATAGTTCTATGAATCACTCCTAGACTCTCTTAGGCATTACACTTGGGCCTTGTTTGTTTGGGTGGACATGAGCTTGGGATTGGACTAATAGTCCAATAAAATTATTAATCCGATGTTTGGTTAAACAATTGAAGTACGGACTAATTATTTTAAACTTGACTATTAGTTAAGATATGATACATAATCCAACGGATTCGTAGTCCTAGGACTATTAGTCATGGGAATGCTAATCCAGTCCGCCCAAACAAACATGGCCTTGGGGTTTAATTTCATCACACAATCCATAAAAAAGTTGCAAAGCTATTGGAATTCTCTAAAATATCAAATCCATTAATTAGAAGTATTGCATGACTTTATATAGACTTTAGAAACTTCTTTTATTAGCTGCGATTCCAAAATAGGAAACTTCTAAAAATATGACTTCCAAAACCTATCTAAGACTAAATAAGAAATACATATAAAAAAAATAACTTGATTGACAAGACAACCCATGGGCGACCCCTACAATCTATGTCAACAAACTTGAAAAATTACCAAAATACCCCCAACTTGAAAACTCTATAAAATATAAAAGAACTATAAAATAAGACTAATAACAGTAAAAATATAATTATGTATAGTTCATATCGGTTTGTTTTTGAAATCATGCCAATGTCCAAATATCATCGCTTCTTTGAATTTAACCTTTCTTGAGTTTTTTTTTACTCTGCATCTGCTGGCCTTGTTGTCAAGTGTCAACTGTCAACAAATAGTGTATCTTTATAATTAACGAGTGGAAATTTCTCCAAAAATAAAAAAAAATAAAATAATAATAATAATAATAATCATGGTCTTGAAGAGTTTTTAATGACAAATTCTTTAAAATGGGAAGTAAACTGCTTCGTGTTCCTAACTTCAACTATTGAACATATATTAGTTATTGGTTGGTCTAAAATTCATATGCTTTTAAATGTTCTTATCTTTTCAGCCAACGGTGTTGATATCTTTTTCTAATTTATCATAATTAACTATGTTAATAGTTCTCAGTTTTAACTTTTAGGATATTTGTGGTGGACGCTATTGCTTTCGGATAACCAATTACAAGAACTCAAGCAGGAATGAGCCAAAGATAATGTATGTAGAATTTGACCATTACAAGGACCGAATTTCCATTTTTTAATGGTCTGATTGGTCAGAGCCTTTTTTCAGTGTTATCATACCTTTTCTATGCTGTTCTTTTATTTCAATCTTAATTATAGAATCTCAAGCATCATGTTTTTCTCGTCTTGCGTAGATTTTGAGTCAATGCAGTGTTGAAATGGAAGTGGATATAGATGAAATCAAACAATGAAAAGTTGATACAATAACTTAGTTATCATCATCAGCTTATGTTGCACTGTAAATTTAACTGGTTCCTAGAAGCATTATTGAACTTTTTAGGGCATCTTTGGACTTTCATGAAATCGGATGGCCCTCTTGTGTTTTATCTGCTTGAAAATTAGAAGCAATAATTGATGATGAGCTCATGATGTATGATTTACTAGAAATTATGGTATGATATTGATTTTGGTCTTGATGTTCTGATAATTGCTATCTTAATTACCATAATTATGAGATGTCTTCCATATTTTATAAAGGCCTTGATTCATGTTATCAATTTCTATATTCAAGTCCCGTGTGAAACGAAATGGTGGCATTCAATCTCTACGAGACATACACATGTACATGCAATTTGTAACAGTTTAGCTTGGAATATGTGAAGTTTTTATTTTTTAAACATGGGTTGTAGCTATTTGAATGACATTATTTGCAGTGAAGTCTTACTCGGCTGGTTTATGACTTTCTCGAGATTCCATATATTGCACATGTATGCTTGCTTGAGTTAGCATGAGATCAAAAGCTAAAAATGAACTTTAGCCCATTGCTTCTAATAGAATATGTTATTTAGCTTTCATTTATTCATTTATTGTAAGATTTAACAAAAGAAAAGGGAAAAGGTCATGACATCGAAAACTATGTACTAATTTATGTTTCCCTTGAAG
Organism: Camellia granthamiana; assembly: GCA_036172215.1. Classification (NCBI taxonomy): domain Eukaryota; kingdom Viridiplantae; phylum Streptophyta; class Magnoliopsida; order Ericales; family Theaceae; genus Camellia; species Camellia granthamiana. Next base: position 58,586,457 of record CM069908.1, on the reverse strand, counting down.
TAACATAGAAGACGTTTTTTTTTGGCAAGTGAGATTACAGAATTTTCTTTGTTGTATCTCTCTTTAGGATAGAAGGTATAACTGCAGTTGAAATTGCATCTGGCCTCCATTGGTATTTAAAATATTGGTGTGGTGCTCATGTTTCATGGGACAAGACTGGTGGTATTCAGATTGCTTCTGTTCCAAAGCCTGGATCTCTGCCTCTTCTTTCAGATGAAGGAGTGATTATTCAACGTCCAGTCCCATGGAATTATTACCAAAATGTTGTAACTTCCAGTTGTAAGTATTGAATAATTTTTAACTCCTTTCTTCTTATCGATTACTCTTGTTGTCTTGGGCCTCTTGGCTAGATGGTGTTCATTGACTACAATGCATCCTTGACTTCTTGTCTGATATTATATTGTGACTGTGGGTAGTTCTCTCCAGTGTGGGAAATCCAATGTTTTTTTAGTTCCTTTTTGCTTGTTTGCCTCATATGTATTCCTTTGATTTCTTTGTTCTTTCGCTTTAACCTCTTTCCTTTTAATTTTTGCAATTTTTTTTTTTCTTCTTCTTTGTTTTTGCGCACAATCTATAATACATTTCTATGTGGAAAAACTTTAACCATCAATTTTCTTGTTACCTTCAGATATTATCCTAATAGAAATTCTTTTATCTGTGATTACCCCTTCTTTTTTTTTTGTTTTTCCTGCTTTGATGAGCTTGTTTTATCAAGAAAACAGCACTAGGGCAAGGAGTACCATGTATACTGGACACATATGAAAGAAAAACTATATCCCTATACATCATGGGAACAGTTTGTAACAATAATTCAAGAGACTATACGCAGAAGGATAACTTTTTTTATAGCCTAAATATACTGTAAATTCAATAGCCTAATACTATTCAGTAGATGAAATTGAGCCTCAATAAATATTATGCAAAGAGTGTCAATCCTTTTCCTCATTGATCGCCACATCGGGAACTAATGCATGCTCATCAATCTTCCTCCTCTTTCTTGTCTTCACCTTTTCAAAGACAGAAATAGTTGAACTGTTGATTGAAAGAAAAACCTAGGATACACTCATGGACAACAACACTACAATGAATAAGGTGGTGGCAAAGATTTCTTATGTTCCTTTTACAAACGGCACCAATTAACAGTGATAACTGTCATGACCCGAACCCGCCCCTATGGGTTAAGGACATAACCGGCCAGTAATTCTGTGATTACCTACGGCCTCAAACCAAAACAGACATAACTCGTCAGAGTAAAGGGGCCAAACGGATGCAAAAATTTAAAACTTTGTCCATAGAGCCGTGCTTATATGCACATCAAACAAACCATACTCATATGTGTTAATAACCCACATCAAAAGTACAGTAACATAAACTTCTTTACAAATAGGATCATTCAAACTGAGCCAACCCATAACAGACTATATACAAATGTACACAAAGTCCTTGCCAACAAGACAAAATATAAATACATAACAAAATGGCAAGGATGGGTCTCGTACGTGAGACACAAGGTTGACTCTCCAAAACTCATGTTGTTCCTGGCAGACTTCACTGGGGCTGGGTTTGGACTTCCCGCGGCTCACCTACAAACACATGAATGAGCATGAGCGATAGCCCAGTGAATAATATCAAATACAGAAACCACATAATAATGTAGAACAACTGGTTCCAAACGGCCTTGGGCCCAATTCATATTTCTATTTAACAGATATGTAGCTATACTAATTTCAACTCAAGTAACTTGTAGTTTCAACATTCTGGCCTTTGGCCCATTCAGATTTCTATTCATGTCAAAACGGCTTTCGGCCCACTTACTTATGTCAAAATGGCCTTCAGCCCGATCATTCATGTCAAAACGGCCTTCGGCCCAAACATTCGTGTCAAAACGACCTTGGGTCCATTTGTTTGTATCAAAACGACCTTGGGTCCATTTGTTTGAATCAAAACGACCTTCGGTCCGTTCATTTTTATCGAAACGACCTCCGGTCCATTCATTTATGTCAAAACGACTTCCGGTCCATTCATTCATGTCAAAACGACCTTCGGTCCATTCGTTTATATCAAAACGACCTCCGGTCAATTCATTTATGTCAAACGGCCTTCGGCCCACTCATTCATGTCAAAACGACCTTCGGTCCATTCGTTTATAGCAAAACGACCTTTGGTCCACTCATGTTTATCGAAACGACCTTTGGTCTATTTGTGTTTATCAAAACGACCTTCGGTCCATTCATTTATCTATGTCGGACTTTTGTCCACAATCCCAATTAACAACTCGTAGAGCTTATAAGGGAAATAACAATTGGACATTCACAAGCATTCGAATATCGATATTACTCACAGTGATCGGCTTGTGGATTTGCCCTGGAGCTTGACCTTACACATTTCATGAACGCAAAAGGGTCATTAACAATTCAATCCGTTCCTTAATTCACATATTCCTCTTTAGGCTTTATTCTTATCTTATTAACTCATTTACAATGCTTAACATATGCCTAAGAGTGCTTATAAGTGAAAGAGAACGGAAAACAGAATACAGAATTTCAGAAAACAGGGTCTCCGCTTGAGCGTGAACTTCCCCGCTCAAGGGGACCCTTAAGGCCTGCGAAAATACTGGTTGCATGAAAAATACGCTCGAGCGTGGGATAGAGCGCTCGAGCGGAAGGCCTATCTACAACAGCTCCCCGCTCGAGCGTGAAACATCCTGCTCGAGCGAATACCCAATTCTGCAAAGTGCTGGGAGCACGAAATTTACGCTCGAGCGGAGTTTCTCCCGCTCGAGCGGACCTCAAAAATCTGGAAAACCCAGAATGTGTTCTTGAGCTCAACTTCGACATTTCAACCACATTACTTGCATGCAATGGCTCAAATTACACATTTACACATGTTAACATGCTACCAATACAAAATCACAACATTAGGAAGCTCAATTTCATGATTTATTTGCATGCATGGCCCAAAATATTACAACTCATCTCCAATATGTTCAAATTCAAACATCCAAGACTTATACTCCCATGATTTATACATGCATGCTCTTTTTGACTTCATATTCATTTCAAATAATGCAATTAGTGCTCATTCCCATAAAATTCGACCAAGACATGCTTGCATGTGGGATTACACTACCAATCTTTCACAATTTTACAATTTACAAGCTTGATTTGTGATTCCATGGGAGTTCATTACATGCATGCACATATCAAGCCTCAATTTGAACAAATTAATTCAAATCATGCTCTTGATCACAAACAACCCTTGAACACACAAGATTACACATTGAACTCATGAATTCAAGAATCAAATGCTTACCTAGAGGCTTAATCTTCCAAACTATAGCAATTTCTTGAGTTTAATTTCCCCAATTCTACACAAATTTGAGCCAAACACCCAACTTTCCTCTTTTCTCTCTCTCTAGCCGACTCCCTCTCTCCCTTTTCTTTTGTTAGAATCAGCCAAGGTGAATCAAAGAGAGGATTGAATATAATAAGGCCCCCACTAAGTCACAATATAATAATAATAATAAAGCAATTTGGCACTATTCATCAATTTAATCGATTTAATCTAACCCGAATCAATTTTCAATTAAATTTCACCGTAGGCTCTAAAAATTATGCCAATCACAATGGCGTAACCAATTTCGGGTTCGGTGGCCGATAAGGCCCTCAATTTAATTTCCAAAGCAGATTATTCAAACAGGTATTCCTACGGTGAACAGATAGAATTCCAAAATCACATAGATTCACATGATGGCACACAAAATCATATCAAAATATATAATCATATACGTATTAGGGACCAATTAACATAATACAGAACAGGGGTATCACAGTCTTCCCCCCTTTAGGAAGTTTGGTCCTCCAAACTTAAGTTACCTTCGTCGGGAAACAAATGTGGATAGCGTAGACGCATTTCCTCCTCTTTTTCCCATGTAGCATCCGTCCCATAGTGTTCTTTCCATTCTACTTTCACCATTGGGATGGATTTGTTTCTCAATTCTTTCACTTGTCGGTCAACAATTCTCTCTGGCTATTCAGCATATTCCATATTTTTATCAATAGCAACCCAGTGATAATCAATCACATGAAATGGGTCTCGGAGGTAACCCCTCAACATCGACACATGAAACACATTATGGATTTGCTCGAATCCCGGCGGCAAAGCAACTCTATAAGCAACTGGACCAAGTCTCTTCAAAATCTGAAACGGCCCAATGTAGCGGGGCGACAACTTGCCCTTTTTCCCAAATCTGACTTGGCCTTTCATCGGAGAAACACGGATGAACACATGGTCACCAACCTCATACTCAAGAGGTCTTCTCCGAACGTCTGCATAATTCTTTTGTCGGTCCTGAGCTGTTTTGAGCCTTTGACGAATAGTCTTGATTTTCTCAGAAGTGTCTTGCACAATTTCTGGCCCAAGCAAGGCTCTATCCCCGACCTCTGTCCAACAAATGGGTGATCTGCACCTCCTACCATACAAAGCCTCGTATGGCGCCATACCGATGCTGGAGTGGAAGCTGTTATTATAAGCAAATTCTGCAAGTGGCAAATAATCTTCCCAACTCTCCTGAAAATCCAAAGCACACATGCGAAGCATATCCTCCAAAGTTTGTATTGTTCGTTCTGACTGCCCGTCTGTCTGTGGGTGGAATGCAGTACTGAATCTTAGTTCTGTTCCCATGGCTTCCTGCAAACTCTTCCACAATCTAGATACAAATTTCGGATCTCTATCCGACACAATAGATACCGGAACTCCGTGTAAACGGACAATCTCATCAACATAAATAGTAGCCAATCTATAAGCAGTAAATGCAGTTTTGACAGGCAGAAAATGTGCAGATTTAGTCAGTCTATCAACTACAACCCAAACAGAATCCATACCTCGAGAAGTCCGAGGTAGGCCAACGACGAAGTCCATAGTCACATGTTCCCACTTCCATTCAAGAATAGGGAGAGGTTGAAGTAGATTGCCTGGTTTCTGATGTTTAGCCTTAACTTGCTGACACTGAAGGCACTTGGACACATATTCTGCAATCTCTTTCTTCATTTTAGGCCACCAATAGGTTTGTTTCAAATCCCGATACATTTTATTGTTACCCGGATGCATAGCAAATACAGATATGTGGGCTTCATCTAAGACCCTCTTCTTTAGTTCCAGGATATCTGGGACACATAGTCGGTTTCGGAATTTCAACACTTTATTCTCACTGCCAAATTCTGCTTTCGGACTTGTCTCAAATTCATTAATCATCTTTCTGAGGAACTCATCCTCTTTCTGTTTCTGTTTAATTTCATCAACAATTGCCGGCTCGGCTGTAATAGCGGCTATCAATCCGCCTTGTTCACATATTACCACTTCAATTTCAGACTTATCAAAGTCTAGCAAAATCTCCCTTTGTTCTGTAAGCAAACAAGCCATACTCCCTGTTGATTTTCTGCTCAAGGCATCATCAACTGTATTAGCTTTCCCGGGGTGGTACTGAATCTCTAGGTCGTAATCTTTTATCAGTTCTAGCCATCTTCTCTGACGCATATTCAACTCTTTCTGCGTGAAGAAGTATTTTAGGCTCTTATGATCCATGTAGACTTCACACTTTGCCCCATACAAATAATGCCGCCAGATTTTCAAAGCAAAAACAACTGCGGCCAATTCCAGGTCATGCGTTGGATAATTCTTCTCATGTGGCCTCAACTGTTGGAAGGCGTAGGCAATAAATTTCCCGCTCTGCATTAACACACAACCCAAACCTTTATAAGATGCATCACTGAAGATTACAAAATTTTCCGTACCTGAAGGTAGTGTCAAAACAGGTGCAGTGGTCAATCTTGTTTTCAGTTCTTGAAAAGCAGATTCTCTTTCATTATTCCATTCAAACGGTTGCCCTTTGCCTGTCAATTGGGTAAGAGGCACAACTAATTTCGAAAAATCCTTCACAAACCTCCTGTAGTACCCAGCTAAGCCCATGAAGTTACGGACTTCTGTCACATTAGTCGGTGTAGGCCAATTCACAATTGCCTCTATTTTCTGCGGGTCCACTGAAATTTCTTCCTTGTTGATCACATGCCCTAAGAAAACAACTTCATCCAACCAAAATTCACATTTCTTTAGTTTAGCAAATAATTTCCTTTCCCGAAGTATTTGTAAAACAGTCCTCAAATAGTGTTCACGTTCAAGTCTATCCTTAGAGTATATCAAAATATCATCAATGAAGACTACAACAAACTCATCAAGGTAGGTTTTAAAAATTCTATTCATGAGGTTCATAAATGCTGCCGGAGTATTAGTCACTCCAAATGGCATAACAAGAGACTCAAAATGACCATACCTCGTTTTGAATGCTGTTTTCTCAACATCCTCTGCCTTAACTTTCAGCTGATGATACCCGGATTTCAAATCAATCTTAGAAAACACCTGTGATCCCTGCAACTGGTCAAATAAATCATCAATACGGGGTAGGGGGTATTTGTTCTTTACTGTTACCTTATTCAATTCCCGGTAGTCGATGCACAGGCGCAAAGTACCATCCTTCTTTTTCACAAACAGCACCGGTGCGCCCCAAGGCGAAGTGCTAGGTCGGATAAACCCCTTATCAAGCAGGTCTTGCAACTGTTCTTTCAATTCTTTCATTTCAGTGGTAGCCATTCTGTAGGGAGTCTTAGAAATAGGCTGGATGCCTGGCACAGTCTCAATGGTGAACTCTATCTCCCTGTCTACCAATTCCCCTGGTAATTCATTCGGAAACACATCCGGAAATTCTCTAACAATAGGGATATTATTCAATTCAACATTCACAGATTATTCAGTCAACACATAGCACAGATAATCCTGGCACCCTTTCCTGATCAGTTTACATGCTTTCATTGCAGATATCAAATAAGGTGGAGGAACTACCCCATTACCCACAAACACAATTTCTTTTTGTTTTGGTGGTTTAAACACAACCCTTTTTGTCACACAATCTATGGTGGCACAATACTTGGTCAACCAGTCCATGCCCAAAATTACATCAAAATGTCTAAAGTTCAAGGGTAACAAATCTACACATAGAGTAGCATCCTCAATATGCATGTCACAAAACCGATATATATAGTCACATAACACAGATTCCTCCGATGGAGCAGACACACATAACAAATATGGCAATAACTCTAGGGGTCTATTCAGTCTAGATGCAAATGTATATGTCACAAATGAGTGCGTTGATCCAGAATCAATTAATACAAAGGCATCCTGATTACATATTGAAATAGTACCTGAGACAACGGCATTGGCATTCCGTGTATCGCCCGGAACAAGCGCAAAAACTCTCCCCTGTCTCACTGTATCCCCGGTAATAGCGGATCTCAAAGTATTTCCCGGCTTTGGAACTGATGCAGTGGAACCAGCTACTATCTTTCCACCATTCTGATTACACTCTCGGGCTATATGCCCTTGTTTCCCACACTTGAAACAGGCTCCTGATGTACGGTAACAGACTCCACGGTGCCTTTTACTACAGATATTGCACATGGGAGCTGTGTCTCGGGAAGAATTTGAAGTAGTGGAAAAGCCCGTGTTTTGCTTTTTTAGAAATTTCTTCTTCGAAAAGAAGCTTTGCCTTTTGTTACCCTTCCATTCTGTTACTGGCTTAGCTTGTCTAGTTATATTAGCCTCCGATATGATGGCCCTGTCAAGCACCCCAATGTAGGTTTCCAACTTTAGAACATTCACCCTTTCTAGGATGTCACTGTGAAGTCCACCTTCAAAGTGTCTTGCCTTCTTATAATCGGTGTCAATCACGTGAGGTGCAAACCTGGCCAATTCAGTGAACTTGGCCTCATACTCAGCCACTGTCATGCTATCTTGCTTGAGTTCCATGAACTCGGCTACTTTCCTATCCCGAACGCATTGTGGGAAGTACTTGTCATAAAAGATCTCCAGAAATTTTACCCAATCCACATCTTTATGATTTTCTCGCATCAACATCCACCATCTTCTTGCTTCGTCTTCTAGCATAAAAGTGGCAAGGAGTACTTTCTGAGTCTCTGAACAGGGGAACACTACAAATAATTTCTCAATGCCGAGGACCCACGCTTCGGCTTTCAACGGATCTAATCCCTCGTGGAACTGCGGTGGTTTCATTTTCTTGAATTCCTTGGTGATAGCTATTATTCGATCATCATTTTGATTATCTGGCACGGGTGGTGCCGGAGGTGGAGGTGGCGGGTGTGGTTTCTGCCACTGTTGTTGCCACTCCTGTTGCTGTCTCAAAGCCTCTGCCATTTCCTGTATCAGTCTTTCCATTCTGTCCAGTCTGGCAGTAGAAGATTCCTCTGTCTCATCACCTCTGGTTCTCACCATCTGATTAAACTTGCATTATATTTTATACAAAAGATACACAAGTGTGCATATATTAAGAAGCACATACATTCAAATAATTTGCAATGCAAGTAGTTCACAACTTATAATATATCCTGGTTCATATCAAACATTTAAGCATATAATCAATGCTTCCAAATTCACGTTTATCACATGAATGTATCCTAGATCTTATCTAGACGCTTACTGCTCTTTTTGGACAAGTGTGTGAGTTATTAACTCGTGCTCTGATACCACTCTGTCATGACCCGAACCCGCCCCTATGGGTTAAGGACATAACCGGCCAATAATCCTGTGATTACCTACGGCCTCAAACCAAAACAGACATAACTCGTCAGAGTAATAGGGCCAAACGGAAGCAAAAATTTAAAATTTTGTCCATAGAGCCGTGCTTATATGCACATCAAACAAACCATACTTATATGCGTTAATAACTCACATCAAAAGTACAGTAACATAAACTTCTTTACAAATAGGATCATTCAAACTGAGCCAACCCATAACAGACTATATACAAATGTACACAAAGTCCTTGCCAACAAGACAAAATATAAATACATAACAAAATGGCAAGGATGGGTCTCGTACGTGAGACATAAGGCTGACTCTCCAAAACTCATGTTGTTCCTGGCAGACTTCATTGGGGCTGGGTTTGGACTTCCCGCGGCTCACCTACAAACGCATGAATGAGCATGAGCGATAGCCCAGGGAATAATATCAAATACAGAAACCACATAATAATGTAGAACAACTGGTTCCAAACGGCCTTGGGCCCAATTCATATTTCTATTTAACAGATATGTAGCTATACTAATTTCAACTCAAGTAACTTGTAGTTTCAACATTCTGGCCTTTGGCCCATTCAGATTTCTATTCATGTCAAAACGGCCTTCGGCCCACTCACTTATGTCAAAACGGCCTTCGGCCCGATCATTCATGTCAAAACGGCCTTCGGCCCACACATTCGTGTCAAAACGACCTTGGGTCCATTTGTTTATATCAAAACGACCTTGGGTCCATTTGTTTGTATCAAAACGACCTTCGGTCCGTTCATTTCTATCGAAACGACCTCCGGTCCATTTATTTATGTCAAAACGACTTCCGGTCCATTCATTCATGTCAAAACGACCTTCGGTCCATTCGTTTATATCAAAACGACCTCCGGTCAATTCATTTATGTCAAACGGCCTTCGGCCCACTCATTCATGTCAAAACGACCTTCGGTCCATTCGTTTATAACAAAACGACCTTTGGTCCACTCATGTTTATCAAAACGACCTTTGGTCCATTTGTGTTTATCAAAACGACCTTCGGTCCATTCATTTATCTATGTCGGACTTTTGTCCACAATCCCAATTAACAACTCGTAGAGCTTATAAGGGAAATAACAATTGGACATTCACAAGCATTCGAATATCGATGTTACTCACAGTGATCGGCTTGTGGATTTGCCCTGGAGCTTGACCTTACACATTTCATGAACGCAAAAGGGTCATTAATAATTCAATCCGTTCCTTAATTCACATATTCCTCTTTAGGCTTTATTCTTATCTTATTAACTCATTTACAATGCTTAACATATGCCTAAGAGTGCTTACAAGTGAAAGAGAACGGAAAACAGAATACAGAATTTCAGAAAACAGGGTCCCCGCTCGAGCGTGAACTTCCCCGCTCAAGTGGACCCTTAAGGCCTGCGAAAGTACTGGTTGCATGAAAAATACGCTCGAGCGTGGGATAGAGCGCTCGAGCGGAAGGCCTATCTACAAAAGCTCCCCCGCTCGAGCGTGAAACATCCTGCTCGAGCCAATACCCAATTCTGCAAGAAGTGTTGGGAGCATGAAGTTTACGCTCGAGCGGACCTCAAAATTCTGGAAAACTCAGAATGTGTTCTTGAGCTCAACTTCGACACTTCAACCACATTACTTGCATGCAATGGCTCAAATTACACATTTACACATGTTAACATGCTACCAATACAAAATCACAACATTAGGAAGCTCAATTTCATGATTTATTTGCATGCATGGCCCAAAATATTACAACTCATCTCCAATATGTTCAAATTCAAACATCCAAGACTTATACTCCCATGATTTATACATGCATGCTCTTTTTGACTTCATATTCATTTCAAATAATGCAATTAGTGCTCATTCCCATAAAATTCGACCAAGACATGCTTGCATGTGGGATTACACTACCAATCTTTCACAATTTTACAATTTACAAGCTTGATTTGTGATTCCATGGGAGTTCATTACATGCATGCACATATCAAGCCTCAATTTGAACAAATTAATTCAAATCATGCTCTTGATCACAAACAACCCTTGAACACACAAGATTACACATTGAACTCATGAATTCAAGAATCAAATGCTTACCTAGAGGCTTAATCTTCCAAACTATAGCAATTTCTTGAGTTTAATTTCCCCAATTCTACACAAATTTGAGCCAAACACCCAACTTTCCTCTTTTCTCTCTCTCTAGCCGACTCCCTCTCTCCCTTTTCTTTTGTTAGAATCAGCCAAGGTGAATCAAAGAGAGGATTGAATATAATAAGGCCCCCACTAAGTCACAATATAATAATAATAATAAAGCAATTTGGCACTATTCATCAATTTAATCGATTTAATCTAACCCGAATCAATTTTCAATTAAATTTCACCGTAGGCTCTAAAAATTATGCCAATCACAATGGCGTAACCAATTTCGGGTTCGGTGGCCGATAAGGCCCTCAATTTAATTTCCAAAGCAGATTATTCAAACAGGTATTCCTACGGTGAACAGATAGAATTCCAAAATCACATAGATTCACATAATGGCACACAAAATCATATCAAAATATATAATCATATACGTATTAGGGACCAATTAACATAATACAGAACAGGGGTATCACAATAACACTTTAAGACATCTAATAACAGCCGGTATTTGTTAGCAATCATTTTTTAATCACTAATTCTTGCTGTAGGTTAATGAGAATAAAGAATTATGTCATAACTTTATCTTTATTTTATCTTTTCCTATTTATCTGGTGTCACTGTTGTTAATATTTATGATCCTATAATCTTATTAACAGATTCCTATGTTTGGTGGGATTGGGAAAGATGGGAGAAAGAGATAGACTGGATGGCTCTTCAAGGAGTTAATTTACCTCTAGCATTCACAGGGCAAGAAAGCATTTGGCAAAAAGTTTTTACAGTGAGCAAATATACCCATTATTATTTACTTTATGTGTCAGTTTATTATTTGCTGTTTGTCTTAAAAAATGTTGGAGCTCAAAGTTAGAATTCTTGCAATTGGGGAATGAATATTGTAGTTTAAGACTTGTGTTTGGCATGTAAAATACTGTCCTTCCTTTATTGTTTAGTGAAAGCATATTTGCCCCACATTTGGAAATATTTATGGGAATAATTAAAAAAAAAAGAGATTATTGTGGTCTTTAAATATGGCTTTCCATCAAAGTCAAGAATCAAATTGTCAAAATGAATTGAGTGTTTGCAAGATTGATCTTGGAACAACCTTGCCCATAACTGCAGAAGTTTTGCTTTCATTAGTCATAAATGGTTTCCATGTTTAACTGCAAGGCAGTCAAGGCCTCTCATTTTGAGTTTCTTGATCTCAAGATTTGTGAATGGTTTCTGTCTGTGAACTGTCAGACAGTGCCATGCCCTTGAAAATACAGAGGAAAAAGGTACAAGATAGGCTGGTCTTGACGTGTATATGAACATGAAATAGAATTGAAAATGGAAGCAACAAAATTCTTTTATTTATAACCAAAAATTGCTAAATAACTTTTACTCATAGCATAGAAATTTATTCCTATGAATCAAATTATTCATAACATGTAAGTATGTTAACCCCAAGGGGTTGGCCTGGTGGCAAGGTCTTGGGTCTTAAGAGTGTGCTCCCTCCAAAGTTTAGGAATCGAAACCTCTTACGTGCTAACAATTCCTTAGAGCCATTGGACTACAGGAAAACATTTGAATTAACCATGGTGCACTTGCTGGAAACTCCTTGCCAATATCCACCCAAAAAAGAAAACTCCTTGCCAAGGGCCAAGGGCTTGTATACCCCTGGGGATTAGTCAGGCTTTGATTTTGACACTCCGGTGCCAGTCAAAAAAATAAAATAAAATAAAAACAAATAACATAAGAAGTTGCTAACATATATATATATATATATATTTTAATATCATGAGACAATCACATTTAATTAGAAGAAAAGAATGCTAGAAGTAAAAACCCTTGCTATGGTATCTTCTGTTACAGAATTATAGTAGTGTGTGGAACTGCTATGAAATTCTTATGAGATGTATTGGTATCAATATGTTTTCAAATCCTTTTCCTTATTTTCAAAGCTAATCTAATTTAATTTAATAAATGTAGATTTTTAAGGTCAATACACGTTGGTTATACCTACATGGTAATTGGCTCCTGCTATTCATAGAACTGGTTGTAGCACATGCTTTCTCAATTCACTGTGAAATGGACTACATGTATGCTTTGGCATCATTTTGCTTTTATTTTATCATGATTAAAAAGTTGCTTGTTTTTGTAAATCTAGATTCACTTGCATTTTGTGATGATCTGAGCTAAATTTATCTTCTTCTTTAGGTCTATGATGTGGTTGGCACTGTCTGCTATGTTCTAACGGCACATGCATCTTTATGGATGTATGCGGAGAAAAGAACCCTTACTGTAGTTTTGCTGTTGACATAGCATTTAAAAAATTTATGCCTTTTCCTTTCTGGAATTAAATGGAAAATGCTCTGTTGAAGTTTGTGATGACCGTGATCAAGTCATATTGGTCTTCAATTATATTTCCTTTGGTAATATGTTGCTGAAAATGTATGGGCTCATTATTTG
>CM069908.1:58529448-58573022 GCA_036172215.1 Camellia granthamiana | reverse complement strand
TTCTTAGTTATATTGGATAGTTGAATCAAACCAATAAGTAGAAGGGCAAAAACGTTTAATCTCATGCTCTGTTTTTTTTTTTCATCAGCTAGTGAAACAATTATTTGGAACATTACTATGCAAAAATTGATAATGTTCTTAGTTTTAAAAATTGAGAAAAACTGATAATATTTTCAGTTTTACTAAATAGGACTTATTAGTTCAAAAAATGTCAGAGAGGACTTGAGCTACCATAACATTTGTGAATAGGACTTTTAGGTAATTGACTCTAAATTTTAAAATAGGATAGGAATATTTTTCACGTTGTTTTTGCCTCTATGGTTGTACTTGAAGAGGGTGGAAACTTCGTTGCATGAAGCGGGAGCGGGTGCGAGAGCATGAGAGTGTGGCCACTTAGGGGAGTTGTAATTTGGGAGCACTTCTATATTATTTTCATTAAAATTATTTTTAATTTACCTATATGAACTTTTTATTTTTATTTTTAATTAACATATATATATATATGTTACAAATGAGTTTTAAATTTTAAAATATGATATTTAATTAATTAAATACAACATAAAAAAAATATTTTTTAAAAATGAGTAGCAGATAAAAATTCATTCTAAACATAAAAACAAAATGAATTAATAAATTTAAATATTATAAGAACATTTTAATTCATTCTTATTAATGCTATCATCAAAATAGTTGTCTGTAAAAAAATAATAGGCCATTATCATTTAAACTTTAAATTATAGAGATCAAAAAATTAATGAAGTGATATTATTGAAACTTCAAAACACAGAGACCAATAAAAATAGTGGAGTTATATTCTTGAATCTATAAAACACATAGACCAACAAAAGTAGTTGAGTAAAAGGAGTGGACTGATATTATTTAAAATACATTATCTTTAAATAAAATATTATAGAATAAATGATCCATTAAATAAAGCATAAAACTCACTAAGAGAGAGAGAGAGAGAGAGAGAGAGAAGAAGAAGAAGAAGAAGAGATCGAGAGAATCGAGAGAAGAAGATCAAGAGACATTGAGAGGTCGAGATTCATCATTCTTGGATTGATTCGTGATTCTTACACGATTCTTCCTCAGAAGTGCAGATTCGGGATTTTCCCTCAGGTGCGTCTTCATGTTACATGATTCCTGCTACTAAGGGTGGAAATGAGGTATCGTCCAATGTGCTACTTTTTTTACTTTTACTTATTAAGGGGAAAATTGTAAACAAAGCTCTATATTGACCTTTGTTTGTATGAAAACCTATCTGAAGTCTTATATGACTGGTTGAAATGTTGATTATGTTGAGATTCAATGCAGACTCTAGAAGTTTCCATATGAATCTAGAAGACTCCAGAAAGTTCTAGAGAAATCTGAAAGATTCTAGAACATCTTAGAAGAATCCAGAACATTGGAGAAGTTTGGAGAAATCTAGAAGTTATGAAGCACGGACACAGATACGCACACGGACACAGTGATTTCAAAAAAAAAAATGAGCACACAGACATAGCGGGGGACATGGCAAATAATTATTATTTTTATTATATATATATTTTCTATGTAGATTAATATTATGTTACCAAATAATTAGAATTAATAAAAACTAACATTAATTCAATATATATAAACCACTACATTTAAACAAATTAATAGATTATCCATATTTTGAACGCGTGTGTTCTCGGCGTGTCCCTGTTGTGTCCCCCTACCAAAAAAAAAAAAAAAAAAAAAAAAAAAAAGGGGACACGTCGGGTCCCCTGCAAAAAATAAAAAATAAAATAAATACGTGTCCCCATGTCTGACACTTCCATGACACCTGTAATGAAGTGTCTGTGCTTCATAGTCTAGAAGGTTCCGGAAAGTTCTAGAATATTTTAAAGTAGTATAGAAAGCTCTACTACATACTAGAGTAGTTTACATAATTCTAGAGTATAGTAGAAGTACGAGTGAATGCTAGAATATTCTAGAAGCAAATTTAACACCACTAATTTTGTGGAGGAGGCTTATTTCTAGAAACTTCTTCACTAGTAATATGACATGAGTTAATGTACTAGGCATTGAGTGATCAAGCACTACAAGAGTGATCTAGTGATAGGTGTCCTGAAGTCTTATGTGAGGAAGAGACAAAGTCCAAGAGTGAGTGAATAAATGAGGTGTATTAGTGTGTGGTTGTGTAGTAGTATTTTCTGACCTAGTGTGTCAAACTCAACAAATTATTATTCTTTTTAAAATGTCCTTGTTTCATTACATTTTTTATTTGCCAATTAAAAAAAAAAAATTGTAGTTTAGATCCGTTCACAATTCTGTTGTTTTAGTGTTCTGATTTGTGTATGATTCATGACTAGGACATATGGCAGTTGCACTTTTTTATGAACATAGAATTCTACTTATTTATCCATAGAGGAATATATCAAGATATTGTTTCTGAAAACCGCTTTGCATCACTTCAATTAAAAATTTTGATTGATGAATAAGTATATTGAGGTTCATATAATTTTTGGTCTTTTTCCTCAGCATTCTGCAATCCTGAAAATTTTTGTTATTAAGCTTTTGGGGTTTGCGTGATCTTTTGTATTTTCTGTCTCACCATTTAGAAGTTTCAGAAATATTGGAAATGGTTCACAAAATGAAATATAGAAAATAAGTTAGTTCGAATCACAATCACTTGGAAAATTATGTGCAACCACCCACAGCATAATAAATGGTAAACAAAAATATCCTTAACTCATAAATCTTAATAAAATGTAAAAATAATTTAAAAAAAAAAAAAATCATCCTAGATACCCTCAGAGGCTCATGCTATAAAAATCATAGAATTTAGGCTCAGATTAACTTCAAAAATAATCATGTGTGTTTCATGTGAAAATCCAAATCTAGCCCCATAATCATGGTGTGTTCTTCCCATGCTTTGCATAAATCTAATGTTGTGAGAAAATATTAAGAATGTTATCACTGAGAAAGAAGAGCAGATAGTGACAGTTTAAAATAGAAATTTCATTTTAGGTGGGGCAGGTTGCCCCAGTGGTTAGGGCGTTGCTTGGGATGGTGGGTTAGGCGCACGTCCCCAGGTTCGATTCCCCACTGGGTGAGTGCCTGCAGCAGTTTGTGCAAGAGTGTCCGGCTTCCCACCGGCTAAATACCCCTCAGGAGTAGTCCTGGCTTCCCTAAAAATCGGAGGGTTGGGGATACCTGAGTTATCAAAAAAAAAAATAGAAATTTCATTTTAAATCTGGTTTGGCCCATTTTTCCTTGTTTAAGTAAATATTTACAATGTTTATGTAACAGTTGCCATTACTACCATGCTATTAGTAACATATTTTATTTTTTGTGCATTAATGACTGCTTGAAGAAGTAGTGCAGTGTCACAAAATAATCGCATTCACATTACATTTGAAGACCCTACCAACTTCTTTGGAGTTCAGAGAAACTTGAGTTTTCACTTATTTGAATTTGAGACCTTTTTCATTTTATTGTTTAAATCTCAAAAGAAAAATATTCAGTTTTGGAAAGTATCTTTTCATCTTGTAGTATTTTAATTTTCTCTTTACTTTTTACGATGAATTTCATGGTGGAAGTTCCTTTAAGAATTCTGCTTAGGTGCATGATGATTTCCATTTTAATAATATCAGCACTTATAAGTGAGTGTAATTGCTGACATTTTACTTTATTAATTGTGTAGCAATGGCTGAAAAGCTACTCTCAAAGACGTTATGGTAAAACAGTTCATAAAGTTGATGCAGCTTGGGAGATTCTTCATGGCACCATTTACAATTGTACAGATGGAATTGCTGTATGTTTTCTTGAATAAATCAATTGACAGTATCATATCTCTGTTTCAGTATTATCTACCGTCAGAATTTTTGTTTAGACTCTTATTTTTTGTGAGTCAACTTACTCGATATCTTGCATAACAAGAAGGAGTTACTTATTAAAGAAATGAGAGAATAAATCTCTAATTTCAACAAAGTAGTTTTTATATTTGTTCCAGTACTAGATAAAATGAGGATATTGAAATATAAGTGAAGAGTACATTTAATTTATGAAGAAATTTACAGCTGTAGGACATTTCTCTTTATGTACAAAAGAATTATAACCTCTTATGAATGCCTTTTTAGATCCTTCAAATGATGTAATACAATACTTTTATTTTTCTTTTTTTCTTTGTTCTGAATTTCAGTAGATAAGTTAACAGCTATATGCGTAGCATGGTTATGCTGCAGGTTGGTCTAAACTGATTACTTCTTCTTTTCCATTTTTTATTTAAAAAAATTAATAATAATTTGTTGCAGGACCATAACATAGATTTCATAGTTAAATTTCCCTGACTGGGATCCATCGCCTCTCGGAACATCTGAAATATCAAGGCAAGACCATATGCAAAACCTTCTCAAACCACACAGAAACAGAAGATTTCTTTTCGGCGAAACAGGCTCTCCCTTACCTCAGGCACATTTATGGTATCCTACTCAGGATGTTGTCAATGCATTGAAGTTATTCCTTGACGCAGGAAGTGATCTGAATGGAAGCCTCACATACAGGTAAGTAATTACATATGTAGGACCTTGACATTCCCCTCTCTCAGTTTGTTATTCCTTTTCTTTCTGTACTATCTCCTTTGTATCTTGAACCCCCCCCCCCCCCCCCCCCCCCCCCCCCCCCCAAAAAAAAAAAAAAAAAGAGGAAAAGCAAAAGAAAAATTTGTTGGTTCACTCTAGAGCATAAGTTGGCTATGTGAAGAATTATACTGAACCTGTAGTCACCAAATCTTTATTGATCTATTAGAAAAAAAAAACATTTTCCAAAGTACAATGAACATGGAAAGAAAGAACACAACATATGTGATGCTTTCTTTGATATAGTTTTAGTTGACGAAACAAGAAAAGGATGTACAGTAACAAAACCATGAATGAATGTACACTAAATCAAAGCCAGCTTTCTATTCTAGTTGTCCCTTTCCTTGTCCACATCATTGAAGTGCCACCACAACATTAGGATAGCTAGAAAAAACCCTTATCTCACAGCTCCCTTTAAGTAAATCAGAATGACACATCAGAAATATAGTAGGTGTTGGGAAACTATGGGTCAATCACAAAATATAGTTGAATTAAAGTTGGTGTTGGGAAACTATGGGTCCAATTAAATTTGGCTTGTTTATCTGAAGCAGCTAAACATGAGGGTTTGCACTAATGGTGGAAATGATGAAGAAAAGAGACAAATTTCAGACAGCACTAATATGTTTATATGTTTGACAGGTATGACTTGTTGATTTGACTAGACAAGTACTATCAAAGCTAGCAAACCAGGTATATTTGGATGCAGTGACAGCTTTCCAAGACAATGATGGAAAAACTCTGAGTTCCCAGAGCCACAAATTCAAACAACTCATCAAGGACATCGATAAACTTCTTGCTGCCGATGATAATTTCCTACTCGGAACTTGGCTAGAAAGGCGCAAAAAAGTTGGCTTTAAATCCTAGTGAGATGAGGCAGGTACGAATGAAATGACTTTTCCTCGGGTATTTAATAATTTATGTTTAATACAAAAGTTTGTTCCTCTAGTACTTCTCCATTTGTTGAAAGAATGAAAAACAAATAAATAAATGAATAGTCAACAGCCTAACAAAATTATTGCCTTCTCCTTTTCCCAATTTTGTCAGTATGAGTGGAACGCTAGGACACAGGTGACAATGTGGTTCGATACTACAAAATCTAATCAGAGTAAACTTCATGATTATGGTAAATTAACGTTCTCAGTGATATTCATGCTTTGCTTTTGGTGCAATATTACAATTTTCACCCATCCATGACAGCAAACAAGTTTTGGAGCGGACTGTTAGAAGGGTATTATCTGCCACGAGCCTCCACTTATTTCAGTCATTTGTTAAAAAGCTTGGAAGAGAATGAGAGCTTCAAGATGGAGGACTGGAGAAAAGAGTGGATAGCATTTTCCAACAAATGGCAAGCAGGTACTGAACTTTACCCTTTAAAGGCCGAAGGAGATGCCCTTTGCTATTTCAAAAGCTTTGTTTGAGAAATATTTCAGCAAAGACATCGCCTGACTGAGAATGTAAATAATTAAAGATGTACATTGGTCATAGTTGTTCCCAATTATTGTAATAATACAAATTTGAACCCCTAAGACGTTGAGATCAGTTACAATGACATTTGTGATCATTCTGTTTTGACCTTTGAAATTTCAGCAGTGATTCTAATACTCGGCCTAAACATGAACCATTGCTTTGGAAAAGCTGGCAGCCTTAAGGTCATTTGAATAGTAGTGCTCTTGGGGATTGCCATTAAAATGAAAAATTAAATGATCATGAATGATGAAATGGCCCAACCATTTAGAACACCGGCATTTGACCACTTTTGGAATTTGCTTGAATGAAAACAATATCGAATTTGCTTTAGTAAGAATTGTGTGTATGTGGAGAGAGAGAGAGAGAGAGAGAGAGAACACAAATGCCCCAATTTGCTAGAGAGAGAAACTAAACTCTACTCCAATCATAATGTATATTCTTTTTAATCAAAATCCAAGTACAATGGAATATTACATCATCTATTTATAGACTAGAACTAATAGACTATTTAACAGACACTTAACCTATTTATTCTACTACGTTAGAGAGAGATAGGTGCAAGGTGAGTGAAGCAAAGATACTATTGATTTACTTTTAGGGACAAACTTGTGTTATGAACCTGCACGGGTAACTCGATGGTTGAGCATAGAATGAAGTGTAAATGCAGACATTCTAAATTCGACTCTCATTAGCAGCAAAATTTGAGCTTAATTGATAATATACTTTCTACATATATGCCAACATTAACATTTCCCTTTTATTAAAGATGAATGTAATGGTTTAGAGAGATGTACACAAGAATAAATCATGCAAGAATCTACAGAAAGAAAAGACCAAAAAAATAAAAATAAAAAAAAAGCTTTCATTCTTAAAAAGGGACAACAAAATAAAAAGGATAAATAATAAATAATAATAATAAACAACTGGACATTGTGGTATATGTTTGTTTCTTCCTACATCCTAAACCAGCTCCATTAGTAGAGGGTCCCCAGCTGCCATGACTCTTATCAATTTTATGAACTCAGGCTCCACTAGAAACATTCCATGGGTGCACAGCTGGTGCTTGAGCAGGAATACAAGTGTGAAGAGTCACTTGATTGTGCTTGTGTCGCATAAATCATTATATTAAGCACAGGGTCAAAATTTTGTGGTGAAATCCATAGCCATGAAGAACATAGGCATTGCAACCTTGTGGTGGAGTTCTAGATTGCCCACTTGATCTACAAGATCAATTAAGTCTGCCACAAAACGCCGAGGAATGTAGAACACCTCAGAACTGCATATGGTGAGGCTTTGCTCACTCGGGCCACTTTCTTTGTAATTAACCTGCAAGTGGACGGGCATTGTGCTCACCAATTTCTTCACCATATCAGCTTGTTTTGAATACCACATCGAGTCATTCCCAGTAATTAGCAGAGTAGTCCAAGACTGCGGAACCTGCAAAAGACAAACTTGAGAGAGAGAAAGAGGGAGGTTTGTGTTATTGACATCAATACTAGAGGCTTAGATTACCTTGTTGGTGATCCAAAGCTTTGATTTGTCTGCTTGCAACAAATTCCAGTAGTTGAGAATGGTATTGTCCTGAAGGAACAGGAATCCTTCCACACTAGTAAACCTGTTAAATATCTTCGGCAAATACCTGCCGGCGATTTCCAGAAGGGTAAAGAGAACAATGAAACAGATTTTCTCCACGTAAAGTATATATCAATGATTGGTGTAAAATGAATGATCTGAATCAAGAAACACGTATTCAAATTCACATTAAACCATATTGGTTGAAGTTGGTATCAAGCATGAACACAATGTTACATTTTTTACCGCTCCTGTTCTTAAATGTCCATGAAACAAAGTAATAGCGGTAGCACAATTTAGATAAACCTAGAAAACAGTTTGAAATAGTTTCTACTAACAAAAATGACTGAGCAATGTTTATGAGTAACATATATTCTATAACTAAGATAAATGCCACTTCAGTGGTACCTAAATTTTTATAACCTTGAACTTCATAGGGAATTTTTTTTGCCGGACAAGGTCCCATGGTTTTGGACCTAGTGGTTGGATTTTTATGTTACAATATCTTGTGTTCAATTGTGGTTGAGTGTGTCGCTCTTTAAAAAGTGCTCAGAATTATTTGGAATCATTACTATTAACTAATCAAAATTTCAAGATGAGATAATGTGTGTGCTGATTTGTATTTCAAAATAAAATAGGTTATAACTCATTGATAGAATGTTGTGTTATGTGAACTTGCAAATTCCCCTACTGTTGAAATGAGTTAATTTCTGCACTAAAATTGAATTGAGTTTTGGCTAAGTTTAACTTGAAAAATCAGTATGCAATACTGATTGGCGAAACATGACTCCCAACAAAAACCCAAATGGGGAAAAAAAAAAAAAAAAAAAAAAAAAAAAAAAAAAAAAAGAGAAGAAGGTGATGTCCTAAAAGAATTTCTAGTTACCATTATATAGAAACTCTCGAGTGTTTTATGAGTAATTGGAGGTCATATGATGTTGGATGCCAGAGGAATGTCCTTTCTCGGTTTCGTCTTTGGTGTGGTTCATAGGTGATTTGTAAATGCCAATAGATGTATAACGTGTAGCTTGTGGCTTTTTTGTACAGTTTCACCCCCGTTTAAGGCAACTTTTCCCCCTAAAAAAAGTTTGTTCTGTTCTATCAAAATCAGCATAATTTGCCCTCTTTCCACATTAATAACATCACATGCATCATCTATTGCTATTCTAAGCCTCTATTCTGAACTATACTAGATCTTACACTTGCAATGAAAGTTCATTCCAACCATCTAACCCTTGAAGCAAATCCAAATGAAGCCATCTAAGTGGTGCATAAATATTCAATAATATTCCTTCATTTCCCACTCATCTATCTCAACGTCATTGTAGCAACATGAATATTTCAATTCTTCTGAGCTTGAGAATCGGTTTTATAACATGTTAAGTAATTTATACGAAACCCATATCAAACAAGCGGAATGCACTGCCTAACAACATTTCCCATATTCTCCCCAATCTCAAAGTTCCATCACGCACATCAAATCTGTTGTGATTTCCATTTGATAGTTTTGTCACAGGGTTATAAATTTTAAATAATAGTCCAAATTCCATTTTTTTCTCGATCATGAAGTAAACATTAAATGAGTATACATATTTATTTTATTCATTTCAAAATTTCAATGTCAACAACTAACTACATAGCCGAAAAGCAAAATGAGGTTAACAACCTAGGTCTATTGAAGGAATGGAACACAAAGGAAAATAGTTTTGGTTATTTATTTATTTTTTTTGCACTGCAGTTGCGAGGGATCCTACACTATGAACTTAGAAAGCAAGGAACGCCGCTAAGGAACTGATACTATATTGATAGAGATATCAATTGGAATATTTGTATGTTGGAATAAAGGGAAGTATCTCATAACCAACTTACTTGTATACTTGATCCAACTGACTTTGCTCAATTGCTAGGTCTGCATCAGCTTGCATTGATAGAATAATCACGGTTTTAAATACCCCGGCCATAAAGCAATCTCCATTCCAAAGCAGTGCGCTCCACAGGCCCACTAACAAACATGATGAGCACAACATTGCCAAAATTCTTCCTCCACCGAATCAGATTCCCAATTTCGTAATTCACTGTTCCTGATTCTTCTACCCCAAGATGCACCGATGGTAGCTTTTGAGGAATGAATTCTCTTCGATCACTATCAACAATCATTGCCTTTTGCTTATCCAACTCTATCGCCATTAAACTTGGCTGCAAGTACCCAACAGAAATCAAATCCTGAAGCCAAGCAGCTGTGAATTTCACATCCTTCTCAGTCCAAAAACCTTCTTTCGCATTGAATAGCTCAACTCCAAAAATTCTCTCAGACAACATATGCTTATCAGACTTCCATGAAACCAAAAAATTAACAAGACGGCCTACATTTACAATGGAGATCTTTCTCTTCTGAAAATGGATATGTTTCTGTTTTATCATGTCTATGAATGGTTGGAGGACAAACCATAACAAACCCTCCAATTTCCCACAAAAGCCTCTGTGCCCAGTAACCTCTCAGTACATCAGAAGCCATAGTACTAACAGAAACAGGAAGCATCAAAGCCCAAAATGCATTATAATGAAACATTGAATTGAAAGAATTTCATTGGCACCATTATACCTCTAGGCAAAGCAACTTTTGGGGGCATGCTCATCAAACCTTATATCAAATGGTTCTGCACCTGACTTTCGGGTGGAATAGAAAACCGAATCTACATCGGGTAAGCCATTGGATATACCTTGCTGTATATATTGCATTCCACCATTGACTTCAGTGTAAAATTCTTCATGCCCAACTTCACCAACATTCTCCAACGGCAAACCTCTAGGCCAAACTGACCTTTGCCCAAAATGAATATATGGATTCACAACGGTCCGATTCAAGTTCAAATGACTATATTGCAAAACTCTCTGCCGTTTTGCAACTACACCTTCCAAATCCAAATCAAAATGCTTCCCAAGATCCCCACCAATCACTTCCCCGCGATCATCGGCATCAAAGATCCTCTTGGCACCGTGTTGAATCGCGAAAAGATACCCAAACACTCTTCCTAACATAGGAATTATAAGGTAGGTAATCCACAACTCTGAAGCCCAGATCAGCTTGTTGTTCAATTGACAAGAAAATTGCACCCTTTAGACTCCAATCCTTGGGAGTCCTCGAATTACCCACTGCAAGAACTTGCCAACCCTTCATTTTAACAAGATTAACAAGTGAATCGGAAGGGTAATGGGACACAGAAATCACAACCCATTGGTCAGAGCGAAAGGAAGAGAAAGGAGAGGAGTTATCTAGAATGGGCGGGATTGAATTGTAGTGAATTTCAGGGAATTCGATCTTTTGGGGTTGTTTTGATTGGCGGGTTGTTGTGAAGCAGAGAAGGGCAGAGGGGTCGCCAGCGTTGCGTAGGAAGAAGAGGGGCGGCGACAGTGAGGGCTAGGAGAGAAATGGCGAATATTTTGGAGAAATTGTCGGATACCCATGTCGAGAAATCAAGGTGTTTGGGGTTGGAGAAGCGATCTGAGAGGAGGGTTGGCTTGGATTTGAAGTGGGTTTTGAGCGTTTTGTGGGTGACTGGTCTTGGACTAACAATGAACCCATGACACATAAAGATCAAAGTTGTTGAATTCAAACCTGTTTCGAACTTCGTATTAGTCTTGAATGTGAGATCTCTCACTCTCAAAACTTCAAAACCAAAACCAAAACCAAACAGAGACACTCACACACACACACTCTTGTCCATGTCTGTGGAACCAACCAAGAAGCATGTGCTGTGAGTGAGTGAGTGAGTGTGTAGTTTGATGCTTATTGGATTTGGCTGCCGACAAAGTTTTTGTTGGCGTTAAGAAATATGCGAAATACTCGCGTATGCGTGTAAAACAACCTGTGCCCAAGCGAAGAGGTCAAACCTGACAAAAGTAACTTGGGGTTTCGATGGAGTTTAGGATGAAGTGATATAGCTTCGTTTGGGAAGCCATGGTTTGGGCTTTTTTTTGGTTATTTTAGTCACAAAAAATCAAATAGGCTACTTTAACCATAACAAACAAAACATCACATCCAATCCATAATCATTACATTCTTCTCTCACAAAAAAACTCAAAAAAGTCAAAAAGCCAAAAAGTCCTTCTCATACCAAGCTTTTAAGCCTAGGCTAAAATAACTAAAAAAACTAAAAAGCCAAAAATCCAACCCACTTCCCAAACGGAGGCATAGTTGTTTAACTTCCTTCCTGTTTACAATTCGTAGCTCTGGAAATTTATTTCCTTTTAATGTTTTTTTTTTAAAATTTTTTTTAACTCAGTTTGTTTAGGATAAAATAAATAGATAAAAAAAAAAAAAATCTTATGAATTTGTTTAGTTTGAAAATAGTGAAAAATAGGTTTCGTTTGATTTAATTTTAGAATTATGATTTGAATATAAAATTGTATTTTGAGTTATGATTTTCAAAAAGAGAAAATTTGTTTGGTTATGAGTTTTGAAAAGAGTTTTGAGTTTTGAGTTTTGAATTTTAAAAATAGTTTTGAATTGTATTTTGAGTTTTGAGTTTTTCAATTTTGAGTTGTATTTTGAAATTTTTAGAATTTATTTTTTTTAAATATTTAAAATTTTTCATAATTTTATTTTTTTAGGGTAAATATTTTTTATTATAAATATTTGTTTATTAGCGTTGTATTTATTACATGTGTGTATTTTTTTAAATATTTAAAATGAGTTGTATTTTTTTTATTTCAAATATAAAACTTTTATTTTAAATATTTTATTTTATTTTAAAAAAATATTTGTTACTTTTTTTTAAGATATTTATTTATTTTTTAATTTTAAATTTTTTTTGAATCGCCGATATATATCTAAATCATAACAAATTATTTGGCCAATACTTAAAAAATAAAAAAATATTTTTTTTCAAAAAAATAAAAATAATAAAAAATATTTTCTTCAAAAATAAGAATAAATAATTTTTTTTGAAATTTTATATATTTTCATAAAAATAAAAAATAAAAAATAATTTTAAAGAACAAATAAAAAAATTGATTTTTTTTATAAAAAAAATTGAGTTTTAAAAATAGTTTGATTATGAGTT
Organism: Camellia granthamiana; assembly: GCA_036172215.1. Lineage (NCBI taxonomy): Eukaryota > Viridiplantae > Streptophyta > Magnoliopsida > Ericales > Theaceae > Camellia > Camellia granthamiana. The sequence goes on along the minus strand of CM069908.1, from coordinate 58,560,313 downwards.
TTGAAAAGAAATTTTTAATTGAGGTTTGAGTTGTGTATGTGATTATGAGTTTTGAAAATAATTTTTAAATTGAATTTTAAATTGTATGTTTAGTTTTGAATTTTCAAATTTTTTGATTGGAATCACGATTTCAAAACTAAATCAAACACTACCGAAGTTTTCATATTTTGCAAACTTTTTTCAAAAAATTATCTTTTAAAATTGGTTCTAAAATCTAAACTAAACGCAGCCTAATTTTCTTGTACAATATATTAGCATTGTAACTAATTTTTAATTGAGTAAATTGGCAATAAATCCAATATGAGGATTGCTTGAGGCGTTAGGTCCGAGGATTTGGGAGAACAACAGTCACTGTTGTGCAGCCAAATGGGCCCATTTTAGAATCTATTTTGATGATATGAACCGTTCAAATTTTAAAGTATATCGAATAGAACATATATGCAAAAAATCAAGTTAATAAAATATTGTTAACTCTTTTACCCACTCACATTTGTATCTATAAAAATAAATGACAATTGTGATTTAAAATATTAAAATGAATAAACATGTGAGTGGATGATGAAAGGGTTAACGATATTCGATTAACTTAATGTTTTACAGATATGTTCTACCCGATATAATCTAAAATGTAAACGGTTCAGATTATCAAAACATGCCTCAAAATGAGCTCATAGGGTTGCACAACAGCCATCCCAAATCCTAGGTTCGGTGCGTAATTTTTTTTGGTGAAAAATACACGCTTTGTAAAATATTATAATGAGAAGTATATTTCGTTATTTTGGAGGACATTTTATTTTCAATTTTTCTTTTTTTTTGTTAAAATTTTTATTTTAACTTATGTGTTTAATTTTTTGGACCTATATGTTCAAATTTGTATTTATCTGTCAAAATTATTTTAATATTTTTTAATCTATCGGTTAAAATTCACCAAACTTTTTTTTCTCTATCTTTTGAAATTTACCAAACTTATTTTTCCTATATGTTAGAAATTCACTAAGCCTATTTCCCGCATATGTTGAATTTTACTCATCTTTTGACCACCATTTTGAAACAAAGATTACTTCTGGACTGTCTTCAAATTCCTTCTACAATCCTCAAGATCCAAGGATGTTCTCTAGGTCGCTACTCTTTCTCTCTCTCTCTCTCTGGGTGAAATTTCGATGATCTCCCTCCAAATCTCCAAAATCCAAACTTCCCTAACATCCAAATATCTCTCATTCCCTCATGTCCCCGTTCCTCACCCTCTCTCTCTTCTCTCTCTCTCTCTCTAAAGAACAACAACAATAAGAACAATCAGAGATATCTTGCACATTCAGGGGGGCAACCAAATCGGTTCCAAGTTCTGGGAAGTGACCTGCGACGAGCATGGCGTTAAACTTGACGACAAGCACAAGGACCCTAACGGAGGAGAATCGTCCGATCTCCAACTCGAGAGGATCAACGTCTGTTTCAATGAAGTCACCGCCGGACGATACGTCCTTCGTGCTATCTTTATGGATCTCAAGCCTGGCACGATGTATTGGTCAATCTTCAATGTATTCAAAGAAAAAATTAAAGAAAGGAGAGAGACTGATTGATTACAAAAATCAAAACAGTAAATAAAAAATAATTAAAACAACAGATTTTTATTTTGTTACAAAAACAAAATCAGAATCTAATAAAGAAAAATAAATAGAAAAGAAAACTAATCACTTACCTTATTAGTTTCTCAAACAAATTTTTGATCAAGTCTAGTGTTTAACATTGTGTCTTTAAGACAGATTCGCCCTCTCCACGGTGCTTTCAGATTGTGGACGACTATCTTCCAAAATAAAATGATCAACAACGAATAGTAGTGGCACTACAAACTATTCACACAATGAACACACTTTGTGTTTACACTCTTTCTCACAGGAAAAATAATGCAGCAAAATGCAGAGAGCAATAGCAGAATTGAGGACGAAAAATTGAGTAAAAATCCAAATAAGGGACTTGTCTATTTATAGATGTAATGGTGGCTTTTCAGATTTGAATTCAACAGGTAGCAAACCTATTTGAACAGGTATAGTACCTGTTCGGTATTGTTTGAACAGGTAAGGAACTTGTTTGGTTCAAATTTGAACAGATATTGAATTTGTTCGGTTTAAATTAGACAAATATGAACTTGTTCGGGTAGAGGAATAAACTGCACACCATTTCCAAATAAAATTTCAAAATTTAAATTCAAAAAGGTAAGAATTTAATTTTAGAAAAATAAAATTCAAAATGTTTTTGGCACAAAAAGATAAGTATTGGGCTAGACAAGCCCAACTTAATCTTACACCATGCATCTGTGCCCAAGCCCAGGCCCAGCCCAGCCTGTTCGACCGACCGAACGGACGGCGGTGACACGCGTTTGTGTGTTTATTTTGGGTCCAATGGGTCTAGCCCATTTTGCCTATAACCTCACCCTTCCACAAAACTTAGGTACCCCTTGGGGCCTTCCCCAAGTTCCAAACCCAAGGCTTATAAACCCACATAAAGTTTGCCTACCAAACTAATGTGGGACAAACCTTAATTTCAACATTTATGGAAATTTCACCAAAAGCACCATTTCTATGGAACTCACTTTGGTTTCAATTTTCCATTCACTCGATAATGGTTTTGAGTAACCAAATATACTACGTGAATCATAATGCAACATAGAACGCTTTACCACTTAGACCCGCCAATTTTGGCGCACGGGTCCCACCTAAAAATTAGGCCAAAGTTTAGGAAATTTTTTTTTTTTTTCCAAAACCATTTTTCAAGTCATTTCTTACAATCCCCCACATGAATGGAATTTGATGACAACAGAAATGTAACAATATGCAGAATTTATCAAAAGAGTATAAATCGAAAATATCTTCCATCAGGATAGGTAGCTTTCGGCTTTGAACCTTCCCTAGTGATAACCTATTGGACTTACTAGCTAACCAATGGACGCGATGCCTTGAATTGTTCAATCGTTTGTGTAAGCCAATATAATAGATTTCACATAAAATATCTTCTCACACATCGTGGTTCTCATGGTTGTGTTCATTTTGGCCTTGAATGCTCCTAGTTGTTCATGAGTGCTTCTAGAGAATTTAGCCTTTTCATTCTCATAGAACTGGCCCCAGTTCGACACTTATATAGGTGATTCTTATTATGAGTATCTCTTATACTCATCTTGATTTTTATACGTAAATCAAGATATAAGTAATCATTAAAAGCAAATCTTATCCTTAAACCCTTACATACAACACATGTTGCAGATATCACTCTCACCATGGGAATGGGTAGGGAATTTTAATCCTTTGGTGATTTCTGGCGAGCCACAAATAACTTAGTTGTTCCTTTGAATTTAGTTCTTAGGATCTCCAGTCATCTAAGTAGGGTTATCATTATGATGACTCTTACGTAATAGACTTTAATCACATCCCCTTCGATGAACTATTCACTTGTTTTTTTGCCAAACCTTTTGTTAACGGATCCGCAATATTCTCTTTAGATTTTATATAATCTATTGGGATTATTCCACTTGAGAGCAATTGCCTTACGATATTATGTCGATGACGAATATGTCGTGACTTACGATTATATATATGACTCTGTGCCTGTGGATTCGACTTTCTTCGCGCGCCCCCCTTTTGGAGAGGCGCGAATTGGTCTTACTATAGTTCGGACTCCTGTCACAGTTTTGAATCTAACCTCACAAAGTACAATGTGAGATTGATAAACACCAAAGAGTCCAATCCAACAAATTATTTTGGAAAATCATATTTTGAATCAAATAATGCCAAAACTGGATTACTTTGCCAGATTACAGAGTTGCCACCTAAATATTTTATTTTTGGGAAATTTAGGAAACCCTGACTCGTGCCAAAGGCCACGTGTCCGTCATCACCAAAGTTGCCTCAGCTTGGGAACTTGGGCACGAGAGGGGAAGGTCATGCAATGAGCACCCCCGCTTGCTTGATCAAAGGATCGGCCTCTACTAAGCATGATATCCTATTTTATAAACATATGTGTTCTTATTCTGATTATTAGCTAACTTTACTATGTGGCGCACACATACAAGTATAGTCTCAATCACGAGAATTGGAACAAAACAACTCATGTTTGTTTTTGAAAATGGTTTGAAAGTGCTACTTGCAAGTAAGTTAAAGCGCGGATTTGCCACTCTCAAGGTGGGCTTAAAACATGATTTGCCACTTCGCAAAGTGGGCTTAAAACTCACATTTGATGAATTGTCCCAATTCAAGCAACAAAGCCTTCACCCACAGGCATTCAGGTAGTTTATCATTTAAGCAAATAGTCTCATGGCAAGCATGCTAACATGGCAACACTCACACCCATGCAAGTATGCTAAAGCGTAAAACTTACAGTGTACTCCAAGCTAAAACAAAAGCTAGTTAGAAACCAATGTATGATCCTAACTATACAAGATGCCTAATGCAGCACATGCAATAATGCAACTAAATAGGCTCGGCTATCTAAGATGGCATATGAATGCAATAATTTGACACACGTATTCAAAGAAGTGCATTGAAATACGATGCAGTTTGAATGATGCGCCGAGCCCGGTGCTTGCAAGACAAATGAATGATGCAAACATGCAAGCATAAGGTATGCTAATCAAAACGTGTCTTAATCTAACCACGGAACGCAGATAAATAAAAGGGAGAAAGACGTGGGGTTGGAAAACATGCACACACACACACGCATGCTTATCACAACATTGCGCCCTTGCGAAGGAGAGTCTGAATAAATAAGCTAAGCTAATCTAAGCTAAGCTAAGCTAATTAACTAATCTAATTAAACTAATTAGCCTAATTATTACAAAACAACTAATTAACTATGCTAAGCTAATTAATTATTACAAACCGAATTGAAATTGAATAACTAGCTAATCTAAGCTAATTAATTACAAACCGAATTAATTAATTAAACACTTACCTAATTAATTACAAAATGACTAAGCTAATGAACTAATTAGCTAAGCAATTCAAATGAACGGCCCTGGGAACCGGGGGGGGGGGGGGATATGCGTGCTCGGTTGGCTTCACTCCGAAAATCTACTACCTTGCCTCTAAATGCCTCTATTTGCACATCTTTGGACCTCTGAAAATTATACCAACCTCTAGATTGCTTTTGTTTGATCTCAAGAACATACTAAAGGCTGATCGGCTAGAAATGGTGGCCACCGGCCAACTCTGGTGGCCGGTCGGCTAGCTTTAGTGGTCGGTCGACTAGGATATGTGGCCGGTCGGCCACTGATTTCCTGAACTTCCTCCTTTTGCTACAACAGAGAGCAAATAGAGGCATGACAATGTATTTGCAAGGAAATGTGTGTACTGCCACCCTCCTTATAATGTCTCAAGCTCAAAGGAGGGTGGCACTCGGCTCTCAAGCCACCAACCAAGCATCTCAATGCATGATGGCCCAAAAACCAAGCTTGTACAAGCTTAGTGAATACGCACATAAGACTTAAAGTGTCTCCACCCTATCATGCATGATCAAGGGTGTTGGCGACCAAGAAATGTGACACGTTTCATCACTTCAAGTATGAAACGTCCCACATTTCTTGTGTTTGGGTTAACGTCCGACCCAAACACATGCAATGCCACACAAATACTTATCTTGCTCATGTTTTACTTAGTCCATTTCTTGTTTACACATTTTAGCTAACCAATTAGTCCTTTAACTGGTTAAGTCCAATGTGAAAGTCCTCTAATGGGAAGGGTCAACCAAAAGGGTGGTTTAGGACATGAGAGAGATTATGCCTTTGCCTAGGAGGAACCCTCAAAGAGGGTTAAAGCCATTTGAGCACAAACCCTACCTCATGTTTAAACACAAACTTAAGGCCAAACAACCCTAAAAGCAAATCAAAAATGAAGAAATGAGGGAGGTGACAGAAATTTCAGTGCTGAAATGGCATGACAAGTAATGCTATAACATGCAAGCAACACATGCATAACATGTTAGGGGCCAAAACATTGAAACTAGTGAAGGATACAATACTAGAGGCATGCAATATCAAGCATAAAGGACCAAACCAGCTCCGGACAGAGCTTAAACATGCCAAAATAGTGGCAAAAATGAGTTGAGATGGTAGCATGAAAAACAAGAAAAACATGCTCATGTATTGGCTCATAAACAAGGCATAAGGCACAACTCTCAAAAGCAATGGAAGAGTGAAATATGTAAGAGTATGACAGAGGTATATGCTCTAAAATCACATGCTAAATGATGCCATACCATGCAAACAACTCAAGCAAAGCATGCTAAAGGGCCTAAAACACAAAGCTGGTAAAGGCCAACTACACTATAGCTATACAAAGCAAAGCACATATGATCAAGACCATTCAAAATAGAGTTAAAGCATACTAAATTAGTAGCAAAAACATGTCAAGATCAAGTCACAAAAGAGTAGAAAGATAGGCTAACTCATTAGGCATGTTAAGCTAGTAAGTAAGATTACACTACAAGTGTAAGAAGCAAGCAACAAGTGACCAAACCAGCCAAAAACAGAGTTAAAGCAGGTCAAAAAATTCACAAAAACATGCTAAGATCAAGCCATGAGATAGTAGAAAAATATGCTCATGTGTTGGGCCATCAACACTTGCAAAGAAGATACAAGGAGGGGAGGCCACCCCCTCCTATTTGGGACCTCAAAACCAACTTTCTACCACTAAAATTCCACTGGAATTCAATGGTTAAAAGGCCAAAAAAAGATTGTTTTAAAAGCTTTAAAAGATGGCACAAAGCTTAGCAAACAAGCTACAAAAGATGGTGGACCACCCCTAACTCCAAAAAAGCCTCAAACCAATATTTTTAAACCTTAAAAGTAGAGGTTTTTGTAGTTGAAAAGTAGGCCAAAAACAACATGCAAAGGTGGCCAAACAAGCAACTAAATAAAGCTTTGAAGAGGGTAAAGCCTTACCCTTGAAGCACAGCAGCAAAGAAACAACTTCTGAGCCAAAACCAGCCTTCAATAACCCAAATAAGACCTTCAAGCACCTCAGCAACAAGGTAGTCCAATTTGGGTAAGGGGTTGTATGCAAAAATATGAAGAAAACTCACTTCTAAGCACAATATATATATATATATAGAGAGAGAGAGAGAGAGAGATTTCAGCTCTGAAATTTTGTAACCCCCAAAAATGGGGGAGAGGCCTCCCCTTATATAGAAAAACAAGCCAAAAGCTTGACTTCATCCCTCTATACACGTATAAGGAGGATACATAGTGTTCAACAGCTGGCACAGCTGGTATACAAAATATCTGAAAAAGCAAAAAAATGGTCGCCGACCATCATTTGTGGCCGACTGGCCATCAGTGTAGCCGACTGGCCACCACTGATAGCCGATGGGTAGAATCCCTGGCCGATGGGTTATAGGGCTGGCCGACAGGTCACCCTTTTCCCCCACAAGCAAAGAAACAAGCTCTTGGTCCACAACCAAGCACAAAACAGACAAATTTCAAAAACTCAAAGGCAAGGCACTCCGCCAAGAACTTCGGGTGTTCAAAACGAACACAAACATGGATGATCATCGAGTGTTCAAACGATGATGTCCAAGTCTTGAGGACGGTTAAAAAAATGGATGTCCACAGTGCCCTACTTATTGCAGATTGACTATCACAATGAATGCAAATAGTTGACACAGGTTTGGCCACATTGGAATGTCTTCTCAGAAATGGCGAAGCCATTTTGCTTCTTCTTCTGCTTTGTTTAAAGCAATGAACTCAGATTCCATTGTGGATCATGCGATGCATGTTTGTTTCGTGGATTTCCAAGAAATAGCAGCGCCTCCCAGAGTAAAGACATATCCACTAGTGGATTTTGAATCTTTAGTATTCGATATCCAATTTGCATCACAATAACCTTTAAATACTGTTGGATATCGAGTAAAGTTTAAGCCATGATCACAGGTAAATCTAAGATATCTAAGAACCCGAATGATTGCTTTTCAATGGTCTTCTCCAGGGTTACTAGTATACCTACTCAATTTACTAATAGTATAAGCTATATTAGGACGAGTGCAAATCATTAGGTACATTAGGCTTCTAATGATTTTGGAGTATTTAGCTCAGACACCGCATCACTTTTATTTTTCAATAAATAAAAACTGATGTTTACAGGTGTTCTTACTACATTCTTATCATCCTTGATATATTTACCAAGAATTTTCTCAATATAATGTGATTGAAATAATGCCTATCCATAAGATGTTTTAGTAATTTTCATTCCTAATATTACATTTGCGACCCCCATATCTTTTATATCAAATCCTTTGTTTAGCATTTGCTTGGTTGATTTGATCATGTTTTGACTGCTTCCAATGATAAGCATGTTATCCACATAAAGACAAATGATGAGATAACTTTTCTCAGTGTTTTTAACATAGACGTATTTGTTACATTCGTTTATCTTGAAACCATTAGTTAGCATAGCATGATCAAATTTCTCATGCTATTGCTTAGGTACTTGTTTTAATCCATAAAGAGATTTTACAAGCCGACAAACTTTCTTTTCTTGCCTTGGCACTACAACCCTTTCAAGTTGCTCCATATAGATTTCTTCATTTAGATCTCCGTTTAAGAAAGTTGTATTAACATCCATTTGATGTATCTTTAAATTATACAATGTTGTCATAGTAATAAGCATGCAGATGGATGTTATTCTTGTCACAAGGGAATATGTGTCAAAATAGTCTAGACCTTCCTTTTGTCTGTAACCTTATACCACAAGTCTTGCTTTATACTTGTCTATTGAACCATCTGTATAGCGATCCAGGCTTAGACACAATCCATTATTGCTTTTGAATCCGAGAAACCATAGTCGTGGTGGTCGTTCCTTCCTCTTCATATTTGGTTTTGGCTTTGGGGGTCGACACCACCTTTGTTGGGGTTGACACTGCCCTTTATCTTTGCTTTGTTGAGCTCCAAGGGTTGACACCAGTCTGGAAAAGGTCGATCTTTGTATGTAGCAGAATCTAGGTTTACTTGCTGAAATTTAGTGTCGACACCAGGCTAGGAGGTGTTAAAACCTTGCTTGCTGCCAAATACAAGTGTTTCAACTTTTCTTCTTAAGGGTTGACACCTCTATTGTAGGGGTCGACACTCGCGACGCTTTTTTTCAAATTTCAGTCCGATTTTGGGCCTTACTTTTTGGGGATTTTGACTTATTCTTTTGGGTTGACTTTGGAACTTTATTTCACTTTGACCTAGTACTATAAATAGGTCCCTCACTTGACCTTTTCTTTATTTTTTCTTCTCTTTTCTCTCTTCAAGCCATGAGACTCGCTCTCTCTCTCTCTCTCTCTCTCTCCAAAATCACCTTTTGCTCGAAGATCTTTACATTTACTCACATGGAAGCATCTCATCACCTTGCTCCTTTGAGATTAAGTGTAGAGCTTGTCAAGGGTTTCGTTTTGATTGGAACAAATCGTTGTTTCGTTACCGTCAACTTTTGGGCTTTTCTTCCTTCTTCCTCTTCTAAGTGTGAGGTAGGGACTTTCTACACTCTCTTATGATTTTTAACTTAGTTATTTGTTGATTGTGCAAATAAATGTTGGGATTTGGATGATTTTAGACAAACATAGGGTTTTGGTTTAAAATCAAAAGAGGGGTTTCAAATGGAGGTGTTGAAAATGGTTATGGGTATAGATATGAGGTTGTGATGTGTTAAACTTGTTGATTTTGACACATGGGTTAGATTTGAAAGAAAATGGGGTTTTGCCCTAATAATGTTTCACATAATTATGTTGTATAAATAATCAAATTGGTATGGGAAATGTGAGATTGGATAGATATGTATGTAAATGGTGAAGTTGGATATTTGTCATATCTCATCTATGGAAATATGGATAGTTTATATATTGTAGAGATTGTATATGTAATAATCCCGACTCATGATTAACTATTAAACCATGAATAAGGATGCCTAATAAGTAATTAAGATGAAATTCCAAATTAATTGCATGTGTGTTGCATTATTTGTGATCTTATCTGCTTATCGTAGAAATATCTGTTTGAGTTCTTGTTTTGTTTTGTGAATTGAAAGCTTTATTGGCATCCGATCACGAAATTGACTTGGGATATATGTTATTTGGAATTTTAGATTTTTATGGTAGGGTTGATTGAAATTCGATTCGGAACGAATTAAATTAGAATAATTAATGTCAATTTACTTAGCTTAAGTTAAGTTTAATTAATTCTCTAAGCAAGCCTATATAAGGCCTATACACACCACTTGAGTCATCTTTTCTTTATCATCTTTTCTTTATCATCTTTGAGCCTACAAGAGGCAAACGTGAGAGAGAGGAAGAGGAGACCAAGAGGATTGAGATAAAAACTTGAGCTTGGAAGAAGTTGCTAGAGAATTCATGGGAGTGGGTTTGGAGCCTTAGTGAATTCACCAACTAGAGCTTAATTGAGAAGTTGAGGTAAAGATTCAACACTTAGATTATATAATTATAATATTTAGAACATGAATTCTAGGGGATTGAGTTGAATTATGCAAGAAATAAGCTAGTAAAGTAGAGAAGATGAACATTTCATACATGCATGGGCATTTCAGGGATTTTGAGTTTTGATTTCAACAAATTCTCATATGCAAGGACCTATTTTTGTTCAATTATGGGAGCTCATTGTGGTTTTGCACTTTAACACTCCATTTGTACATGTTTTTGAAGGTTAAGGTTCTTGACAACACATGCATGTTATGTATACATATTGTTCAAGTTTGGTTTGAAGAATTCACTTGCTTTTGGGCCTTGGTTTTGTGTAATGAACCTTAATTCTTGATGTTTCACAAGTTTACAAGTGTTTTCTCAAGTTTTGGGGTCCAAAGGTTGTATTTTGCAGTTTTGAATGTGAGTTTTGAGCTTGGAAGAGCAATATGGGAATTTTAGATTTTGCCTATTCACTCGATCAACAGATCCTGAGCTCGAGCAACCACTCTGTATTTTGCACTTTCGCTCGAGCGACTAAAAATTAGCTTGAGCGTAAAATGCATGCTCCTAGAAGTTTACACATTTTGCAAACCGCTCGAGCGACAATAGTTGTGCTCGAGCGAAGACATCAGTCTCACGCTCGAGCGACTGTTGAGCGAAGAATTCACACAACCAGTACTTTTGTAGAGTTAACAGACCGCTCGAGTGAAAGAAGTTGCGCTCGAGCGACCACTCACTTTTTGGCCCTCCACTAGAGCAATGGAAGTTGAGCTTGAGTGAGGACCTTGTTTTCAGCAAAAATGACTAAGTGTTTTGAAGCTCATTTTGGCAGCCACATTGCATCCTAGGCATTCTTAGGCCACGATTAAGACATAGTAATGAGGATAAGGGGTTAGAAACACACCAAGATAAGAAAGAACTAAGTTAATGAATTCCAGGTGTGTGTTTCCATGCGAATCTGTTCTATGTTTGTAGTTCACGCGCTGTAAACTATCTGATTCATCTGATCTGTCTGTCTACTTTCGGAGTCATCTGTGAGTAATAACTTAGTAAAGTTATGTTCAACTTTATTTATTTTCTGTATAATGAAATAAGATCTATTTTTTGAAATGATATGTTATGTACGATGAATGATTGTCCAGTTTCGGACAATGTATTTGTGATATCCTTAGCATCATGTGATATCTATTAGCTGTCACCCGGTATCAGAGGTTCCATTATGGAACTTAATATGTTTGCCATCTATTACCTGTACCAAAGGCTCCATTATGGAGCTTAGCATATTTGTTATCTGTTACCCGGATCTGGAGGTTCCTTTATGGAACTGGTTATACATAACCACCATTTGTTCTATATCTGTCTGTATCTGTTTGTATCTGTTCTGTTAATGTTAATGGATGTACCACGTATGATTAAGCATGAACTCTGATTTCTGTAGAAGAATATGATTTTTTTTTTTAAATATGAAATTTGTTTTCTGAATTTGATATGAGACATCATTCATTTAAACCCCTTTACTCTGTTATTATTCACTGGGCTTCTGTTCACTCTATTATTTATGTATGTAGGTGACCAGGCTCAAAGTTGAGGACCTGGAGTTTTGGTTTGTCAGCCAGCCTTTGTGCCTCTCGTGGAGGTTCCAAACGTCATGTGGTCATGTTTTGTGAACATATAAGACTTTGTTTTCTTATTGGAATATGAACAAGTTTCCTGTTTATCTGTATATTGGGCTAAGTCTCATTTTGGCTATATCTGTGATGAATGTGATGTAGGACCACTGTATTTATGAGGTCACGTATATGTATATAAAGTTTTGAAATTTCTATCTATATATGTCTATACAGCTCAATGGACTATGTATGTTTCTATATTTGGTTCCGCAGTCCCTTTATTATGTGTTAATCTGTTCAAAGGCCTTTAGTAATCCCAGGATTATTGGTCGGTTAAGATGCTAAACTTGTAGGGGCAGGTTTGGGTCGTGACAGTATATCTATTTAGAAATATCTGTTTTGGGCTATCTATGGAGGATAACTACGATTGTTGTAGAAATTGCATGAGAATTAGGTGAATTGAAACTGGTCTCTTATTGGTTGTCATTGAATATGACTATGTTTTAATACATTATATATGTATGTTGTTTAGGAGGAGAAAGGGGATGAACTCCGTTAAATTAAGTTGGCCTGTGTATCCAGGGCAAAAGTCTTGAAAACTACGTGTATATATACATAGGTACCGAATCCCACGGACGAAATTTCTATAAAATTACAAATTGAAGTGTTTGTGTGACGATTGTATTGGTTGGAGAACCATTGAGCTGTAACCTCAGTTGGGTTGTCTGGGTAATAATGGATTTAACTCATGGATTGAGGTGAAATGAATTGTCATGAAATGAAGTAAGACTAAAATGGTTTGAGATATAAAACTTGGCATATTATAATCTTGTAACACTACAAATGATTTGTCATAAGCATTGTATATGCATATCATATTTATATCTTTGTTAAGATTCATATATTGTGATACATTGTTTCTACTGAGCTTTGGCTCACCCTACTTGGGAAAAACCATATTCAGGTGCTGGTGATATGCCTTCACTAAGGACCTATCTTGGGAGGATTGTGGAGTTGAGAGCTCACTTTTGTTTATTTTGTATTTACTTTTTGTACAAGCCTGGTGCTTTATTTATATTGAGCTTCTGACTCGTTTTGTCATAACCAAGCATTGTCTTGGAAAGTTGTAAGCCCGTAGGGCATTTATTTCGTTGATAATTTAGTTTGGTACCACATACTATAGATTCAGGGTAGAGGTTATGAATGTGTAATGCATGTGCCCCTTTTGTAAATTGACTCTGATTAATGAAAGTCTAATACTCTGTTTATGTCATTTTGTATTAGTCTTTGCTGTTGAATTATTGCATTATTTTTGGGGTGTTACAATCCGCTTTCATTTTTCTCTTGAATATTCATTTATACTCAAGAGGTTTAGAACCTGGTGAAAGATCTACCAATTCCCAAGTATGATTTTGCATAATGGATTCAATTTCATTATTAACAGCCACTTTCCACAAAGGTACTTCAGGACCTGTCATTGCTTCCTTAAAGTTTTTGAGGTTCATTTTCTAGCAGGTATGTCAGAAAATCTGGACCAAATGATTTTGATATTCTCGCTCTCTTACTTCGTCTTGGTTTATCATCAGTTAAATCCTATTGCTCGAGACTATTATTAGTCTCTTGCATTTGATTGTCATTAATCTCTTGACTTTGTGTACAATCATAAGTTCTTTTTTGTGAACTTAATTCATGTCCTTTCTTGCAAGAGAAAACATGTTCAAAAAACACAACATTCCTTGATTCAATAATAATGTTCACATGTATATTAGCTATTTTTGATTTATAAGTCAGAAATCGATATGCACTACTATTATGCGCGTAACAATAAACACACTGTCCACTATTTTTGGTCCTATCTTAGTGTTTTTCGGAACATGAACTTCTACCTTTGCCAAACACCCCCACATTTTCAAGTATTTGTAGGAAGGTGGTCGACTTTTCCATAATTTATAAGGAGTGCTGTTAGTTTTCTTGTGGGGTATTCTGTTAAGAACATAATTAGCAGACAATATTACTTTCTCCCATAAGTTCTGCTGTAAGCTTGAACTTAATAACATTGCATTCATCATTTCTTTAAGGATTCTATTATTTCTTTCAGCAATTCCATTTTGCTGTGGAGAATAGGGTGCTCTAGTTTGGTGAATAATGCCTGTTGTGCACAAAATTCATTTAAAGATGCATCATATTCACCACCCCTATCACTTCTAACCATTTTAATGGTTTTACCAAGTTGATTTTCAACTTCAGTTTTGTAGAGTTCAAATATTTCCAAGGCTTCTTCTTTACTTCTAAATAAATATACATAACAAAATCTTGTGCAATCATCGATAAATGTTATGAAATACTTTTTGCCTCCTCTAGTTTGAACAAATTTAAGATCACATAAATCAGTATGAATTAATTCTAGAGGTTCGGTTTTTCTTTCAATTAATTTAAATGGAGCCTTAGTTAGTTGCTTCTACACATATCTCACATTTGTGATTAGGATCAATTTAAAACTTTGGTATATAATCTAAACCAATTAGTCTACGTAAAGCATCCAAATTCACATGTCCTAATCTACCATGCCATAAATTTGACTTAAGAATATAAGCGAAAGACGTGTTATTCTTATTCATAACAGATTTTGGTACAACAGTCATTGCATTCAACTTAAAGAGACCATTACTCATGTATCCCTTACCCACATACATACTACTCTTTGTTAATACAAATTTATCATACTTAAATACAAGCTTTAAACCATTTTTACTTAGCAAAGAACGAGAAACTAAATTCTTTCAGATATCTGGTACATGCAGCACGTTGTTGAGGGTAAGTTCATTCACCGATGTCATCTTCAATACAACTTTCCCTTGTCCAGCCACAACAGAAGTAGATGAATTTCCCATGAAAAGTTGCTCATCATTTGCAGCCTCATTATAAGTAGTGAATATCTTTTTGTCCGCGCAAATGTGTCGAGTTGCCCCAGTGTCAACCCACCATTCCTTGGGATTTCTAACCAAATTAGCCTCAGATACCACAGCAGAGAGATTGATATCATTTACCCCGTCAGAGATGTAATCTAATTCTGTCACATTAACTTGATTGGTGGTTTTTTTGCTTGTACTTTCTTGATCCTTCTTAGGGCGGCGACAATCAAAGGAACGACGTCTAGTCTTGCCACAGTTATAGCATTTTCCTTTGAACTTTTTATTGACATTGTTGTCGCTTTGTTTAGGACTATCTCCAGCAAACTTCCTCTTTTTGTTATGTGGTTTGGGCACTTGTTCCAGTACATTAACCTTGGACTCAATGAGATTTTTACCATTCCTCTTTTCAACCTACGGTTATCTTCCTCAATTCTCAGTCTTACAATCAGTTCATCCATGGTCATCTCTTTGCGTTTATGTTTTAAATAATTTTTGAAATATTTCCAAGCCGGTGGTAATTTTTCCACTAAAGCAACAACTTAGAAAGACTCACTAAGAGACATACCTTCAGCATGAGTATCATGCAAAATTAATTGAAAACTTTGAATTTAAGAAATTACCGTTTGGGAGTCTACCATAATAAAATCTAAAAATTTACCAACAACAAATTTCTTTGTGCCAGCATCCTCTGTCTTGTATTTTTTTTCTCTAAAGAATCCCACAATGCTTTTGCTTTTTTCAGAGAACTGTAAACATTATACAGCATGTTGTCTAGGCCACTGAGGATGTAGTTTCTACACAGAAAATCAGAATGTTTCCAAGTGTTTACAGCGGCAACAACTTGCCAATCACTTTCATCATCTTTAGGCACTGGGGCCTCTTCACAGAGAAATCGGGCAAGATTCAGAGTTGTAAGATAGAACAACATTTTTTGCTACCATCTTTTAAATCAGGTGCTATTAAATTTTTTCGGTTTCTCCATGATTTATTGGAACTTGAACATGGTTCTGGATAAGGACTGGAGTCGTTGTAGCAATCAGATTTGGAGTACTACTTTCAGCAGCCATAATATCTGATTACAAAAAATTAGAAAAAAACCAAAACCAAAACACAATTTAATTTCCTAGTTACTCAAACCAGAAAATAAGTTATAACACAAAATAGTTTTACTTTTCTAGGCACTAGAACCAGAAAAATAAAATACAACACAATAATTTTGTAGTTAAAAAAACTAGAAAATTATTTTATTGGATAAAAAAAAAACAAGTTTATAAAACGAATTTTATTGATACAATGAAGACACAAAAATAGTCTGTCTTAAGATTGTTGAACAATCTTCAATGTATTCAAAGACAGAATTAAAGAAAGGAGATAGATTGTTTGATTACAAAAATCAAAACAGTATATAAAAAAAATAATTAAAACAACAGATTCTTATTTTGTTAAAAAAAACAAAATCAGAATTTGATAAAGAAAAATAAACAAAAAAGAGAACTAATCACTTACCTTCTTAGTTTTTCAAACAAATTTTTAATCAAGTCCAGTGTTTAACACTGTATTTTTAAGACAGATTCGTCATCTCCACGATACTTTCAGATTGTAGACGTCTATCTTCTAGGATAAAATGATCAACAACGAATAGTAGCAGCACTACACACTATTCGCACAACGAACACACTTCGTGTTTACACTCTTTCTCACAGGAAAAATAATGCAGCAAAATGCAAAGAGAAATAGTAGAATTGAGGACGAAAAATTGAGTGAAAGTCTAAATGAGGGACTTGTCTATTTATAGGTGCAATGGTGGCTTTTCAGATTTGAATTCAACAGGTGGCAAGCCTGTTTGAACAGGTATAATACCTGTTTGGTACTTTTTGAACAGGTAAGGAACCTATTTGGTTTAAATTTGAACGAATATTGAATTCGTTCAATTTAAATTAGACAGATATGAACCTGTTTGGGTGGAGGAATAGACTGGACACCATTTTGGAATTAAATTTCAAAATTTAAATTCAAAAAAGGTAAGAATTTAATTTTAGAAAAATAAAATTCAAAATGTTTTTAGTCCAAAAAGATAAGCATTGGGCCGGATAAGCCCAACCTAATCTTACACCACGCACCCGCACCCAAGCCCAGGCCCAGCCTAGCCCGATCGATCGACCAACCGGATAAACGGTAGCGGCAGCAGCCGTTTGCGCGTGTTTATTTTGGGTCCAATGGGTCTAGCCCACGTTGCCCACAACTTCACCCTTCCATAAAACTTGGATACCCTTTGCGGCCCTCTCCAAGTTCCAAACCCAAGACTTATAAACCCACACAAAGTTTTCCTACCAAACCAATGTGGGACAAACCTTAATTTCAACCTTTATGGAAATTTCACCAAAAACACTATTTCCATGGAGCTCACTTTGGCTTCAATTTTCCATTCACTTGATAATGGTTTTGAGCAACTGAGTGGGGAGATTTCCATCTGTTAGTACGGCCGAGCAAGAATAACGCCCGGCGTTACAGACTACGCGGCGCCGAGCTAATGGGGCAAGTGCAACGACCGAGCGATCTGCCTTGCTCGGTTAACGAGGTCAACCGGAAACCCCTGATGACCGAACTGGAGACCACTTGGTCGGGCGAAGTTCACGGTGGGGATTGCAACCGAGCTAAAGGACTGACCAGCCACGCCGAGGATGCGGCTTGGCCGGCATGCCACTAGCCGTCCAGCCAAGGCGAAGCGCTTGCGCATGACCGAGATTGGAAATGAAACGGTCGGAGGCCGGCATGCCTCACAACCGGTCAATCGCGATGAACCGGTCGAGGGTAGCGCGGCACTTGCAGTTAAGTTCTCGCCTGGTCCCAAGTCACAAGCCGGCGGTATGTAGCATGGTTGTGTGACGGCAATTTTCCGCCAAGTGTTTGGCCGGTCATGGTACCTCGGTCAAGGGTGCCACCTGGGCCAATGATGTGAGGGGAGGACATTTGCTCCACGAACGCCTCAATACCGTTAGGCAGTTCAGCATGTACTGGAAGGAGGACAAAACCTTTACACGTGTAAGGTGGTGAGAGGCGAGCACTGCCACCTGTCCAGGGAAGGACAGCAGAGGTAGTGCGCGCACAATCTCGGAGCTGCGTGAGCAGCCTAGATAGAGGGAGGGAAGGCGAACGTTACGGGTATGCGAACTCATTCTCACAAACTCTCTCTCTCTTCTCATCGCCTTCTTGCTCACTAAACTGACTTGAGCGTCGGAGGGTTTTTCCGGCACACCACCGCCGGGCAGCTCACCTTTCTTGTGTTGCAGAGACAGACGCCGTTGACGGAAAGCTTGACGTTCAAGGTGTACGGAGAGCTGAGGATATTTCGCCCCCGTACAATTGGCGCCGTCTGTGGGAAGAGTTTGATAATCAACCCTTGTTCTTCGAGCTTTTTCGACCATTTCCATGGCCAATCACGACGAAGTTCCGCTGTCCGTCGTCGATGGTGCTACTCCGGAGTATGTCCGAAGGAGAGAAGGCCTTCCTAATGTTCCGGCCATGGCGGGCCTAGAGACTTCTTCGCAAGGAGCGCGCGACAAGCGTGGGAGGAGTTCAGATCGTTCGCGGAGTCCAGGGAGCCGCCGGCGCCGGGGGGAGTCCCGTGAGGAGCGCCTGGAGCACAAACTCAAGGATCAAGAAGCCCTCATTCAGAGGATGGCGGCGGAGATGGAGCTTCTGAAGCGTCAAGCGAGGGGGAAGGGTGTTGCTGGAGAGGGCAACCTCAGTGAGCGCACCCCCTCCCCTCATGCTAACGGTCGCCGCCAGGGGAGAACCCATTCAATCTCAATCACCAGGAACTATGGGGTTGGAGATTCTGACCAGCGAGAGGACAGATCTATCACACGCGACAGCACCTATCGCCCCTCGCGTCCGTCGTCGACATCGCGATACTCTGCCTCCCTCCCGTTCCAGGGACCTCAGGGACGTGTTGGAGGAGAGAGCGCGCCGTCGAGAAGCTCAGAGGGTGCCGGCGCTCCAGAGGTTGAGCGCTCCAGTCCATTGCAGTGAGGAGGTGGCGACGCCAGCACCCAAAGTGATAGCCAATGCTCTGGTGGACAAGGAGCTGGCGAGACTTACAGCCACCCCATTGTCGCCAGAGATCGAGAGCACCCCACTCCCCGCCGGATTCCACCAGCCAAAATTCACTTTGTACGACGGCAAGACGGATCCGTACATGCATGTGAGTCATTACCGGCAAGTGATGGCTGGCCACCGCCGGAACGACGCGTTGATGTGCCTCATTTTCCCAGCAAGCTTGGGAGAGCTGGGCTTGAAGTGGTTCGAGAGGCTCCCGGAGGGGGAGTATAGAGGGGTGGCAGCAGCTAGCGGAAGCCTTCGTCACCAGATTCAAGACCAACACACGAACGCCGAAGGAGGTAGACCATCTCCTGGGCGTCAAGATGGAGTCCGGGAGTTCACTGAAGGCATACAACGCAAAGTATTGGGAAACCTACAACGAGATTCTCGACTGCCCTACCAACCTGGCAATCACCCAATACAAGAGAGGTCTCCCAGTCGGACATAGGCTGAGAGACTCACTCACGATGCATCAGCCGACCACCATGGAATCTTTGATGCAGCGGATCAACGAACACATCCGCGTGGAAGAGGACGCGGCCTCAGCGACCGAGAAGGATAATCCGGTCGCAGTGGACAGAAGAGTAGCGGGGAAAGTTCACTCGGTCGGGCAGGAGGAAAACCGCCCCAGTGACCGATCAAAAGATCAGCGTCGGGGAACCGGCCAAAGCGATAGAAATAGAGGTCGCAGAAATGACCGGGCTGATGCACCTCGCGATGCAGCAGAAGATGCCAAGAGGAAATTGAAGGCGCGGACAGGGATCACCACGGTCTTTAAAATTCCCATCTACCGCATTTTGAGCGAGATCCGTGGAGAGCCTTTTGTCCGGTGGCCAGCCAAGTTGGGGAGTGCGCAGCGTGGTTTCAATCCAAAATACCGTTGCACCTTCCATGAAGAACGGGGGCACCGGACAGAGGATTGCTTGCCGCTCAAACAGCATCTGGAGGAGTTGGTGGCGGCGGGGCATCTTGATCAATACATAGAAGGGGGAATGAAGGCCGCGCCGACAGAACAGACCGAGCCCAATGGTATGGCCGCCTTAGAGGCCCCCCCACAAGGAGTGATCAATGTCATCCATGGCATCATTGAACCGGCCAGAGTTTGCGAGTTGAGAGGGATGATCAAGAAGGCCGAGCACATGAGGGAAGTTCTCTCTGTTCAACCTGCTGTGAAGAAGGGAAAGACCGAGGAAAAAGACATCCTCACGTTTTCGACGAAGGACTTAGAAAGGGTTCAAATGCCGCACAACGATGCCTTGGTGGTGACACTTCGCGTCAAGAACTTTGAGATCAAAAGAATATTGATCGACCAGGGGAGTTCGGTCGAGATCATGTACTACGACGCATTCAAGCAAATGAAGTTGGAAGACAAAGACTTGGCCCCCGCAACGTCCCCTTTGGTCGGCTTCAATTCACAACCGGAGTGGCCGATTGGGAAGATCATTTTGCCGGTCAAAGCAGGGTCGGTTGTAAAGCAAGTTGAGTTCTGGGTCCTCAAGGTTCCATCTACTTACAACTTGATTTTGGGTCGGGGCTGGCTGCACGCCATGCAAGCGGTCGCTTCGACCTTCCACCAAGTCATGCGCTTTCCGGCGTCGAACGGGCAAATAGAAGAAGTTTGGGGAGATCAAGTGATGGCGAAACAATGCTTCGTTGCGGTAAATGGCAGCCGAGCAGCCAAAGGGTTTGTCCAGATGATCGAGGGGCCTGAGGGCAAGGAGGTCCTTGAAGATGTGGGAAGAAAGGCCGAGGAAAAATCGGTCGAAGATTTGGTAGAGGTGCGCATTGATGAGAATGACTCCACTAAGTTCTTCCTTTTGGGATCATCGTTGTCCAGTGCCGAGCGGTCCGAATACGTAAACTTTTTGGTCGCCAACTTGGAGGCTTTTGCGTGGACGCCTTACGATATGCCTGGCGTCGACCCAAGTTTCATCTGCCACCAGTTGAATGTCTTCCCCAATGCACGCCCAGTTATTCAAAGAACGCGCCGTTCTGCCTTGCACCATGCTGAAGTTGTGGCGGAGGAAGTGAAGAATCTGTTAGAGGCTGGGGCCATAGAAGAAGTGCAATACCCTCGGTGGATATCTAATACGGTGGTGGTTCCTAAGAAGAATGGCAAATGGCGAGTCTGCGTGGATTACAAGACTGTTAACCGCGCATGCCCAAAAGATAGCTTCCCTCTCCCTCGAATTGACCAGTTGGTGGACTTAACCGCTGGCCATCAGAGGTTTAGCTTCTTGGATGCATATCGCGGCTATCATCAAATAGCCATGTACAAGCCGGACAGAGAGATTACGTCTTTCACCACCCCCAGAGGCTTATACTGTTACAAGGTCATGCCGTTCGGACTAAAGAACGCTGGGGCAACCTTTCAGCGAATGGTGACGAAAATGTTCGCTCCTCTCCTAGGCCGAACTATGGAAGCCTATATTGATGATATGGTGGTGAAGAGCAAGGAGAAGCCCCAGCACCTCACCGACCTAGCAGAAATGTTTGCCATACTCAAGCGCCACAAGCTTCGCCTGAATGCCTCCAAGTGCGCCTTCGGAGTTGGCACTGGAAAGTTCCTGGGTTTTCTGGTCACGAACCGGGGAATTGAGGCCGACCCATTGCAAATTAAGGCCATACAAGAGTTAGAACGGCCGAACTCCACAAAGGACGTGCAACATCTTGCTGGAATGGCAGCCGCGCTGAACAGATTTATCAGCCGGTCGTCAGATCGTTGCAGGCCCTTCTTCAAAACTCTGAAATCCAAGTTCTTCTGGGATGAAGAATGCGACCGAGCGCTTGCAAACTTGAAGGTTTATCTTTCCTCGGCCCCTATTCTGGTCACTCCTCAGCCGGGCGAAGAGTTGTTCCTTTATTTGGCTGTTTCTCAACACGCGGTGAGCGCGGTATTGGTTCGTGCTGAGGGCATCCAGCACCTACCAATCTTCTATGTGAGTAAGACTCTGCTCCCGGCCGAAACAAGATACCTTCCTTTGGAGAAGTTGGCGCTGGCCCTCATGATGGCTTCAAGAAAGCTGGCGCACTATTTTCACGCCCATACAATCGTGGTGTTGACCGAGTTCCCGCTCAAGGTGCTCTTCGAGAAAGCGGACTTCACCGGGAGAATTCTGAAATGGGCCGTGGAATTGGGCCAGTATGACATCAAGTTCAGACCGCGCACCGCGATTAAGGCACAAGCACTTGCAGATTTTGTGGCGGAATTTGCCCCAGGAACGCATCCGATCTGCCCGATTGATTTGGTTGATGCGGATCTAGCACAACCCGTGGTTTTGGTAACAAGTGTTAGCTCGCCACAGGAAGCGGAGCAAAATACAACCGGTCAACCTAAGGTCGATGGTTCGATGGCAGGCGAGAACGACCAGGCTCAGGAAGGAGACCAGATTGAACCGACCAGAGACTTTGATTTGAGAAGTTCTCAGAATCCGTCCGATTGTTGGAAGCTGTTCATTGGCGAACTGTGGAAACTCTTCGTTGATGGGGCCTCCAACAGACATGGGGCCGGGCTAGGAGTTGTGCTAACTTCACCGGATGGGCTCATCATAGAGCAAGCAATTACGCTCGGCTTCCCAGCTTCCAACAATGAAGCGGAATATGAGGCCCTCCTTGCCGGGCTGAGAAGCGCATTGCGAATGAAGGTCACAGCTCTTATGGTGTTCAGCGACTCCAAGCTAGTGGTCAATCAAGTCTCAGGGGAGTATGAGGCCAAGGATGAAAGAATGGCCAAGTATCAAGCGTTGGTCCGAGAAGAGATCAAGAAGTTCTCTACCATAAGGGTCGAACAGATCAACCGCGAAGGAAATAGCACGGCCGATGAATTGGCTGGTCTCGCTTCCACTCAGACAACCTTTCCCAATCCCTTGATGATTGAATTCTTGCCTCGGCCAAGCATTGAGGAAGTAGAAGCAGCTGAGGTACTCTGCACCGACTTGGGACCTTCCTGGATGGACCCCATCATCGCCTTTTTGAAAGACCGAACTTTGCCAGAGGAAAAGAAGGCGGCCCACAAGATCCGGGCAAAGTCAGAGCGGTTTTGGCTCTCACCTTCCGGCGCCTTGTACAAGAAATCTTTCACGGGGCCGTACTTAAAGTGTGTCCACCCCTCTAAGGTGGAGGCCTTCCTCTATGAAATCCATGAAGGCATCTGCGGCAGCCATACTGGGGGAAGATCTCTAGCATACCGAGCAATCTCGCAGGGTTATTGGTGGCCATGCATGCAAGCGGACGCGCAGAAATATGTCCGCAGGTGTGAGAAATGTCAGAAATTTGCTCACCAGATCCACCAGCCAGCGAGAGAGTTGCTCTCGCTCACAAGTCCTTGGCCGTTCGCACTTTGGGGATTGGATATTGTTGGACCACTCCCAGTTGCACCGAGCAATCGTAAGTTTTTCATCGCCGCCACCGATTATTTCACCAAATGGGTGGAGGCCGAGCCGCTGGCAACGATCAAGGAGAAGGATGTGAAAAAATTTGTCTGGAAAAATGTGATCACTCGCTTCGGTATTCCCAGGGCCTTAATCTCAGACAATGGTACTCAATTCGATGGAAAACTCTTTCGCGGATTTTGCGAAGAGTTGAAAATTGAGTTTTACAATTCAACGCCAGCTTATCCTCAGTCAAATGGCCAGGCGGAGGCCTCGAACAAGACCATCCTGGACGGCTTGAAGAAGCGGCTTGAGAAAGCTAAGGGAAAGTGGGTTGAAGAGCTTCCTAATGTGCTGTGGGCATACCGCACAACACCAAGACGATCGACCGGGGAAACACCGTTCGCCTTGGCCTATGGTATGGAGGCCGTCATCCCACTAGAGATCGGCATGCCAACCATCCGTTCAGAAAGTTTCCAGCCAGATTCGAACAATGAAGTTGTGGCACTGGAGTTAGACCTAGCTGAAGAAAGGAGAGAGCGTGCACTAATTCACCTAGCCGCCTATCAGCAGGAACTTTCTAAAAAATACAACAAGGCAGTGCACCCCCGGCTGTTCAAGATCGGGGATTGGGTCCTGAGGAAGGTGCTTGGCAATACGGTGGTCCCTGGCGAAGGAAAACTTGGCGCAAATTGGGAAGGACCATACAAGGTGGTGGGCCTAGCTGGCAAAGGGGCATACCATCTGGAAGATTTAGATGGCAAGGCCATCCCAAGACCATGGAACGCGGCAAACCTTAAGGTCTTTTACTTTTAAGATGTAATCTGCTTCTGTTTAGCTTTCTTAGATTTTTAGCCTTCTGGCACTACATGTAAGAGAATACCACTACAGTGTTTATGTAATGAAAGCTAGCCATTTTATTGTTGCTGTATTACATTGTTGTTTTTGGTATTACCTCCTTGTGTAATGGCACTGCACGGTCGTAAGGCATGCCAGGGGCAAGAATTGGCCTCAAGAGAACCGGACTGTTCTCCTCGGAATGGGAGCAGACCGCACAAAAAGTTGCGTATGGAGAAATGCGCATTAGGGCCGAGCTGGTTTTGCTCGCCCAATGGGAATGTTGGTGGCATGACCAACCTGACTGAAGCATTGGTGAATGTAGAAGCCGAGCAAATTTCGCTCGGCCCATCCAGCACATTGGTGAATTGCCCAACGTAGTGGCCGAGCTGACTTTGCTCGGCCCATTAAACATATTGGTGAATTGCCCAATATGGGAAGCGAGCTGATTTTGCTCGGCGCATGAAACATTTTGGCGAATCGCCCAGTATGGCAAGCGAGCTGATTTTGCTCGGCCCATTAAGCATATTGGTGAATTGCCCAATATGGTAAACGAGCTGGTTTTGCTCGCAGGAAACAGCAATGTTGGTGTTTTGTCCAGCAGCTGTGAGGCCGAGCTGAGTTTGCTCGGTCTCAAGGGAGTTCTGGCAGATTGTACAAACTACAAATGGCATGCAAGTTTTTGCTCGGTCAACTAATTGTTGCCAGCCGAACAAGGCTGAGCGGATTTTGCTCGGCCAAATACAAAGTGTCTCTCATTTGGAAAATGGAAGGGATTGTAAGATTACTTGAAGACCTATTGTTTGCGCGGGTCAGCCGATCAAAAAGTTGAAACAAAAATTGGAGCAAGAAATTCAAATATACAAAAGCCGAACAAAAACAACAGTTGTACGGGCAAAAAGTTCATATTTCATTGATGGAGAAAATGTAATACATGTGGAGGGGCCTTGCCCGGTTACATAGCACGAAAAAGGAAGAAAACAAGAAACAAAAAAAGTACAAAGAAAAGTGAAAAGTGCAATCTTCACTCCAAGCCAAGGTTTTGGTCGGCCACCTCCGCTAGCTCAGCGCTCGGCAGAGTTTGCTCGGGCGGGATGTCCTCGGCATCGTCGTCTGTGCCTTCCACCGAGACGA
The DNA here is from genome assembly GCA_036172215.1 of Camellia granthamiana. Lineage (NCBI taxonomy): Eukaryota > Viridiplantae > Streptophyta > Magnoliopsida > Ericales > Theaceae > Camellia > Camellia granthamiana. The sequence goes on along the minus strand of CM069908.1, from coordinate 58,534,912 downwards.
CCTCCCGATCAATCACTTCATCCTCAGCATTTTGGGACGCTTCGGGTGGAGTTTGCTCGGCTTCTTTCTCGGCGGCGGCCTCTTCCTCTGCCTCTTTCCTCGCCTCCGCTATCAGACGGTTCTGCTCGGCTTGGGAGTAGGCTAGCATGTAGACCGGGATATAAGCAGAGGGTGGGTTGATGAACATCTCAGAATCCTGGCCAAGGCCAACTTTTTCCACGGCGGCTTTCCAGCCGCACTGGAAAAAGATGTCCTTGGTAGCCCGGACTTGGCGCTCGTAAGTCTTCTCCCCCTGCTTGTACCCACGGTCCTCTGCATCGTCGACCGCCTTGTCCATGGCCTCCTTGTTGGCATCCCTCAACTTTCGGAGCTCGGCGAGGTACCGAGCTTTCGCCTTCTTCTCGGCCTTCTTTTTCTCCTCGCCAGCCCGGTCGAGCTTCTGACGCAGTTCGTCCCGCTCGCCCTGGACGACCATCTGCTCGGCCTTGAGCCTGTCTACCTCGGCCTTGAACACCTTGTTTTCGGTGATGGCGTCACGGAGGCTTTGACGAAGAGAAGCCATCCGCTCGTGGGCAACGTAGTTCTTTTGTGCGGCCTGCAAACGAAAAAGATTATTAGCATCTTGAAGCCGAGCAGTAAACCGAACAAATACTTGGGAATTAAAAGATGGACATCTTACCAGCACAATGGATTCCGCAGCTGAACGGAGGACCTTGAGGTCTGTTAGCTCCTCATGCTTTTTCATGTCGCCGGGCAGGATCAGCCCCTTTGTCAAGTTGAAACCGAGCGAGTGATCCTTATCCTCGGCGACAGAATCCGCGGGGTAGACTGCTCGGCCCTTGTAGGTGAACTCCGGCGCCCAGACCGGGGGGGCAGCAGGGGCCTTGCCTTTGGTTTTGCGGGCAAGCTGTTGCTCGGTCTGGTCGCCGAGCTCGGTAGAGGCCACTTCGGTGGAGTCCTCATCCACAAGGCTCTGACCGGCGGCCTCCCTCCTTTGTTTCTTCTTGGGCCGGCCAGCCGGTTGTTCGCTGGCCAGGGCGAGCACCGCCCCTTCCTTTTGTCCGGCTGGAGTCGAAGATCCTCCCCCGGTTGCTTCTGGTGCTTGGGACTCGCCTTCGTCCCCGGTGATCATAGACTTAATGGCTCTGATTTTTGCCATTTCTTGCTCGGTGGTAGTTTGGACGAGTCTGACCGGCGGCAAATTTGGATCTGGTTCGGGGCTTGGCTCGCGCAGAAAGTCGGTGACTCTGCCTTTGCGCGGTGCTTGATAGTTATACGTCTGCTCAAAACCGAGCAAGGTTGAGGACTCCCTCTCTTCTGCAGGAATGCGTAGCACGGCTCTGAGTGCCTCCTGATTAGCTCGGTCGTAGCGCGCAGCCAAATTCTTATCTGCAAATAAAGCCAAGTGTTAGACCGGTGCAAGGAATAATAATGAGTTGCAGAAAGATAGTTATGCGGTCAGCCGGGCTCCTTACCAGCACTACCGAAGTTTTTCTTAATACGCCAGCCCGGTACGGGCGCGTCGATGTCCTCATAAGAACCGGACACCCAGAGGAAGTCGTCATCGTTCGACTCCTTGTCCGGGTTGCCTTCGACGAGTTTTGCTCGGCCCTTCTTAACTTTGAGGTACCAGCAAAACCCACTTTTATTGTGGCTGAGGCTGTATTGGTGGAAAATCTCCGCGAGGCCGAGATTGAGACCGTGCCTTCGGTTCAGCTCGGCGACGCCGTTTATTATTTTGTATGTATTATTGGAGACCTGGGTCGGGCAAAGCCTTGTCTGCCTCAAAAATTCGCAGATCAAGGGTTGCACGGGGAAGCGGAGCCCTCCCTCAACAATTGAAACGACCGTGAAGGGGCACCGGTCAAGGTCTCCCCAAGGCGTGGCTCCCTTCTTACCGAGCTCTAGGACTACGTCGTCGGGGATATGGAACTCTTCTCGGAACTCCGCCATCGCCCCGGGCGAGCTAACCCTAAAGCGGTATTTGCCCATCTATTTTATTTGCTAGATCGGTCAAAAATGTTGATGTGTTCGCTCGGTCTTTGAGCTCCACTAACAATAATGCTGGATTGGACGGTCCTACTTGTTCTGCATGTTAAAAAATAATTCCAAGGGTTAGCACGGCGTAGATTGCTCGACCCTTAATGGAAATAGCTCTGCAAGGTTCTAGGTGTTTGGCCGGCCTCCACCTACCTCGGCCCATCAGGATGGCTGATTTAGCCTTCCCCTTTCTTTGGTTCTGGTTCCTACTCGGTTTATGAGTTTTGATCGGTTTGGTTCTAATAGAGGTTTTTGCTCGGTCAAGCCCAGATCAAGGTACTAGCCTATGATTTCAGGCCTTTAGCTCGGTTAAACCTATCTGTCGATCTAAGTTTATATAGCTCGGTCGTGGCCTCAGTGAAAAGCCAGTGTTCATCGTGTTCATGGTGTTCTTCCTAAATTCCTGGCCCATTCATTCTACCTATGGAAGAACGGGGGCACGAGGGCCCCCTCTTCTCTCCATTTCCATTTTCCTAGGGTGTGAAAGACTTAAGCAGTAAAAACCAACACGCAAAGAGCAATGATAAAAGAAAATGAAGAAGTGGAAATGGAGATGGAAAATACAGAGGTGGGCAGTGTAGCTTACCAGTAGCAGAGGCTGGGGTGGATGCAACCTTGAGAGCACGTCCACAGCCTTCCACAGGAACTGAAATGAAGGATCAGTCGCAGAGATGGAGATGGGAACCCAGAAACAGGAGTAGCAGAGGCAGAAAAGGCGTAACAGTGTTGGAGGCTAGGGTTTTTCTTTTTTAGAGCTCGATTGGAAGATGGAAAAGTGGAGGGGTAAAACCCTTCGAATGGGGTTTAAAGAATGGGGGGAAACCCCAAACGGCGCAGCCGTTTGAGATCCTGCGCGTGCAGGGCAGCTGGACGCACGACCCAATAAAGTGACGACACGTGGCACTGAGAATGCGACAGCAGTACGGCCGTACGACCTTTGATGTGACTGCGGAGGGGACGGCCGGGCAATTGCAATAGCTCGGCGACTGATGTGCCCCTGATTGAGATAGCTCGGCGACGAGGATGTCTCCGATTTGGCTGTCGCTCGGCAACGAAAGCTCCCCAATTAAGCTCGGCCTGGCAGGATTGTGACTCAACCATTGCTCGGACAAGGTAAACCCAATCACGATAGCTCGGATGGGTTTAAGGGGCAATTGGGAGGGGAGATTTCCATCTTATGGTACGGCCGAGCAAAGGTAACGTCCGGCGTTACAGACTACGTGGCACCGAGCAATATGGGAGGTTGCCACGATCGGGAGGTCTGTATTGATCGGTTGACGATTTCAACCGGTAACCCTCCGAGGGCCGAGCCGGAGGCCGCCCGCGTAGGCGTGGATCGCGGTGGAAACTGCAACCGAGCTGTAGGACTGACCGGGTTACGCCGAGGATGCGGTCTGGCCGGCACGCCATTAGCCGCCCGGTCAAGGCGAGGCGGTCGCGCGTTACCGAGATTGGAGATGAAACGGTTGGAGGCCGGCATGCCTCCAACCGGTCAATCGCGAAGAACCGGACTAGGGTAGCTCGGCATTTGCAGTTAAGTTCTCGTATGGTTGCAAGTCACAGCTCGGTGGCACATAGCACGGTTCAGTGAATGTGATGGTAATTTTCCACCAAGTGTCAGGCCGGTCGTGGTACCTCGGTCAAGGGTGCCACCTGGGCCAATGGCGTGAAGGAGAGGACATCTGCTCCACGAACGCCTCAATACCGTTGGGCAGTTCTGCATACACTGGAAGGAGGACAAAACCTTTACACGTGTAAGGAGGTGAGAGGCGAGCACTGCCACCTGTCCAGGGAAGGACAGCAGAGGTAGTGCGCGCACAATCTCGGAGCTGCGTGGGCGGCCTAGATAGAGGGAGGAAAGGCGAACGTTACTGGTATGCGAACTCACTCTCTGAAAAAACTTCCTCTCTTTTCATTGTCTTCTGGCTGACTGAACTGACTTGAGCGTCGGAGGGTTTTTCCGGCACACCACCGCCGGGCAGCTCACCTTTCTTGCGTTGCAGAGACAGACGCCGTTACCGGAAGCTCGACGTTCAAGGCGTACGGAGAGCTAAGGATATTTCGCCCCCGTACAAGACTCAAGTATTAGAGAGAGAGAAAAACTAAAATCTTATAATCAGACGAGACAACTCCAAACAATGGGGACACATTCCAACATCTTCTCGAGAAAAAAGTCTCAACCACTCACAATTTCACCAGTGAACGCTACAACAGTGCAAATTTAATCCACAAAGAGATATCAAACAGAACCACAAGATATGCCTCAGTAGCCTCCCACAGTGCTAGCACAACATGGCTCTGGAAACGTAGATCAGTCTGCAATCAAAATCACCACACAAACATATTACAAGTCAAACACAAACAACCAACCCCAATCAATATAATAAAAGTTTATTCCACCAGTTTTTAGTTCAATGACAAACAACATAATCATCACCTTCCAAATACTACTCAGATTTTATCAATAGTCAGCCTACCAAATTATCATTACTTACATTAACACCCCTCTCCTCCATCCCATACCATATGTGCTATCCTCATGTCAATTATCAAAGTCAATAATTGACAACCTTTTCAAATTCATCTCCAATGCTATACTATTTTCCATATCAAATTATATTAATGTCAAATTTTATGTCTAATGTTTACAAAATGTAAAAAAAATAAAATAAAATTAGTGAGAGTTATTCTCTCTATCTTTTGAGACCACAAATGACATTTATAGTATTTGATTTTTATAAAGAACATAGGACAAATAGAATTTTCACCATTGGAGTCCCAAAAATTAGGTTTAGGGTTGGTTTGGGGTGTCTTAAAAAAGTACATATTTTGTCTTTTTACGAAAAGATGTGCAGAAAAGTAGAGAGGTGATGTGATGGAAAAAAGATAAAAAGATAAAAAGATGAATTATATAAGTTATCCCAAACCAAGCCTTAGCAACACTAGAGCATAGATGCTGTAAAGTAAAAAAGCACACACAATAATACACACACCTGAGGCCAAACACAAATGTTTCTCTTTATTCCAAAAAAAATCTTCCGCATATCATTTTTCCCACCATGTGGTGCCTCTTCGTCGCGAGATCTAGGAAGTATGGCTGAGAAGATGAACGCACTTCCAGATTTGGAGAGGACGGCAGCGGCGGCAGATCGGTGTGGATCACTCAGACGGCGGCGGACGACGAAGGAGGAAGAGAAGATAGCGGTGGCGATGTTGGATATTGAGTAGTAGATCGGCGGCGACGGAGGTGGTGCTGTCGTCGGCGAAGAAGAAGATTAAGGGAAGGGACGATGGTGTTGCGGGACGGTGTTGCGCGATACAAACTTTCGAACAGGGTTTGGTATTTTGAGAATATGATTAAAAGTTAATTGTTTAATTTTTTTTAAAAAAATTGTGTAAAAATATATGAGAGATAACATAATTT
>CM069908.1:58235069-58529248 GCA_036172215.1 Camellia granthamiana | reverse complement strand
GAACTTTTACTTGCATATAATAGAGTTGAACTAAGTTAGGGTAACCTAGACTTGCCATATTGACAGAATCAAACTCAAATTGGAACTAAGTACATATCAGTCAGATTAACAAAGAAGCCGAGGTTGTTTACCTCGGTCAGTCTTTGTTTGAATTTGACATCTGCAACAAGGTCACAGCCCCAGGCTTAAATGAGAACCCAGGTGGAACTTAGGTTCACATTATGGGGCAGACGACTGGAAAATGATGCTTGGAAGATTGGTTTAACACTTGTTGAAATTTGAGAAAAATTTACAAGTTGAAGTTTAAGCCGAGGTCATGTCTAACACTTGTTGAAATTTGAGGAAAAATTTACAAGTTGAAATTAAGCCAAGGTCATGTTTTACACTTGTTGAAACTTGAGTTTACAAGTTAAAGTTAAACTAAGGTTGAAGTTACAAGTTGAAGTTAAACCGAGGTTATGACTAAAAGAAAATTGGTCTAAAACACTTGTTGAAATTTTTTAGAAAAATTTACAAGTTAAGACCAAGGTTGTATCAAAAGAAGTACTTGTGTACTTGTCGAGGGTAAACCATTGGTTTGTATATCGAGGTATATCACCCCGAGGAAATTGCACAGATAAGGTGTATGCTTGAAAGCATGCAAAATTATTCTAAGTACAGAATCATACAAGAGTCATACAAAGAAAATTGTACTTGTATTCAGAAGAATCAGTTCAAAAAGAAGAGGGCACTTCGACCTACCAAAAGAGTAGTTGTTTTAGAAATTACAAAAGTGGCACTTCGGTCAGATCCAAGCTTACATTGATTCAAAAAGTAAGACAAAGTACTAAGTACAAAGCAAAAAACCAAGACTATTGGGCATCAGCAGTAAGATGGGGCTCCAAAGATATTTGAGAATTATTCTAGGCGTCCTTCTCAGCAGCGAGCTCGGCATCGATCTCTTTGAGAGTCTGGTCGATGCTCTTGTCGGCAATGGGCACGTCCGATGTTGTCTTTTCAGGAGTGTCATTTTTGGGGACCTCACCCTCGTCGTCTTGAGTCAAGTCTGGGACTTGCTCATTTGGAGTGGAGGACTTGGCCCCAACAGCTTCCTTCGATTTCCTCACTACAGCTTCCTCCTCAGACTCAGAATCGTCTTCAGATTGGCTTGGAGTAAGGGGAATAGAAGGGGGGAGGACGTCGGCATTCTTAAGGGGGGAGTCCTTGGGGACATCAAGCCTTTTGAGGGCAGCCATCCAACCAAGGGTGAAACCTTTGTTGCATGCCTGCTTCACTTGCTTTTTGTAGTCCTCCTTGACGTCGGCCGCCCCTTCAGCATACGCCCTCTCATCAGCGACCTTGATCTCGGCCTCTTTTGTGGCCAGGGCATGTTGAAACTCCTTTTGGGCCTCAATTATCTTGGCCTCAGCCTCTTTTTTTTCGGCCGTAAGGACCTTAGCAATGGCCTCGGTAGCATCATCCTTTTTCTCGGCCTCATATTTTGCTTTTATGGCTTCCTTGGCCTGGTCTGATAAAGTCTTCATCTTGGCTCCATTCTTCTTGGTGGCCCTTTGCAGACTAGCAACTTCCCTCGTCTTGTCAGCCAACTCCTTTCTTATTTCAAAAGATTGCATTGAGAAGGAGTGGACGTGCTGGATCGCCTGAAAGAAAATGAACAGAACAAAAGTTAGCAGAAATTCTCTAAGTATGGAAAAATAGAAAAAGAAAAATACCAAGTGTAAGGAACTTACTTGAACGGAATGCTGCAGCATTAAAGCAAAATTTTCATATTCGCTCATTTTGGCATTACGATTAAGATCTTCGGGCAGAAGCAAGCGGTGGAGAGGGCAACGCCGACCTCAATGTCGTTGGCGCTATCACTAGCCTTAACTGGCTTGTTATCGATTATGATTGGCGGCGCCCAGGGGGGGATTATGTTTTAATGGCCCCGAGGTGGTCGCAGAGGATGACTTCAGCCTCTTTGATCTGGTAGATTCGAATGGTTAGGCCTTGGCAGGCCTCTTCTCGGCAGCAGAAGGGGTCTTCTCGCTCTCGGCCAATTTAGAAATTGGCAAGGTGTCCTCAGTGTCAATCTGAGTCACCGTTGCCTTGGGTTGAGCCTTCTTCAGACGTTTTGGCTTTGGCTTTGGCTTTGGTTGAGGCTAGGATTGTGCTGGTTGGGCGTTGACTGTGTCAAGGATGTCGGCTAGAAGATTTTCTGCAACTGTTTTCTTACGACCCATCTCGGCGGCAATTGCAGTTCTACGACGGCATTAGCGTTGAGATGGTGGGATCAGATATGGAGCCGAGGTTGATGGTTGCTCTACTGGATCAGAGGTCGATCCTTGATCTGGTCGAGATGATGAGGCTATTGGAGGAGTTGTGGCAGAAGGGGGAGAATTGTTTTTCTTCCTCTTTGGGACGTCGGGAAGCACCGACTTGTAAGTCGGGATGAAGTTCAGAAGCAAGGGAGCTCTGTGCTTGTGAACTGGCAGATCCAGTAGCTTCTTGAAATCCTTGCTGGGGAAGAAGGACTTGCGAAAGCCCTTTGGTGGTTGTGGAAGAACTGCAAAAAGAAGAGCACAGACGTTAGAACAAAGTATTGAAAACTTGAAAAAAAAGCAAGGAAATGTGACACTTGGCTCTTACCATCTCTTTCGCTGAAAACTGTTCGGCTTAGGGGATAAAGGTGGAGGTCATCGTTTGGTTGAAATTCCCAGTTGCCTGAGACGATGAAGTAATCATCTCCAGCACCCTTGTTTGAGTCTGGGAGGTCCGCAATAAGCTTGTACTTCGTGGACCTCGGCTTAAGGTAATAGATGTGGCCTTTTTTCGATTTTAGGCGACACATGGTGTAGTAGTACTGGATGTCAGCAAGGGTAACCCTAGTATTTTCTTTCTTGGCTAAAGCAATGATACCATTGATAACTCGATAAGAGTTAATGGCAAGTTGCATTGGGTTCAATTTGTAGTAGTGGAGGACTTCTCGGAAAAAGGTATTAAGTGGAAACCTAAATCCACACTCGATAAAGGCCACTATTGGGAAAGGCATGAGGTCCATGTCGGGCATAATGGAATCCTCCTCCCCTGCCAACCTGAGGTGGACGTTGGCAGGAATAGAAAACTCCTGCCTAAAGTACTCTAACGTAGTTGGGGTGTTTACCCTATGCTTCCACATACCCATGACGTCGGCTTTATTGGAGGAATTGGATTTCAGAGAGAAGTGTTTTGGAAGGGTTTTGAGGGACCTCAGCTAAAAACCTAAAAATGTACTATGGTAAGAGTTTGTATGGATCTAAAGGGAATTCGTGTCAGTTTTTCCTAAGGTTCGTAAGTTTTATAGACAAATCCCAATCCTAAAGTCTAGGCAAATGAAGATTAAAGGCAAGAATATGGAAAAAACATGGCAAACAGAAACAGGAACGTGATTCAGAATCAAGAATAGTGACGAAGTCGTCAAGAACACTGACAAAGTTTATGTAAGTGTGTGAGGCCAAGAACAGGGGAAAAGATCAACAGATATGTAAGCAGTGTGTGAGTAATCAAGAGTGGATTGGGCCAAAAATAAAGTCACGATGTAAATATGCCCAAATGCATGATTAAGCTCACATACATAGATTTGTAAAAAATATATACGAAGCCACAGTAACAGAGCACGAATGTAACAGAATTCAAAGAGAACCAAGAACTGGGAACCAGGATGAAAACAGTAGCTTACCAGAGGAGTGAAGCTGGTGTTGAAGACGCCGGAGTCAGGAGGTGGTTACAATCGGAAGAGGACAACGAAAGCTTCACCGGAGGAGAGGAATAAAAGTGGTTACAGAGCTTGAAGATCTAGAACAATGGCAGATTTGAAGAGAGAAGTTAGAGAGCGAAAGAGTTGGGAGCTTGAGAACGATGATGTAAAAGTGAAGAGACAGAGAGAGAAAATTGATTTTAATCAAACATGGAGAATGGCGGCAAAATACCATCAATGCATCTAAGGCAACGTGCTTATCAGACGGCGCACCCAGACACAAAGCGACTTACAGGCGCATATCATGTACAGCCCAAAAGGAGAAAAACACATGGCAAGAACGGTTGAGTTGTTATGCGTAACAGCTCATACGCGTAAAGGAGCTCTTGGAGTTCTCGATTTAATAGAGCAATACCTTGGCTTGGAGGATGATCTTAGCTGAGAAACTTGAATGAACTTGGTTAATAGTTCTGAGACATTAGTGACAGCAGGCTATAGGTCTTGGACATATTGAGCCGACAAGTTATGACTTTGGCAATAAATGTTGAAACAAGCTTAACCAACGTGCAAGATGGAAGAAATGATATAGGTTCCATCACCTCAGTATGCCGAGGTAATAGAACCTAGGGGCCAGTTGTGGGAACATAATTTTTGAATGACAACACGTGGCCGAGGTGTCACTGAAGTACCAATCGAGGTGCCACGTGTCTTGGTCATGACGCCGAGGTGATCTCGGCTAGGCCGAGGTTATCTGTGAGAATACCGGAATCCGGGATAAGTGAATAAGGGGCAAGAGTCCTAGATTGGGAGAGGACTTCAGTTTGGGTAAAGATAAGACTCTTAGAGAGTTTATCCTAATCCTACTGGGAGTCCAAGATTAGCAGTAATCCTAAGTCCATTGAAGCTAGGCTTCTATTGGGACTAGGATTGTGTTGGCTATAAAAGAGAGGCACCCCCATGGGTTTAAGGTACGCTTTTTATGCTCTGAATAGTGAATTGAGCACTTTTTTATATCTTTGAGGGATAACTGACTTGATCATCAGAGTGCCCCTGGGTGGACGAACCACCGCCGGAATCTCTTCTTTCTGTTGCAGGTCATCCAGGCGCCATCTATTTCGCCAGTGCTCTCCAGTTGAATACTAAGTTGGCAGTGTGGTCAGAAATTCACTCACATAAACATCAATTTGGAAATTCCAGAATTTTGCATCATCACTCGAGTGACCACCCTTTGTTTTGCACTTTCGCTCGAGCGACAAAAAGTTGGCTCGAGCGTAAAATTCATGCTCCCAGAAGTTTTGCATAGTTTTGTAGATCGCTCAAGCGACCAAAGTTGCACTCGAGCGAGGACCTTGTTTACTCAATCTTACGCTCGAGCGACCATCGAGCGGAAAAATCATGTAACCAGTACTTTTATAGAGTTTTGCAGACCGCTCGAGCGACCAAAGTTGCACTCGAGCGACCACCCTTATTTTTGAACCTTAGCTCGAGTGAAGGAAGTTGCGCTCGAGCGAATAACCTGTTTTCAGAAATTTAACTAAGTGTTACAACACATATTTTGGCATCCTCATTACATCTTAGACATTTCTAAACCTTAATTAAGACATAATAATGAGGATAAGAGTTAGAAACACACCAAGATAAAGAAGAATTAAGTTCAGTGTTTTCTGAATGTGTGTTTCAATATGTATCTACTATGTGTTTGTGTAGGTCACGCGCCATAGACTATCCGATCCGCCCGCTTTATCTATTTTGCTATCGAAGCTATCTGTGAGTAACAACTCTGTAAAGTTATGTTTAACTTTAATTATTTTTTGATGATATGAAATGATCAGTTTTCTGAAATGCTATGTTTTATATGAATGAATGATTGTCCAAGTTTTTGAAATATATTTGTGGCATCCTTAGCATCATATGATATTTGTCCCTTTATGGGTCATAGAAACGTCTCTGTGCACATGAGTCATTTGAATGCCTTTATGGCCATCTCTTTATGGGTCATCGGAATGCCTTTATGACCGTCCCTTTATAGGTCATCGGATTTGTTAACGCTAATGGATGTACCATGTATGATCATGTGAAGTGTATGAACTTTGAACATGAATATGAATATGTATATGTTTCTGAATACGAATCTGAATTCTGAATCTGTCATAGACATCATTCATTAAAACCTTTACTCTGTTATTATTCGCTGGGCTCCAACTCACCGTATTATTCATGTATGTAGGTGATTAGGCGCGTGACCAAGCCTAAGTTGTTGCCTGCAGGTCAATTTTGTCCAGCCAACCACAGTACCTCCCGCAGAGGTTTTGAAACCTACTTGTGGTTAATGTTTTGTGATCTAGAATCTCATTTAGTTTTCTTTTGTTTTATTTGTATATTGGGCTAAGTCCCATTTTGGTTATCTGTAAGTGAAGTGACGTAAGACTATTGCTTATATGACGTCACGTTTATGTATATAAAGTTTTAAATTTTTGTCCTATGTATGTCTGCACAGCTCTATGGATTATGTATATTTTATATATTTGCTTCCGCAACCCTTTATTATGTGATGATTTATTTATAGGCCTTTGGTAATCCTAGGATTACTAGCCAATTACGACGCTAAACCTATTGGGGCGGGTTTGGGTCGTGACACCCCCTTCTCATACTGGAGGTATGCAAAACCCATAGAGAAAGTCTTTTCAGTGGATGTTACTCCTACAATCTCTAAAAGTGGCAAACGATATTGATTGGTCTTATATGTACAATCCATTGGTAACACACATGGGAATGCACGTAGCAAATCCAAACTAACTAGATGTGCAAAGAACAAATCGGTAACAATCTCAGTATCTTTACAATTCCTATGCTACTCTATGCATTTGTTCACCGCCAATTGACCTAATAGTAGTTGCATTTCAGATCTCCTAGCCTTCTCAAAAACTTTATGCCATTGACGTGTATTGTAGATTGTCTTCATTGTGGAAACATTTTCACTATTGCGTTGTTTAAGTGTAATTAATATCTCACTTGGTTGTATCATACTCTTCAACATATCAACCAACAAAAAAGTTTCCTCATGTGATAACCTCTCAGTATAAGGATGGCCTTCAAGGCAAACCGCAGTTCGATAATTATGCACACCACATATTACGATCAATGTCCAATCATCGTAAGTAAGCTTGAACTTTTTTTCCTTAGGTCTAGTGTTTTTCCAAGTGTCCCTATAACATCCACTCCTCTCACAAGCAAGAGTTAGTCTTGGTTTCTTAGGATGAGTACCACCCATATTTGATTTCTTCACAACAATAACAAAACCATTTCTCCTCCCAACAGCACGTACCCACCGAATTAAGTCATCTCAAGACTTGAATATCTGAAATTGTAAAAATAAAGTAATGATTTTGTTACCAATATATACATAAAGAAATAAATTAATGCACATTAGCAACATATATATGAAAAAAAATGCATATATAGTTTTAAATACGTTCATATATTACTTTATGAGTCACAAATTCATTATTATAATCTGTTATGAATTCTGAGCCAACTTTGCTTCTTCTATTTGACTTGTCATCATTATGAAATAAATAACAATACAAATTAAATTTCAAAATGTGATCGGTAAAATAGGTCTGAACAAAATTCATATGTTTGGAACTAAAGTGCCAAACATATGAATAATGTTCAGTTTTCTGTTTCTGAACAAATAATAAATGTTCAGTTACTTGTTCTAGAACAAATAAACAATATTCGAGCCTATGTTCCCAAATTTCAATCATATGTTCAGGAGTTCAGTCCCAAAAAAATAACGAACAATTTTTATTATTTTTGTCATTTTTTTCAAGAAACTTACTCTTATAAGGCCAATCTCCTCTGAGCTGAGAACATTATCAAAGCTATGAACCTCCTTTAAACTTTTATTGTTGTACTCCTCTCGTTTCATGGAATTGTGGTTGTCGAAAAAATTTCCACTCATTACCATTGTCGAAAAATTGTAGGTAATCAAATGATTGCCACTGTTATCGCCGAAATATTACCGCCAAATGGCTTTCAAGGTTTGAAGGGTGGGTAGTTTTGAATATGACATTTGGGAAGATGGATGGGTGGTGATGGAGGTGGGTGCTCTCATAAATCCTAATTAATAATGTAGTGGGTGTGTAGGCTTAATTGTGAGATGGAGTGTCCCAAAATTAATGATGTCATTTTTAGTAATTTTATTTGAGGTTATTATTATAATAAAAAACAAGCTAAAAAATGAGGGGTCTAAAATAATTGATGGTGTGCTAATAGCAGCACTCTAAAAAATAACATAATCATTCATTTATTTATTGCACAGCATCATTCTTACACAATAACCTAATCCAATAATTAAAATTAACTATCATTATTCATTCTAAGCAAATATTTTCATATTATACACAAAATATTAGATAAGTCTTCATCCATAATTATACACCTAATTAGATAGAAATTATATGAGTGTATAGTTGTTTTATTTTTTCCAGACTGGGTTACTTTAAAAAAAGGGTAAAAAACGTGTTTTGTAAAAATGTTTTAGAAAACGTGTTTTGTAAAAATGTTTTACAAAACTTGCTTTACGTATACAAAATGTTTTTACTAAAAAATAAAAATATCTAAGTTGAAAAAATATATATATATTTTTGGTGCAAAAATGTATTTACAAAAGCCAATTTTGATTAGTTAAGTTTTAAATATAACTTAATCAAAAACATATTTTCAAAACAAGTTTTGATGTTATATTTTTATTATATTTTAATCAACCTTAAAATCTAAAAAATGTGTTTAGAAAAGGCGTTTTCTATGTCTTTTGAAAAATCAGTTTACCTTATAATGTGAATAAAAGTATAAATCCACAATAAGAGCATCTCCAATGGTGAGCTGAAAGGGCTGCCAAAGCCAAAATATGATAGGTGTAAGGGAAAAAAGGTGTTCCAATAAGTTGCAATTGGAGTTGCCAAATTTGGCAATTGCCAAATTTGTCAGCTCACCCAAAGCCCAACTGATTTCCTTCTTTCCTCTCTCCCTTCCTTTCTCCACCTTTCCCAGCAAAAACTCCCCAAAACAAATCAAAATAATAATAATTAAAAATTCACATTTAAAAAAAAACAAGATGCATCGTTTTTAGGGCAAACTTCACATTACCCCTTTGTGGTTTGGGTCATGTGCGGTTTACCTCTCTAACATTTAGAAATGATCACATAACGCTCATGTGATTTGTGAACTAAGTGCAGCGTTAGGCCCGTTAACGATTTAATAAAAAAAATATTAAAATACCCCTATATATAAGTAACTAAATTGTGTGCAACTATGGATATTTTCGTCATTTATTTGAAAGGCAAAGTGCACTTTAACCTCATGTGCTTTATTTCATGTGTGATTTACCCTCTTGAAATTTAAAAATGAGCATATAACCCCCTTATGTTTGCTTCTTGTTTCACACTTGCTATTAAGTTAGGCAGAATGTTTAAAGGTGTACTTTAGTCCACAAACCACATGGAGTCATGTGATCATTTCCAAACGTTAAGGGAGTAAATTGCACATGGCCCAAACCATATGGGATAAAGTGAAGTGTGTCATTTTTTATTTTTTTTTTATATAAATAGATTCATGGTAAAAACAACAACAACAATCAAGAAATTTCAAACAAATTTCAACAAATCTCAAGCATTCTCAATCAGATCTTTATAAATCTAAAGCAAATTTCAAACAATAAATACTTGGATTTCAAGATGCTTGATGGATTTCAGACGATTTTAGCTCTTTGAAGCTTTGGCTTCATCTTCATCTTCTTTGTTTTCATCTTCATGCTTAGGGTTTGACTTGAGGTTTCGAGTTATTCTTTATCTTCGATTTAGGGTTTGACTTGGGCTTTCTGTTTGGGAGGGTTTCAATTAGGGTTTGGGAGGGTTTTCAAAAAGTGGATTGAGATGGAGATGGAGTTGGAGCTTGGTTGTTGCTTTGTTTCTTCAGCTTTTTGTGGGGAAAGAAGATGAGAACCGAGAGGGATATAGTGATGAAAAAGAAGAGAGACAACATGGGTTATTCTAGTAGGTTCGAGTAAGAGATAGAGATTGTGGGTTAAGAAAGATGAGATAAAGACTGTGTTGAGTAGTACTTGCTGCCATTGAAACGCGTAATTTACAGAGTATTGACACTTTGTAGAGAGAGAGAGACAGAGAGAGATCAATAAGTGTTGCACGAGAGAGAGAGAGAGAGAGATGATGGTGGTGGGTTAAAAGTGACAGAAGAGAGGAGTGGGTGAGTAAGGGATAAAAATGAAGAAAATGTGGATGAAGGCTCTAAATCATACTGAGAGACTTTTTTTGAAACAGATCAAACTGAGAGACTAATGAGAGAAAAAGATGGAGATAGAGAGAGAGAGAGAGAGAGAGAGAGAGAGAGATGGCTATTTTCTAGCCATTGGAAGAGATTAAGGGTGGACATTGGCTCGTTGACCTGCTCAGCCCAATCCTATTGTTTTAGGGCTTGGAAATTTTATTTTAGCCCATAGGGCCGAGATAGACAACATTTTTCAGAATGATATATTAATGGGCTAGGTTTGGAATTTATATTTTCAACCTAACTCGACCTGTCTCAGCTCGCTATAAAATTAATTAATTAGTTATACATATTAAAATATATATGTATATATTTTTTATATGGAATGTAGACTTTATCTTTGTTGATTTTATTGAAATTCACATTTGTAGTTATGTGTGATTGAATTTAGAGGCATTTACACACAAATTCTAATTTATGAACTTATACTCCATTAAGTCCTATTAAGATTTTATGGACCTTCAAGTCCATCAAATTTTTAATAGCTGAAATTGTCCATCAAACAATGATTGTTCATCATTTATGATTATCTATTAAAGAACATAATGATTTGATATTTATTTTGATTTTCAAACTTTACAATATCAACTTTCAAATTGAAAAACTATAAAAAAAAAAAAATTATGTGCAAAAAGAAAAATAATTATTATTTTTTCAAAAAATTGAATTCTTTTTTTCTGCAAAACTGAAAATTTTGTGTCTATAAAGAAGCATGATGATAGAACATTGATGTGCAAAACTGAAAGAAAAAAAAAACTTTAAAAATAAAAAAACTAATAGGGTGTGTTTGGTTTGTGTTTGTAGAGTAGTTTTTAAGATAAAAAGTACAAAAACTTATTTGGTTTGTCTTTTTTCAGAAATGATTTTGGAAAATTGTTTTGGGGAGAGAGTTTTAAAAAAATTGATTGATTTGATGTGTATGAGAGAGAGAGTGATTTTGGAAAGTAGGTAATCAAACAAAATTTTGAGTTTTTTTTGGAAAAATTTGTTTGGTTTGATTACTCTTGAAAATTTGTTTGTAGATAATTTTTCTCAAAATTTTTTCTGAAAAACAAACCAAACAAGGCCATAATGTTCTCAGTTTTAAAATTAGAAAAAAAACTATTAATGTTTTCGATTTTATTTAATAGTTGAATCAAACCAATAAGTAGAAAGGCAAAAACGTCTAATCTTATGCTCTGTTTTTTTCATCAGTTAGTGAAACAATTATCTAGAATATTATTATGCAAAATTGATAATATTCTTAGTTTTAAGAATTGAGAAAAGCTAATAATATTTTCAGTTTTACTAAATAGGACTTTTTGATTCAAAAAATCTTAAATCGGACCTAAGCTACCCTAACATTTATAAATAGGACTAGTAGGTAATTAACTCTTGAATTTAATTAAGAAAACTTTCAATTTATACACCAAAGCTTTCAATTTATAATGATGTTAGTATATTTATTTAATAAATATAATGTGTGATCGAATTTAATTATGGAATGTTTTCATTTTTTTTAACATATATAACCCGATTGGTAGGTTTGGGATTTATAATTATTTTTTGTGCTGAATTTTGGCAAATGTAGAGGCCGGATATTAGGCCCAGACCAGGCTTGAGTAGACACATAATTTTTTATTATGTAGTGTCAGTCTAGTTCAAACTTGGACCGACCCAACGAATGCCCACTTCTAGATGAGATGATCCAACGATAACAAAATGAGATTAGAAGGTTTTGGATACATTGGAAGGTATTTAATGTGGGTAATATTTTTCTTGTTTTTGTAATTTTGCAGTGGCAGGTGAATGGCAGGGTGAATTAGATTTTATTTATTTATTTATTTGTCTATTAGTGTAAAATGTAAACATATAAGTTTTTTAATTTTCTTTTAAATGGTCATAAAAGATTTTTTAAAAAAAAAACCTCAAAAAATCATATTCGAACACCACCTAAAAAATATGAAGAAACATTAGTTAGGATTATGGCAAAGTAACATTACTCCATTGTAACACAATTATTATAATTTAATAATTTATTATTATAACATACGCTTTAACAATGTTTTTTTTGGCATCATGGGAGATTCATTAAGAATTAGGGGGTGTTCGTGGTTTGGTTGCGGTCAGGGAATCTCTAATCTGCTATCTGTTCACTAGAAGGGTGGATTGAAAAAAATCAATCCGCATCCGTCCATCGAATTGATGGATGTGGATTGAGCGAATTGGCGGATTGCCGGATGGATGCGAATCGGTTTGACGGTTTAAATTTTTACAAATTTTGAACATAATATAACAATTTGTCAATATTTTTTTTTTTTTGAGAATAATCTAACTCAACATATTCAAAAGATTATCAAGTAATTTATAACGATTCCAGTTTTAACCCGACCCTTTCGTATCTTGGACTCGGGTTTTGTGGTTTCATAGTGTCGTTCATGTCTTTTCCCCTCATACTTTCTTGAGTTTGGCTATTGGATTGTAATGGTTCCGTTTGGAACAACTTGGTTACTTGGTTTTCAAACTTTTGTTGCCCAGAATTTTACTTATTCGCTCGAGCGGCATTTCTTGCGCTCGAGCGGGCTTTGTGAACTCTTAGTACTTTTGCAAGTCTGCAAAATTACTAGGAGAGTGTATTCTATGCTAGAGCAGTGCCTTCTGCGCTCGAGCAGTCTCAGCTCAAATGGCTTTTCTTGAACTCGAGCGTTGGGCCTGTTGTCTGCAAAATTACTGGGAGTGTACATTCTGCGCTCGTGCATTACTTCTTGTGCTCGAGCGGAATAACTTATTGTGTCTAACGCTTGAGCGTCACTTTTTGTGCTCGAGCGGACTGTGCGTATATCAGTTCGCAACAACACCTTTCTACATCACTTTTTGACATCTTTTTCTCTCAAAACCCTAGCTCTAGAGCCTCTCTCTCTCTCTCTAAAACTCACACACTCTCTCTCTACATTTTCACCTAGATTAGTGGTTTCTCTACCCATGTGCCTTTGTTAAAAAGGTAGAGCACCTCAAGGGCTACGTTTTGATCCGAATATGACTTGGTTTCGGCGTCTTTGAAGTTCCTCTATTGCTTCCTTGATCTCTAGCTTCGAAGTAGGGACTTTCTATACCCTTCTATGAGTTTTAACTTGGTTATTTATTGATGTGTAAAGAATATTGAAATTTGGGATGATTTTGAACAAACCTAAGGTTTTTGTTTAAAATCCAGAGAGAGTTTTTCAAATGTATATATTAAAGATGGTTATGGGAGTAGATGTAAGGTTGTGTTATGATAAATTTGTTGATTTTGATACCTGGGATGGATTTTGGAAGAAAATGGAGTTTTGCCCTATAATGTCTTAAATAGTTATTTTGTACAAATAAATAAAATTGGTATTAGGAATATGAAATTAGATGAATGTTTATATGAATGGCGGAGTTGGATATGCATTACCTCTCATATATGGAAATTTGGATGATTTATCTACCTTAAAGATTGTATATTTGTTTAAAAATATATGTTTTGGGCTATCAGTGGAGGATATGTATGATTGTTGTAGAAATTGCATGAGGATTAGGTGAATTGAAACTAATCTCTTGTTTAGAAATATATGTTTTGGGCTATCAGTGGAGTATTTGTTGTCATTGAATATAACTATGTCATTGATACATTGTAAATGTATGATGTTTGGGAGAAGAAAATGGACGTACTCCATATTTGGGAGAAAAGAGGGGATGGACTCCATTGAATTAAGTTAGCATGCGTGTCCAGGATGAAAGTCCCAAAAATCACGCGTATGCATGGGTACTGATTCTGGCGGACGAAATATCCGTAAAATGGCAAAATGGAAGTATTTGTATAATGGTTGTGTTGGTTAAAGGCCCACTGAGTTACTCTCAGTTTGGTTGTCTGAATGAACTAGTGAATGGCTTATGAATTGAGATTAAAAAATTTGAGATATAAAGCTTAGCACGGCATGGTTTTGTAAAAGAATTATAAATGATTTTATCATGGGCATTGGATATGCATATCATACTTATATCTTTGTTAAGGTTCATACATTGTGTTAGATTGTTTCTACTAGGCTTTGGCTTACCCTATTTGAGAAAAACTATTTTCAGGTGTCGGTGATATGCCTCCGCCAAGACAGTAGCTTGGAGGGATTTGGAACAAGTGCTTCTCTTTTGTTGTATTTATCTTGTATAGTCAAGGGCTTTGATTGTGTGAGTTAGACTCATTTTTGTTGTAACCAAACAGTGACTTGGAAAGATGTAAGCTTTTAGAGCATACGAATATCTGTTTAGCCTTCGTTCATTTTATTACCTGTAACACATGCTGTAGATTCATGATGAACTATTTATGAATGTATATCACATGTATCACCTTTTGTATATTAATTCTGATTAATGGAAGCTTATCATTTTATTTATGTTACCTTGTATTAGTTGTCTTGGGTTGGATCATTATAATTATTTCGGGGCGTTACAAAATTGTCAAATACCAATAATAAATACATATAAGAAAATCATACATTATCAAAACCATTCCATTACTTTTTTTTATTCAAAAACTATTTAATTTGATTTTTAAAAAAATGACAAAATTAAGCTCTATATTTTGTACACAAAAATACTAAATATTAACCCTTGCCATTTGATAAAAGGATTTCTAAATTAAAAACACAATAGAATATCTAAACTTTTTTTCAATTGAAAATACAAATAAAATATCTAAATAAACTGAAAATACAAAATCTTACAAATTATTAGGAGTGTTTGCGGTTTGGCGGTTTATTTGTGGCCAAAAGAATCTCAAATTCGGCAACCGCCCTAAATTAGACGGATTGGAAAAAATCAATTCGCAACCGTCTATTCATCATCATGCATCCGTCTAAAATGCAGCGGATTGTTCGGTTCAGTCGATTTAGACGGATCGAAATATCCACTGCTCACCCTTACTAAGAATAAAATATTTGATATGAGTTAAAAATAACACATCTTATTTTAACATATTATCCTATTTAATTCATAATCATCTTATTTAGGTCAAATCTCTTCTCTATCACACTACTTTAAGAAAAATGTTTGAGGGCCCGAAATATGGGGCTCGAATCTGGCTCGAAGCCTAAAACGACGTCGTTTTGGGCTTCAAATTTTTTTTTCTTTTTTCTTTTTCTTCCTCTTCTTTCTTTTCTTCTTCTTCTTCTTCGTTTTGAACACAGGAGAAGCAGAGGCGAGAGAGAGAAACAGAGGGGAGAGCGCGGGAGCTCGTCGTCGCAGCTCGTCGCTCGTCGGCCGATCGTCGCCTCCGCCCGCCTCCAGCCCCATTTTTAGGGCCCCCTCCAGTTCTGCTTCTCCTTCTCTTCTTCTTCTTCCTCCTTCTCTTCTTCTTCTTCCTCCTTCTTCCTTCTCAAATTCGAGCCAAATTTGGCTCGAAACCCTTTCGGGCTCTGTAACAGAGCTCCTACTTTAAACTCAATACATATTTCATATTTTTTTTATAAAAATTAAAAAATATATTTATTTAAATCATCATAAATTTCTCTAATAAGAAATTGGCCCTTTCCTACCGCAAAAAATATATTTCCCTAAAAAATGAACTCCTATCATTGAAAGAATGAAACTTTTGACTTTTAACTCTTGTCGAGAAATAAATTATTTTAATAAATTTTTAAATTTTTTAAAAAATTTAAAAATAATATGATAATTATAAAAAAATAATATGATAATTTATATTTATAATACATTTTTTTTATTTTTTAACAAATTAAAAATTATCAAAAAAAGTTGTGGGGCACTAAAAACGTGCACTTATTTATTTATTTATTTTTAGTGATTAAAAAAAAAAAAAAAAAAAACACTTAAAAACAACCAGTGAGAAACGATTGTTTAAAATGGGCGTGACAACATTTGAGCTAGTAATCTAGTCTTCTGCTGGGGAGGAACATTCAGAATCTGAACCAAAGCATGTCCACTACGAAGTTTATCTTTCTGATTTTGATCATCTTACTACCCATATCCTTATCATCATCATCAGAAGAATCAGGGGCAATAGAGGCCTTGATTGGACGCTTGGAAGCCAAACGGTCAACTCCATCCGTACAACAACATGCGGCCAAAGCTGTTCTCCACAGATTGCTTCCAACCCATGTCTCCAGCTTTCAATTCAAGATTGTATCCAAGGTACCCCCATCATCTTCAATGTTGGGTTTTACTCTGTTTTTCTTAATTACCATAGTTATCTACTTCTTTGTGAGCAGCTACAGGTTTTGCAATTGCAAATTTATTTGCTAGTCTCTGTCTGGTAGGCCATCCAGCTATTGAGGGTCAATTTACATCAATCTTTGCTTTTGAAACCAAATTAAGTACTTTCCTAAATGATATACAAAGTGGGCCTAGTTACTACAAGTTATCAATTTGCTACTATTCACCCTTTTTTACTTCACACTTTGGATTGTATGGTAAAAAATAGAAGAGAAATGGTTTTTCTAGCCATCAATGTTTGGATGAGTAAGAAAATAAAGTATATGAGAGAGGGATATGAGTGGGATTTTTTTCTTTTTCTTTATATTTTAAGGGAATCATAGTATTATAATTATTTTATACCAATCAAGTGAAATAGGCTTAGTAAGAGAGAGTTCTCTTTCTCACCCTTGCTCACTCTAACCTACAAACCAAACATGAGAAAAGAGATATTTCTCAGCATTTCTCACCAAATGACTCCATCATTTCTGAGTTCTCTGGACTCTTGTTCTATTACCACTGCAAGATAGCTAGGACACTGTTGAGTAAAGGACAGTTTCATAATTCATTAGTGAAATCTGTGTCTTTACTAGATATTAGAAGTGAATAATTTTGTTATCAGTGAGCATAAGAAGAGAAAGAATCACATTAAAGGAAAGTAAAAGTACTGTCAAGCAGGGCTAGCACTGAGTTTTTGGGGCCTAAGTGAAGTCCTAATATGGGGTCCTTTATATATTCATTTAAAAAGTGCTTCCATAGAAAATTTTGAAATGCTAAAATGTTTAATAAAAAAAAAAAGAAAAAAAGAAGTTACATACCAAAATTTACTTGCATAAATAGCAAAGTCTAGTTCACAATAAGGACAAAATACTAAAACAATCTAAAATTATAATACCAAACAAAAAAAAAATTTGAACAAATTATAGAAAAATCTCACACAAAGATTACTTTCCTTGCATTTTTAGCTGCAAAATTATTAATTAAACTTGTATAATCTGGAATTGGGCACTTTTTTATTTTAGGCCTAAAGAAGTAAACAAAATTTTCTTTTTGCATTTGGTAAGGGCCATATTTTTTTTCAGGGCCCTAGGTAGTGGCGGCCTTGCTCGCCTATGCCTAGGGCTGGTGATGTAGGACAAGTAGGGACAACAGCAACAGTAGGCTTTTGGGGCTGATTTTAGTTGGGTTTTACAGCTGAAAATTACAATCAGAGTATAGGGGTTTAAGGGTTTGTATGGGGTAATAAAGGGGCAAGAGTTTAAGCATGAAAATATGAGATTTTATTATTGTTTAGGGGATGTTAAAGTGTAGAAAATACAATTGGGAAAGAAAGAGAATAAGATAGTTTTGTGAATCACTCCTAGACTCTCTTAGGCATCACACTTGGGGTTTAATTCCATCACACAATCCATAAGAAAGTTGCAAAGCTATTGGAATTCTCTAAAATATCAACTCCATTAATTAGAAGTATTGCATGACTTTATATCGACTTTAGAAACTTCTTTTATTAGCTGGGATTCCAAAATAGGAAGCTTCTAAAAATATGACTTCCAAAACCTATCTAAGACCAAATAAGAAATACATATAAAAACTAATTACATAAATTACCAAAATACCCCCAACTTAAAAACTCTATAAAATATAAAAGAACTATAAAATAAGACTAATAACACTAAAAATATAATTATGAATAGTTCCTATCGGTTTCTTTTTAAATTATGCCAATGTCCAAATATCATCGCTTCTTTGAATTTAACCTTTCTTTAGCTGCTTTTTACTCTGCATCTGCCGGCCTTGTTGTCAAGTGTCAAGTGTCAACAAATAGTGTATCTTTACAATTAACGAGTGGAAATTTCTCCAAAAAAAAAAAAACAAAAAAAAAACACTCATGGTCTTGAAGAGTTTTTAATGACAAATTATTTAAAATGGGAAGTAAACTGCTTCGTGTTCCTAACTTCAACTATTGAACATATATTAGTTATTGGTTGGTCTAAAATTCATATGCTTTTAAATGTTCTTATCTTTTCAGCCAATGTTGTCGATATCTTTTCCTAATTTATATAATTAACTATGTTAATAGTTCTCACTTTTAACTTTTAGGATATTTGTGGTGGACGCTATTGCTTTCGGATAACCAATTACAAGAACTCAAGCAGGAATGAGCCAAAGATAATGTATGTAGAATTTGACCATTACAAGCACCGAATTTTCATTTTTTAATGGTCTGATTGGTCAGAGACTTTTTTCAGTGTTATCATACCTTTTCTATGCTGTTCTTTTATTTTCAATCTTAATTATAGAATCTCAAGCATCATGTCTTTCTCGTCTTGCGTAGATTTTGAGTCAATGCAGTGTTGAAATGGAAGTGGATATAGATGAAATCAAACAATGAAAGGTTGATACAATAACTTAGTTGTCATCATCAGCTTATGTTGCACTGTAAATTTAACTGGTTCCTAGAAGCATTATTGAACTTTTTAGGGCATCTTTGGACTTTCATGAAATCCGATGGCCCTCTTGTGTTTTATCTGCTTGAAAATTAGACGCAATAATTGATGATGAGCTCATTATGTATGATTTACTAGAAATTATGGTATGATATTGATTTTGGTCTTGATGTTCTGATAATTGCTATCTTAATTACCATAATTATGAGATGTCTTCCATATTTTATAAAGGCCTTGATTCATGTTATCGATTTCTATATTCAAGTCCCGTGTGAAACGAAATGGTGGCATTCAATCTCTACGAGACATAGACATGTACATGCAATTTGTAACAGTTTAGCTTGGAATATGTGAAGTTTTTATCTTTTAAACATGGGGTTGTAGCTATTTGAATGACATTATTTGTAGTGAAGTCTTACTTGGCTGGTTTCTGACTTTCTTGAGATTCCATATATTGCACATGTATCCTTGCTTGAGTTAGCATGAGATCAAAAGCTAAAAATGAACTTTAGCCAGTTGCTTCTAATAGAATATGTTATTTAGCTTTCATTTATTCATTTATTGTAAGATTTAACAAAAGAAAAGGGAAAAGGTCATGACATTGAAAACTATGTACTAATTTATGTTTCCCTCAAAGTAACATAGAAGACGTTTTTTTTTTTTTGGCAAGTGAGATTACAGAATTTTCTCTGTTGTATCTCTCTTTAGGATAGAAGGTATAACTGCAGTTGAAATTGCATCTGGCCTCCGTTGGTATTTAAAATATTGGTGTGGTGCTCATGTTTCATGGGACAAGACTGGTGGTATTCAGATTGCTTCTGTTCCAAAGCCCGGATCTCTGCCTCTTGTTTCAGATGAAGGAGTGATTATTCAACGTCCAGTCCCATGGAATTATTACCAAAATGTTGTAACTTCCAGTTGTAAGTATTGAATAATTTTTAACTCCTTTCTTCTTATTGATTACTCTTGTTGTCTTGGGCCTCTTGGCTAGATGGTGTTCATTGACTACAATACATCCTTGACTCGTTGTCTGACATTATATTGTGACTGTGGGTAGTTCTCTTGAGTGTGAAAAATCCAATGTTTTTTTAGTTCCTTTTTGCTTGTTTGCCTCATATGTATTCCTTTGGTTTCTTTGTTCTTTCTCTTTGCCAAAGAAACCTCTTTTCTTTTAATTTTTGCAATCTTTTTTTTTTTTTTGTCTTCTTTGTTTTTGCGCACAATCTATAATACATTTCTATGTGGAAAAATGTCAACCATCAATTTTCTTGTTTCCTTCAGATATTATCCTAATAGAAATTCTTTTATCCGTGATTACCCCTTTTTTTGTTTTTCCTGCTTTGATGAGCTTGTTTTATCAAGAAAACAGCACTAGGGCAAGGAGTACCATGTATACTGGACACATATGAAAGAAAAACTATATCCCTATACATCATGTGAACAGTTTGTAACAATAATTCAAGAGACTATACACAGAAGGATAACTTTTTTTATAGCCCAAATATACTGTAAATTCAAAAGCCTAATACTATTCAGTAGATGAAATTGAGCCTCAATAAATATTATGCAAAGATTGTCAATCCTTTTCCTCACTGATTGCCACATCAGGAACTAATGCATGCTCATCAATCTTCCTACCCTTTCTTATCTTCACCTTTTCAAAGAAAGAAATAGTTGAACTGTTGATTGAAAGAAAAACCTAGGATACACTCATGGACAGCAACACTACAATGAATAAGGTGGTGGCAAAGATTTCTTATGTTCCTTTTACAAACAGCACCAATTAACAAGTGATAACACTTTAAGACATCTAATAACAGCCGGTATTCGTTAGCAATTATTTTTTTGTCACTAATTCTTGCTGTAAGGTTAATGAGAATAAAGAATTATGTCATAACTTTATCTTTATTTTATCTTTTTCCTATTTATCTGGTGCTGCCGTTGTTAATATTTATGATCCTATAATCTTATTAACAGATTCCTATGTTTGGTGGGATTGGGAAAGATGGGAGAAAGAGATAGACTGGATGGCTCTTCAAGGAGTTAATTTGCCTCTAGCATTCACAGGGCAAGAAAGCATTTGGCAAAAAGTTTTTACAGTGAGCAAATATACCCATTATTATTTACTCTATGTGTCAATCAGTTTATTATTTGCTGTTTGTCTTAAAAAATGTCGGAGCTCAAAATTAGAATTCTTGCAATTGGGGAATGAATATTGTAGTTTAAGACTTGTGTTTGGCATGTAAAATACTGTCCTTCCTTTATTGTTTAGTGAAAGCATATTTGCCCCACATTTGGACATATTTATGGGAATAATAAAAAAAAAAGAATGAGATTATTGTGGTCATTAAATATGGCTTTCCATCAAAGTCAAGAATCAAATTGTCAAAATGAATTGAGTGTTTGCAAGGTTGATCTTGGAACAACCTTGCCCATAACTGCAGAAGTTTTGCTTTCATTAGTCATAAATGGTTTCCATGTTTAACTGCAAGGCAGTCAAGGCCTCTCATTTCGAGTTTCTTGATCTCAAGATTTGTGAATGGTTTCTGTCTGTGAACTGTCAGACAGTGCCATGCCCTTGAAAATACGGAGGAAAAAGGTACAAGATAGGCTGGTCTTGATGTGTATATGAACATGAAATAGAATCGAAAATGGAAGCAACAAAATTCTTTTATTTATAACCAAAAATTGCTAAATAACTTTTACTCATAGCATAGAAATTTATTCCTATGAATCAAATTATTCATAACATGTAAGTGTGTGAACCCTCAGGGGTTAGCCTGGTGGTAAGGTCTTGTGTCTTAACGGTGTGCTCCCTCCAAAATTTAGGGATCGAAACCTCTTATGTGCTAACAATTCCTTAGAGCCATTGGACTAGAGGAAAACCTTTGAATTAACCATGGAGCACTTGCTGGAAACTCCTTGCCAATATTCACCCAAAAAAAGAAACTCCTTGCCAAGGGCTTGTATATCCCTGGGGATTAGTTGGGCTTTGATCTAGACACTCCGGTGCCAGTCAAAAAAAATAAAAATAAAAAATAAAATAAAATAAAAACAAATAACATGAGAAGTTGCTAACATCTTTTTTTTTTTTTTTTTTGGATTGGTATGTTCCTAACACTAACTTCTTGTCCTAAAATGGAGTTAATATCACGAGACAATCACATTTAATTAGAAGAAAAGAATGCTAGAAGTAAAAACCCTTGCTATGGTATCTTCTGTTACAGAATTACAGTAGTGTGTGGAACTGCTATGAAATTCTTATGAGATGTATTGGTATCAATATGTTTTCAAATCCTTTTCCTTATTTTCAAAGCTAATCTAATTTAATTTAATAAAATGTAGATTTTTAAGGGCAATAAACGTTGGTTATACCTACATGGTAATTGGCTCCTGCTATTCATAGAAACTGGTTGTAGCACATGCTTTCTCAATTCACTGTGAAATGGATTACATGTATGCTTTGGCATCATTTTGCTTTTACTTTATCATGATTAAAAAAGTTGCCTGCTTTTGTAAATCTAGATTCACTTGCATTTCGTGATGATCTGAGCTAAATTTATCTTCTTCTTTAGGTCTATGATGTGTGGTCTGCTATGTTCTAACGGCACATGCATCTTTATGGATGTATGTGGAGAAAAGAACCCTTTATTGTAGTTTTGCTGTTGACATAGCATTTCAAAAATTTATGCCTTTTCCTTTCTGGAATTAAATGTAAAATGCTCTGTTGAAGTTTTGTGATGACCGTGATCAAGTCAAATTGGTCTTCAATTATATTTCACGTTTGGTAATATGTTGCTGAAAATGTATGGGCTCATTATTTGTGTCTTTGTTCTTTTATAAGGATGGTCTATGAGTGAATGTTAGATCCTAGCTCCAAACTCATGACTAATTATAAGGCCAGTATTATTTATTTGCTAATACTTCTCTGGTTTCAATATACAATTTTTGCTAGGATTCATTTTATTTTAGAGTTGCTGATTTCATTGATGCTAATGTCAATACATATGCAAGTTCAGTTATGTTCTGATTTTCAATTGTTCAATGGCAGGATTTTAATATTAGAAAGCAAGACTTGAATGATTTCTTTGGTGGACCTGCTTTTCTTGCCTGGGCTCGCATGGGAAATTTACATGGGTGAGCACATGTGATTTGCATATACATCTAAGCTGAAGGTTAATCTTGTTATAGAAGTGAATCATACTGTGTTACGTCTATTTTGAGATCGTACATTACTATTTCCAGTCAGATTGCAATATTTGTGCATTCTTTTAAATTACGCTTAACTGAAAATATCTAGGAATTGATAATTCTTCTTTGGGAATTATGTTATTATTGGCTTCTTTCTGACCAAAAAATAAAAAATAAAAAAATGCAAGAGGGAAATTTATGTTATCAGTTCGAGTTACCACATTCCTTTAATTAAAATACGGAAAACATCTAGTTACCGCATTCCTTCAATTAACATAAAGAAAACATCAGACTTTGCAGTAATGAAAACCATGCTCAAATTCAAAGATATCAGAAATAAATTTTAAAATGGAAGAGAGAGAGAGAGAGAGAGAAATAAAATAAAATGTGTACTATTTTGTCTAGAAAGATGTTGAAGAAAATTTTTAGTAATGCAGCTTAGGAAATGTTTGAAAAACGAAAGAGAAAAAAAAGAAAAGAAAGAAAAACCTGAAAAGCTCTAGGAGTTTGTATCAGGTCAGTGGATTTATATGACTTCTCATTTCATGTTTTCCTAGGCATCCTTAGCAAGACACACCAGAGAGGACAGCTGATCATTCTTCCTTGAGACTATCTTTTTATCAAAATTTACTCTTTTGTAGTCTTCTAACTTGTGCTCCCTTGGCCCCAAACCTTAATTAGTGCATTTTTTCTTTTCTGGACAAGTTACAGATTGAATTGCTGGTAGTCTGCATTGTTTTCATATTTTTGTCAGTGAAAAAGCTGACCCCTACTCCTATCACTTTATCTCTATGCCATTACCACACTGCTAAGATGCTTTGGTCTTCATTCTTTTTGCATTTTTCTTTGAAAGTGAAATTTATCTGAATCACAGGTGGGGTGGGCCTCTATCACAAAATTGGTTGGATCAACAGTTGGTGCTGCAAAAACAGATATTATCGCGGATGATAGAGTTAGGCATGACTCCAGGTACAGTCAGCTTCATGATTGAAAGGGCCTCTCATTTATGGATTCCATATCACCTGACATTTGACTAAACATCCAGAGATATGATGCTTTTCTGGGACAAATTGAAATTTGACTTATTGATGTAGGACAAATGTGTGAAGACTTCTCCTATGAACCCAAACTCAATGTACAGCAGCGGAAAACAAAGGCTATGGGGATGATTTTAATTAATTTTGTTGCTGATTAGTGGTAAAGATATAGGGTTTTACGGGTTTGTGTCAAGGTAACAAAACAACAGGATTTGGAGAATGAGAACAGAAGGTTTTATGGGCTGTTTGGGGGTTGTTCTGGGCATTGTGAATGGCACCCGTGAACAGTAACTTTTCTGGTTTTGATTTCTTTTGCAAGTGTAGTGTTAGGGTTGAGAGACTACAATGCTTGAGAGATGAATAGGGGCTAATAAAGGTTTGGTTATATGGTTTTAGAGGTTAGAAGTGCAGGAAAATTATAAAAAAGAAAAGAAAACTCTAAGAATCACACTCCTAGAAGCCTTAGGCATCAAATCTAGGGTCAAAATTTTATCACACAATCCCAATAAAGCTTCAAAAGCTCTAAAAAGTTATCTCCAAACTGATCTCCATTGAATTAGAAGCATTAACATTAGATAATTTCTTATCCCAATAGGATTTGACTTCCTATTTGGAAACTAAGACTTCTTCTTCTTTTCTTTTTCTTTTTTTTTTGATAAATAATTTGGAGAACTTCTGACTTTTAAAATCTATTTAAGATCAAATAAGACCCATAAATAAATCCCTAGCCCATGGCTTGGCGCATACCACAATCCATGGGCTACCCCTACAACTCAAGTACAGCAAATGTGAAAATTGCTGAAATACCCCTGATCTTAAAAACTAACCCCAACATAAATAATGTAAAAATAAGCATAAGATAAGACCCAATAAGGGTAAACCATAATTATCCCAAAAAATGATTGGGAGCTCTAATGGGAGTGGACCCCACTGTGATGTGATGTTTTGGCCTTGGTTTTATTTATTTATTTTATTCCCTGCCACATCATTAGAGCTCAATTAGAACTTCAAAATTAGAGGGATGTATCATTGCTCAATTATCCCAAGTCCCAAATGTGTTTGTCTTGCAAGCATTTTCTTGATCTTCTTATGGTTTGAATCACTTATCATTTCTAATGAACCTCCCTGTGATTTTGATGTTGTGTCTAATCAGTGCTGCCATCTTTTTCTTTTGCAGTGCTGCCATCTTTTTCTGGGAATGTTCCAGGAGCACTCAAAGAGATATTCCCTTCTGCAAATATTACAAGACTAGGGGAGTGGTAATCATTGTTCTTGCTCTTTGATGTGCCTACTTTTCTATGATAACTTTTTTTTTTTTGTTCTTTTTCTTTCGTGAAGTACTATTATGCTTAAGAAGCTGACATTATGTGATTAAGTTGTTACTAGGTTACTGTCACATGCATGCTACTGTTAATATTTTCCCCCAATTCCTATATTGTAAGAATATTTTATCATTTCTTCTTTCATCTTGATTGCTTTTTATTCCAGGTAATTTTACCAATAGAAGAAAAATTAAAATAGAGAAAGAATCATTCCTTTTTCTTCTTGTGTTGGATAATAATAGTAGATTAAATAACATTGACCAATGGTAAGACTACACATTTTCTTGGAAAATTGCAGATCAGTGTAAAAGACCGAAAATAATTACAAATACATGGGGGCTGCAACTTTGCTGTGCAAAAAACCACATCAAAAATTGCGCCCCCCCCCCCCCCCCCCCAATCTTTTGGTAAATAGTTTTTGGTCTTTCCACTGTTTTATAATTTACCCCTATTTTAATTAAGTTCATGAGCATGTTGGGAGCTGGCAGAGTGGATACATTTGCTGATAGCAAGTTGACTTTCATTCATGTGTTCATGGTGAGCCATGCCAACATCAAGCTAATGTCATGACTACTCAATCCGCTTGAACAAAATATCTCCGTCATGTTGAAAATGTACAATAAATTAAATTTTAACACTATCGCAATTTTTAGCTCTTGCTAATTTTGCTTCTGTAGTCTTCTTAAATTTTATGTAAATACTCTTGGTTTTGTATCTTTTCATAACAAATCATAAGCAGACTTGCTATTTGCTCGTCTGCTGAAATGAGCTTCTTGTGCAATGCTTGAAAACTTCAAACTTCTGGTATACTATATGACTTGAAATTTCCATATTTTCTTATCATAGGAACACTGTTGATGGTGATACTCGTTGGTGTTGTACTTTCCTTCTAGATCCTTCTGATCCTTTATTCATAGAGATTGGAGAGGCTTTTATTAAGCGACAAATCAAAGGTGCGATTCATGTTTGTTAGTCACTCACTTGAAAAAACCACGGTATTCCAAGTTATATCATTATCAACTTTCATATTTTCTACAGTACTTGATGGTTTGAGCATCAAAATTTATGAATCATGCTAATTGTATGGTAGGGTGGGCAAGCATCCACCCGATCCACCAAAACTGAACGGCCTGAACCAATCCGCCACGTAATGAACGGTTTCTATGGTCCGAGTGGACGGATGCAGATGCATTTTTTCCAATCCGTCTAAGTTCGGACAAATAGCAGATGGGAGGCCACTCGATCCAACTTGATTGACCAACACTCCTAAGGAAATGAAGTTATACTTTTATGCTTTTTATGCCACAAAAAAAAACTTATTTAGTAAATATATTTGCTATTTATGAAATATGAAAGTTGGGCCTTTATATTTAGGGCAAAATAGTAAATAATTATTAGAAAATATTTTGAAAAAAGACCTAAAACAATAACCCAAACCGCCAAACTAATCTGCAGCACGACCCACTCAATCCGCATCCGTTAACTAAGTGGATGGATTCGGATTGATTTTTCCCAATTCACCTAAGTTTGGATGGATAGCAAAGTAGAGGCCACCTGACTCAACCTGATCCACGAGCACCCCTATGGTATGGGGCTTACCAATTAAAAAAGAAAATTTCAAATGGCTGAGGTTGCATCCATTCATGTTCTATGGTTTTTTTTTTTTTTTTTTTTTTTTGGGAAAAACTTTTTGATCATAATTTTGGGATATGTACTGATAGAGATGCATGATATACATCCTCATATAATCTTATCTGCAGAGACATATACATGCCACTTCTCCTTGTGTAATAAGCAAGCATCCATACATACTCACACATACTTCACATAAATATGTTTCTTACTCAGTTATACATTCACATAATTGTTAGGCAACATTAATGCCACATGTAAACTAAAGAAATGCCACCAAAAAAAAAAAAAAAAAAAAGAAAAAAAAAAAAGAAAGAAAAAAAAAAGAAAAAAAAGAAAAGATAAAGAAAAGGACACAAGATCAATGAAAACCATCCAATTCAGAGCAACTGTTCTTCCAAGGCTGTGAATTATTTTTGTTCTTTTGGAAATATTTTAATTTGCGTTGCCTCTTCTCTCTTTGTGCAAACAATGTTAAATCTTTGTTGCCATCTTTACATTTCTTTTGTCCAATTGTTATGCCAACCTCAACTTTCTTCATCTTTTCGAAGCAGTGACACATGCCTTGTGTAGGTTCAACAAACTGACGCTCTCATAGCACTATACTGAAGTAATTTTACAACATCATACAGACCTCCGCGTGTCAACCCAACCTGTAGGGGATGTGTCTGATTGATGTATTCGGTCACACCGAACAGGTTTAAAGGACCAACAACACTTTGTGTGTGCTTTGGTCCCGGCCTTCATGATGAAGTATGCCTTCTTGACATTTTGCTTTGCAGGAGTCATTACCTCTGTGGTTATACCACAAACCTCATGATTTTATTGCTGCAGTGGTTGCACCATGTGCCTCCTAAACATCGGCCAAAAGTTAGGAAGCACGGATACGAATATGGGATACGGATATGGTAATACGACAAAATCTAAAAAAGTAAGATACGGATATGGCGGGGATACATTTGTAAAAAATATATTTTTGTAATTTTTAATAATATAGTATGCATAAAATAAATAAAAAAACATGAGTTCATTCATTTAGTTAATATCAAATGTTGATTTAGAACATACCAAATCCTAAAGCAAGCTAATAAAAAATATTGCATTAATTCAGAATATCAATGTTAATTTTTGCTTGTTCCTCTTCATGAGAGAGTGGATAGAGGTATTTTTTTTGAAGATAAAGATTGAAAGAAAAAAAAAAAGGAGACAGGATCGACCTTTAGAGATCAATGGTGCTGTTTCATTTTAGTTTTTTATATTTTTTGTCTTTATAGAGGCTAAGGGTCCTTCATTTTTTCTTTGTTTGATCATTCCATAAGTTCTTAAGTAGTTGCATATGTTCGGTATTTTTTTTAATTGCATAAACTTTATAATTTTACAATTTGACCCCTATTAAAATCTGTAAGAAAATTATGTTTTGGCCTCTGTCGTAACCCGAAGTATCCTTTCTGTATCCAAAATTGAAAAAATAAAGAACAATTTTTGGATACTCTTCAGTCGTATCCGATATGTATCCGGTCAAATCGGACGCGTATCCGTACCTGAAAAGTATCCGATACGCGTGTGTGACCTTTTTTGGAGTATTCTTGCTTCATAGGCCAAAAGGCATGGCCTATGAATGTTGGGCTATTCAGCATGCACCACGGGGCTCCAGGTACTTGTGGCTTGGAGGCTAGAGATGGAAGTTTCTCCATAATGCTACACTTGCGCAAGTCAAGTTGCCTTTGAGTTATTCTAGACACCCCATTTTTGACCGACCTTAAGACTCAAACGTCATCGTTTGTGCACTTGGTGATAGCGTATGTTTGTGCTCGTTTTGAGTTTCCGGGGCTTTTGGCTGAGCGCCTTGTCTCGGGACCTCTTAACTCTCTTCTTCTTGGTTTGTTTTTGGACCATTGCCTTGGTGCCTTTGCCTGGAGGGAGAGAGAGGCTTGTAGGCCACTTTTCGTAGATGTAGGCTACTTTTCTCTCTTGTAGGTCACTTGTAGTGGCCCGTAGGATAGTTTTCGGGACTTCCGGCTGAGTGCCTTGCCTTGTGGCCTCTTAGATCTCTTCCTTTTGGCTTGTTTTTGTGCCATACCTTGTTACTCCTTGCCTAGAGGGAGGGGAGAGGCTGTCGGCCACTTTTGGAGGTTGTAGGCCACTTTTTCCCCCTGTAGGCCACTTTAAGTGGCCTACGGCCATTTTTCTGCTTTTGTAGATATTTTTGGTGCCAGCTGATGGGCACAGAATACATCCTCCATACATGTGTATGGAGGGATTAGAACAAGTTCTAAGCTTGTCAAGGAAGCTTTGGCTTGCATTTTCTATATAATGGGGGGTCTCTCCCCCATTTGAGAGGTTCAGATTTTTGAAGAGCAATTTCTCCCTCTCTCTCTCTAGAATCCTCTCTCTCTTCTCTTTTAGTGCTTGAAAAGTGAGCTTTCTTCACGCTTTTGCAAAGAGACTCCTAGCCAAACACCACCATCATTGAGCTGAGGTTCTTGGAGGTCATATTTGAGCTTTGAAAGTTGGTTTTAGCTCAAGAAAGTTGCTGTTTTTGCTGTGCTTCAAGGGTTAGTCCTATATCCTCTTTAAAGCTTTGTTTTGGTTGCATATTTGGCCACCTTTGCATGCTATTTTAGGCTTTGCTTTCAACTACAAAAACCTTTGTTTTAAAGTGTTTAAAAATGTTGTTTGAGGCCTTGTTTGAGTTAGGGGTGTCTCTCACTCTTTTGTGCCTTATTTGCTTAGCTTCTTGCTATCTTTTAAAAGCTTTTGGGACCATCTCTTTTTGGCCTTCTCACCACTGAAACTCAGAGGAATTTCAGTGGTGGAAAGGTGGTTTTGAGGTCCCAAATAGGTGGGGGTAGTCCCCCCCTCCTCTTCTCTTGTTTGCTTGTGTTGATGGCCCATCAAAAGAGCATGTGTTTCTACTTCTTTGTGGCTTTGTTTAGACTCATTTTTGTGACTTTTCAGACCTGCCATAACTCTGTTTTTGGCTGTCTTGGTCACCTCTTGCATGCTTCTTGTACTTGCAGTATAATCCTAATTGTAGCCTTGCAAAGTAGCATGTCTTTGTGCCTTGAATTTGCTTAGTTCAAGCATGTTTTTAGGCATTATTTTCCATGCCATAACTCTGTTTTTGTCTGTCTTGGTCACCTCTTGCATGCTTTTGGTACTTGTAGTGTAATCCCACTCATTGGCCTTGCGTGCTTAGTGTTTTGGCTTACCATGCTAGCTTGTCTTGGCTACACTCCATCATGCTTCTAGCATTATTTTGACCTGCCTTATTACTGTTTTGAGTTATCTTGGTCCTTTGGGGCTTGCTTGATATGGCTATGGTGCAAGTGCCTTAACTAGTCTTGAGTTTTGAGCACCATAGCATGCTATACTTGTGATGGTTGCATGTCTTGACATCATTTAACATGTTATTTCAGAGCAAATACATGTGTCATGTTCTCACTTCTTTCACTCCTTCATTGTGTTTGAAAGTTGTGCCTAGCTTGCGAGCCAATGCATGAGCATGTCGTTGTAGCTTTTGGTGCTTCATTTCCAGCATGATTGTGCCATTGTTTTGGCATGATGTAGGTCTATCCATGTGTGGTTTGACCATTTGAGCATTGTGGTGCATGCCTCATGTGTAATACACTTCACTAGCTTTGATGCCTTAGCTTCTAAACATGCCATGCATGCATTGCTTATATGATAGAGCCTCATGCATGCCACTCTAGCATTGATAGATAAGCATGTTGTCTGCATGTTGCATTGCATGTGTTTGGATCGGGCGTTAATCCAAATACGAGAAACAAGGGGCGTTTCATACTTGAAGTGACGAAACGTGCCTCATTTCTTAGTCGACATCCCCCTTGATTGTGCATGATAGGGTGGAGGCCTCTCGAGTTTTGTGTGTTACTTGTGCATTCATTAACTTGTACAAACTCGGCTTCTCGGCCATCGTGCATTGCGATGCTCGGTTGGTGGCCCGAGAGCCGAGTACCGCACTCCTTTGAGCTTGAGAAATGATAAGGAGGGTGGTTGTACACACATGCCCTGCAAATGCCTTGCTTTGTTCTTGTTGAACTCTGTTTGCAGCAAAATGGAAGTGTGCAGAAGCAACTGGCCGACCGGCCAGAGGAAGTGGCCAACCGGCCAGTTTAAGTGGCCTACAGCCTACTTAAGTGGCCGACAGGTGGTCTACAGCCTCCCCTGGTGGCCGGCAGTCCACCAACTTGAAGATGATTCAAAGTTGTTCTGGTTCTGGAGCAGAAGCAGTCTGGGAATTGGTTTGGTGTTCAGAATAAAAGCGAATGCAAATAGAGGCAACCGGTGGCAAGGCGACAGGATTTTGGGAGGAAGTCGACCGAGCATGCATGCATCCCTCGTCCTTGAGGCCCTTTTAACTGCTTTACTTAGCTAGTCAATTCGTTGGGTTCTGTACTTAAGTAGTTAATGCGTTTTGCTATTCATTTGTGTTTGTAATTAGTTAACTAGTTAGTTAATTAGTTGTGATTTGTAATAGTTAGCTTAATTAGCGTAGTTAGTTAGCTTTCATTTTATTCGGACCCTTCGTCGACAGGGCAAATGTTGTAATAAGTGTGCGTATGTGTGTGAATGTCTTCCAACCCCACGTCTTTCTCCCTTTTATTTACCAGTTTTTGATGGTTAGTTTTAGGGCATGTTTCAATTAGCATACTTATGCTTTGCATGCGTGCATCACTCATTCGTCTTGCATGCACCGGGCTCGGTGCATCATTCAAACTGCATTGTATTTCAATTCTTATTTGAATACATGTATCAAGTGTTGCACTCATATGCCATCTTAGAATAGCCAAGCCTATTTAGCTGCATTTTGCATGTGTTGCATTAGGCATTGTTGACATAGTTAGGATCATGCATCGATTACTAACTAGCTTCTGTTTTGGCTCGGAGTACTCGGTGAGTGTTTATGCTTTAGCATCCTTGCATGAGTGTAAGTGATTATCATGATAGCATGCTTACCATTGAGGCTATGTGCTTATGTGTTTAACTGCATGAATGCATGTGGGTGAAGGCTTGATTGCCTGAATTGGAACAACTCGATGATTGTGAGTTTTAAGCCTACTTGAAGTGGCAAAATCATGGCTCCGTTTGGTAGAGCTTTGTAATTATGATTTGAGAATATGAGTTGTATTTTGAGTTTGTGTGTTTTAGAATTATGATTTGAGTGTAGAAAATTTGTTTGGTTATGGTTTTTGAATAAAGTGTTGAATTGAGTGTGGAATTGAGTTTTGAATTGAGTGTAGAATTGAGTTTTGAAAGTTTGATTTGACATGTGAAGTAAGAAAATTTGTTTGGTTATGAGTTTTGAAAAGAGTTTTCAAAACTTAATTCAAATTGTTATAACTCATAACAAAACACATTACTTTCACATTATTGAAAATTTTGATCAACACTCATAACCAAACTCTTTTTAAAATTCAATTAAAAAAATTTATTATTAACAAAAAATAACATTAATTAATTTTTTAATTGAAAATACTACAAAGGAAATAATTTTTTTTCAAAATAAATATTCAAAAAATTTAAATCATAATATTTAAATAATTTAAATAATCTAAAAAATTTAATAAGTAAAAAATTAATTTTAAATATTCAAAAATTAAAATAATTTAAAATTTTAATATTTTAAATTTAAAAACAAATGTACACTCAAATCCTAACCAACACATAAAACAAAACTCAATTAAAAAATTATTTTTAAAACTCATAACCAAACACATAACTCGAAATTCCATACTACTTTCACAACTCTACACTCAAATCGTAACCAAATACATAACAAAAAAATTAAAATATTTAAAAATATTTTTATAAAATAGAGTTTGAATTTATTTTTATAAAATATTTTAAAATTTAAAAAATTAAAATTGTAATATTTAAAAATTAAAATATTTAAAATATTCAAAAAATTAAAAAATTAAAAAAATCATAAATTTTAAAAAAATTAAAATATTTAAAAATATTTTTATAAAATAGAGTTTGAATTTATTTTTATAAAATATTTTAAAATTTAAAAAAATTAAAATTGTAATATTTAAAAATTAAAATATTTAAAAATATTCAAAAATTAAAAAAATTAAAAAAAATCGTAAATCTTAACAAAATTAAAATATTTTAAAAATATTTTTATAAAATAGAGTTTGAATTTATTTTTATAAAATATTTTAAAATTTAAAAATTAAAATTGTAATATTTAAAAATATTCAAAAAAATTTAAAAATTAAAAAAATTGTAAATCTTAACAAAATTAAAATATTTTTAGAATATTGATTTGAATGGAGTTTTGAAAAGAGTTTTGAATTATGTGTTTGGTTATGAGTTTTGAAAAGTAATGATTATGTTTTGAAATGAGTTTTGAGAAATGAGTGTAGAATTGTGATTTGAAAACCCTAAACAAACACAACACTCAAAAGTGAGTGTTGAACTAGATTTTGAAAGCTCTGCCAAACGGAGGCCATGTTTTTCTAAGCCCACTTAAGGGTGGCAAATCGCGCTTTAGCCTACTTGCGAGTAGCACTTTCAAACCATTTCCAAAAAGACAAACATAAGTTGTTTTGTTCCAATTCTCGTGATTGAGTCTATACTTGTATGCTGTGCGCGTCAACATAGTAAGTCAGATTAATAACCGGAATAAGAACACGTGTTTTCAAAAACAACATATCAT
The DNA here is from genome assembly GCA_036172215.1 of Camellia granthamiana. Lineage (NCBI taxonomy): Eukaryota > Viridiplantae > Streptophyta > Magnoliopsida > Ericales > Theaceae > Camellia > Camellia granthamiana. Next base: position 58,495,667 of record CM069908.1, on the reverse strand, counting down.
GTTAGTAGAGGCCGATCCTTTGATCGGGCGAGCGGGGGTACTCATTTCAGGACTTTCCCCTCTCGTATCCAAGTTTCCGAGCCGAGGCAACTTTGGTGATGACGGACACGTGGCCTTAGGCACGAGTCAGGGTTTCCTAAATTTTCCCAAACAAAATATTTAGGTGGCGACTCTGAAATTTGGCAAAGCAGTTCATGTTTGGCCGCTTTTTGATTAAAATCGATTTTCCAAAACAATTTGCCGGATTTGGACTCTTTGGTGATTTATCAATCTTACATTGCACTTTGTGAGATTAGATTCAGAATCGTGACAGGAGTCCGAACTGTAGTAGCTAGAACCCAATTTGCGCCCTCGCGCGCGGAGCGAGTTCGAGCGGTCTACACTATGGTTCTGGTGCGTAAATCCCCAAAAAGCTCCGAGCCCACAAGTGCTCTGGGACTCATTAATGGAGTGGCTTTTGGATTGTGTCAGAATCCGTTCAAAGCCAAGCGCTTCGAATCTCTAGGTTTGTGGATCTTAACCCTTTCGAGTCCGAGTTCAAATAAATCTCTAGGTTCATGGTTCTAAACCTTTTCGAGTCCAAACTCAAATAGGTCTCTAGGTTCGTGGTTCTGAACCCTTTCAAGACTAGAGCAATCTGGCCCATTCGATGATGTCTGGACCCACTAATTTTATACTTTTTGACTGGGCTCCGATTGAGCTCAATCAGTTAGATGTTTGGAGTTAACCCTTCTTACAATAATTATATTGATTTCTCTTAAAGTTATGAAAATATAATTAATACTAATTTTTGTAATTAATTTTATGTCCAAAAAGTTATGAAAATATATAATTCAGTGTAAATTTTAAAAAGAAAATTACAAATTAATGGTAAAAAATTATAAATATTAATAATTAAAATTCTAATTTTTTTAAATAATTGTAAATAATTTTTCAAATGACCACTTAAATTGTAATTTCTCTTAACATTATAATTTTCCCATGTTGTCATAAATCGATCTTTATTTTGTTTCACCATTTTTGGACTATCCTATGTAGGGGTTGCACTCGGACAAGTTCGGTTGGGTTGAGAGGTTCTCCAAGCCTAGCCTAAGGCCTCGTTTGGGAACAGGCTTTTTTAGTAACTTTTTGGCTTTTTGGCTAAATGTGATGTAAAAAAAAACTAGTATATTTGGGATGACTTTTTGACTTTTTACGAAAAGATGTGCAAAAAGTAGAGAGAAAATGAAATCTTTGACTTTTTGGTTTTTTGATTTTTTAGTGACTTTTTGCTTTTTGGCTAAAATAGCCACTTGCCAAACGAGGCCTAAGTTGAGAGAGAGAGAGAGAGAGAGCTGTGCTTTGCCGTCAAGAGACGATTATAATGACATAACTCAATCTTGACAGGCCTAAAGATATGACGACATTATCGGGTATTCAGTTGTGCCCCCCTTACATCATAGACAACACGCTTCACTTTGGGCTCTGATCTTCCGCTGTCTTTCTTTCTTTTCGGCTGGTTTGCTTCATCTCTCACTTATGCACTGCCTCTATTTCCTGTGTCTCTACATGTTCACTCTTTGGTGAAACTCAGACCATATAGGAACCCCTTTCACTCTAAACTATGATTTATTTGTTGATTACATTTGTATCATGGTAAGTTTGTCAAACATGCGTTGCATTACTATGGGGAGCTACCAAAATTGTTGGTATCACTCTTAAAGACATTTTTTTGCTTCAATCATATTTTTCAATTTTTTGAAATGAACACTCAATTACTTTATTTAAACCAAAAGAAATTCTTAAACTTGATGAAATTGGAAATAGTAGGAGTGTGCAACGACATCTGGGACAATCATTAACTATTTGTGTGAACCTTTTTGTTCACATATATAGTTTTTCTCTTATCCAAAGTTGAATTATGTGTATGTAGTTCCTGCATGAATGTAATCTACATTGACTAAAATAACTATTTTGTTCCGCTATTAGTTCTTGGAAAATTTATTTTTTGTTTTATTTTACTTCTCATTTAGAAAAAGTTATCTAACTTTTCACTGTCCAAAACGAAAGTGACATACTCATTAGTAGTTGAGCCAGATATCAAATTGCATAACTTTTTAGTACTAAGTTCCATTTGCGTGTGGAGTGGCATTATTCCAAAATAGCTTGTTAGTGCTAGAAAAGTTAGACTATGGATTATCTTGATGGTTAATGAGTGGGTTGAGAAAATCAAAACCTTGAAGATTGAAGAAGAAGAAAGAGAAGCATAGAAGAGTATGTAGATGGTAAGTTAGCTATACGGGTGTAGCCATGATAAGTGGCACCTTTTGGTTGTGCAATGAGCTTTACATCATGGCTTCCCTATCAAGCCTCACTCACCATGTGTCACCACCAACTAGTGGATACATGGGCCAATCAACAAGTCAAGCACCTTGACTGCGCTTGGCCTTGCCAAGTGATACGAACCCCTTGGGCAGAACTCACCCTTGAAAACCAGCTTGCAAGGGGAGGGTGCACAAGAGGCTTATATGCATAAGGCCAAGACCTATGCTTATTGATGTGGGATCGTAACATACCACTAGGCTCTGTAGCCGAAGTCCATGATGTACTCTATCGACACTGACCCAGTGGTCGCCTTTGCTCACTTTATGGCGGCTTCAATCAACTATCAATAGTTGACACCTTTTTAGGTGTCTTAATCTAGCTTGTAAATTGCCCCCTCCGTAGCTTGAACCGCAAAGCTGCACCCATTTGATCCCATATTTGCATAGGTGCAAGTTATGCGACCGATCCCATACTTACTTGACGTGGTGGCTAGCTTTGATGCCAAATGATATGAACCCGTTAGGTAAAACTCACCCATGAAAATCGGTTTGCAAGGGGAGGGTGCCTAAGAGGCTTATATTCACATGGCCAAGATTTATTTTAACCGATGTGGAATCGTAACACCAGGTTTGCCTGTGCTCAGGCCTGGTTCGCTCAGTTATTGACTCATTAGTAGCCCCACTGAGCAAGTTAGGTTCCCTTGCCAATATGCCCACCGAGCGAGATCTCCACCTTAGAGGATAGATACTTCAACCACAATTACCTAGGTTGGAAGTGGGGCCCATGTGCTGTGTTTGGGACCACTAGAGGTCTTGTGGATTGGAGGCTAGAGCTCAAGGTCTGTGTAGGTGCTTGCCGAGCTCCTCTTTGGGGATGAGGCATGCTCGGACCAGTCTTAGAAAGAGGGGCTTTGACCAAGACATGACACCTCAATGGCTGTATCATACCTAACTTTGATCTGCTCTAACATATCCAAAAGGGAATGTATCATACCTACCCCCTGTCCGCTTATAATACACCTCTCAAGACTGCATCGGGGGTTGCAAGGTTTTTCTTTCCCTCCATTTTGCCTTGCTAAGGGGGTCACTCCACGTGTACTTGACCAAGCTGCCCCCTTGGCTTGTCACCTTATATAAAGGGGACCTCCATACAAGCCTTGAAACTACAACTACCTTTCTCTCCAACACTACAATTCTCCACTGCCACCCTCTCTTGCTCTTAAGGCTGTTCTTGACTCTCGTCTCCCACCTTCGGTGGTCTCTGGCCATACTAGTGCCTGCCATCTTCTAGAGGGCACTGCTCAACCATCTCACCCCACTTCTCCCACTGTAGGCAATTACATTTAGGTTCTTAGCCACTGATGTCTAATAAAGAATGCATGACAATCACTATTTTAGGCTTTAAAGTATCACTCTATTTGTTATTTCAAAACAAAGTTGCTTTTATCCTTTATATAGAAATCAAAAGCTTGGAAACCAGGAAAACCTTGGAGCCTAGAACAGCTAGGCTTTGAACCTGTGAAAGCAATTGTGTTAATGACATATTGGCTATAATTTAGGTTAACATACAGGCTACCTATGTTACATGGACTCGGGTACAAGTGTCGGGTGCGGGTATGTATCTAGAGGTCGGACTCATCAAATCATAAATTTAAGGCTACGCGGACTTGGGAAAAAAATGTCATATTTTTATAATTTTAATTTAGTATGTGAGATAAAATGATACTATATGTAACTTATAGTGTCAAAATGACACTTATAGCAATTATACAACAATATGTACATATAATAATAGTGTTATATACAATTATATAAGAAGTATCCGTTGAAAAGTATCCGACACATTCTAGATGTGGTCTTGGATTAGGTGTGGTTCTATTGGCGACTCAAGGGGCTTTTGTGCAAGGTAGACAGATTCTAGATGTGGTTCTGGTGGCGAATGAGGTGGTTGAGGAGTGTAGGAAGTCTGGAAAGAGAGGTCTTGTATTTAAGGCAGATTTTGAGAAAGTGTACGATTATGTAGATTGGCTTTTTTTGGATTTTGTGATGGATAGGAAAGGGTATGGTGAGAGATGGAGGTCCTGGATTAGGGGATGTTTGGCATCTTGCAATATATCGGTGATAGTCAATGGTAAACTAGGGTAGAATTTTAAGGCATCTCGAGGGTTGTGATAGGGCGATCCTTTATCTCCTTTTCTCTTCATCATGGTAGTGGACGTGTTAGGAAGGATGGTTAAAAGGGCTAAAGATGTTGGTTTGTTTGAAGGCTTACAGGTCAGTAGAGATAAGATTAGTGTGACACATTTGTAGTTTGCGGATAACACTATTTTCTTCTCTGAGGGGGATGAGAGCCAAATGGTGAATCTCTTTTCGGTGGTTAGGCTTTTTGGGGTGCTCCCTGGTCTCAGGGTAAATTTAGAGAAGAGTAGGGTTGTGGGTATTAATGGAGATTCAAGTTTGATTCAGAGAGTGGCTGAGTTACTTGGGTGTGGTATAGAGACATTTCTGATGAAGTATTTGGGGCTTCCGTTGGGAGGCAACTCAAGGGGTGAAGTGTTTTGGAATCCGGTTATGGAAAAGATAGGAAAGAGGTTAGAAGGGTGGAGTAAGGCTTTACTATTCCGTGGGGGTAGGTACACTCTGGTTAAGACAATGCTAAGTAGAGTTCTAATTTATTTCATGTTTGTGTTTAAGATTCCAGTCAAGGTAGCAAAATCTATTGAAAAGTTACTGAGGGATTTTCTATTGGAAGGGAAAGATGAGGAAGGAAGGATCATTTGGTGAACTGGGAAACGGTGTCCTTATCTAAGGAGAAGGGGGGTTTGGCCATTGGTAATATAGTGGCTAGAAACATGGCTCTGCTGGGTAAGTGGTTATGGCGATTCCCCATTGAGTGTGGTTCATTATGGCATGCGGTTATTAAAAGTAAATATGGGATTTAGGTTAATGGTAGGGACTCTCAGGTGGTCTCGAGGGGTAGCGGGCGTGTCCCATGGAAGTCCATTTCTCAGATTTATCCAGTTTGGTCCCGATTCATTTCTGTGAGGGTGGGTAATGGGGAAATGGTCAAATTTTGGGAGGATGTTTGGGTGGGCTCGATGTCCTTGGCTGGGTGTTATCCACTTCTGTATGGCATTTCTCAGTCTCAAAATTGTTCTGTTGCGTCTGTGGTGGGTTCTTTATCTTGGAATCGACGGAATCTTCATGAGAGGGAAGTGCCGGAATTGATTTCTCTTTTGTCAAGGCTCGAAAATGTTTCTTTGTCTCCAATTTTGAAGGATAGGTTGGTTTGGAATATTCATTCGTTGGATTCTTTTACTTGTAAATCCTTTCTTGATAAAATCATTGATACTTCTCATGTACCTCAGTTTCTATTTCATAACAAGATTTGAAAGGCGTGTGCTTCTCTTAAGGTGAAAGTGTTGATGTGGATCTTGGTTCATGGGGGCACTCTGACAAATGATTCATTGCAAAAGAGGAGACCTTCGTGGTATCTTAATCTTCAATGGTGCATCATGTGTTGTAGAAGTGGAGAATCTCTGGATCATCTCTTTTTGCATTGCTCGGTGGCTAGGTGGTTATGGCATAGGGTGTTTGGATTGGGTAATGTGATGTGGGTGGCCCCAAAAGGATGTGCTCAAATGCTATTATTTGATTTTCAAGTTTTTGGAAGGTCGAAGAGGGCTAAAGTACTTTGGAGTGGTGTCATCTTTGCAATTTTCTGGGTTGTTTGGTTGGAAAGAAATGCCCATGTTTTCGAAGGAGGTGCCTGGGATATAGATTACTTATGGGATAGGGTGAGATACTTGGCGTCTTTTTGGGCCTTGGCGAGCTCAGTATTCCGAGGGATTCCGCTTTTTTTGCTTGTTTCCGATGGGGTGTCAGTTTGTTTTGTGTAGTAGTTTTGAGTTTGGTATTTTTGTATTTTCTTTTTTCTCTTTTTGGTTTTTTCCATCTCTCTTGTAAGAGGATGCCTTATCCTCTTTTTTCTTGGCCTTGAGCCTTAATATATCTTTGTTTGTTGCTGATAAAAAAAAAAGTATCCATCCCATACCCTTGTCTGAGTGTCGGGTGTCCGGCACGGCTATTTGATTTATTTTGAAGAGTCCGTGTAACGTAGCAGGCTACAAATGTAGCCAATATGCCCACTAGAAGTCCACACATTGGTAAGTCCACAGAAGAAACTAAAAGTACCAGAATACTTTGAAGTAAAAACTCAAGAAAGACTAAAAACAACATAATTATTGAAGAACAATCATTCCCTAGGTAAGCTGGGGAAGGTTCTTGCCAAACAATTGAAGACCAATCATTCCATTGACATTGATGCTTCAGTTTTTCTCTTTTGGTATTCTCCACTCTTTTGTTTTCTTTTATTATTATTATTATTTTAATTGATTGACTCTGTTTGCTTGTTTGTCTATTCAATTTTTATTGCAGAATATGGGGATGTGACAGACATCTATAGTTGGTAATTTCTGTCATCCATTCTATATTATTAGGAGGCCTTGTTACTTAACATTTTGGGCATTTGATCGATGATTTTCTTTTTATGGTCTTGTAGAATTTGTAACCAAACCAAACCAAAACAAACAAAACCAAGCCTTAAGTCCCATCAAATGGGGTCGGCTACATAAATCCTTCTTCTTCATTTGACTCTATCCAATGCCATATTGTATTTGTAATTTTTTATTTCCGTTATATTCCATAAACTTCAACCTACTACTTGCCAGTATTGTTGTCATCTGCTAAAAAAATCTTACGTTCGCAAGAGAACTAAATAGACAATTTATAATGGATAAATTTAGGCAGGTATGAGATATTGAACTGCTAGAAACTCACAGTAAGATGTCCTATTAATATAATTGATACATAAACATTCTTCTGTTTGATATTTGTTTGGCCATATGTAAGCTTGGGTAGTTATTTGTAGTGCTTCTAATACTCATATATTTTATAATGAAAATTAGTGTATTTGAAAATCAAATTTGTCCTACATTTTGCTAATGAAACAGATTGTAGAGTGCGATCATAAATCCACTCATGATCTTGCCAGGCTTCATTTGTCACTCTATAGAAAAAAGGATGTTGGAGAAAAGATGCCTGTATTGCAAACAGTTGGTGTTGTTTGGTCTAGTTGATATGGGAACTCGACAAAAATAGCATTTTTATAAGAGCCGTACATGTGCTAACATACCAGAATTTAAGTTGCAGAACTAGATGTCTGTATTGGAAAAAGTAAGTAGGCATTTTTTTGGTTCACTGGGATGGCGACTCCATTATCAATAACCTTTCTAAAAAGGCCTTGCACAAGTGCTAGCATCATCAGGACTTGCAGAAACATGCGGAATATAGTATAGCTTTATTGAGATTCTTGCGGTTGTTGGGAGGTGTGGGGGTAGCGGAGGAGGATGGTAGAGGGGTGACTGACTGGCAGTGGGTAAGAAGAAGAGAGGAGGAAGGGAAGAGAAACGAAAAGGAGGGACAAAAATGGAAAATTTCCCATGATTTTGTATTATTTTTTTTTTGTTTCTAATTCTCATTCTTAGTGTAATTAACAAAAAGTTCCCCTTTTTTTGCAATTACTTACCCCAATTCCCATTTTACTGTAGTTCTTCCCATAATTTTTCCATCATAGTTAACATTATGTCAAATGACAAGAACTTGGCAATCTCTTTAAATATTTTGATCCTTAGAATAGTAGATTTGCTGATGATGAACTATCCAAGGGTATATTTAATGACGTCTCTTACCTATGTTAAAGAGGTTTGCCTCTATTGATTTTACTTGCATAATTATTTTTTCTTTTCAACAGTGTTGTTTTCGACTTATGTCTTGGTTGGGGAGCCTTTGATGCTTGAGTCGTTGAGATGTTTTTGGTTTTGGTGGAGTAGTTGTAATTGGAGTGTCAGGAAGGCATGAAATGCTGTGCATTTGAGCTTTGATCTGGTGTATGTGGTGAGGGTGGACTTTTGACAAAACAAAGCTCAAGTTGAAAGTTTTATTTGTTTATTTATTTATTTTATGGCTTTGCATTTGGGTTTCCCTTTCTGTTTGTACAGTTTTGAGAGTTTTTTACACCATGTGGTTGTATGTGTGCTCCCTTTATTGGGGCTTTTAACAAAATTTTTACTTTTTGAAGTTATTTTTTTCCTGTTCACGTCATTATATCTTTATTTATTTTTTTTGGTTGGGGTTGGACACACCATATTTTTTCCGTAGTTGTTTATTAAGCTTAAAATAAAATCCTGTTGATTGGTAAATGTTATTAGCAAAACTTATTGGAGTTATGGGTTTGTCTAAAAAATTTCACCATGTTGAGTTCTGATGTGCTGCATACTTGCCACTTTTATGTACCAGTGGATATCTATGTTGTCAGCTGTATTTTTGTTTTGACTGCTTTCTGTGCTGGTTGATACTTCAGAAGTTTTGTTAAGCTGTATCAACATACTGTTCTTTACGTTCTTTAATAAAAAAAAAAAAATTATGATAAACAGATCTTGTTTGAATTTCATTTTATGTTTTCGCCTGGCCGCCTTATTTTCTTTCTCTCTCTCTCTCTCGCTATATATATATATGTTCATTTCTTGAGTATTAATGCAAAATATTGGGTATGTGTAAACATGTTTATGTAGTGATACATTCAATGAGAACCGCCCACCAACAAGCGACCCGTCATATATTTCATCCCTTGGAGCTGCCGTTTATGAAGCAATGTCCAAAGCAGATAAGGATGCGGTGTGGCTAATGCAAGTATGTTTCTTCTTCTGCCCACTCCTCTCTCCACCCGTTGTCATCCTTGAGTGTTCCCTCTGGAAACTCCTTTTATGATGTCGAAATGTTAGTTTTTCAAGCCTCGTCATTTACTCAGCTCCTTTTGTGTTTTGGGCATTAACAAACTGAACATCATAAGGAACTGAAATACGATTTTGTGGAAGAACATGAGTTAAAACCTACAGAGCAAATCAAATAAAGGACTCTGAGTACAAAACTGAATAAGAATAATTTCCTTGAGAAAAAGAACAACAGAGTGATTGTTAAGAAGTTAAGTAGTTAAAATTGGTATAATCCCAAAATTCTTAATGCACATGCATTTTGATCACCAACTTCTAGCAACCGTAAGCACTATGAAGTAGATCTCCTAGGGGGATGCATGCATTGATTGTACGCCCACACGTCATGATCGTATCGCTTTTTTTAATTTTTTATGCTTTTGCCATACACATGCTGAACATGCTGGTGACATGTGTTTGGTTCTCAGATACATTCGGGACACGACCAAGAATAAAAAATATATTATTTTTTTTGTGTCCCAACCGTGTTGTGTCCTGCAGTTTTTGAAAATTGTTGGGTCAGTGTGTTTGTGTCATGTTGTATCTGTCTCACATATTTGCTTCTTAGCTTAAGCATCTATTTTTGCACATGGCTACTTCATTACTCAGGTGTGTATTCACAATATTATTGATGTTTGATGTTATGAGAATCACTATAGATCGCAGTGGACATTTGACATACCCTAATGTGTTAATAGATTATTGAACGATAGATAATAGCTCCTGCCTGTTTTTTATGGGCATGGATTTTGCCAAATCAGCTAGTGCTTTGATTAGTTGTACAGTACAACCAATCAAAGCACTAAGAGCTTTGGCAGTAGTTGTTTCCTTTTTTTAATATTCATAAAAGACCATTTCATTCTCGAATATTTGTTGAAAGAAGATATAGTCCAAGAGAAGTCTAACAAACTCCTAGTTTTAGAAGGATCCCAAATGTTGATCCTCACTAACTTCAAAAGGAGAAGACTGTTAATTATTCTACATAGGTAGAAAAGACTCCTCATGATGCTCGCTCAGCTCCAACTAAATTTAAAGTAGGATCTAGAAGTTCCAAAAAGTTCAATGAAGAATACTGGCCAACAATGCCACAATGAGAAGATAAAGTCACTTAAACAGCAACAACGCAATCACATATGCCATCAGGGTAATGAAGACTATTTTCTTCGTGGCCTTCATTTGATTGTCTTCCTTCTTGTGATGTTCTAACAAACAAGAAGGATAGAATATTAATAAACAGGTGAGTGCATTAGTTATTTACTAATGTTCAAGAAACTAAGAGATGAGGTTGCCTTAAGCATATGAAATACTCTATTATGATAACCTCCATTTGTAAGATGAAACTAGTAAGAGCAACAGATATTTTTAATGTAGCTATTCAGGAGAACAAAGAAGCCTTACCAATCATGTGTATCATGAGTACATGTGTTCTCGAGTCAATGACCTTAGAGAAAGAGTTCGAACCTAAACTGGTACCATTACATTTGATGGAAAAAGGTAGCAATATAATTAGCTACTGGTATTCTTCCTTTTGATCAGAGCAGTGTACTCCATCACAGGTTACTTATCAGGGGAAAAAAAATTATACTCCTTCCCAGAAACAGTGATAGAATCATTGATAGAGGCTCCTATTGTAGTCCTCGAAGCACTCACATTTTTGTTGATATGACATATTGCCCTCATAAAAATACATAACTGATTACCATAATTAGCCGATGGCTTTCTAACTTGGAAGCTCAGACACTCCAAATAGGTTTAAGTATCTGTATCCTATCTGATACATATCAGATACCAATATGTGTTGGATATGTCCAGATACGTATATAATATATATTTTTGTGGGGTTAAATTTTTAGATATGTTTCCAATGCTTGGGATATGGGATGTGATATGATGGGGATGTGAACTTGGGATATGGGGTGGGATATGATGGGGATGTGAGAGTAGATACATTGTCGAAAAAATGAAAAACTGTAGTGTTGGTCTTGAAAAAAAGCTCTCTCTTCTTTACACATACCCTTGCTTTCTACTTTTATATGTTCAAACACACATCAAAACAACATAAAACACCCAAAAAAATAAAATGAGTCACTATTGTAGAGTCCTCTACCATTGTCACATAACGATCTTTTCTTCTGAAGGTAGCCCTTTACAAGTTGGTAAGCATACCACACCGTTCTTGTTATATTGTCAATCTCCATGCCCAATTTCCAAGAGTGTTGCTGATAGCACCCAATCAATTATTTTGGACTCTCTATTTTTTGACTTTTATTTTTATTTTTATATATATTTTTTATTACAGTGATAACCTTGAGTGAAATTACTAAAAAGGATATCAATAATTTTGGGACACTCTATTTCACAATTAAGCCCACATACGCACTACATCATAAGTTAGGGTTTATGAGAGTATCCACTTCCATCACCACCCATCCATCTTTTCCAAATCCCACTTTCAAAACCTACCCACCTTAAAAACCTTGAACACCCTTTGGCGGCAATATTTCGGCTGCAATGGTAGCAACCATTTGATTACATACACTTCTCCGACAATGACAATGAGTGAAAGTTTTTCCAACAACCACAACTCCATAAGACGAGAGGAGTACAACAATAAAAGCTTAGAAGTGGTTCATAGCTTTGACGGTGTTCTTAACTTAGAGGAGATTAGCCTTGTAAGAGTAATTTTCTTGAAAAAGCAAAAATAATAAAAACTGTTCGCCTTTTTTTCAGAATTGAACTTCCGAACATATGACCGAAATTCGGGAACACAAGCCCGAATATTGTTTATTTGTTCAAGAACAGATAACCGAACATTTCTTATTTGTTTGGGAACAGATAATCGAAGCAGCAGCAGCAACAACAACAAAAGAAACAGGCAAACAAAGGAGGTTGGACCACCCTTAGGTAGTTGATCGGCTGGTCGATTAGGGGGGTGAATTCCTGCCCAGTTTTGCTTACACAGAGAACATACAAGTACAGTAAGGCTATGGATGAATGACAGAAAATTAAAGTGGATTGTGTTGTGTGTGTGAAAAGAGGTAATAGAAGAAGAAAAAATAAAACAGATTGACAAACCTCGTAACAAAGTAGAGAGAAAAATTCTTAATCACACAAATTTTTTCCACTGGTTTTGTTACTGTTCCACCATTGTGGATTTGGTTAGGTTTTTGGGAGGGAAAGCTTTTTGGGGTGTGAGGGCGTGCATTTGAATGGGTGGAATGTTTTTACGATGATAATTTTGGTATTATTTGGGGGGAGAAAAGAAATTTTAAGGGTTTTACAATTTATAAGTGGGAGTCCAAAGAAATGGGGGATCTAAAATAATTGATGGGGTGCTAATAGCAACATTCAATTTCAATCTTATTTAGCTCCATCAAATTAGGGTTTTTCAGGGTTTCTAGTATTTTGGGATTTGATTTTGAGCAAAGTTTACTTTCAAGGTTGTGAAAATTGCTGAAATAACCTCGATTGGCATGCATGTGAAAGACTCGGTTCGTGTTGTTGCATTTGTTGCATAGAAGAATGCATTGGAAATTGGAAGAGAGAGAGAGAGAGAGCCCAAGTCACATGAAGGGGTTGTTTTTGTGCATTTATGTTCTTTTGGTTAGATTTGTGAATTTTGAAGGCAATTCATTTGTTGTTGTCTATGAAGCATGGACACCTCTCCGGAGGTTGCGTATAGGTGTCCGACACGTGTCGGACACGGACACACTCCGGACACGTGTTAGACACGCAAGGGACACGTTGAGTACTATTTTTTTCAAAAAGATTATGGGTATGTTTGGTTTGGCTTTGTAGAGTAATTTTGGGAATTTTTTTAAAAAAAAACTTGTTTGGTTTGTAATTTTTTCAAAACAATTTCCAAAATCACTCTCTTTCTTACACATCAATCAATCACTTTTTCTCTCTCCTCTCTCTTTTTCAATCACTTTTTCTCTCACACACATCTACTCAATGATAACAAAATATCAAATCATTCAAAACTCCCAAACTCTAAAACTACTTTCAAAATATACAACCAAACAAATTAAAAAAATTTCTAAACTCTCTTTCCAAAACAATTTTTAAAAACTACTCTCTCAAAACCAAACCAAACATACCCTATAATTTTTAATTTTTTTACTAAAATATCATACCTAAGGTTGATAAATTTGGAAAAATTAAATAGTTGACATAAAATACATATTAAATATTTAAAAATATACATGTAGTAAAAATTTATGTTTTGAACGTATCCCCAACGTGTTGTGTCCTATATTTTTTGAACATTTACGTGTCTGCGTGTCTGTGTCATGTCACATGTCTGTGCTTCTTCGGTTGCTGTCATGCTGAGTGCTTTCTAGTTGGTCTTTCTACTTGGCCATGTGGTGCATGTTTTGAGATTTTTAGAATTATTTAGGATGACACTTTTATGCTAAAAGGAAAGAAAAAAAAAATCTATCCTTTTTTAAACTATTAATATTAAAGATTGATTTAAAATTGCAATTATCATTATTATATAATAAAAATATAAAAGTAAATTGCAATAAAGGAATGATTAGCCCTTTTTAAACTATTAATATTAAAGAATGATTTGAAATTGACATTATCATAATTATTTAATAAAAATATAAAAGTAAATTTCATTATTGACGTATTCCTTTACTGCCAAGTTTTCTGTATTTTTGGCTAATTTTTGGGACCCAGCCTTAGCTGATCCTTCGGTAGTCTTTTTGGGAGCTGCGTACATATTTTGTCTAGTCACAAGGACCTGGTTGAAGGTCTTAAACAACTGTGGATGTACTTGATAAGAGATGGAAGATTAGGATCAAACCCTCAGAACTACTTGACCAATTAAAAAATTAACCAACTTATGCCACCTTAAAATTGGATGTCTTTAACTAGATGGTGAAAAAATGGTGGTTTCAGCTTGATTTATCTCACATATTTTGCAAACTACTGCATAGATATCTAGTTACATGTTCTTTCAGATACTTGAAACAGGGATTGTATGTCCCTTTAAATTCTTTTCCATTACGTAAAATATATTTTGTTGATACCCTGTTGCTTAAATGGCTTTATGCTCTATTATACATCAAATGACTTAAAGTTGACTAATTTACCAACATGCAGGGTTGGCTATTTTATTCAGACTCTGCATTCTGGAAACCGCCACAAATGAAAGTATGAACTCCGTAAGAAGTAGAAATTGTTGTAATGTGGCTAGTCCAATCATATCTCATTTGATTAGTCCATATTATCTATTCTTTCATCTGGCTTCTTGAATTCCCATTAAAGTGCATCTATTTATTTTTTATTTTTATTTTTTTGGTTGTTCATTTCATGCTTATTAATTGCCAGGTGAGTCTAGGCAAGGGTTCTGCTAGTAGCCTGGTTGTCTAGGAGGTTTCCCTGGCAAAGGATGATATGTAGTGTAGCACATCTTTTGTAGTGTCCATTACAATTTTATTACGTAAATCTGTTGCTATGTCTGACAACTCTTTAAATTGATAACTTTGATTATATTTGTGGCATATTATTTGGTGAGAAGTATGACTGAACAATAATCATATTCAGGTACATCTTCTCTGCCATTCAAATGCAGGATAAGGATGTTAAACATCCTATCTGGTCCTTATGTCCACAGAAACAAATGTGGCATAAGTGTCATCTTGTTGACCACACTTCCTAGGAGAGAATTTAATAACTCCAGATTCATCAAATTTCTAAACTTTTCACCATATTGGTCGTTTTGTTATTGCATTCAAACAGAACTAAGTGATGATAGACTTTTAATTTCAGCATTTCATAACACCTGACTGAAAGTAAAGGTCCAAAATTCAGTCTGCTAACAAATTTTCTGCTAACCTGTTATGTTTTCCTCCATTGGGGGTTCTATTTTTCAGTATTGCCTTCTTACCTATTGCTAGACCTGAAGAGCTGTTATCCTAAACATACTGTTGAAATTCAATTTAGAAGGCTTTAAAGGAAAAAATAAATCTCTTTGCATTTGTTATGGCTAGTGAATGCTGCATACATGACATGGGTTTTTGTGGTCTATGCTGCTTAACATGGGGTGTCCTGTTGATTGATGAGACTAGGGAAGTTGTCAAATCAAATGTAAGACCTGACATGTGGATTGAAATTTTGGAACACACAGACTTTACACTAATAAGTTGGACAAAGTCTATTGTGGAACTTCTCTGAGAAGAAGCATAAATATGAACATTGGGTAACATTGACAACCAGGTGATACGGTAGTAGTCAATTTTGTTATTTTCTTTATTCATTTATTTTTTTTGAGCATCAACAAAAATTTCATTAAAAAGGAAAGTGAAAGAAGACAATTATACACAAGGGAGGGATTGAGAATGATATTGGTCGATAGAGTTGGAGTTGAACTATTAAAGTTGAGATATTTGATACGACATTTAGGTGACTGTCGCATTATCAAATTTTGAAGGTAACATTATTAATTACATTGAGGCCAATCACTGTTTCTTCAGGGGAGTTGTGTAAGAATTAACTAATTTAATAGAAAGCATAAATGTGGATAAGCGGTAAAATTATGAAAGATGCTGATTTGGATTTTGAGTTGCGATAAGGCTTCCCAAGTGACTATGCGCTTTAAGAGACATTGATGACTATCTAAGCAATTAGGTGATGCCTTGGCTTCTTGCTGAAGGAGCTTTCCTTACTGTTCGAGAAACAGGTGGAAAACACACACACACACACAGAGGATAAAGAAATGAAAAAAAACCAATTGATGGAATTTGGAATGATGATATATGAGGTGAAGTTAACATCTTTTTGAATCATGTATTACCTTTTTTCTGTTTTCCTTTTATTTATTATTATTATTATTATTATTCTTTTTTATTGATGGTACGGTAAACATATCTTTATAAAAAAATTGGTTTTTGAATTTTTTAACATGTTCATGTATGCAATTTTAGTCTATGATGTTTGTTTTCTCCTCTTGTTTTATATGCTTTTATTCAAGATTTGTGCAATGTTATATCCATCTCTCCTCTACAAAAATATCATTAATCTAAATGCGTTATAACATCAAGTTATTATTGTTGAACTCCAAGGCATAAGCAACTAAGCAACAAACATAATACAAGTGTTCGTATATAAGAGTAATAGATATGTAACTTTGTGTCATGTATATGTGAGAATATTGTATATATGGCATGACTGGGTATATTAGGCATTAGGCAAAGATTGTAGTGTAAATAGGAATATCTTTGTATTTCATTTTTCAATCATAAATTTAGGGCTATATAAATTGATGAACTCTTTGTAAACAAATACAATTGAATAGACAATATTCTTCAGAAACTTACATGGTATCAGAGCAGTGTTCGTAACCCTAGCGCCGTCATCTTCCTCAGTCGTCTCTGGTTTTTCGTATCGCTATTGAAGTCGTGATCAGTCTTTGTGCTCGCAAACCCTAGCGCCGTCATCTTTCTCAGTTGTCTCTGGTTTTCGGATTACGATTGAAACATCATGATCAATTGTGTGCTCGCGAGCCCTAGCACTGTCGTCTCCCTCAGCCATCTTTGCTTCGCCTCGCCTTGCGTTGTCGTGTCTCTCTTTGCAACCACTGTATCTCTCTCTCTGCTCGTGGTTGTCTGATTTGGGATTAGTAGACTTAAAACTTCTTTTAGGTTTATTATTGTTTAACCCCAGCACCTTCTGAATATTATAATTTTAACCCATTAGTTCTATATCCCTTGTTTCATTATAATGTTAGACACTAAAACCCAAGCTATCAAGTGTAAACTCACTGGTAACAATTATGCCTATTGGGCCAATGTTATGAAGAACTTTCTTCTTAGTCAGAAAAAAATGGGGTTATGTTTCTGGTTTTGTTCCTTGGCCATTGGACTCAAAGGCGGAAGGATATCTGGCTTCCTGTGATACTTGGGATTGTGATAATGCCCAAGTTCTGACTTGGTTTCATAATTCTGTGGATGATCGTATTGGTATGATGTTTTCTAAATACAGTATTGCCTAGGAGGTGTGGGATTATTTACTGGGGCTTTATCAACAGTCCAACTTTGCCAAGCGGTATGAGTTGAAAATAGCTATTCAGAGTGCTCGTCAACTCTATTCAGGATTTTTATATTGAGATGACTGGTCCCTGGGATCAATTGGCTCTCATGGAACCACTTAGCCTCAAGGTACTAGACACTTATGTTAAGTTTCGGGAGCAGGGTCATTTAGTGTAGTTCTTAACGGCTCTTTCTCCCCAGTATGAGGCTATCCGTGGTGGCATCCTTCATTGGTCCCCTCTCCCTTCTGTGGATGCTATTATTCGTGAGCTCCTCTCTGAAGAAATTCGTCTTAAGACGACCAATCAGACTCCGTCTCCGTCTGTCTTTTTGGCTCCTACTCAGTCTCCTTTGTTGTTGACCCATCACATCATCAGCTTCAAGCCACTGCGAAGCCTAGAAAGGGCCACTAGCCTTTGATGAGTGTGCTTTTTGCCATCAGAAGGGCCATTAGAAGTACAATTGTCCCAAGAAGGGACGCCAGTCTGCTCAGTCTTCTCAGCCGCCTCAGACACAGTTTCGACCTCCTGCTGCTTATACTGTATTTGCTCCGGCTTTTGATCCTGACTTGATTTCCTTGCGTGCCTTGATGGCTTAGCTTCAGCATCTCTTGTCCACCTTCCAGCCATCCTCTTCCGCCTTTGTTCTTATTTCTCTTCATTCAGGTTTGCTTGGGTCCTCTTTACGTATTCCTTTTTTTGTCTGGCTTTTTGATTCTGGTGCTTCTCATCATATGACTCCTCACCTTTCCTTAATCCAAAACTGTATCCCCCTTCCCTTTCCTATTACTATTAATACTCTTAATGGGTCTGGTATATCTGTCCTATCTATAGGGTTTGTCTTATCCTCTGCCATGTCTGCTGTTACTATTCCCTCTGTTCTTTATGTTCCCCAACTATCTGTTAGCTTGCTTTCTATCAATCAGCTTGATGTTTCTGGTTTTGATGTTATCTTTTCTTCTTTTGTTTGTTGTGTGCAGGATCGGATGTCCAAGAGGCAGATTGGGATCGGCCATAGAGTTGGAGATCTCTATGTGGTGGAAAGCCTGTATCTTCCTATGTCTACCTCCCTCGTTGCACTTTCATATTTTCAGTTAGATTCTCAGTCGAGTCAGTTTTATTTATGGCATTCTCACTTAGGTCATTTGTCTGTTGACTGCTTGCGGTCTTTAGCTCAATCAGGATTGTTAGGAAAAGTTTCTCCTAGTCAAATTAATGAGTGTCGAGGATGTAAACTTGCTAAAATGACAGCTTTACCTTTTAATAACAGTACTTCTATTTCTGCTTCCCCTTTTTCTCTTGTACATACTGATGTTTGGGAACCTTCTCCTGTTCCCATTAGAAGGGGTTCTGCATACTATGTGTCCTTTGTTAATAATTGTACCCGCTATACCTGAAATATCTTATGACTTTTAAATCTGACTTCTACTAGATATATCGTACCTTTCAGTCTATGATCACTACACAGTTTGGGGCCATAATTAAAATACTCTGGTCTGACTTGGGTGGGGAATACTTTAAAACTAAATTCTGTGAGTATTTGGCTACATTGGGCACCATTCACTAAACCTCTTGTACTGATACTCATGCCCAAAATGGTCGTGCTAAGCATAAACACCGTCATCTCCTTGAGACAGCTCGATCTCTCCTTCTCTTTGCCTCTGTGCCGACACCATTTTGGGGTGAGGCAGTTCTTACCGCCGCCTTCCTCCTTAATCACATGCCGACTCCCCTACTCTCCGGTCAATCCTCTTATGAGGCTCTGTATTCCCAACCTCCTAATTATGACCTTCTGCGTGCCTTTGGGTCTGCTTGTTTTGACTTTCTTCCCCGTAAAGATAGGACCAAACTCAATGCCCGGTCTGTCTTGTATGTCTTTTTGGATTACAGTCTTACTCAGAAAGGCTACTGCTGTTATGACCCTGTCTCTCGTCGCCTTTATGTCTCCCGTCATATTGCCTTTCTCGAACGTCTGTCTTACTTTCAGCTTCCCCCTCTCACTGCTCCCGTTTTCAAAGAGGATTTGATTTACATTGATCCATTTCCTTCTGAGGTCTCGTCTGATGAGTACATCTCCACTATTTCTCTTGAGGCCATTCCTACTTCTCCGTCTGCGTCACCTATGGCTCCTTTTCCTCATTCGGCTTCTTCTTCCCCTTCGTTGTTGGTCTATTCTCGTTGCTAGGTTTCCCCACCACCAGTTGTTTCTACTCCTGTTGCTGCTCCTTCTGCTTTTGACGACTCTGATCCTGTTGCATACCGATATCCTACTCGTGAGCGTCGTCCTCTACACAGGTTGGGTTGGTCTAATATATGTTTTTCTGCTTCCTATCGTACTTTTTTTATTTGTTATTCATTCTTTTTCAAAACCTCAGTCTTACAAGGAGGCCTGTCAGGATCCTAATTGGATTCAAGTTATGGTGGATGAGTTGTTTGCCTTGCAGAAGACTAAGACTTGGGAGTTGGTTCATTCGCCTGCCGGTAAGAATTTGGTTGGTTGCAAATGTGTCTATAAAGTCAAGACTCGTTCTGATGGTTCTCTTGAGCGCTACAAAGCTCGCTTGGTGGCCAAGGATTTCTCGCAGGAGTATGGTATTAATTATGAGGAGACATTTGCCCTTGTTGCCAAGATGACTATTGTCCGTACCTTGATTTCTGTTGCTGCTATTCGACATTGGCCTCTCTATCAGATGGACGTTAAGAATGCTTTTCTTAGTGGCCATCTCACTAAGAACGTCTACATGCGTCTTCCTCTAGCCTTCTTCACTTCTCTGAGCAGGTTTGTCATCTTTAGCGTGCTCTGTATGGTTTGAAGCAGTCTTCTCGTGCTTGGTATGATCACTTTCAGACTGCTGTTACCGAGCTTGGGTTTCATCCTTCTATATCCGACTCTGCTTTGTTTCTGAGACATACCTCGGCTGGTTTTGTTGCTCTCCTACTTTATGTGAATGATATGATTATCACTGGCTCTGACTCTTCTGCTATCTCTGAGGTCAAGCAACATCTCTTACGCACCTTCGAAATGAAAGATCTGGGTCCATTGCAGTATTTTCTTGGTATTGAGGTTGCCTCTTCTCCGAAGGGCTATTTTCTATCTCAGGCCAAGTATGCTAATGAGGTAATTCACCGTTCTGGTCTTGCTGATACTAAGGTTTTTGATACCCCTATTGAGCTTAATGTGAAGCTCAACTCTACTGATGGTGTCCCTCTAGATGATCCCACTGTCTATCGCGAGCTTGTGGATTGTTTAGTTTATTTGACTGTCACTCACCCTGATCTTGCTTATGCTGCTCGGTTTCAGTTTCTTCTTAGCAAACTCTCTGTGTTTTTTGCTACAACACCTTGAGTTTGAGTGGGGGTGTGAGAATATTGTATATATGGCATGATTGGGTATATATGGCATGATTGTGTATATTAGGCATTAGGCAAAGATTGTGGTGTAAATAGGAATATCTTGTATTTCCTTTTTCAGTTATAGATTTAGGGCTATATAAACTGATGAACTCTTTGTAAGCAAATACAATTGAATAGACAATATTCTTTAGAAACTTACAGTATATGCTCATATACACATGCATGTGTGTCTATCCTCACCGTGCACTACTCTCTTAAATGTTATCAAGGTATTCTAGAATCCTTACAATATGAAACTTTTTAGTCATAATTTACACATAACTTATCCAAAAAATAAAAAAAATCCTAATGTCCATAATATATTCAACAATTATGTCTAACCATGCTTTTGAGGCACAAAGTAGTGTGTTATAAACCAAAAATAAGTGATTCGAAATTTTAATGAATGCATAGGATATCCTTGGGTGATCTATTAGGTAACCAGTGGTGCTTCATAGGATTGTTTAGGTGTTTTGACAGCATTGTTAATTAGAATAAGACTCTGGAAGAAAATTTAGCATTAGTCATGTGGGATTATTCAACCAAGTTATTGAGGTGGTTTTCTATGTGCAACGAAAACCTATGCTAGTAAGGCTATGTTATAGGTGGAAGGATTTAGAATGCATGAGAAGCTGGAAGGTTATTAACGAAAGAATCTAAGAATTGCATAGTAATAGAATAGAAGATAAAGTTTAAATATTGCTGTTTGACAAAATTGGACACATGCCCTAATAAGGGGGATAGGAACGGCACTGCTATGGAATTACCTTAATAGGAGTTCTTCCTCCTTTGGGCGGTTATTTTTTTTATTTTTTTGTTTTTGTTTTTGTTTTTGTTTTTGTTTGTGTGTGTGTGTGTGGATTGGATCCAGTCCTTTTGCTTTGTAGTGGATGAGTTTGTGGCCTCTGGCAACTTTTTTGAAGACTTTTTGTTGTGCTCCTATCTCTAAGGGGTGAGGGTGGCGGCTTTGATTTTGGTGAAAGCCCCTCCAAGATCCCCGGTAAACTTGGTCTCGGGGGGACCTTTGCCTTCATCTCTTGAAGAGCACAAGGTCAACTCTCCATCAATAGAAAGGAACACTAGAAAAAATGTTGTGAATTCCCCCCAGAATACAAGAATAAATAGCAGTAAGTGATGGGTGGCTTTCTTGTGGTAGTAATTGTGAACGCATTCCATTTTTGGAAGATTCGTTCCCTGTTCCTGCAGCTGGGAAGCCTCAAGCTCCGTCCCCCTTACCACTTAATCTATAAAAAAGCCCTTTCCCCTTTCTCTAATAATAAGGTACCCTCTAGAACCGGCTGAATTGCCCGCTCCTATCTTTCCTTGAAGTAAGTCCGGAGTGGGAGTAAGACTTGAACCTTGGACCTTTGGTCTATTAAAGAAAACTTTTACTACTTGAATCACACAATATGTAGTAAGTATTTTGTTTTAATTTTACTTATTTAAATTGCACACGCATCGCGTGTGCCAACCGCTAGTATCAATAAAGCGGGTTTCATCTTATGGTTTTTTCTAGAGATCTCCTTTGGTTGCATATTCTTTTTCTTCTTGTAGAGATCAGGTGTTGACAACATTGGTGGTAATTTCATCTATTCAATAAATTTTGCTGAAACTGTCTTATTTTTCATCTGTAGACCTTTTTAGAAAATTCTTCCTGAATTAGTCGTTGACTTCGTTTATATTTGGCAGGCACTCCTACATTCTGTTCCATTTGGGAAGATGATAGTTCTTGATTTATTTGCTGATGCTAAACCCATATGGAATACATCCTCTCAATTTTATGGCACTCCTTATATCTGGTAGTGAGCTCTTTTATTTAAAGTTGCCACATTTTGTCTGTTGAGATGTTACATCTTGGCATGTATCTCTTTCAAATCTTCATTATCTATCTGTTTATTGATGCTTAGGTTTTAATTTCAATGGTCTTTCTTATTCATTTATTTTTATATGAGTATATATATACACACTAAGTGTAACTTCTGATATATATCAGGTGTATGTTGCACAACTTTGGTGGGAATATTGAAATGTATGGCATATTGGATTCAATTGCTTCGGGTCCAGTTGATGCTCGTGTTAGTGCGAATTCAACCATGGTAAGTAATTAGTTATTACTATTATTCATAAAAGAATGTCTTCTTTCTATCCGTTATATTTTCCTGGGATCATAAACTTATTGTTTTCTACATTTGTTTGTGCAACCCGATGCAGAAAGTAGCAAATCTGTTACATGAAATATATTCTGAGCGTTTTTATCAATCTAGATAGCCAGTGTAGGTGCAGCATTTCACGCATCCTTTCTCGTCCCCAAGATTTTTAGGAAGTTGAAATGTCAATTATTGTATAGGAAAATGTTAAATAACTTTACCATCAAGAGTATGAAAGGCAACTTTCATATTAATGACCTACCCACTCCAATGAAAAATTAAATACAAGACATATACACATACATCTGTAAATATTAGCTTACATTATATATTGGGAAAATTATATCAGTTGTCCCTGCATTTTTCTTATTGTATTATTTTGGTCCTAAGAAGCACAGACACTTATAAGAAGGTGATGTATCCGTGTTGTGTCTGTGTCGAACACCGACACTCTTTGGATACTCTTAAGACACGTGTTCAACACTCTTCAAAACGTGTCTATTTTTAAATTTTTTTTCAAGACCTGGACACTTTTTGGACACTTAGAGGACACACGTGTCAATCGCTTAAACACACATGTCTATCAATTAGACACATGTGAAACTAATTATAAGTTTGAATAAAACAACTTAAGATCCAATAATAAAACAAAACTCATATAAATTTATAGAAATTAGTGTCATATTGTATTTTTTATTATCTTTGAATGATATATTTATATATATAACATATAATAAATATATAAAATTATATATTTCATGCGTGCCCCCCACGTGTCGTGTCCCTCTCGTATCCTGCATTTTTTGACAATTAACGTGTCGGCGCGTCCATGTCGTGTCATGTGTCCGTGTCCATGTTTCTTAGTTTTGGTTCTTGTAATTTCAATTAGATTGATTTTGACCCTTAAATTTAGATTTTGTATCAATTTGGTCCAACTGATAACAATATTTAGGACTTTTGAAGAAAAATGATCACTAAGTTGGTTAAGCTTAACTCATTGAGTTGAAAAAGTTTATAATTTTGCCTATAAAAACATAATAAATGCTACTCGTGTGCATTTTCATCAAAAACCACTAATAGTTGTAATAAATTGGACCAATTTGAGACAAAATCATAAATTCACAGTCAAAATTGAGTAAACTGAAACTATAGAGATTGAAATGACACAAGACTTAAAATATAGGGACTATTAGTGTATAGGGACTATTAGTGTAATTTACCCATTATATATTTTAAGCATATATATATGATATTATATTGCTTATTCAATAAAGGGTAAATTACGCCATTAGTCCGTCACTATAGTTTAAGTGAACCGTCACTTTAGTCCTTATAGTTTCAATTTAAACAATTTGGTCCTTACACTTTCAATTTTGTTGCAAATTACCGTTAGAATTTGGAATGGAAAAAGACCATGGGTAAAACTAGAGGGGCCAAAGTAAAATTCAAAATAAGCTGCAGGGACCTCTAAAGTACGGATATTCCAAAAAAGGTTTTGTACGAGTATCGGATACGGTTATGGATACGCGTCCGATATGGTGGAATATGTATCGGATATGGCAAATAAGTATTCAATTTATTTTGTTTTTTTAATTTTTTTATATATATTTAATTTTGGATACGGGAGGGATATGTGAAGGATACTTGAGGGATATGGCAGGATACATGAGAGGGTGCGCCAAATAAATATCCAATTTTTTTTTTTTTTTTTTTTCCAATTTTTTCTTATTTTTATATTTTTTCTCCCTCGCTTTCTATTTTTTAATTTCTTTCTATTGTTGTTTTATTTTATTATTTTTTGGATATTATGACTTAGTGCTGTTGTTATCATTGCTTAATTTTGTTGGCCTATTGTTGTTCTTTAAATTTCCTTGAATATTTGATCAAATTCTCTGTTATTGTTTGTTGTTGATTCTTTGTCAGTATGCCTAGTTATTAATTAATTTCTCTTTGATGAATATAAAATTCTCTTTTTGATATTAAGGAATATAGTACTAAATATTTTATGAATGTACTCTTGCATTATGTTTTATTTTATACATACTACATTACTAAAAATTATAAAAAAATTATTTTACTAACGTATCCTCGCCGTATCTGTATCTTACTTTTATAAGTTTTGCCGTTATCGCCGTATCCGTATTTGTATCGTATTATACCCGTATCCTGTATCCGTGCTTCCTAGACAAGGACTCTTGGTGTAATATATTCATTACATTGGTGGTTCTTATAGTTTGTTTTGAATTCTACTTTGGTTCCTCTAATTTTGTACGTGATTTTTTTTCTATTCAAAATGTTAACAACACATGACAGAGGGACCACATTGCAACAAAATCGAAAGTGTGAGGACCAAATTGTTTAAATTGAAACTACGAGGACCAAAGTGAAATTTTACTCAAACTAGAGGGACCAATGGTGTAATTTACCCTTCAATAAATCAACATTTGTTGGTGTGGAGTTTGGAAATGAAACTGCAGGGAAAAAAAAGTTGTGCAAAATTAAGGCCCAAAGGCTAGCTTTTCATGATAAAAATTTTCAAAGAAAATAAAGATAAAAAGAAACCCAAGTGAAGGGTTATGATCTTTTTATGGTTTTGTTGTCCATTTCTCTTTGTCTGCCTATGTTTCTGGACCTTGTTTGTCAATTTAGGTAGTTGAATGTATGATTTATAAGGAGCCAGGTCATGCTTTTCCTATAGCTACAGAGCTTCTAAGGGCCTAATGTTACTAAGCTAAAAAGCATGGACATGGGGGACATTTACCCACACCACACCCACCCCCACCCAACCGCAACCCCCCCCAACAAAAAAAAAAAAAAAAATTATATATTTATTATATGTCTCCCAAGTATTTAGAGTCTAAAAAATGTCCAAAGAAAAATAGGACATGTTTGGACGAGTGTCCAACACTGATGAGTCACCTTCTTACTCCACAATAGGTTTAAGAGTCCCGAACCTCCAGTCGGTATAGGATTAGGATTAGATCTTACACCCGCAAACAATACTGTCATGGGCAGCTACCTGCTTTCCGCACCTGCTTGTCTCTTATTTGGCATCAAAATTGAGTTGGCTTGTATAAATTTAACAGTTGAATAGTCAATTTATCGCATTGTGTCATTCAGAAAATGCTTTTTTTTCAAACTGCATTTGTTTTCTTTTTTCTTTATTTTTCCCCCCAAAAAAATCTTGATGCATTGCCTAGCTAATTCTGTGTTGCTCTACTGCAATTAAAGAATGGTTATGCCGGATAATGAAGGCGATACTTATATGACATTTGAATTATTTTTGTATACTCTTATCTCCACCCATCACATGTATGTTCTGTGGAAATTCTAAGGAATTATGATTTCCATGCTGAAGAAATTATATCCATAAATTATCACATCCTTCTGCAGGAGGGGTGGGGGGTGTTAATAGCTGACAGATGTAATTTCTTTTCAGATTGAAGCAGACAACTTAGCAGCTGAAACAAGAAAAAATCAGATAACTATAAGAGATTTTGAAACTTGTATTCATCAATCTGTTCATTGAACCTTCTCGTTGGAATCTAGGGTGTTAATTAGTAATTATTTTATTATGAATGACATAAAAGGATCAAGTATCTAATAAGAACATAAGGTTTCTAACATTGGCATACAGGCATAAAAATAAACATGTTAATGCTCCAGGGAAACTTCGATCTAGTGCTTGTCATTTATTTGTTAAACTTATATTGATTGCCTCATGTACATAAAATACAGGAGACTATTGTATTCAGGTGGATATCATTATCTCCATCCACTTCTTTTTTTGTTTTTTGTTTCTTCTTCTTTTTCTCATAGAGCTCACCTGTTATTCTTGTTTCTCATAGGTTGGTGTTGGCATGTGTATGGAAGGAATAGAACAAAATCCAGTAGTATATGAGTTGATGACTGAAATGGCATTTCGAAAACACAAGGTTGAAGTTCAGGTAATTAAAATTCTCTAGATGCTAATCCATATGTGCTGGAGGACTTTTACATGCATTTATTAGTGTCTAATAATGGTCAGCACCTTTCACCTTTTATAACTATGTGCAGGACAGAGTCCATTAGATTTGTGTATTATACACAATGTTACGTGGACTATTCAAAATAAATCAAATACCCGTGTCTAACATTTGACACTTGGACAAGGGTATGTGATATGTGTCCGATACTTTCATCGAATACTTCTTATATATTTGTATTTAACACCATCATTATATGTATATATTGTTGTATAATTGTTATAAAATGAGTAAAATGTGTTTTTGACGTTGTATGTACATATAACACTATTAACATAATATATTAAAAATATAGAAATATAATCCTTTCTGGTCGAGTGCAAGTATTCGTAAATTTGAGGATTGATTGTTCCGACTTCTAGATGTGCACCCACTCCCACTCACCCACACCCGACACCTATACCTGAGTCCATGTAATGTAAGATAGATTATACAAGAGCATTGACATAGGTGGTGTCAATGATTTCTATTTGAGGAAAAGTTTTAGATTGTAATGTAATTACATCTTTCTTTGTAAATATGAGTATGTCTATTTGTTTAGATGTACTATGCACAATAAATTTTAGGGGCATTTACACACAATTCCTAATTTATGAACTTATACTCCATTAAGTCCTAATTAAGATTTTTTGGACCTTCAAGTCCCATTAAATTTTTAGTAGTTGGAATTGTCCTTCAAACAATGATTGTTCATTATTTATTATTATCTATGAAAGAACATAATGATTTGACATTTATTTTGATTTTTAAAACTTTAAAACATCAACTTTCAAATTGAAAAAACTAAAAAAAATTATGTGCAAAAAAAAAAAAAAAAAAAAAACTATCAGTGTGTTTGGTTTGAGTTTTTTGAACTAAGTTTTTTGAAAATTAAGTATTTTGTTTTTCGTGTTTTTTTATTTTTAGTGAATATTTTTAAAATTTTAAGCATTTTTTTTAATATTTTTTTTAGATGCATCTTACTTAGATGTATCTAAAAAGTAAAATATTTGTAAAAAAATATTTTAAAAAATCAATAAATACACAAAAATACGAAAAATATATTGAATTTTTGTAATTCTTTTTTGTAATTTTGATATTTAGTGAATTTTTTAAAGTTTATTTTCACAAAAATTATACTTTTTAAGTGTATTTATGTTAGGTATGTCTAAAAATTAAAAAAATTGCTTAAAATATTAAAAAAGTTCAATAAAAACAAAAAAATACGGAAATCAAGAAAGTAAAATTTTCTGAAAAATGCTTTGGAAAACCCAAACCAAAAAATTGAATTTTTTTTTGTACAAAATTGAAAATTTTGTGTCTATAAAAGAGCATGATGATAGAATATTGATGTGCAAAACTGAAAAAAAAAAAAAACTTTAAAAATGAAAAAATTAATAATGTTCTTAGTTTTAAAATTGGAAAAAACTGAAAATGTTCTTAGTTATATTGGATAGTTGAATCAAACCAATAAATAGAAGGGCAAAAACGTTTAATCTCGTGCTCTGTTTTTTTTTTCATCAGCTAGTGAAACAATTATTTGGAACATTACTACGCAAAATTGATAATATTCTTAGTTTTAAAAATTGAGAAAAACTGATAATATTTTTAGTTTTACTAAATAGGACTTATTAGTTCAAAAAATGTCAGAGAGGACTTGAGCTACCATAACATTTGTGAATAGGACTTTTAGGTAATTGACTCTAAATTTTAAAATAGGATAGGAATATTTTTCGCGTTGTTTTTGCCTCTATGGTTGTACTTGAAGAGGGTGGAAACTTCGTTGCATGAAGCGGGAGCGGGTGCGAGAGCATGAGAGTGTGGCCACTTAGGGGAGTTGTAATTTGGGAGCACTTCTATATTATTTTCATTAAAATTATTTTTAATTTACCTATATGAACTTTTTCTTTTTATTTTTAATTAACATATATATATATATGTTACAAATGAGTTTTAAATTTTAAAATATGATATTTAATTAATTAAATACAACATAAAAAAAATATTTTTTAAAAATGAGTAGCAGATAAAAATTCATTCTAAACATAAAAACAAAATGAATTAATAAATTTAAATATTATAAGAACATTTTAATTCATTCTTATTAATGCTATCATCAAAATAGTTGTCTGTAAAAAAAATAATAGGCCATTATCATTTAAACTTTAAATTATAGAGATCAAAAAATTAATGAAGTGATATTATTGAAACTTCAAAACACAGAGACCAATAAAAATAGTGGAGTTATATTCTTGAATCTATAAAACACATAGACCAACAAAAGTAGTTGAGTAAAAGGAGTGGATTGATATTATTTAAAATACATTATCTTTAAATAAAATATTATATAATAAATGATCCATTAAATAAAGCATAAAACTCACTAAGAGAGAGAGAGAGAGAGAGAGAGAGAGAGAAGAAGAAGAAGAAGAAGAAGAAGAAGAAGAGATCGAGAGAATCGAGAGAAGAAGATCAAGAGAAATTGAGAGGTCGAGATTCATCATTCTTGGATTGATTCGTGATTCTTACACGATTCTTCCTCAGAAGTGCAGATTCGGGATTTTCCCTCAGGTGCGTCTTCATGTTACATGATTCCTGCTACTAAGGGTGGAAATGAGGTATCGTCCAATGTGCTACTTTTTTTACTTTTACTTATTAAGGGGGAAATTGTAAACAAAGCTCTATATTGACCTTTGTTTGTATGAAAACCTATCTGAAGTCTTATATGACTGGTTGAAATGTTGATTATGTTGAGATTCAATACAGACTCTAGAAGTTTCCATATGAATCTAGAAGACTCCGGAAAGTTCTAGAGAAATCTGAAAGATTCTAGAACATCTTAGAAGAATCCAGAACATTGGAGAAGTTTGGAGAAATCTAGAAGTTATGAAGCACGGACACAGATACGCACACGGACACAGTGATTTCAAAAAAAAAATGAGCACACAGACATAGCGGGGGACATGGCAAATAATTATTATTTTTATTATATATATATTTTCTATGTAGATTAATATTATGTTACCAAATAATTAGAATTAATAAAAACTAACATTAATTCAATATATATAAACACTACATTTAAACAAATTAATAGATTATCCATATTTGAACGCGCGTGTTCTCGGCGTGTCCCTGTTGTGTCCCCTACCAAAAAAAAAAAAAAAGGGGACACGTCGGGTCCCCTGCAAAAAATAAAAAATAAAATAAATACGTGTCCCCATGTTTGACACTTCCATGACACCTGTAATGAAGTGTCTGTGCTTCATAGTCTAGAAGGTTCCGGAAAGTTCTAGAATATTTTAAAGTAGTATAGAAAGCTCTACTACATACTAGAGTAGTTTACATAATTCTAGAGTATAGTAGAAGTACGAGTGAATGCTAGAATATTCTAGAAGCAAATTTAACACCACTAATTTTGTGGAGGAGGCTTATTTCTAGAAACTTCTTCACTAGTAATATGACATGAGTTAATGTACTAGGCATTGAGTGATCAAGCACTACAAGAGTGATCTAGTGATAGGTGTCCTGAAGTCTTATGTGAGGAAGAGACAAAGTACAAGAGTGAGTGAATAAATGAGGTGTATTAGTGTGTGGTTGTGTACTAGTATTTTCTGACCTAGTGTGTCAAACTCAACAAATTATTATTCTTTTTAAAATGTCCTTGTTTCATTACATTTTTTATTTGCCAATTAAAAAAAAAAAATTGTAGTTTAGATCCGTTCACAATTCTGTTGTTTTAGTGTTCTGATTTGTGTATGATTCATGACTAGGACATATGGCAGTTGTACTTTTTTATGAACATAGAATTCTACTTATTTATCCATAGAGGAATATATCAAGATATTGTTTCTGAAAACCGCTTTGCATCACTTCAATTAAAAATTTTGATTGATGAATAAGTATATTGAGGTTCATATAATTTTTGGTCTTTTCCGCAGCATTCTGCAATCCTGAAAATTTTTGTTATTAAGCTTTTGGGGTTTGCGTGATCTTTTGTATTTTCTGTCTCACCATTTAGAAGTTTCAGAAATATTGGAAATGGTTCACAAAATGAAATATAGAAAATAAGTTAGTTCGAATCACAATCACATGGAAAATTATGTGCAACCACCACAGCATAATAAATGGTAAACAAAAATATCCCTAACTCATAAATCTTAATAAAATGTAAAAATAATTTAAAAAAAAAAAATCATCCTAGATACCCTCAGAGGTTCATGCTATAAAAATCATAGAATTTAGGCTCAGATTAACTTCAAAAATAATCATGTGTGTTTCATGTGAAAATCCAAATCTAGCCCCATAATCATGGTGTGTTCTTCCCATGCTTTGCATAAATCTAATGTTGTGAGAAAATATTAAGAATGTTATCACTGAGAAAGAAGAGCAGATAGTGACAGTTAAAATAGAAATTTCATTTTAAATCTGTTTGGCCATTTTTCCTTGTTTAAGTAAATATTTACAATGTTTATGTAACAGTTGCCATTACTACCATGCTATTAGTAACATATTTTATTTTTTGTGCATTAATGACTGCTTGAAGAAGTAGTGCAGTGTCACAAAATAATCGCATTCACATTACATTTGAAGACCTACCAACTTCTTTGGAGTTCAGAGAACTTGAGTTTTCACTTATTTGAATTTGAGACCTTTTTCATTTTATTGTTTAAATCTCAAAAGAAAAATATTCAGTTTTGGAAAGTATCTTTTCATCTTGTAGTATTTAATTTTCTCTTTACTTTTTAATATGAATTTCATGGTGGAAGTTCCTTTAAGAATTCTGCTTAGGTGCATGATGATTTCCATTTTAATAATATCAGCACTTATAAATGAGTGTAATTGCTGACATTTTACTTTATTAATTGTGTAGCAATGGCTGAAAAGCTACTCTCAAAGACGTTATGGTAAAACAGTTCATAAAGTTGATGCAGCTTGGGAGATTCTTCATGGCACCATTTACAATTGTACAGATGGAATTGCTGTATGTTTTCTTGAATAAATCAATTGACAGTATCATATCTCTGTTTCAGTGTTATCTACCGTCAGAATTTTTGTTTAGACTCTTATTTTTTGTGAGTCAACTTACTCGATATCTTGCATAACAAGAAGGAGTTACTTATTAAAGAAATGAGAGAATAAATCTCTAATTTCAACAAAGTAGTTTTATATTTGTTCCAGTACTAGATAAAATGAGGATATTGAAATATAAGTGAAGAGTACATTTAATTTATGAAGAAATTTACAGCTGTAGGACATTTCTCTTTATGTACAAAAGAATTATAACCTCTTATGAATGCCTTTTTAGATCCTTCAAATGATGTAATACAATACTTTTATTTTTCTTTTTTTCTTTGTTCTGAATTTCAGTAGATAAGTTAACAGCTATATGCGTAGCATGGTTATGCTGCAGGTTGGTCTAAACTGATTACTTCTTCTTTTCCATTTTTTATTTAAAAAAATTAATAATAATTTGTTGCAGGACCATAACATAGATTTCATAGTTAAATTTCCTGACTGGGATCCATCGCCTCTCGGAACATCTGAAATATCAAGGCAAGACCATATGCAAAACCTTCTCAAACCACACAGAAACAGAAGATTTCTTTTCGGCGAAACAGGCTCTCCCTTACCTCAGGCACATTTATGGTATCCTACTCAGGATGTTGTCAATGCATTGAAGTTATTCCTTGATGCAGGAAGTGATCTGAATGGAAGCCTCACATACAGGTAAGTAATTACATATGTAGGACCTTGACATTCCCCTCTCTCAGTTTGTTATTCCTTTTCTTTCTGTACTATCTCCTTTGTATCTTGAACCCCCAACCAACCCCCCCCCCCCCCCCCCCCAAAAAAAAAAAAAAAGAGGAAAAGCAAAAGAAAAATTTGTTGGTTCACTCTAGAGCATAAGTTGGCTATGTGAAGAATTATACTGAACCTGTAGTCACCAAATCTTTAATTGATCTATTAGAAAAAAAAAAACATTTTCCAAAGTACAATGAACATGGAAAGAAAGAACACAACATATGTGATGCTTTCTTTGATATAGTTTTAGTTGACGAAACAAGAAAAGGATGTACAGTAACAAAACCATGAATGAATGTACACTAAATCAAAGCCAGCTTTCTATTCTAGTTGTCCCTTTCCTTGTCCACATCATTGAAGTGCCACCACAACATTAGGATAGCTAGAAAAACCCTTATCTCACAGCTCCCTTTAAGTAAATCAGAATGACACGTCAGAAATATAGTAGGTGTTGGGAAACTATGGGTCAATCACAAAATATAGTTGAATTAAAGTTGGTGTTGGGAAACTATGGGTCCAATTAAATTTGGCTTGTTTATCTGAAGCAGCTAAACATGAGGGTTTGCACTAATGGTGGAAATGATGAAGAAAAGAGACAAATTTCAGACAGCACTAATATGTTTATATGTTTGACAGGTATGACTTGGTTGATTTGACTAGACAAGTACTATCAAAGCTAGCAAACCAGGTATATTTGGATGCAGTGACAGCTTTCCAAGACAATGATGGAAAAACTCTGAGTTCCCAGAGCCACAAATTCAAACAACTCATCAAGGACATCGATAAACTTCTTGCTGCCGATGATAATTTCCTACTCGGAACTTGGCTAGAAAGCGCAAAAAAGTTGGCTTTAAATCCTAGTGAGATGAGGCAGGTACGAATGAAATGACTTTTCCTCGGGTATTTAATAATTTATGTTTAATACAAAAGTTTGTTCCTCTAGTACTTCTCCATTTGTTGAAAGAATGAAAAACAAATAAATAAATGAATAGTCAACAGCCTAACAAATTATTGCCTTCTCCTTTTCCCAATTTTGTCAGTATGAGTGGAACGCTAGGACACAGGTGACAATGTGGTTCGATACTACAAAATCTAATCAGAGTAAACTTCATGATTATGGTAAATTAACGTTCTCAGAGATATTCATGCTTTGCTTTTGGTGCAATATTACAATTTTCACCCATCCATGACAGCAAACAAGTTTTGGAGCGGACTGTTAGAAGGGTATTATCTGCCACGAGCCTCCACTTATTTCAGTCATTTGTTAAAAAGCTTGGAAGAGAATGAGAGCTTCAAGATGGAGGACTGGAGAAAAGAGTGGATAGCATTTTCCAACAAATGGCAAGCAGGTACTGAACTTTACCCTTTAAAGGCCGAAGGAGATGCCTTTGCTATTTCAAAAGCTTTGTTTGAGAAATATTTCAGCAAAGACATCGCCTGACTGAGAATGTAAATAATTAAAGATGTACATTGGTCATAGTTGTTCCCAATTATTGTAATAATACAAATTTGAACCCCTAAGACGTTGAGATCAGTTACAATGACATTTGTGATCATTCTGTTTTGACCTTTGAAATTTCAGCAGTGATTCTAATACTCGGCCTAAACATGAACCATTGCTTTGGAAAAGCTGGCAGCCTTAGGTCATTTGAATAGTAGTGCTCTTGGGGATTGCCATTAAAATGAAAAATTAAATGATCATGAATGATGAAATGGCCCAACCATTTAGAACACCGGCATTTGACCACTTTTGGAATTTGCTTGAATGAAAACAATATCGAATTTGCTTTAGTAAGAATTGTGTGTATGTGGAGAGAGAGAGAGAGAGAGAGAGAGAGAGAGAGAGAGAACACAAATGCCCCAATTTGCTAGAGAGAGAAACTAAACTCTACTCCAATCATAATGTATATTCTTTTAATCAAAATCCAAGTACAATGGAATATTACATCATCTATTTATAGACTAGAACTAATAGACTATTTAACAGACACTTAACCTATTTATTCTACTACGTTAGAGAGAGATAGGTGCAGGGTGAGTGAAGCAAAGATACTATTGATTTACTTTTAGGGACAAACTTGTGTTGTGAACCTGCACGGGTAACTCGATGGTTGAGCATAGAATGAATTGTAAATGCAGACATTCTAAATTCGACTCTCATTAGCAGCAAAATTTGAGCTTAATTGATAATATACTTTCTACATATATGCCAACATTAACATTTCCCTTTTATTAAAGATGAATGTAATGGTTTAGAGAGAAGTACACAAGAATAAATCATGCAAGAATCTACAGAAAGAAAGAAAAAAAAAAAAAAGCTTTCATTCTTAAAAGACAATAAAAATAAAAAGGATAAATAATAATAAAAACTGGACATTGTGGTACATGGTTGTTTCTTCCTACATCCTAAACCAGCTCCATTAGTAGAGGGTCCCCAGCTGCCATGACTCTTATCAATTTTATGAACTCAGGCTCACTAGAAACATTCCATGGGTGCACAGCTGGTGCTTGAGCAGAATACAAGTGTGAAGAGTCACTTGATTGTGCTTGTGTCTCATAAATCATTATATTAAGCACAGGGTCAAAATTTTGTGGTGAATCCATAGCCATGAAGAACATAGGCATTGCAACCTTGTGGTGGAGTTCCAGATTGCCCACTTGATCTACAAGATCAATTAAGTCTGCCACAAAACGCCGAGGAATGTAGAACACGTCAGAACTGCATATGGTGAGGCTTTGCTCACTCGGGCCATTTTCTTTGTGATTAACCTGCAAGTGGACGGGCATTGTGCTCACCAATTTCTTCACCATATCAGCTTGTTTTGAATACCATACCGAGTCATTCCCAGTAATTGGCAGAGTAGTCCAAGACTGCGGAACCTGCAAAAGACAACTTGAGAGAGAGAAAGAGAGAGGTTTGTGTTATTGACATCAATACTAGAGGCTTAGATAACCTTGTTGGTGATCCAAAGCTTTGATTTGTCTGCTTGCAACAAATTCCAGTAGTTGAGAATGGTATTGTCCTGAAGGAACAGGAATCCTTCCACACTAGTAAACCTGTTAAATATCTTTGGCAAATACCTGCCGGCAATTTCCAGAAGGGTAAAGAGAACAATGAATTTTTTTTTTCTCCACGTAAAGTATATATCAATAATTGGTGTAAAATGAATGACCTGAATCAAGAAACACGTATGCAAATTCACATTATACCATATTGGTTGAAGTTGGTATCAAGCATGAACACAATGTTACATTTCTTACCGCTCCTGTTCTTAAATGTCCATGAAAGAAAGTAATAGCGGTAGCATAATTTAGATAAACCTAGAAAACAGTTTGAAATAGTTTCTACTAACAAAAATGACTGAGCAATGTTTATGAGTAACATATATTCTATAACTAAGATAAACGCCACTTCAATTCTTTTGGTGTGTTGTAAGTAGTACCTAAATTTTTATAACCTTGAACTTCATAGGGAATTTTTTTGCCGGACAAGGTCCCATGGTTTTGGACGTAGTGGTTGGATTTTTATGTTACAATATCTTGTGTTCATGTGGTTGAGTGTGTTGCTCTTTAAAAATTACTCAGAATTCTTTGGAATCATTACTATTAACTAATCAAAATTTCAAGATGAGATAATGTGTGTGCTGGATTTGTATTTCAAAATAAAATAGGTTATAACTTGTTGATAGCAATTTGTGATAATTAATCATCATGTTGCGTTATGTGAACTTGCAAATTGCCCTACTGTTGAAATGAGTTAATTTCTGCACTAAAATTGAATTGAGTTTTGGCTAAGTTTAACTTGAAAAATCAGTATGCAATACTGATTGGCGAAACATGACTCCCAACAAAAACCCAAATGGGCAAAAAAAAAGAAAAAAAAAAGGTGACGTCCTAAAAGAATTTCTAGTTACCATTATATAGCAACTTTGAGTGTTTTATGAGTAATTGGAGGTCATATGATGTTGGATGCCAGAGGAATGTCCTTTCTCGGTTTCGTCTTTGGTGTGGTTCATAGGTGATTTGTAAATGCCAATAGATGTATAACGTGTAGCTTGTGGCTTTTAGTACAGTTCACCCCGTTTAAGGCAACTTTTCCCCCTAAAAAAAGTTTGTTCTGTTCTATCAAAATCAGCATAATTTGTCCTCTTCCACATTAATAACATCACATGCATCATCTATTGCTATTCTAAGCCTCTATTCTGAACTATACTAGATCTTACACTTGCAATGAAAGTTCATTCCAACCATCTAACCCTTGAAGCAAATCCAAATGAAGCCATCTAAGTGGTGCATAAATATTCAATAATATTCCTTCATTTCTCACTCATCTATCTCAACGTCATTGTAGCAACATGAATATTTCAATTCTTCTGAGCTTGAGAATCGGTTTTATAACATGTTAAGTAATTTATATGAAACCCATATCAAACAAGCGGAATGCACTGCCTAACAACATTTCCCATATTCTCCCCAATCTCAAAGTTCCATCACGCACATCAAATCTGTTGTGATTTCCAATTTGATAGTTTTGTCACAGGGTTATAAATTTTAAATAATAGTCAAATTCCATTTTTTTCTCGATCATGAAGTAAACATTAAATGAGTATAGATATTTATTTTATTCATTTCAAAATTTCAATGTCAACAACTAACCACATAGCCGAAAAGCAAATGAGGTTAACAACCTAGGTCTATTGAAGGAATGGAACACAAAGGAAAATAGTTTTGGTTATTTATTTATTTTTTTGCACTGCAGTTGCGAGGATCCTACACTATTGGCAATTGTATTTTAATTATTTTAATGTGCACATATAGAACCAAGGTCCCTTAAAGCATTCTACAGATGAGCTTATCTCCACCTTTGTTATTTAACCTAGCAACGCTTCCATTTACATGGCTACCAATACATTTTCAAAATTTTAAAAAGGTTTTGCTCATTTTATGCTATGTGGACAAGTGATGTTGATGTATCAAGAATATATATATATATATATATAAATTAAAGGGCTATTGATATATTGATAATTTGATAGACAAGCAGCCTGAATTTTACTATGAACTTAGAAAGCAAGGAACGCCGCTAAGGAACTGATACTATATTGATAGAGATATCAATTGGAATATTTGTATGTTGGAATAAGGGAAGTATCTCATAACCAACTTACTTGTATACTTGATCCAACTGACTTTGCTCAATTGCTAGGTCTGCATCAGCTTGCATTGATAGAATAATCACGGTTTTAAATACCCGGCCATAAAGCAATCTCCATTCCAAAGCAGTGCGCTCCACAGGCCCACTAACAAACATGATGAGCACAACATTGCCAAAATTCTTCCTCCACCGAATCAGATTCCCAATTTCGTAATTCACTGTTCCTGATTCTTCTACCCCAAGATGCACCGATGGTAGCTTTTTGAGGAATGAATTCTCTTCGATCACTATCAACAATCATTGCCCTTTGCTTATCCAACTCTATGGCCCATTAAACTTGGCTGCAAGTACCCAACAGAAATCAAATCCTGAAGCCAAGCAGCTGTGAATTTCACATCCTTCTCAGTCCAAAAACCTTCTTTCGCCATTGAATAGCTCAACTCCAATATTCTCTCAGACAACATATGCTTATCAGACTTCCATGAAACCAAAAAATTAACAAGACGGCCCACATTTACATGGAGATCTTTCTCTTCTGAAAATGGGTATGTTTCTGTTTTATCATGTCCTATGAATGGTTGGAGGACAAACCATAACAAACCCTCCAATTTCCCACAAAAGCCTCTGTGCCCAGTAACCTCTCAGTACATCAGAAGCCATAGTACTAACAGAAACAGGAAGCATCAAAGCCCAAAATGCGTTATAATGAAACATTGAATTGAAACAATTCATAGGCACCATTATACCTCTAGGCAAAGCAACTTTTTGGGGCATGCTCATCAAACCTTATATCAAATGGTTCTGCACCTGACTTTCGGGTGGAATAGAAAACCGAATCTACATCGGGTAAGCCATTGGATATACCTTGCTGTATATATTTGCATTCCACCATTGACTTCAGTTGTAAAATTCTTCATGCCCAACTTCACCTACATTCTCCAACGGCAAACCTCTAGGCCAAACTGACCTTTGCCCAAAATGAATATATGGATTCACAACGGTCCGATTCAAGTTCAAATGACTATATTGCAAAACTCTATGACGTTTTGCAACTACACCTTCCAAATCCAAATCAAAATGCTTCCCAAGATCCCCACCAATCACTTCCCCGCGATCATCGGCATCAAAGATCCTCTTGGCACCGTGTTGAATCGCGAAAAGATACCCAACACTCTTCCTAACATAGGAATTATAAGGTAGGTAATCCACAACTCTGAAACCCAGATCAGCTTGTTGTTCAATTGACAAGAAAATTGCACCCTTTAGACTCCAATCCTTGGGAGTCCTCGAATTACCCACTGCAAGAACTTGCCAACCCTTCATCTTAACAAGATTAACAAGCGAATCGGAAGGGTAATGGGACACAGAAATCACAACCCATTGGTCAGAGCGAAAGGAAGAGAAAGGAGAGGAGTTATCTAGAATGGGCGGGATTGAATTGTAGTGAATTTCAGGGAATTCGATCTTTTGGGGTTGTTTTGATTGGCGGGTTGTTGTGAAGCAGAGAAGGGCAGAGGGTCGCCAGCGTTGCGTAGGAAGAAGAGGCGGCGACAGTGAGGGCTAGGAGAGAAATGGCGAAGATTTTGGAGAATTGTCGGATACCCATGTCGAGAAATCAAGGTTTTTGGGGTTGGAGAAGCGATCTGAGAGGAGGGTTGGCTTGGATTTGAAGTTGGGTTTTGAGCGTTTTGTGGGTGACTGGTCTTGACTTAACAATGAACCCATGATACATAAAGATCAAAGTTGTTGAATTCAAGCCTGTTTCGAACTTTGTATTAGTCTTGAATTTGAGAACTCTCACTCTCAAAACTTCAAAATCAAAACCAAAACCAAAACCAAACAGGGAGACACACACACACACACTCTTTTGTCTATGTGTATTGTCTGTGGAACCAACCAAGAAGCATGTGCTGTGAGTGAGTGAGTGTGCAGTTTGATGCTTATTGGATTTGGCTGCCGACAAAGTTTTTGTTGGCGTTAAGAAATCTGCGAAATACTCGCGTATGCGTGTTAAACAACCTGTGCCCAAGCGAAGAGGTCAAACCTGACAAAAGTAACTTGGGTTTTCGATGGAGTTTAGGATGAATAGTTGTTTAACTTCCTTCCTCGTAGCTCTGGAAATTTATTTCCTTTTACTGTTGTTTTTTTATTATTTATTTTATTTTTTTAACTCAGTTTGTTTAGAATAAAATAAATAGATAAAAACAAAAATTAATCTTACGAATTTGTTTAGTTTGAAAATAGTGAAAAATAAGTTTCGTTTGATTTAGTTTTAGAATTATGATTTGAGTATGGAATTATATTTTGAGTTATGAGTTTTGAAAAGAGAAAATTTATTTTGTTATAAGTTTTGAAAAGAATTTTGAATTTTAAATTTTAAAAAGAGTTTTGAATTGTATTTTGAATTTTGAGTTTTTCAATATTGAGTTGTATTTTGAAATTTTTAGAATTTATTTTTTTAAAATATTTAAAATTTTTCACAATTTTATTTTTTTAGAGTAAAATTTTTTATTATAAATATTTGTTTATTAGCGCTGTATTTATTGGATGTGTGTATTTTTTTAAATATTTTAAATATTTAAAATGAGTTGTATTTTTTTTTATTTCAAATATAAAACTTTTATTTTAAATATTTTATTTTATTTTTTAAAAATATTTGTTAAATATTTGTTACTTTTTAAAAAAATATTTAATTTTTTTTAATTTAAAAAAAATTTGAATCGTCTATATATATCTAAATCATAACAAATTATTTGGTCAATACTTAAAAAAACAACAAAATATTTTTTTCAAAAAAATAAAAATAATAAAAAATATTTCAAATATAAAAATAAATAAATTTTTTTTGAAATATTTTTTCATAAAAATAAAAAATAAAAAATAATTTTAACGAACAAATTAAAAAAATTGATTTTTAAAAAAAAATAGAGTTTTGAAAAAAAAAATTTAATTGAGTTTTGAGTTGTGTGTTTGGTTATGAGTTTTGAAAATAATTTTTAAATTGAATTTTAAAGTGTATGTTCAGTTTTGAATTTTAAATTTTTTTGATTGGAATCACGATTTCAAAACTAAATCAAACACTAGCAAAGTTTTCAAATTTTGCAAACTTTTTTCAAAAAATTATCTTTTAAAATTGATTCTTAAAACTAAACCAAACGGAGCCTAATTTTCTTGTACTATATATTAACATTGTCATTAATTTTTAATTGAGTAAATTGGCGATAAATCTAATATGAGGATTGCTTGAGGCGTTAGGTCCGAGGATCAGGCCCGGCCCTGAGATTTCCGGGGCTCAAAGCCGAAAATCAACTAATAAATTTCTGGGGCTCTTCACATTTTTTTTTGGGAAAATTGGCCTAAGGTCCCTTCTCTACTTTTGATAAGAGGAAAAGTCCAAAATAATATATTTTAATGGCTAAGGTCCATAAAATTTATTTTAAATTATAAATTACCTAAATTACCCTTTCTTTATAACATAAATCTGTTTGAATATAATATCGTTGACTTAACTGATAGATTTTGGAAACCGAATTCGCAGGGGAGATTTCTTCGGAGTTTTCGTCGGAGATTTCAGTGGAGATTTCATGGTGAGATTTCGTCGAGATTTGAGTGGAGTTTGACGAGAAAGATTGCTACGATCGTGTTGATTTCGTCGGAGTTTTCGTCGGAGATTTCAGTGGAGATTTCGTGGTGAGATTTCGTCGAGATTTGAGTGGAGTTTGACGAGAAAGATTGCTACGATTGTGTTGATTTGGTCGGAGATTTCGTCGGAGTTTTGATTCTTTGTTTTTGAATCAATTTCAAGGAGTGTTGACAGTGTACGATCGTGAATGTAAGTTCATAAATTTGTGCAATAAAGTGAATATGAGATAGTATATATGTTTGTAAATTTCTCTGGCTTTTTCTATGAGTGCAATATCAGTGTAAAGTTCATATATAAGGTGTATATGATTTTTTTCTATGATTGTGTTTAATAGTTAGCAGTAAATTTGTCTTTGTTTCATTAAGTTTCTGTGATTTTGTTTTTTATCATCTTGAAGGTGAATATCAGTTTGTAGATGTGTCTTTGGACTTTTATTTTATGAATACAGACAAAGTTAGACAGAGGCAATTGAATACAGAGAAACTTTTATTTTATGAATACAGAAAATTATAATTTTTAGAAATTTATCTGGACTTTTATGTTGTTTTTGTGAAGTGTTTCTATGTTAAACAATTTTTTCCAGTTTTGTGAAGGTGAATATCAGTTTTGTTCTGTTTTTTTAAACCAGAGAAATTTCATTTTCTGCACTTTTGTTTTTGTAGTCCAGAGAAAATTATAAGTGCATGTGTACATATTATTAGAAGTTTCTAATGCAGATAGAATATGAGAAAGTGAATGTAAGTTCACAAATTTTTCTGGACTTGTATTTGTAGTTCAGAGAAAATTGTAAGTTTGTTACTCACTTTCAGTTTGTAAATTTCTATGATTGTAAATTTCTCTGGACTTGGATTTTTTTGTATGATTGTGTTTAATAGTTAGCAGTAAATTTCTTTGTGATTCATTGAGTTTCTGTGATTTTGTTTTTTATTATCTTGAAGGTGAATATCAGTTTGTAGATGTCTGTGGACTTTTATTTTAAGTTCAGAGAAAATTATAATTTTTAGAAATTTCTCTGGACTTTTTATGTTGTTCTTGTGAAGTGTTTCTATGTTAACTAAATTATTTTTCTTGTTTTTTGTTTCAGTTTCAATGGACAGTGCAGTGTTGTTGTTGTGTAAATATGGGAATGATACTATTGTCATTAATGTTTCATGCGAATTGAATTTTGAGGAATTGGTTGGAATTTTGTGTAAAACATGGGAGAATTTGAAACCTGAGATTATGTGTATTTCATATTCTATTTTGGGCCATCCGAATTGTATGGTTCGAAATAATATTGATTTTTTGAATATGTTGAGGGTTGTTTGTGCACGCGGTGTTGATATAGTTGATGTTTCAGTTACTAGATGTGGTACTTCTGATGAAGAGGAAGTGGGGTGTAATTGGGTAGATGTTGTGGATGGTGAGTGTGATAGGCTGGTGGATATTGAAAGGAATTCACTCTCTAAGTTTTGTTCTCACCAAGAAAAGGTGTTATTGTCGGCTCGTTGGCGGAATAATATTACGAGTGTTGGACAAAAGTTTGAGGGTGGTGTGGTTGAGTTCCGTACTTTTTTGTGCAAGTATGCTATTGAGGTTGGTTTTCAGTTTACGTATGTTAAAAATGACAAGCTGAGGGTTACGGCAGAATGTGCATATAAGGAATCAAGGGGATGTATGTGGCGTGTACATGCTTCTGTTGAAAAAACAAATGGTTTCTTCTACATAAGGACTTTGAACAATGAACATACGTGTGGTGTGGCGGTTCGTACAAGTAAACATTCGAGGATGACTTCCAGCTTAGTTTCTGGGCTGATAGTTGACGAAGTAAGTGCAAAACCTTTAACTCGTCCAGTGGATGTTGTGAAAGAAATGAAAGACAAGTATGGGGTCTCAATCAGTTATAACTGTGGTTGGTTGGGTGTTGAAAAAGCAAAACGTAGTACATATGGGGATTCTTGTTTGTCATTTGATCAATTACGGTGGTATTTTGATGAGGCATTGAAGAACAATCCATGTAGTCGTTTTGAGTTAGATTTTCAAGACACAAGCGTTTCAAAAGAGTGTTTGTGGCTTTTCATGCATGCACAGCTGGTTTCAAATATTGTCGGTCATTGCTTTTTCTTGATGGAACATTTTTGAAAGGGCGATACAAAGGAGTTATGCTTGCTGCAACGGCGAAAGATGGGAATGAAGGTAATTGTAAGTATATATAATTTTATCTAATTATGTGAATTTTCTATACATGTAGGAATTCAGTGAATGTGATTTTTCTCTGACACTTTGAATTTTCTCTGGTTTTGGCCTGTGTGGATTTTCACTGGATTTTGGTCAGTGTGAATTTTCTTTGGATTTTGTCATTGTGTGAATTGTATCTGTAGGTGGTCACTGAGTGAATTTGCTCTGGATATTATGATTGTGTGAATTTTCTCTGTAGTTGGTCACTAAGTCAATTTTCTTTGGATGTTGCCAATGTGTGAATTTTCTCTGGAGTTGGGCACTAAGTGATTTTTTGTCTGGATGTTGGCAGTGTCAAATTTCTCTGGTTGTTTATTGTTCTAATTTTCTATGCATGTGTATATCTGATATGCTTGTTCCTATTTGTTTTGTAGGTTTTTTCCCTGTAGCTTTTGCTGTTGTTGATGCTGAGAATAAAGAAAATTGGTGTTGGTTTCTTGAACATTTATGTGGAGTGTTGGGATCAGAAAGGGTGATAAGTTTCATATCAGATCGACATTGTGGTATTGTGGAGGGAATTGCTAGGTTTTTCCCTAACTGCTTTCATGGATTTTGTCTTGAACATCTAAAGAGAAATCTGAGGGATAAGTTGTCATGGGGAAACACAAATTTGGTTAGGGAGACGATTGTGTCCAAGTTTTCAGAATGTGCATATGCGCCAACAAAGGCATCATTTCATTTCAAGTTAAATGAATTAAAAAGTGAGGGAGGAGACATTGTGACTGCTTTCTTGAGAAGTTTACCATATGAAAATTGGAGTGATGCATATTTTGCGGGGAAACGTTATGGTGAGATGTATTCAAATGTTGCTGAGTCATTCAATTCATGGATACGAGATGCTCGGCACTTGCCGATAACAAATTTGGTGGACATGATACGGTTGCAAATTATGAATATGAGGTCTGATAGGAGGCTGCTCTCTAGTAAATGGAATAAAGTTCTATGTCCTCGTATGGATAGTGTATTGG
This sequence comes from Camellia granthamiana, assembly GCA_036172215.1. NCBI lineage: Eukaryota > Viridiplantae > Streptophyta > Magnoliopsida > Ericales > Theaceae > Camellia > Camellia granthamiana. The sequence goes on along the minus strand of CM069908.1, from coordinate 58,451,164 downwards.
AGAAGTATTTTTTGGATGGGAGGACATGGAATGTGAGTTTGTCGTCTGATAATGTCTTTGAAGTGCATTGTTTTCCTTCGGTTATGGTTGATCTTGGCTTGAGAACTTGTTCGTGTCGAAAGTGGGAAATAAATGGGTATCCATGTCAACATGCTGTTGCTGCAATTTTTAGGAGTGGAAGGAATTTGAATTCATTTGTTGAACCATTTTTTCATGCTGATATGTATCGTCAAGCGTACTCGTTTTCGATTGGCCCAGTTCCAACTGTTGAAAAACCTGTGTGTAGCATTGAAGATGCTATGATTTTACCTCCATTGAGCAAGAGACCAGCTGGGAGGCCGAAGAAGAACAGAATTGCTTCTACTGGAGAGTTTAAAAGGGTGATTAAGTGTAGTCGTTGTGGGAGTATTGGTCACCATAATAAGAGGACATGCAAGGAACCTTTGTTAAGTAGTTGAGGATAATACATTTTATTGATTGAATAATACATTTGATGATTAGTTTGTGTATTTTGTTTTGTGAAATGTGTTTTTTAGACAGTGTATATAATAATATCAATCAAATTCATCCAGAGAAATTTTTGCAATATCAGTTAAAGTGTTCATTGTGTCTGTTGATATATACTATAGGCATTGGGTTTGTAATACCTGTCAAATTTATGCAGAGAAATTTGGTATGGCAGAGAAAATTTTGTGTAATGTGTTTTGAAGCTTCAAATTCATGCATATAAATTTGAAAATGGCAGATAAAAGTACTGTGTGGATTTTGTTTTTTGAATTTGATAATTGCTTTGTACTAACACAGTGCATTATAGATTGCATGATCATATAGGCACCTTCTTTGGCATGATACGAGTTAAATTTCTTTGTGAATTTGTGGTAACTTCATGTCAGTCATTTCAAGAAATGTGCATACCAGACAGAGCATACACAAAATTATTGCAGTGAGTACAACCAAGAAACAAAATCATGCTTTTTTGAAATTTCTCTGAGTTAAGAATTTCTCTGGACCAGGGAAGAATTTATCCAGAATGAATTCAACTCATAAATTTTGCTCAAAGCCAGAGAAATTTTCCTCACCAACCCAGAGAAATTCACAACTCAGAAATTTCAAATTCATCCAGTGAAATTTTATAGTAGCAGATAAAATTACTGTTCGCTTTTGTGTTTTGTTGAGTTTGATGATTGTTTTGTAAGAACACAAAGCATTACAGATTACATGATCATATAGGCATCCCGTTGGGACTGTAAGTGTTAAATTTCTCTGAATTATGGTAATATGATACCAGAGAAATTTGTGCAGACAATTTTCTCTGTGTGGATTGTGTTGACAATCACAATAAAAATATATATTTATTTAACCATCGATAGGAATGAAATTGACATTAGTCGAAATAAAAAAAAAATGAAATTTACATTAGTCAAGAAAGGATGTATATGGATAAGTCAAGCATCAGTATTCATTCGATGTGTCAACAAAAAACTGAACGGTTAATACTGTATGGATATATACATATATGTGAGACAATTTTCTCTGTCTGGCTATGTACATTGTTTTGCTTTCACTAGTTTCACTATTACATGTTTGGTTGTTCTGGAGGTATTTCAATTGGTTCAGTCCATGATCGGCCAACATCAGTGACAAATCTCTCTATCAGTTCTGCCCTCATCAACCTGATCTCTTGTGTGGACAATTTGGAGCTGATTGGTTCATGTTTGCTATATTGTTTCATGATATAGCAGACAAAGAGGCCACAATCCAGACTGCATACAAATTATAGGAATGGTTAGTTTTAAGAAACATGCAAATCAGAGTATCTTATTTATAGATGTATGAAACTTACGAATCACTTTCTTGTTGGGGAGCATTGTTGACATACTCAAAGTCGTAACTTGTGTTTTGTGAGTTTATCAACTTGAAGGAGGGTTGTGATTGAGCGTCTCTTTCAAGGCAATCTTTCAAAAAATTCTCCACATATTCTTGCTGCAAGAAAATGATTTTTAAATAACAGAGAAATTTACAGACAAATCAATGGGATTGTATGAAAATTATCATCACATAAAGATTATGATGGATCAGAGAAATTTGCACTGGTTACCAATTGTTTTGCGTCTTTGACATATTTGTCTTCTGCATCTTCCCTCCTTGGCCCCAGTGAGTTGTAGAACCTCCATAAACTGTCTTGTTTGTCTAGGACAAGCAAGGTCCAGTGATTTCCAGCTGTGGACTTCTCATTACCTCCAGTGTTTATTGGGAAATGGAGGAACCTGTAGTTCCTCCATGCTGTTTCAATATGTTTGTCAAATAAGGACACTCGAAAAGATTGATTTTGTGTCATCCTGATGAAATTCTGTGTTCAGAGAAAATCCAAAAATGGTTATGTTCAGAGAAAATCCAAGAAGTATCTTAAGAAGAGAAAGTAGTAAGTAAATTCCAGAGAAAATCAAATAAAATAGTAGTAACATACTAAGCTCATGGATGTGAAAAAAAATGAGGTTGGTTGTTGTCTTTCTCTCATTTGGTAAGCCAAAAGTATCTCCCCATAGCCGTCAATGACCTGAAAAATATGATTTGTAATTGAAATATTGGTTTATAAAGGCAGAGAAATTTTGATGAAAGGGAAAGACTTACATTGTTGGCAATTTCTTTTTGCTTTATTAGGTTTCCAATGTCTTCGAAGGTAATGAGGTTCAACTCACTTGTCCAAATTAATGCCCTACAAGACAAGTTTGTGGAAATTAAATTGTTGTTAATTCAATATAAGTTTGTAATTTGTTGTTTGTTATCTTCTATTTTGTTTGTTGTACTTACTCAAGTCCAGAGACGTTTGATATGTGCTGCAACATATCTTTTACGTGCTCTTTTATCAATCTTGAAATTGGAAGAGTTTGTGGGAACACCCAAGATTTTCTGATGTTTAGAGGTTGAGGCAAGATGTAGGCATCAGCATCAAGCACTTCTTTGTCCTTCGTGCTTTGCTGAGCTTGCTTTGCAGCTTGTTTTGAAGCTCTAGTGACTTTCGCAACTTTTGGATATTGAAATTCTGGATCATGCTGCTTTTCCTTTCTTTCTTTTGCCTTTAAGTTTTTGATCATTGACGTCGGATCTTTTTTGACTGTAGACAGTGAAAATATTAGTAAAAGTGAAATTTCTCTGAAGTAACAGATGATATTTGAATATGTAAATTTATGTGATTCAATATTTTCCAGTTACCATAGACTTTCGTCTTCTGTTTCGGTTGTTCTTTGGGTGCCATTTCTTCTTGTTGGGTTGTTGGTTGTTCAACTTGCATTCCAACTAGGCACAGTGGAAATCAAACAAATCCCAAAAATGGAATAAGAAAATAGACAGAGAAGATGAAATGAGCAGTAGAAATCAATAGAAATAATCGGCAATAACTAATGTGTTCAGAGAAATATAACTTCCAGAGAAAATTACCAATGTCAGAAAATTATAATAAATAGAATTTTCTCTGAGTTATGCTGACTCAAGGACTAGACTTTTTGTGGGTCAAGATTTTCACTGACCTTGTGGTTGAAGTTGTGTTGGTGTTCTGTATGGTTGTGTTGCTAGTTGGACTGAAAGTTCTTGTACTTGTTCATGCAATTTCGCATTTTCTGTTTCAAGCTCTGAATTTGAATTCCTCAACTGTTGAATTGTTTTCATATCATGTTCCTTTTCAAGCTCCAACATCCTTAGTTTCATTTGGATTGTGCTTTCTTTTTCTTGAAGTTCTGAGTTAAGTGATGTCAGGGTTCTTATTGAAATATCCTTTTCAGCAAGTATTTCCATCCAATTTCTGTCTTCTTCTTGTTTAGATTGAGAAAGTGCCTTCAGTCTTTCACGCAGATCAGCAATTTGTGCGTCCTTTGATTCCTCAAATTGTTGTTGGTCCACTGGCTCAATACGTTCTTCTTGATCACTTTGCTCGTTTTCTTCTTGCTGTTCTTCTTCTTCTTCTTCTTCATCTTCTTCTTCTTTATTTTCTTCTTCACTGTCTTCTTTTTTCTGTTCATTCTGTTCTTTTTCTTCTGCTTCTATTTCTTGACTTTCTTGTCCGGCTTCTTCTTCTCCACTGCTTTCACTTTCTTCTCTGGCTTCTTCTTCTCCACTGCTTGATTGAGCTTCTTGTCCATTGCTTTCACTTTCTTCTCTGGGTTCTGGTTCTTCATTGAATTTGACAATTGCTTGACCTTCAGATGAATCTTGTAATTTCTCTTTGAATTTGACAATTGCTTTTTTTGATTCTTTCTTTGTTTTTTTACCAAGACAGAACTCCTCTGATGGGTTTTTGACTAGCTGCTTGTTATCTATCTGTAACAGGAGGCTCTTTTATTAGAGAAATGTTACAAAATTCACTGAGAGAAAAATTAAAATAAGGAAAATAAAATTCATCTAAATGATACTAATGGGAATCAAACTTCAGAGAAAATTGCATGGGCCAGAGAAAATTACAGACAAGGAGTTAATTTTATGAGGCAGAGAAAATTATGAAATGAGCAACATAATTTAGATATCAGAGAAAATCAATCAAGGCATATAAGTTAATGTTTGACTATAATTGTGTCAGAGAAATTTGGATTCCAGAGAAAATTGGTTAGAAGGGCAGAAATAAACAGTGTTTATCAAAGATGCAAGGCAAATAAGTAATGGACCAGAGAAAATTATGAAACAACATAATTCAGATATTAGAGAAAAGCAATGAGGGCAAATAAGTTATGGGCCAAAGAAAATTATGAAACAACATAATTCAGATATTAGAGAAAAGCAATCAGGGCATACAAGTTAATGTGTTACAATTGTGGTCAGAGAAATTTGGATTGCAGAGAAAATTGATTACAATGCAGAAATGAACAAGTTTGTACCAAAGATGAAAGCATAAATTGAGAATTGAGAGAAAATTGATCTTAAACAATCAATGCACAAGGAGGGAAACAAAGTAGTTGTCAGAGATATTTTGGAATTTCACTGAGATTTTAGGAGCAATAGGAATTAACCTGTCGAGGTGCAAGAGAGTGTAGTGGTGTCTTCTGCAGCTGTTTTGTCAAGATTTGCAGGTTCCACTTTGCACATCTCGGGAAGTCATTTGTGTTGCTGTGTTCCGAGTCAATGATGGTTGCATGTTCACATATCCAATACTGTGATGAAAATGAAAGTAAATAAAATTTTCTAAATGCACAAATTTATAAGTATGATAACTGCAAATTTGAATGGATATTATACTTACAAGCAAAGCAATGACACACCCCGTAACTTTTTCTGGGGTTTTGTGCAATGCCATGATAGAATCAATCAATGTTGAGGTGATTGCCTCAGGCCAATCATATTGTTTCATGGATTCAAGAGGTTCGACATACTGTATAAAAACCCAGCCTATCGAATTCCCACTTGTTGCAAAAAATAGTGTCAGACACAAGTACAATGTAACGATGATTGCTACATCTTTGTAGTCTGTTGGTTGCTTCCCTTTCATTGCCTTGAGCAAGGCGTTTTTAAGGACAGGACCAGTCAGCCGTGTGTCCTTTTGGAATCTTCTCCTCAGGAATGCAGATTTTGGCTTCTTAGAGTACCTTAATGACATGGGTCGTTTACCTCCTTCCAAACCGAAAATCAAGGTCATGTCGTTTGTTGTGAAGGTCAGGCTCTTCTTACCAACAGTGAATGCTTTTGTTTTCTGATTGTAACATTTGATTATGGCAACTACATCATCATCGGATTTCCTACATTTCTTTGGATCCATTCTTCCACTGGTTAGAGCTTGGATCAAGTACCAGAATGGGGATTTCTGAAGCTCTACAAGTTGTTTTGAATTGAATTTAAGTGTTTGAAAAAATGAGACGACAGACGAGAGGTTGGATCGGAATTGAATGGTGTAGTGAGCTCTCTTTCTGTGGAGTTTAGCAGGTTTTTTGGCCCTTGAGGTTGAGTCGGTTGAAGTTGGAGTACTCATGTGGATGCTAGTTGCCTCATCACCTTGTGTGATTTGGAGTGGAGTTTGTGGTGATTTGCTGCTGGTTTTTGATCTTAGATCATAGGAAGACTGAGAGAGTTGTTCTTTCTTGGTTGGTGTTTCCAGTGCTTTGCTGCTGGTGTTTGATCGCAGCTCATAAGAAGACTGAGACAGTTTCTGTTTCTTGCTCGGTGTTTCTGGTGTTTCGGTGCTTTTACGTTTTGCCATTGCTAGACAATGATTAAAACATAAAGATTTCAACATTAAATCCCAGTGAAAATTGAACATGCCAGAGAAAATTGGACATGTCAGAGAAAATTACAGATAAGGTAGAAAATTACAGATAAGAGAAAGTGTAAGATGTCAGAGAAAATTACAGATAAGGTAGAAAATTACAGATAAGAGAAAGTGTAAGATGTCAGAGAAAATTACAGCTGAGGGAAAATTCCAGAAAATTGGACATGCCAGAAGAAATTGGACATCAAAAATTAAATGTCAGAGAAAATCAACAAAGCATCATAAACATGGGATAGAAATTTTCAATAATTCTGAAAATTACATATAGAAGTAAACATACCAGAGAAAATGAATGACAGAGAAAAGTAAACATGGCAAGGTAAAGAAAATTTCCATTCCACAATTAGCAAGATAAAATAAATAAAGTATTGTAAACAATCCAGTGAAAATTACACCACATTGAAACCAAGAATTGAACAAAATAAACATACCAGAGATAAATACACATTCCAGAGGAAATTACACATTCTTGAGTAAATTTCCATTCCAGAGAAAATTTCAATTCATAATATTGAAATGCCAGAGAAATTTACATACACAACCAGAGGAAGTTAACCATGATAGAGACACACAAGGGGAGGAAAGTGATGTGATGTTTGTCAGAGAAAATTATCAATACAGACAAACTTAGACAGAGCAAGAAAGTAATAAACATTCCAGAGAAAAATACATATTCCAGAGAAATTTTCAAAGCAGAGAAATTCATAGACAAAATCGCAGAAAAATGTTCAAAAATAAGATAGAAATACAGAGAAATAACTTTTTTTTTTCAAAATACACATGTCAGAGAAGAAACATTCATTCCAGTCCAAAATAAACATGGCAGAAAGGGTGATACATTCATTCCAAAATACATATGTCAGATAAGAAACATTCAGTCCAGTCCAAAATACATATTACAGAGAAATGTACAGAAACAAAATTACAGAAACACGTTCAAAAATTAGATGAAAACACAGGAAATTGCTTTTTTCAAAATAAACATGGCATAGAAAATTGAAAGAAGAAACATACATCAAGCAAAAATCAGAGAAATTCAAATGCTAGAGAAATTTGTAGAAATAATCACACAAACATGTTCAAGAATAAGTTCAAAACACACAGAAATAACTTTTTCTGTAGCTTTTTAAAACGAATGTGAAACCCTAATTTATTGAAGTTTAATATAAAATGCAATTAACTGTGTTTCCAGAGAAAATCTAGTTGTATTGTAGAAAAACTTACCAGAGTTAGGATGAAACTTTGAATGAGGAGCTGATATGGTCTGAGATGAAGATGCGACGTCACGAAGGTGGACGGAGATGACGATGAGCAGTGAAAACGAAGCTCTAAGGAAGGTCAGAGAAATTTGTGAGGAAGGAATGGGAATGATTTGTGCAGAAGAGAACGAAGCTCGAATATCGATCGTGAAGATGATGTTGAAACCCTAATTTTGCTGTTCTTGTGTTCGTGAAAATGGTGGATGCTTGGAATGAACTCAGACGTCGGAAGTAGTATCGTTTTTGTGTTTATTTCGGCGAGGGTATTTTGGTCCAAAAAAATAATTAAAAACGCGCGCGAAGTAGCTCAGGGACCTCATACATCACTATTTTTTTGGGTGTCCTTTAGCCTGTAAATTAGTATTATTAGGGAGTTGTAAAAAAATTCCCCTTTTTTTTTTCATTGAATGAAAAAAAAAAAATGAAAGTAAAGGACAAAAGATTTGTGTCAAAATCAAAAAAAATACTTAACATTACATTACAATAAGTAATAAGTATCGCTTGATTCTCACTCTTCTTGTATTTTTATAAGCAAATAAATCAATCATACTTGCATATTCTATTTTTTTTTTTTTTGCAAAATCATTTTCAATGAATAACAATGTTAATTATTTTAAATGGACCTTTCAATTTTTTAATGGATCAATTTATTTTAAGTTAATTTGGGCCTTCCTTAATTTTTTTTGGACTTAAAATATACTTAATATATTAGACTAAACTATAATAAGAGAGACCCCCTTTTTTGGATCTATTTTCAATGGATAACAATGCTAATTTTTTTGAATGTCCTTTCAATTTTTTAATGAGTTAATTTATTTTAAGTTAGTTTGGGTCTTTTTTAATTTTTTTAGACTTAAAACATACATAATATATTACACTAAATTATAATAGGAGGGGACCCTTTTTTTGAGTCTATTTTGAGGGGCCCTAGGCCATGGCCTTGTTGCCTATGTCCCAGGGCCGGCCCTGCCGAGGATTTGGGGTGGCTGTTGTGCTGGGTGGCTGTTCTGCTCCCAGCACAACAACCAGTACAACAGCCACTGCTGTGCAGCCAAATGGGCTCATTTTAGGACCCATTTGGATGATCTGAACCGTTTAAATTTTAAAATATATCAAATAGAATATACATGAAAAAAATCAACTTAATAAGATATTCTTAACCTTTTCACTCATTTACATTTGTATCTATAAAAATAAATGACAATTGTGATTTAAAGCATTAAAATGAAATAAAATATGAGTGGATGAAAGGGTTAACTTAATTTTTTACAGATATGTTTTACTCGATATAATATAAAATGTAAACGGTTCGGATTATCAAAACAAGCCTCAAAATGAGCTCATAGGATTGCACAACAGCCATCCCAAATTTTCGGTCCGGTGCGTAATTTTTTTTGGTGAAAAATACATGCTTTGTAAAATATTATAGTGAGAAGCATATTTTGTTATTTTGGAGGACATTTTATTTTCAATTTTTTCTTTTTCTGTTAAATTTTTTATTTTAACTTATATGTTTAATTTTTTGGACTTATATGTTCAAATTTGTATTTATTTGTCAAAATTATTTTAATATTTTTTAATCTATTGATTAAAATTCACCAAACTTATTTTCTCTATCTGTTGAAATTTACCAAACTTATTTTTCCTATCTGTTAGAAATTCACCATGCCTATTTTCCGCATATGTTGAATTTTACTCATCTTTTGACCACCATTTTGACCCAAAGATTACTTCTGGACTATCTTCAAATTCTTTCTACAATCCTGAAGATCCAAGGACGTTCTCCAGGTCGATACTCTCTCTCTCTTTAGGTGAAATTTTGGTGATCTCCCTCCAAAACTCCAAAATCCAAATTTCCCTAACATCCAAATCTCTCTCATTTCCTTACGTCCCCGCTCCTTACATTATCTCTTCTCTCTCTCTCTCTAAAGAACAACAACAATAAGAACGATGAGAGATATTTTGCACATTTAGGGGGGCAACCAAATCGGTTCTAAGTTTTGGGAAGTGATTTGCAACGAGCATGGCGTTGAACATGATGACAAGTACAAGGCCCCTGACGGAGGAGAATCATCCGATCTCTAACTCGAGAGGATCAACGTCTATTTCAATGAAGTCGCCGCCGGACGATACGTCCTTCGTACTATCTTCATGGATCTCGAGTCTGGCACGATGTGTTTGACAATCTTTAATGCATTCAAAGAAAGAATTAAAGAAATGAGAGATATTGTTTGATTACAAAAATCAAAATAGTATATAAAAAAATAATTAAAACAACAGATTCTTATTTTGTTACAAAAACAAAATCAGAATTTGATAAAGAAAAATAAATAGAAAAGAAAACTAATTACTTACCTTATTAGTTTCTCGAACAAATTTTGATCAAATCTAGTGTTTAACATTGTGTCCTTAAGACATATTCGTCCTCTCCACGGTGCTTTTAGATTGTGGACGTCTATCTCCTAAGATAAAATGATCAACAACGAATAGTAGCAGCACTACAAACTATTCATATAACGAACACACTTTGCATTTATACTTTTTTTCACAAGAAAATAATGTAGCAAAATGCAGAGAAAAATTGAGTGAAAATGCAAATGAGGGACTTGTCTATTTATAGGTGCAATGATGGCTTTTCAGATTTGAATTCAACAGGTAGCAAACCTGTTTGAACAGGTATAGTACCTGTTCTATACCTGTTTGGTACTGTTTGAATAGGTAAGGAACTTGTTTAGTTCAAATTTGAACAGATACTGAATTTATTCGGTTTAAATTAGACAGATATAAACCTGTTTGGGTAGAGGAATAGACTGGACACCATTTTGGAATCAAATTTCAAAATTTAAATTCAAAAAAGGTAAGAATTTAATTTTAGAAAAATAAAATTCAAAATGTTTTTGGCCCAAAAAGATAAACATTGGGCCGGACATGTCCAACCCAACCTCACACCACACACCCGCGCCCAAGCCCAGGCCTAGTTTGCCTGACCGACCGGATGGACGGCGGCGGCGGCGGCAACGCGCGCGCATGTGTTTATTTTGGGTCCAATGGATCTAATCCACCTTGCCTATAACCTCACACTTTTACAAAACTTGGGTATCCCTTGGGGCCCTCCTCAAGTTCCAAACCCAAGGCTTATAAGCCCACACAAAATTTGTCTACTAGACCAATATAGGACAAACCTTAATTTCAACCTTTATGGAAATTTTACTAAAAACACCATTTCCATGGAGCTCACTTTGGCTTCAATTTTCCATTCACCTAATAATGGTTTTGAGTAACCAAATATACTACGTGAATCACAACGCGACATAGAACACGTCACCACTTATATCCGCCAACTTTGGCACATGGATTCCACTTAAAAATTAGACCAAAGTTTAGGAAAAATCTGTTTTTTTCCAAAACCATTTTTCAAACCATTTCTTACAATCCCCCATATGAATGGAATTTGATAACAACGGAAATGCAACAATATGCAAAATTTTTCGAAAGAGTATAAATTGAAAATATCTTGCATTAGGATAGGTAACTTTCGGTTTTGAATCTTCCCTAGTGATAACCTATCGGATTTACTAGCTAATCAATGGACGCGATGCCTTGAATTGTTCATCCGTTTGTATAAGCCAAGACAATAGATTTCATACAAAATATCTTCTGACACATCGTAGTCCTCACGGTTGTGTTTATTTTGGCCTTGAATGCTCATGGTTATTCATGAGTGCTTCTAGAGAATTTAGTATTTTCATTTTCATAGAACCGGCTCTAGTTCGACACTCATATAGGTGATTCTTATTGTGAGTATCTCTTATACTAGTCTTGATTTTTATGCCTAAATCAAGATATAAGTAATCATTAAAAGCAAAGCTTATCCTTAAACCTTTGCATACAACACGTGTTGCAAATATCACTTTCACTATAGAATGGGAATGAAATTTTAATCCCTTGGTGATTTCTGGCGAGCTACACATAACTTAGTTGTCCCTTTGAATTTAGTTCTTGGGATTTTCAGTCATCTAAGTACGATTACCATTATAATGACTCTTATGTAATAGGCTTTAATTCCATCCATTTCAATGAACTATTCACTTGCTTTTTTGCCAATCCTTTTGTTAATGGATCCCCAATATTCTCTTTAGATTTTATATAATCTATTGAGATTATTCCACTTGAGAGCAATTGTCTTATGGTATTATGTTGACGACGAATATGTCGTGACTTACCATTATACATATAACTCTATACCTTGTCTATTGCAGATTGACTATTACAATGAATGCAAATAGCTGGCACAGGTTTTGGCCACATTGGAATGTCTTCTAAGAAGTGACGAAACCATTTTGCTTCTTCTCATGCTTTGTCTAAAGCAATGAACTCAGATTTCATTGTGGATTGTGCGATACATGTTTGTTTCGTGGATTTACAAGAAACAGCAGCGCCTTCCAGAGTAAAGACATATCCACTAGTGGATTTTGAATCTTTAGTATCCGATATCCAATTTGTATCACAATAGCCTTCGAGTACTGCTAGATATCGAGTAAAGTTTAAGCCATGATCACGGGTAAATCTTAGATATCTAAGAACTCGAATGATTGCTTTTCAATAGTCTTCTCCAGGGTTACTAGTGTACCTACTTAATTTACTAACAACATAAGCTATATTAGGACGAGTGCAATTCATTAGGTACATTAGGCTTCCAATGATTTGGGAGTATTTTAGCTGAGACACTACATCACCTTTATTTTTTGATAAATAAAAACTGATGTTTACAGGTGTTCTTGCTGCATTCTTATCATCCTTGATATATTTACTAAGAATTTTCTCAATATAATGTAATTGAGATAATGTATATCCATAAGATGTTTTAGCAATTTTCATTCCTAATATTACACCTGCGACCCCTATATCTTTCATATCAAATCTTTTGTTCAGCATTTGCTTGGTTGATTTGATCATATTTTGACTGCTTCCAATGATAAGCATGTCATCCACATAAAGACAAATGATGACATAATCTTTGTCAGTGTTTTTAACATGGACGCATTTGTCACATTTGTTTATCTTGAAACCATTAGTTAGCATAGCATGATCAAATTTCTCATGATATTGCTTAGGTACTTGTTTTAATCCATAAAGAGATTTTACAAGCTGACAAACTTTCTTTTCTTGCCTTGGCACTACAACCCCTTCGGGTTGCTCCATATAGATCTCTTCATTTAGATCACCGTTTAAGAAAGATGTCTTAACATCCATTTGATATATCTTTAAGTTATACAATGCTGCTATAACAATAAGCATATGAATGGATGTTATTCTTGTCACAGGGGAATATGTGTCAAAATAGTTCAGACCTTCCTTTTGTCTATAACTTTTTACCACAAGTCTTGCTTTATACTTGTCTATTGAACCATCTGCTTTCATTTTTCTCTTGAATATCCATTTATAACCAAGAGATTTAGAACCCGGTGGAAGATCCACCAATTCCCAAATATGATTTTGCATAATGGATTCAATTTCATTATTAACAGTCTCTTTCCACAAAGGTGCTTCAGGACCTGTCATTGCTTCCTTAAAGCTTTGAGGTTCATTTTCTAACAAGTATGTCAGAAAATCTAGACCAAAGGATTTTGATATTCTCGCTCTTTTACTTCGTCTTGGTTCATTACAAGTTAAATCTTATTAGTCGAGACCATTATTAGTCTCTTGCGTTTGATTGTCATTAATCTCTTGACTTTATATACAATCATAAGTTTTTTTCTGTGAACTTAATTCCTGTCCTTTCTTGTAAGGAAAAACATGCTCTGTCGCTCGAGTGACCATTATTGGGCTTAAACGGTCTGTGCGTATATTAGTCCAAGAAGATGACTTTTTGGATCACTTTTTTATCTCTCACTCTCTCTCTAAACATTCCAAAACCCTAAAACCTTTACCTTCTCTCTTTAGTTCTTGTACTTTAACTCCAAATACTCTCAATCCGTTGGTTTCCTCACCCTAGTCCTTTGGAGAAAAACATTAAGCACGTTGATGGCTTCATTTCAATTGGAGCATTTATTGTTTCAGCTATGTCATAGTTCAACTCTTATTCTAACTTGTCTTATACTTTGATATAAGGATATCTTTGACTCTTTTAGATGATTTTTAGTTAAGTTATTTGCTCTTTGAAAAGGGTTAATGATTTGGGAATTTTTGAAAAAACCTAGGGTTTGAGTTTGAAATCAAAAGAGTGATTTTCCAAATGGGTTCTTGAAAATGGTTGTGGGGATATGGTTATGGGTGAGTTGTGTTAAAATGATGGATATCTTTCTTAAAATTGATTTTGTAAGAAAACGGGGGGTTTTGCCCTAAATTTTGGATATTTGAACTTGTGAAGGGAAATGGAAAATGATGTTAAGTGTTGTGGAATTGGCACAATGATTATGTTGATGATGATGGTGAAGTTGAATATGTAATATCATTCCCATTGTAAATGATGAAATTATATCTCTTGATTGGAAATTACATGTTGAATAGAAATATCTGTTTTGGGCTATCGGCGGAGGATAGTCTTAACTGTTGTAGACATTGCATGAGGATTAGGTTAAATTGAAACTAGTTTCTCATACATTGTGCATTGAGCATCATTTCATATTAAACATTGTAAATGTATTAGTTTTGAGAAAAAAAGGTGAATACCTTGGTGAATCTGGTTAAAAAACACAGCATTCCTTGATTCAATAATAGTGTTCACATATATATTAGGTATTTCTGATTTATAAGTCAGAAACCGATGTGTACTACTATTATGCGCGTAACCAATAAACATACAGTCCATTGTTTTTGGTCTTATCTTAGTCTTTTTCGGAACAAGAACTTCTACCTTTGCCAAATACCCCCACACTTTCAAGTATTTGTAGGAAGGTGGTCGACCTTTCCACAATTTATAAAGAGTGTTGTTAGTTTTCTTGTGGGGTATTGTGTTAAGAACATAATTAGCAGACAATATTGCTCCCCCCCATAAGTGTTGCGGTAAGCCTGAACTTAGTAACATGGCATCATTTATCATTTCTTTAAGGGTTCTATTATTTCTTTCAGCAATTCTATTTTGCTGTGAAGAATAGGGTGCTGTAATTTGGTGAATAATGCCATGTTGTGCACAAAATTCATTTAAAAGTGTATCATATTCACCACCCCTATCACTTCTAACCATTTTAATGGTTTTATCAAATTGATTTTCAACTTCAGTTTTGTAGAGTTTAAACATTTCCAAGGTTTCATCTTTACTTTTAAGTAAATATACATAACAATATCTTGTGCAATCATCGATAAATGTCATGAAATACTTTTTGCTTCCTCTAGTTTGGACAAATTTAAGATCACGTACATCTATATGAATTAATGCTAGAGGTTCGATTTTTCTTTCACCCGATTTAAATGGAGTCTAGTTAGTTTTGCTTCTACACATATCTCAGATTTGTGATTAGGATCAATTTCAAACTTTGGTATATAATCTAAACCAATTAGTCTACGCAAAGCATCAAAATTCACATGTCCTAATGTACCATGCCATAAATTTGATTCAAGAATATAAGCAAAAGATGTGTTATTTTTATTCATAGCAGATTTTGGTACAACAGTCATTACATTCAACTTGAAGAGACCATCACTCATGTATCCCTTATCCATATACATATCACTCTTTGTTAATATAAATTTATCATGCTCAAATACAAGCCTAAAACTATTTTTATTTAACAAAGAACCAAACTAAATTCTTTTGGATGTTTGGCACATGTAGCACGTTGTTGAGGGTAAGTTCCTTCACCGATGTCATCTTCAAGACAACTTTCCCTTGTCCAACCATAACAGAAGTAGATGAATTTTCCATGAATAGTAGCTCACCATTTGCAGCCTCATTATAAGTAGTGAACATCTTTTTGTTCGCTCAAATGTGTCGAGTTGCTCCAGTGTCAACCCATCATTCCTTGGGATTTCCAACCAAATTAACCTTAGACACCACAGTAGAAAGATTGATGTCATTTATCCCGTCAGAGATGTAATCTAATTCTGTCACATTGACTTGATTGGTGGTCTTTTTGCTTGTACTTCCGTAATCCTTCGTAAGGCGGTGGCAATCAGAGGCACGATGTTTAGTCTTGCCACAGTTATAGCATTTTCCCTTTAACTTTTTATTGGCATTATTGTCGCTTTGTTTAGGACCATCTCCAGCAAACTTCCTCTTTTTGTTATGTGGTTTGGGCACTTGGTCCACTACATTAGCCTTGGACTGAATGAGATTTTTACCATTTCTCTTTTCAGCCTTACGATTATCTTCCTTACTTCCCAGTCTTACAATCAGTTCATCCATGGTCATCTCTTTGTGTTTATGTTTTAAATAATTTTTGAAATCTTTCTAAGTCGGTGGTAATTTTTCCACTAAAGTAGCGACTTGGAAAGACTCACTAAGAGACATACCTTTAGCATGAATATCATGCAAAATTAGTTAAAAACTTTGAATTTGAGAAATTATCGTTTGGGAGTCTACCATAATAAAATCTAGAAATTTACCAACAACAAATTTCTTTGTGCCAGCATCCTCTGTCTTGTATTTTTTCTTCAAAGAATCCCACAATTCTTTTGCTGTTTTCAGAGGACTGTAAACATTATACAACATGCTGTCTAGGGTATTGAGGATGTAGTTTATGCACAGAAAATCAGAATGTTTGCAGGCGTCTACAACGGCAACAACTTGCCGATCATTTTCATCCTCTTTAAGCACTGGAGCCTTTTCGTGGAGAAAACCGGGCAAGATTCTGAATTGTATGATAGAACAGCATTTTCTGTTGCCGTCTCTTAAACTCGGTGCCATTAAATTTTTTTGATTTTTCTCCATAATTTATTGGAACTTGAATATGGTTTTGGATAGGGACCGGAGTCATTGTAGGAATCGGATTTGGAGTACTACTTTCAGTAGCCATACTATCTGATTACAAAAAATCAGAAAAAAACAAAACCGAAATGCAAATTAATTTCCTAGTTACTCAAACCGAAAAATAAGTTATAACACAAAATAATTTTACTTTTCTAGCTACTAAAACCAGAAAAATAAAATACAACACAATAATCTTGTAGTTACAAAAACCAGAAAATTATTTTATTGGATTAAAAAAAACAGATTTATAAAACGAATTTTATTGATACAATGAAGACACAAAAATAGTCTATCTTAATATTGTTGGACAATCTTCAATGTATTCAAAGAAAGAATTAAAGAAAGGAGAGAGTCAGTTTGATTACAAAAATCAAAACAATATATAAAAAAAAATTAAAATAACAAATTTTTATTTTGTTACAAAAACAAAATTAGAATCTGATAAAGAAAAATAAACAGAAAAGAAAACTAATTACTTACTTTATTTGTTTCTCGAACAAATATTTGATCAAGTCTAGTGTTTAACACTGTGTCCTTAAGACAGATTCGACCTCTCCACGGTACTTTTAGATTGTGGACGTCTATCTCCCAGTATAAAATGATCAACAATGAATTGTAGCAGCACTACAAACTATTCGCACAACGAACACACTATGTGTTTACACTCTTTCTCACAGGAAAAATAATGCAGCAAAACGCAGAGAGCAGTAGCAGAATTGAGGACGAAAAATTGAGTGAAAATCCAAATGAGTGACTTGTCTTTTTATAGGTGCAATGGTGGCTTTTTGGATTTGAATTCAATAGGTAGCAAACCTGTTTGAACAGGTATAGTACCTGTTCAGTACTGTTTGAACAGGTAAGGAACCTGTTTGGTTCAAATTTGAACATATACTGAATTTGTTCGGTTTAAATGAGATAGATATGAACTTGTTTGGGTGGAGAAATAGATTGGACACCATTTTGGAATTAAAATTCAAAATTCAATTTAAAAAAAGGTAAGAATTTAATTTTAGAAAAATAAAATTCAAAGTCCAAACCAACCTCACACCACGCACCCGTGCCCAAGCCCAGGCCCAGCCCAGCCCACCCGATCAGACGGACTGCAGCGGCGGCTGTGCGTGCCTGTGTTTATTTTAGGCCTAATAGGTCAAGCTCACTTTGCCCATAACCTCACCCTTCCACAAAACTTGGGTACCCCTAGGGCCCTTCCCAAGTTCCAAACCCAAGGCTTATAAACTTACACAAAGTTTGCCTACCAAACCAATGTGGGACAAACCTTAATTTCAACCTTTATGGAAATTTCATCAAAATCACCATTTCCATGGAGTTCACTTTGGCCTCATTCACCCAATAATAGTTTTGAGCAACCAAATATACTAAGTGAATTACAACGCGGCATAGAACGCGTTACCACTTAGACCCGCCAACTTTGGCGCATGGGTCCCACCTAAAAATTAGACCAAAGTTTAAGAAAAATCTATTTTTTCCAAAACCATTTTTCAAACCATTTCTTACACGATGGATAGTATCAGATCCAGTCCCTATGGTTAGATCTTTCGTCCTGACAACTTCGTCTTTGATTAGTCCAGTGCCGGCAACAACTACCATGGATCGGTGGCAGTGGGAGTGCACGGTGGTGGTTGTTTTTGGTTCAATATGAAGGAGAGAGAAAGATGGAGAGAGAGAGAGAGAGAGAGAGAGAGAGATGGGTTTGAGATTCTTTGAGTCGCAACTTCAAATAGAGAGAGTTGTATACGATAAGTATATATATATATATCAAAAAATGTTATAGGTCCCAAATTTTCTATCAAATGAATGATCAAAGGTCTCACATATGTATTCATATATATATAAATAAATAGTTTGGTCATTTTACAGAAATATGTCCTTATGGACTTAACAGTTTAGGTGGTGGATTTTTGGGTGAAAGAAACCCAAATTTGGATTTAAGTGTTAGGGCTCTTTTTTAATTTGTCAAAAAAAAAAAAAAATATATATATATATATAATAAAACATAAGAAAAATATATTTTCTTTTCTATTTCTATTTCTTTTCTTTTACTTTATTTTTCTATTGACTTTTTAATTTTTTTTTTATAGCTAATTTAACCTTTTTCCAAACAAGAATTCAAATCAAATTACTCTGACCTTTATAGACATTGGGGCGTTTTGAGAAGGTTAAAAGCTTATTTTTGGCTTTTAATCAATTTTTTTGGCTTTTTTGAAAAGTACCTATTAAAATTTTAAAAATATATTCCTTTTGTCCTATTTTGTTAATTTCTTTTAAAAATTCTATTTTTTAAGAGAACATGTAGTTATTAAATTAAGGGCTTTTTGAAAATTAAATTTTTTTAGTAATTTTTATATTTTTTATTACGAAAAGATATGTAAAAAAATTGAGAGAATGGTTTGATAATAAATTTAAATTTTAAAGCATTTTTTTAAAACAAATGTCCTTTTTAAAAAAAAAAAAAATTTAATCTATGAGGATGATTAAAAATTAAACACTTTTTTTTTTTGACTTTTCAAAAAGGACCAATATTTTCAGACACATTTCAAAATAGAAAGAACAACTAACAAAATTAGACGAAGGAAGTATAAAAAATACATTTTGTATTCTGCCTAATCACTTTGCATAGTTTGCAATCCATAGCATTCTATACTTTTAAAATTGGTTTGCTTAACTTCCAAAACTCTTTAAATGTAGCTAGTCAACAAAGAATTTGCTAAAATGGCTATAGTGACGTCTATCTTATTGGAGCTCTATCTTGTGACGAGGTTAGACAAAATCCCTAAAAATGCACTAAATGCCTCTCCTATTGGAGATGCCCTTCTGTGTTTATTTTGAGTTCGCTTTATGGGTAATTTTATTCATACATCACAAAAATTTTAATATACATCATTTATATTGTTTGAATATAAATTTTTGAATAAATTTGTTTGGATATAAATAGTTGAACGTAACGTATATTGAAACAATTTATTTTTATTTAGAAGTTTATATCTAAATATTTAATTTTTATTTGAAAGTTTATATCTGAATGACATAAATGATGTGTATTCAGATTTTTTTTTTTGATGTGTGAATAGAAATTTCCCCGTTGTACTGATATGAATCATTCAATTTTTAGTGTCTACAAGTAGATCATCATGAAAAAATTTAAATTAATCGAATATGAATAATTATATACTTGAGAATTAATTTGTTAAAAGGTCTCTCAACAAACTTTCATAATGAATGAAGGACAAGCAGATTCGTATTAAAGGATGGATTCATGCGTTTAATTTTTTTTAGAGTTAAAAGGACACATTATGAGCTCTAAATGCACCCTAAAATGTTGTTTGGACACCCCAATTTTCAAAAAGAAATTTATTACCATTATACCCTTGAATCAAATTACCAAAATAACTAAATTCAAACCCTAACTTTAGTCATCTCTTTCCAGCTGCGGCAACCCTCCATCCAGCCCTTCACAACTCTGGCAACCTATTGTCCAACCCATTATAGCTCCAGCCAGTCATTCCCAACCCATTTCTCTATCATTGGTGCCGATGTCACCATATGTTACACACACCTTGCTACCATTTCATCATCTTTCTTCTTATTTTTTCCATCGCCGCCGCCTCTTCACCTTTCTTCTTTTCCTCATCTTCTTTCTTCTTCTTCTTTAAACCTTAAGAGACACCCACACATTATGTATGTGTTTTATATTTATGTACTATTTTGTCCATCTATATATCTAATGTTACAATACTCAGTAACAGTCAACTTAGAGACAGAAAGTGAGAGATATAGACCTCCATGGGCATTCTTCATCAACATAGTTGTTGGCTGCTGTTAGTACTTTCAACTTGAGGGTTGCATGGTTGGTATGTCGTGACACCTTGTGCCTGTGTCAACCAGACCAAGGCATGAGGATGGCATACCAAAACAATATAGTGGGCGTGTGATAGTGTCCGTGTGACAACATTACCTAATCACTGGACAAGTATGGGCAATGAAGCAGATGCAAGGCAAGACGCAAGATTTAGCTTGAATTCGGGCATGTTTTCCCTTCAAAAGGAAAAACATGACTTTTTAGTGAGATGTTGACGCTTTGAATTGCGCGGGCGTGCCAAGACTTTTGAACCTAGTCCAACGTATAAATTTCTAACTTCTAATGCAAGAATGGAGTGTGGTCAGGAAGATGAACCATCCGTTTGGATTTTTCCTCAATGAAGAGGACTTCAATATTTTCTTAGGCAATAAATATTGCTAGGTGCAAAGTAAAAAAAATTGATTTTCCATTGGTTGGAATGAAGAACAAAATGATTAAGCTAACTAGGCTAACTAAGAAAACAATTTGCTGTAGAAATTAAACTGTTTAAAGAAAGATAATTTTCTAAATATTGCTAAAAAGCTATGAAATATAGATGTGTAAATAAATTCTTAGTTGAGTTTGGTGTTGGACCCCTTCAAATGTTGATTTTGGAGTTTTTCTATAGTACAATTTGGCCTCCCCTTTCTACTCTCATTGCTAGGACGTGGCAACTTCAAATCTTGCCACGTGTCCTATGATTCCAGCTTCAAATCTTGCCATGTGTCCCGTGATTCCTACCTTCAGGCCCAAGTTTAGGAATCACTTTGACCGCCTACAGTTATGTATGCAAAATATCTCATCAAATGGTTGCCATGTGAAAATGTGACGCCCCGAATCTACACTATTGATTGCAGTCAAGGGAGAGTCATTAATGAGTCCTATGGTCAATGACCAAGTAAGATCCCAAATCGCCGGAGGAGTCAAATTAGCCTCCCTTCTAAGTCTGGCTTTCTTAGGCAGCGTACTACCCTTTTGACAGATCTTAAAAGGTGTTGACACAAGGTCTCGTAAACAACGATAAGGAGTATATGGATAAATATAGAATGAAAGTTCATAACAACCACGAATATCATTAATTTCAAAAGCTTGCTCCATTACATTACATCCCAAAAAAAAAGTTTAAAACTTCACATGAGTCTTACAAAATAATAAAAGGAAATTTCTAGTTTTTCCTAAGATAGCCAAAAGTTTTCGAAGGTTTCTGGTTCGTCGCCTCCAGCTATAAGTTCCTCTTCGTCACCTGGCATGATACGCCGTGAGCTTTGAATGCCCAGTAAACACATACACACCTGTCCCTTTTTCCCAGTCCAATACGCAATCACAATTATAGCATCAAGTAGTAAAGCATGATACTCAAATAAATAAATAAAGGGTGAAGTTAGATGTTAGTAAACTAGAAATCCCCCAAAGAGACTTCGTCCTCCCAACCACAAGAATCGGACGCAGATTATTCGGTATGCCCCCTCTTTTGCTGCTTTGTTGCAGAACTAACCGTTCTCGGATGCCTACCAACGGTTATATACCGCATAGCGCCAACCACAGGACCTCAAAAGAGACGGTAATAATGGGCCATGCCCAAATCCCTCCTCACACCAAGCTACCTAGGGTCCGAATACAACTGCTCCGTTCAAGGGTTCCGAAAACCACTTGTGCAGGACTTTAACTTCAAATAGGGAACGCATCCCAATAATCCATATATCACTTATTTTCATCTTTTCATTACTCAAGTGTTCAAAACCCAATACCCACCCAATTAGGTTTCCCATTGAATTAAGTGTTTTAAATCAAGGTTAGTCCAACTTACAAGATTATAATATCCACATAAGCATGCATCCTTAAGATGAGAAGGATAAATAACATAACATAACACATACAATATCATGCCAAGATGTGATCATAAGCTATTAAACATTTTCATGAATACAAGGGCAATAAACATCCAAACATAACCAGATTTCCAGATTTAACATCACATGAAGATTAAAAATGAAAGGCTATTTTAGATCCTTCACTGGACTCGGTCTTCCTATGGTTCGTAGAGAATTTGATCTAGTTTCTAGAATATTTTTCGGAAATGGGTTTGCTTTTCCAGATTTTAAGTTATTTAGAAAACATTTCAGCGTTGTCCAGATTCTGTCCAAACCCGTCGATCGTTACGAAAATTTGATTTCTTGCAAACCGCTTAATGTTTTTTCGATGAAACCAATTTTAGTTGAAATCTAACTTCTTAAGGAAGATTTTGACATAAAATAGAGGGCCAGAATAATTTTTGTACATTTTTTCTAGAATTTTTGAAAGTGGGCTGCAAAAACAGATTCTAAGGTGGAATGTCCAAAACAAGAAGATTTATGAGAAAAGGGTTCCACCAAGGGAAAGTTTTTGTTTCTTTTGTGAAGAAAACATACTAAATAACATATTTTTAACTCAGAAAATTTGCTTGAAAGCGTGCCCTTGAAAAGTTGGGGAGATTGGTATAAAAAAAGATGGTTTTGAGCTAAGATGGGGAAAATACAAGGGAGATAAAACTAATACTCAACTCTTAGCATTTTTAACACAAGAATTCATAAATAACAGATTTGAAAGGCATTGTTTAGAAACATGTATTGGAAAAAGGAAAAATGAAAGAGAAGGTTGTGTTTGTGGCTTACTTGCTACTTTGCACAAGAAAGCTTTCTTCTTCCTCCCTCTTCTTCTCTAGACCTCTCTCTCTCTTGCTCTCCTCCCTCTCTCTAACCGAAATGTGTGTGTGGGTGAGTGTGTTATGTGTGTTTGCAAGCTAGGGGGGGTGTGTGTTGGTATTTATAGACAAACTTTTGAGGCAAAAAGTCCTAAAAGCCCCTTAGTTGGAAATGGATGGAAATGTTAGGATTTGTTTGAATTCTAAAGGAATAGAAGGGGATTTGGGAGGCTTGCTCATTGATTTAGGAAACACTTAGTTGTAATGAAACTAGTTTTTGAAATTAGCAACCTAGGTCTAGGTCACTAGGTTGGTGTTTTCCTAGAATTTCATGATGGTGGTTCTTGGAAATTGGTTTCTCACTTTCTCCTAGGAAGGCTAGCCATAAGGAAGGGGGGAAGGGCCAATTTTTTAAATATATATATATATTTTGTCCTAGGCACACTCCTCAAGGTGTATACATATATATATATATATATATATCTCTCTTGATGATGGTTCTTATGGTACAAGGTACAAGTACTAGTTTGGGACAAGTTTTGAATTTAAATAAAGAGTGAGGGCTTGGAGTTAAATACATGTAACTTAGGTAGCATTAAATTAGGTTAGGGAGCCTAATCCGGTTAGGAAAATTTCTGTTTCAATAAAAATAAAAATAGTAATGCTAACCGACGAGATTCGAATTGATTCAAGTAAACGAGGGGCTTTAAGAAAATAATTCAAACATTAGGGTTTTTAAAGTGAATACATATTTCAGGGGCTTCACAGGAAAAACCTCCCTCACCAATCTTGTTATCAATATGGAAGCTGTTTGTTGCATGCAGCAAGGGGTATTAGGTAAACATTGCTGTCAACAAATTAACTAGTTCATTTTTACTATGGAAGATAGATGGTTGGAAACCGATTTCTGCGTAAGCATGGTGGTAAGGGAGGTAGAATCTCAGATCTGGGTAACGAGATTCATACGATCTTTGTGGATAATCTACCCGAATCTATGGATCCTAAAGGGTTGTATAACATATTCACCAACTATGGATAGTAAAAGATGTGTTCATCCCCAACAAAAAGGAGAAAGTTGACTAGATCAAGATTTGGGTTTGTCCGCTACGCTTGTCCAGTGGCAGCGAATATGGCGGTCCAAAAAGCTCATGGCATCTGGGTGTGACAACAGAGCTCTGAAAGTGAAGATAGTAGATTTTGTTCAAGGAAATGAGGATAACCAGAAATCAGTAACCACATCAGTTGGAAGAAGGGCCATTGCCATAACCAGCAGAGCATCCAAATATGGTTCAAAGGGAAAAGTCTTATGCTTAAATATTGAGTGGTCCAGGGCTGGCTTCAAATTCAAACATCAGTATACAAGCTTACGAGGAGGGTAATGGATGGTTGTATGACAGTGTGATTGTTCGATTGAAATCTCAAATTCTTGCAGCGGAGTTCAAAGAGGAATTGAAGAACAGAGGAATGGGGTAATGTTTACGTTAGAGATGGAGGGGGGAAGAGATGTTGTGTTAACGTTTGAATCAGCGGTTACCATGAAAGAGAAAAGCTCAAATCAATGGAGGGGGTGGATTCAGTCATGGAGCGAATTAGTCAAGGTATGGCAGCAGGGGATGATTCTTGATCAAGAAAGATTTGTATGGCTTACTTGTTATGGTGTTCCCCTGAATCTCATGAGTAGCAAAACGTTTAGTAGCATTGGACGGGCATGGGGGGAAGTCATAGGCATTGATGAGGACACATCCAGAATGACGTCCTTTTACAGTGGGAAGGTGAGAATTGCTACTAAGTGTATGGAGTCCATAAACACAACAATTATTCTGCGATGCAAGGGGATTGACTTCCCAGTCAAGGTTTGTGAAGAACAGGTGGTGATTTCAGAGGTGATATACAAGCAATGCAAATGTTATAGTGAGCAGCCCTAAATGGAAAATTCAAATTCAAATGGTGAAGAACAGGATCAAGAGTAGAGATTTGTTGTGGGGAGCAAGAAGGGTGAAGATGAAGCTAATGTGGAGGGCCACGTTGGTGGTGTGCTAGACACCACAGGTGCTGTAGAGGCAAAGGGGCCGAGGGTAGGGATATGATGACCATACAGCCACTGATGGACAACGGAGGGAGCTAAGTATGTCTAGGGTTGAGGAGACTATCATATCGATAGGTTAGCTGGATTGCTTGCAGAAGCAACCTGGAGGTGGAGATGAAGCATGCGGGTTTCAGTCAGTCAAAATCAGGGCCAACTCTTATTCAAATTCAAAATAAAGGTAACCAAATTATTAAAGATGATGTAGTTACTCCAGGTTTTATGAAGAGTCTTAGTGGGCCAGAAAAAGATGTACCTGGGCTTAATATAGAGGTGTTATTAAGTAAGGCCCATGTCTTACAGTGTGGTAACATTCTGGGCCATAGATCTTCTGAGTTAAGTGATCCAAAGGATCAGCTAACAGAGGAGGATGAAGTACAAACTAGTAAGGGAAAGGTAACCCATGACAGTGTGGATAAGGAGCCTCACGGTGCAGCATCAAGTTTCACGGCAGTGGTAGATCAAAAAAGGAAAAATACCACAAAAGAGAAAGGTAAAGGGATGGTGAAATACCAGAGGAAGAAAAAAGGAAACATACAAATAGGGGTTGGATCAGTGATGAACTTCAAGAAAGGGGCTATATTTAGGTCGGCAGCTGCAGCTATTTCTTTGTCCATGGCAAGTAAATCCGGTTCTGGTCAGTTGCTTCTTAATGAGGCAGAAGCGTCTCTGAAGATAGGGAAGTTGCTTGGGCTGAAATGCAAAGGTAAGGATGAGGAAGTACTTAGTAAATTGATGGAACTGGAAGTTAAGGATAAGGAGGTGCTGGGTAAAAGGGGTAGTAAGGCAGAATAATCTGTATCTGCTGTGGAGTTTTTGGTGTGTAAATTTGTTTTAATGAAGCTCTTATCTTGGAACGTTAGAGGGTTAGGCAAGTCCATTAAAAGGAGAAAAATCAAAAAACTTCTATTTGAAAGGAAGGTGGATGTGGCACTGTTTCAGGAAACAAAGAGACCTGCTATAACTGAGGAATTTGTTAGATCTTGTTAGCCTAGGGATCAGATGGCTTATATGGCTGTGAACTCAGAGGGTGCAGTTGGTGGTCTACTGTGTGTCTGGAATCCACAAGTGTTTCAACTTCTGGACTGCTGTTGTAACAGGTATTTTATCATTCTGTCTGGCACTCTTTTTACAAGTCTAGCTTGTGTTATTGTGAATGTTTACGGCCCGACTGATGGTGCTAATATGAAGGGATTATGGGAAACTTTGAAGAATTTAAAGAGAAGTTTTACCAACCCTTGGTGCTTGGAGGTTGATTTTAATGAGGTTAGGAAATTATCTGAGAGGGTGGGTTGTTCCCAAAGGTGTGGTGGTATGAAAGATTTTAACGAGCTAATCAATAGCCTGGAAGTGTGTGACTTACCAATGTTGGGGAGAAAGTTCACTTGGTGTAACTCTCAGAATGGTGCCAAATGGAGTAGGCTCGACATATTTTTACTCAGCCTAGATTGGTTGCAAAAATTTAACTTCAAACTGTGGGGGATTACCAAGAAGGCTCTCGGATCATTGTTATATTTTAATGATAGAAGATGAAAGAGATTGGGGTCCAAAGCCATTTAGGTTTCTAAATGCCTTGTGTCTTCATCCGAATTTTAAGATTTTTGTGCAGAAAATTTGGGCTGAATCTTATGTAAATGGTTGGGCTGGATTCAAATGTTTAAGGAGACTGAGATTACTTAAAGCAGCATTGAAAAGATGGAACCTTGAGGTGTTTGGCAAGGTGGATTTTAAACTCAAGCAACTGGAGGAGGAGATACATGTCTTGGATTTGGTAGCTGAACAAAGAATACTGACTGATGTAGAGAGATCTACACTTAGGGAGTTAAAAGGTGAAGCATGGAACTTGAGTAAAATGGTTGAATGGTTATGGTTGCAAAAGTCTAGAGCTAATTGGACATTAAAAGGGGATAGAAATACCAAATTTTTCCATGTCATGGCTTCCACGAGAAGGAATAGGAATGCACTGTGCTCAATTGAGGTTAATGGGGCCTTGACTGAAGATCCTAAGGAAATAAAAACCGAAGTGTTCAATCACTTTCAGAGGCAGTTTTCAGAATCATGGTTTAATAGGCCAAGTTTATATGGTCCATTTAAGTCTATTGGGGATGAAGAGGCGCGTGTTGCTTTGGAAGCGGAGTTCACAGAATCTGAAGTTGTGGCAGCTCTTAAGAGCTGTGATGGGAATAAGGCCCCTGGCCCTGATGGTTTTAACCTTATGATGCTCCAAAAGTGTTGGCAAATAATTAAAGGGGATGTGGTGCAGTTCATGAGTGAGTTCCATACCAACTCAAAGTTGGTCCTTGGTATTAATAGCTCATTTGTAGCCTTAATTCCAAAGAATGAAAATCCTTATTCTCTCAGTGATTTTAGGCCTATCAGTCTTATTGGATCATTGTACAAAGTGCTTTCCAAAGTTTTATCCAATAGACTCAAAGTTGTTTTACCGAAGATCATTAGTGAGTCTCAATCAGCTTTTATAGGGGGTAGAAGTATTCTTGATGGTATTCTGGTTGCTAATGAGATTGTTGATGATTGGAAGAAGAAGCAAAAGAAAGGTCTTATCCTAAAGCTCGATTTCGAGAAAGCATATGATTCAACAAATTGGGAGTTCCTCTTCTCCATGTTATCAAACTTTGGATTTGGTTCAAAATGGATCAAATAGATGAAGGAATATGTCTCAACTGCCAAAATCTCTATTCTGGTGAATGGATCTCCTACAGCTGAGTTTAGTCCTCAAAAGGGACTTCGACAAGGTGATCCCTTATCCCCTTTTCTCTTTAACATTGTAGCTGAGGGTCATAATATTCTGATACATAGAGCTGTCCAGGCTGGATTGATCAAGGGTGCATCAGTTGGTTCAAATGATCTTACTATTACTCACATGCAATTTGCTGATGACACAATCTTGTTTTGTGAGGCAAAAAGGGAGGAGGTGCTTAATATCAAAAGAATTTTGAGATGTTTTGAAATCTTGTCTGGGTTGAAGATAAATTATCACAAGAGTGTAGTTTGTGGTATTGGAATTAATGAAGAACTTACCAAAGATTTTGCTGCCATACTGAACTGCTTGCATCATAGGCTACCTTTGAAGTATTTAATGATGCCATTGGGGGCTAATCCAAGGAGGAGAAGGTCTTGGTAACCTGTCATTGATAATTTCAAATCAAAACTTGCTTCCTGGAAGCGTAGGCTTCTTTCCTTCGCTGGTCGGTTGACAATGATCAAGTCTGTGCTTTCTTCACTACCAGTGTTTTACTTATCTTTGTTTAGAATGCCTGAAGGGGTAGCCAAAGAGATTGATAGAATTCAGTCCAGATTTCTTTGGGGGGGGGGGTGATGAACTTAGAAGGAAAATTCACATGGTAAAGTGGGAGGAAATCACTCAAAGCAAAAGTAATGGGGGTCTTGGTATTAGAAAGGTGAGAATCATGAATAAATGTCTTCTTCTCAAATGGTGGTGGAGGTTTGGGAGTGAATTTGACTCTATTTGGAAACAAGTAATTCTTAGCAAGTACCCACAGCATGTTGGGTCTAGGTGGCCAGATCAAGATGCAAATTCCAGATATTCTATGGTGTGGAGGGACATTTTGAGGGTTGCTATTAAATACCCAGAGTTGCTGGAGTTATTTAAGGCCAACTCAAAGATTAAAATTGGGGATGGGAGGCTCATAAGTTTTTGGCTGGATCTGTGGGTTGGTAGTGACTGTTTAAAGAATTTATTTCCTAGATTATTCTCTGTGTCTATGCATAAAGGTATATTAGTGGCAGTGATCAAGAGCAGAAGCAATGGAAATGAGAAGTGAGATTTGGTGTTCAGAAGAGCATTGTTTCAATGGGAACTTGAAGAGTTAAGGAGGATGAAGGAGTTGCTACAAACTGCTCCACAGCTCAGGAATGGTGTGTTAGATGGGTTGTGTTGGGCTGCAGACAAGTCTGGTACCTTTACTGTTTCGTCTGCCTACAAGTGGAGTGAGTTACCATCTACTAGGCCTGCAAAAGTGGTGGATCTCATCTGGAAGAATGCAGCGCCTCCGAAAGTGCAATTTTTTGCTTGGCTAGCGTGGAAAGGGATGATCAAGACTTCTACTTATTTGCAAAGAATTGGAGTCCTAAGTGCCAACTCTGATGTTAACTGTGTATTTTGCAGGAATGAAAGGGAAACTGTATCTCATGTGCTGCTGTGCTGTACGTTTAGTTGGAGAGTTTGGTCTAATATTATTGGATGGTGGGGGTGTATCTTGGGTGTAGCCGGGGTCAGTGGTTGGTCTTATTCAATGGTGGACTGGGTTTAAATGCAACAACAGATTGAAGGTAATCTGGAGGATAATCCCACTGGCAGTGCTTTGGTCTTTATGGAAGCAGAGGAATGAAATCATTTTAACGAGTCACAGTTGGATTTTGAAAAGTTGTGTGATCTTATCAAAACATGGATTGCATTGTGGTTCAGAGCCTATAGTCCTTCCTTTTGTTATTCAGTTGATAATTTGGTGTTTAATTTGCAAAATGTGAAATTCTGCATCATGTAGAGTGTGTTCTGTTTTGTTGTGTTAATCTGTAGTGCCTGATCTGTTTTGCTGTTGTGCTCCATCCACCAAGTTTTGCTCAAGGCTGTGTGCTGATGTGTCTGATCTGTTTGATATGTTTTGCTGCTGTGTTGGTTTAAACAATCTTGGTGCTTGGATTGGATGAAGGGATGCTGTAGTTCAAGGCAATGTGTTTGGTATGATTGTTGGGCTGTTGTAATTCAGGGTAGTGTAGTTCAAGGTAATCTTTCTCTGCCTGTTCTGTTTTGGGGCTTGGAAGGGCTGCTGTTCTGCTTTGGTGCTTGGAAGGGCTGTTGTAGGGCTGTTGTAGGGCCTAATCTGTTTTGGTGCTTAAAGCAGTGCTGTAGTGCCTGAGCTGGTTTTGGTGCTGTAGTGCTTTTCTTTCTGGTTCTTCTGGGTTTTTTTTTGTTTGCTCTGTTTGCTTAGCTCGTTGGTTTCTCACCAACTAGGAGGTTGGGGCTTGTTATAGCTCAAAGCTCCTCTTTATTGATGTAATTTTTCATTATTCCATCAATAAAGTCTTCTTTTTGCCGATCAAAAAAAAAAAAAAAAAAGGTTGCCATGTGGCCCACTGAGTCCCAATTTAATCTTCACATGTGCTTTGACTTAGCAACTAACTAGGAATATGGGGTTAACTTCCAGCACCATTGTAGGACATGGGGCTTCAACCACTTCCTACTTTTTGGGAACATTTGGGCTGACATAATATCTTTCATTATCTATTTAATTAAATTAATTAAATGGAATTATGGCTACCACTTCATCGGTTAGTCCCATTATTCTTGTAGCGTCGTTGTCATGCTGCATGCCTGTTACGCCATCAATCCCTTTGCCACATGGCTAATCTCCTTTTGCCACATTAAGAAGTTCTGCTATGTCATCAGAACTTCGTCTAGGATTTTTTGTCATCCTGCCACGGTGCCACCTGTTTATGAAGTTCTACACCATATCTAGGAACACTGTAAATTCCTGTAGCATGATCCAGACTAAATTTAAATTCCTGCATCATGGTCTAGAACTTTTCTAAATAAATTTCTGTACCATGGTCCAAGTCGAATGTCAATTCCTTCAACTTGTAGGATCTTCCAGATTGCTATAAGTCTTGGCAAACTTGCCAATAGGCCTTTTAAATTTGCAAGAATGTTTAGTGACTGTTGATTAACCAGTTCTATGGCTAGAAAGCCTTAATTCCTGAATATATGGGGGCAATTCCTTTGGTAAGTTGTTTGCACACCAAAACATATTAATTAAAATAAAGTAATAACCACAACTCTGAAGTATAGTTGTTGAGAACGGATGTCGAACAACAGAGATTATGGAAGTTGACTTTAATTTAAAGATTTGTGGCTGGAATCAATTACTAATCTTATAATTGGTGTTGTTCATTTTTAGATTGTAGAAAATCATTAAAATGGGTATTACGATGTGTCTTGGTCAGGACACATCACTTAAAAAGATTTGTGTTTTAAAATCAGAAAGGCATAAATCATTTTTGCTTAGCAAAGATCGTCACCGCTAAATTAAGGTTGATGCACGACCCGTCTTTCTAGGTATGACTTGTCTAACAATTGCATCACACAAGCATGAAAATCATTTGTATAACATGTATGTGACATGCCCCAATTTTAAATTACTCGGAAACATTACCAAAAGCCTTCAATTTAGGTCCATTTTTTATAAAAAAATATCTATTACCCTTGAGTAATAGAAACATAATAATACATGTTCTCTCTCGCAATGAATACAACAACAATATTAATAATAATAATGCATGCCAACTTCCATTGCGGAGCTACAAATAAATAATTACAAATGTCAATGTACAGTTTTCATTTCTTTCACATCCACAACGAAATTACACAAAAGGGACCCATGCACTTCTTAACTCTCCAACCAATAAGTCTGAATTCTCTTCCTGTAAAAAAAAATGAAACAACAAGGGATGAGCACAATTGCCCAATAGGGATCTCATAGTTCTACAATAATAACTAACATTCAGATAGAAATGATCATGCATGCAGGTGATACCATATAGTAAGGTGACGTTTTGTAATTTCAAAATATCGTACGTAGAGTATATTTTTCTCAAAATTTATTTGAACATTTAAGGAAAACTCTCAATCATAAAAATTATCCCTTATCATTAGAAAAACCATAAATCATTTTTGAAGACAAATATGTTTAAGGAACAACATCATTTTAAATTTATCAACCTATTCAAAAATATTCCTCATTTAATTTCTATTTTAACATTCCTCTATTTATTTTCATTTTCCTTTTTACTAATTACATTTATTATAACTCCATAACCTCAAAGTTCAAGTTCCCTTAATACTCAAAAACAACATTCATATACTCCATTCCCACTTGTCTATCCATTATTACTATAACTCTTTAACATAGAAATCCAAGTCTCTTTTATATTCAATAACAATTCTCCTACATTCAACTCCTACTTGTCTAACAAATACATCACATCCATATTTGCATTAACAATTATAATTTAACGTATCCCAAGGATAATAAATCCCTTTAATTTAATTTCTCCATTACTTACAAAACAAAACTCTTAATCTTTCATTATAGTTAGAAACAACCCAGTGAATTCATTATCACCAACCCCTTATTCAGTTACTATTTTATTATCTATTCGTTTCAAATAATTTCTATATGCATTCCTTTTCCATGCCAAGGTACACATCAAATTGTAATTTGATAAGTTCATCACAAGTCACACATATTATCACCAACTCAACACATTTTTCAGTCGACTTGATACGGCGGGATAGTGAGCACCCAACTCATAACACCTTCCATCTTTTGCCGACTTGATACGGCGGGATGGCGGGATAGTGGGCACTCAATTCATAACACTTTCCACCTTTTGCCGGCTATTATATGGCGAGAAGTGAACTCCCAAAAACCATTTTCTCAAAAAAGATCATACTTTTCCAAAAAAATCATGTTTTTCCACATTAACCGACTGTCATACGGTAGGACGTGGACCCCCAAAAACATTTTCAACTTAAAAACCATCCCCACATTTGCCGGCTATTATACGGCAGGGAGTGGACACCCAAAAACATTTTCAAAACTATCCGTTTTTCCACTTTTGTTGGCTCCAATACGGTAGGACTTTGTGGACATCCAAAAATCATTTTTCCACTTTTACCGGCTATTATACGATGGGACTGTGTGGATACCCAAAAACATTTTTCCCACATTCGTCCAGCGATAAGCCTAGACAGGGTATTTGGGCACCTTTAATTCAAAACCACCCCCACATTTGCCGGTTATTATATGGTGGGACGTGGGCACCCAACAACATTCTCGACTCCCCGCATGAGTACTAACCACAACACAATCCAACACAACTCAACTCAACATAATTCAAGATAATTCAATACAATTCAACATAACATAATAAAATTCAACACAACTCAATATAACACAACCCAAATCATTTCCTTAAATTTCCACTTCATCATTTCATCACAACTTTCATATCATCAATACAATTCACAATTCAATGTTCTCAATTTCAATCTCATTCCATAACACAACTTAGATCATTAGCAACAAGAGTTCAATCGTAATTTTTACACGAATTTTTCCAAACATCATCAAGGTTCAACTAACCATGAATATGTGCAATTTAACCACTCAATTTCATAATACTACTTTCAATTTAAGCAAAACCATCAACCATCTTCATGAGCCAAACTAGGGTTTTTAAGAGAAATTAAAGCTTTTCACAAAAATATTTTTTATTCCAACTCTTCTATTAATTATACACCCAAATTCATAAGCCCATAATTAAAACCCAACAAGTAAACCCCAACATTTCAAAGCCTAAACCCCCAATATCATGATTTATCACAATATGCTTAAAAATATAAATTTTTGTATTTATATAAAGAAAATACCACAATTCTATCTATAAATGAGAGTATTAAAGGAGAACTAGAAACCCTTACCTTTTGAAGTAAAGAGATGACAACCAAAAAATCACCGACGATGAAACCACGAACTATTCGGACCAAAAGGAAGCCCTTGACGAGATCTACAACCTTTCTCAAAGGACCAAGGTGAAAAGATCACTCTAGGTGAGTAGATCTAAAGATTTAAGTGAAAAAAGTTTGAGTTTAGAGAGAGAGAAGAGAACTCACGGTGTAGAGAAAGAGAAAAGAGGAAGAAAAGTGAAATGAACAAGTGTTTGGAGCCTATTTATAGCAGCAAGGTAATAATAGAACAATAGTCCTAAAGTCAAATGAAAAGAACAAGTCAAAAACCCTCAATAAGTAGGGCCCAAACTGACCCAAAAATATGAAAATTACACACAGGGGTCGACTCTTCAGATAGAGGTGTCGACCCTTCAGGAAAAAAGCTGAGGCACTAATGTGTGCAGAGGACAGGGTGTCAACACCTCCCAGACTAGTGTCGACACTAAATTTCAGCAAGCAAACCCTAGATTTTGCAATAGACCCTTCGACACCTCCCAGACTGGTGTCGACCCCAAAGGCTAACAAGAAAAGGCAAGTGTCGACACCACCAAGGGCTGGTGTCGACACTAAATTCTAGCAGCGATCTAGGAACACAACAGTGAGATGGGGTTGACACCTCCAAGGCTGGTGTCGACCCTGGAACAAAATTTTCACGTTTTCAAAGAACTTTTCAAAGTAAACAAGCGTGAACGAACAATCCCAACAAGATTAAATCAAATTGTACTCCTCCAAAACCAAAATACAACCACTCCAAAGACTCCCAAAATGAAAATAAAGGAATTAAATACACTCTCCAATAGTTTAATGGATACAAGTGTTACAACCTCCCCACCTTAGGAAATTTTGTCCCCAAAATTGAAGAAGACCAAACAAAAGGCAGCATAAACACAAGTGGAAACACAACCTCTAACCTAAAACTAGATCTACACTTGGGATAGATTCCCAGATTCTAATTCAATGTCGCAGTGCCCCAAGG
This sequence comes from Camellia granthamiana, assembly GCA_036172215.1. Classification (NCBI taxonomy): domain Eukaryota; kingdom Viridiplantae; phylum Streptophyta; class Magnoliopsida; order Ericales; family Theaceae; genus Camellia; species Camellia granthamiana. The sequence continues at coordinate 58,416,607 of CM069908.1, read as the reverse complement.
ACACCCGAATAAGAAGAATTACAAGGAAGAGATAATGATCACTCTTTTGACCCACATACTCATCGGAGTCCAAGAGACAGAGAACAACATCAATTACTAGTACTCCCAAGGAAGATCAACAACTCCTCACCTAGTAACAATGCACACCACTACCACCGGATAACCAATACCCAATTTGAAAGAGAAGGAAAACTACCATTAAGCCAAAAACTCGGATGACACTAGTAGAAACCAATGGCACACTACAATGTATGGTCCAGCACAACAATTTCAAATCGCACCAAGCTTAGCAACATTTCCAATTATTTATACAACTCGGCATTCAAAGATAAGACAATAAAAATCGTTCATGTATATGTATATATAAAATTTTCTTTCTTAAATGGTGTTCCAACTTATATCGTTTACTGTCAAAGTACATTTGCAAATCTAAAATTTTCATACCAAGTATATTTACCATCAAAAGTGTTATTGAGAACATTAAAGCAATTACATCCTCATGACTTGTCCATATTTAGTTTTCACTCCATCAACAAGCTATTCATTAACACAACTTTGATTATATCCTTAGCATTTAGTTTGACCGTGCCCTCTCAGGTCACAACACAAAGAAATGAAACATTCATTTTCTAAATTATTCTCAACATTTACTTGGTGAATTTCAACCATCACCCAATAATTTTCGTCACCCATTCGGTGACATCACAACACCTTTACCATACATATTTGTAATAACAACAAATAGAAACAATCTGGTACATCCGAGGAGTAATAAAACATACGACTTTCCAAAAATTGGGAGCTCTTACTCATTACAAAATCAACATAAAAATCATTAATACACATTAACACAAGTATGCTAACAATGTTTTACATTCAAACACTTTAATTCCATTAAGGTAATGTCACAAATTCAAATTAACAACATACATGCACAAACAAACTTCATGTCTGCTAATACTACTTAAAGTACTATTCGACCGTACCACTAATTATCTGAACCATAGCAATTCCCAAATTGACTAAGTGTCAATTCACTTCAAATAGCATTCATTTAAAACTGGTCGTAGATCGAACCAAAATAGACCAAACTAACCTAAATCAGTCCTTAAGTCCCATCAAAGGGAGCAGCTACAAGGGTTCATCTCCTCTACACGACTTAATCCAATTCACCAATTTTCTACTCTTACAATTCAAACATTGACATACTAACCAACACCAATTGTCCCTATCTGGGGTTCAGTACACACCCTCTCACATCTCACAGTTCATACTCATCGTTACCACTTTCCATTTACATGCGGACTAGACCAAGAATACCCCACACTTACGCTTCCAAGACACTTCTCAAACTTGCTACTCTACTCATACCTAAGTATTCCAAAGTGGCCATTTGTCACCCAAACTCCAATATCAACCAATTCAGTTAACCATTCAATAAAACTTAAATTTTGACACTCAAACATCCACAGGCTACTCTAAATCCAATACTCTGAGATGGAGCTCCACACACCATTCCCCCTACTTCTAGAATTTCACCATACTCCTCAAATACACATTGCACTAGTACTATTCCCAACAATCCCATCACTCTTGTGCCGATATGGCAACACCAATTCCAAATCACACTAAACAATCATCACCCGTACAACACCCATTACAAAGATTACAACCCACATTCCTCCTCAAGAACCACTTATAGCATTTAACTATCAAGTTTCCTTTATACTCATGAACTTTATACAAGCCTTAATCATGTCACTCAATACTTAAATACCACAAACCCTCTTTCTCACCCTCATCATTATGAAACACAATTCTCACACTCCCTTACAGCTCTTATTATCTCAATAACATCTAACAACAATCAACCAAACTCTAACCCTTTCATGAGACACTTACTCTTCCTGCCAAAATAAGAAACTAACCTAACATATAATCACACAGCATATAAACAACTTTTAAGCAACAAACCACATAATCGAGCCAAGTCTACAAGGATAACCACTTGTCCCAAAACTTCCAAGGAACTCTCACTAGAAACCATGTTGATCAAATATGTTTCCAATGAGATCTCAAAGCAAGTTAACCGGCTACAAGCATTATCCAGGAAGCTCAACCCATGCTCACACAATGCAACATATAATGTCCTACACCTCCTATTTCCCGCACTCACCAAGCGAAGCCAACCGATAGTGGTAAAAACTACTTCCCACGAGCTCTAGGTTTTCAAATCCGGTTAGCTTTGATACCAAATTGTCACGCCCCAATTTTTAATTACTCGGAAACATTGACAAAAGCCTTTAATTTAGGTCCATTTTTTTTTTTTTTTATGAAATATCTATTACCCTTGAATGATAGAAACATAATAATACATGTTCTCTTTCGCAATGGATATAACAACAACAATAATAATAATGCATGCCAACTTCCATTGCGAAGCTACAAGTAAATAATTACAAATGTCAATGTACAGTTTTCATTTCTTTCACATCCACAACGAAATTACACAAAAGAGACCCATGCACTTCTTAACTCTCCAACCAATAAGTCTGAATTCTCTTCCTGTAAAAAAAATGAAACAACAAGGGATGAGCACAATTGCCCAGTAGGGATCTCATAGTTCTACAATAATAACTAACACTCAGATAGAAATGATCATGCATGCAGGTGATACCATATAGCAAGGTGACGTTTTGTAATTTCAAAATATCGTACGTAGAGTACTTTTTTCTCAAAGTTTATTTAAACATTTAAGGAAAACTCTCAACCATAAAAATTATCCCTTATCATTAGAAAAACCATAAATCCTTTTTGAAGAAAAATATGTTTAAGGAAACAACATCACTTTAAATTTATTAACATATTCCAAAATATTCCTCATTTAATTTCTATTTTAACATTCCTCTATTTATTTCCATTTTCCTTTTTACTAATTACATTTATTATAACTCCATAACCTCAAAGTTCAAGTTCCCTTAATACTAAAAAACAACCCTCATATACTCCATTCCCACCTGCCTATCCATTATTGCTATAACTCCTTAACATAGAAATCCAAGTCTTCTTTATATTCAATAACAATTCTCCTACACTCAACTCCTTCTTGTCTAACAAATACGTCACATCCATATTTGCATTATCAATTATAATTCAACGTATCATAAGGATAATAAACCCTTTTAATTAAATTTCTCCACTACTTACAAAACAAAACTCTTAATCTTTCATTATAGTTAGAAACAACCCAGTGAATTCATTATCACCAACCCCTTATCTAGTTACTATTTTATTATCCATTCGTTTCAAATAATTTCTATATGCATTCCCTTTCCATGCCAAGCTACATATCAAATTGTAATTTCATAAGTTCATCACAAGTCACACATATTATCGCCAACTCAACACATTTTTCAACACATTCCACCTTTTGCCGACTTGATACGGCGGGATAGTGAGCACCCAACTCGTAAGACCTTTCACCTTTTGCTATGTAGCAATCCCAATTTTGCCATTTCACTGAGTATGTCGGGATCGAGCTACCCGGTCAGCTCGCGGGGGTCCAGGGGGCAGCGCCTATTGGCGGGTCCTAGGGCAGGGTTGAGGGACAGTGCCCCTGAAGCAAAAATGCAAAATGCATTAGAAGTTTCTTATCCGCTCGAGCGGCCGTTTATGCGCTCGAGCGGAGAATGTTTGGTTCCAGAAGTTTGACCTGTCTGCAAAAATACTGAGAAAGTGTATTTGATGCTCGAACGGGGCTTTCCACTCTCAAGCGGACCATGTTATATCAATTCGTGAATCTGATATTTCAAATCACTTTTGTATATCTCTCTCTCTCTCTCTCTAAAAACCCTTTCCTCTTCCTTCTCTCTACATTTCCCTACTCCAAATTGGATTAAAATCTTGATTTCTCAAGATCTATTAGAGTTCTGCCATAGGTTCTTCATCAAAGTTGGTTAACTTCTCGAAGGCTTCGTTGTGTGCGGTGAAGATCGAGTTTCGACACTGTTGATTTTGGGGGTTTCATCTCATTTCTTCTTCAAAACTTGAGGTAAGGATTTTCTTAGAGTTATATATATATTTTTGCAAGATCTAGATGATTTTTGAAATCATCTTTCGATAGCTTTGAAAATTGATTGTTGGTTCGAGAAGTTGTGCGATTTTGAAAGTGGGTTTGTCTCTTGTTTTTTTAAAATGATCTTATGGGTTTTGGTCTTCGTTGATTGAAGAAAAGATGATTTTGGAAAGTTTTCTTTTAAAAGATTTGAGTTGTATAGTTTTGGTAAGAAAACCTAGAATTTGGAGATTTTTTTTTAGAAGACTAAAAATCCATGAATGATATTGTTATATTTATTTTGTGTGTCAAAATAAATGGATGTTTGGAAAATTTATTATTTATATTTATATAAATGATGAATTTCAGGGAATTGAGGATTGTTGTTCATTTTGAAAATTATTGTTCAAAACGTTGAAATAGTCTTGAAATAACTAATTGTTGAGGATACTTGAGAAGAAGGAATTGTGTTATTCCTTCGGTGATAAATTGAAATAAAAGTATTTATATTCATCTTGTGAAATTGGCATATCAATTCATTTGATTACATTAAACTTTGAAAGTTGATTTGAAAACTTGCATTGAAAAAAGAATGTTGAGAAACAAGTTTTCATGAAATGGTTTTGGGGTAAATACGTTGATAAGTCTTGATAGGTGGTGTAGATGATATTGAATAAGTTGGCCTGAGAGTCCGGGGTGAAAGACCGAAAACCCGCGCGGATAGGTGTCGAGCCTTCTGGTTAATACCGGTAAAAATGATAATTTGATAGTACTTGTATAGTCTATTTGCAGACACCGACCTAGGGATTACTAGAGTCGTATTTACCGCCCTTGAAATAAATTGTTAAGTTTTGAACAATTGAAATTACATGATATCATTGAGCATGATGGTTTTCAAAAGATGAAAACGTGATTTATCTTCAAAAATGGCATAGCATAGCATGTGTATTTCATCTCTTGAGACTTGTATAAAATATATATACTTTATTAAGAATTTCCTACTGGGCTTTATGCTCACCATACGGGATTTTTGTGCAGGAAAAGATGTGGTGATCCCACCAAACTAGGGGTGTGGAAGTATGCGTGTTGGGAGTACAATGCTCTCATTTTGCTGTGATTCTGTGTGTAAGCCAAGGGCTATGTTTGTGTGGGTTTGAATAACCGTTTTGTGTTACCAGGCTCAAGCCTTGAAAACTTGTAAACCCTTGGGGGTATTTATTTGTTATTGGATTAATGTATTGTTGCATGAAGACTATTGTATCATGTAATGTAAGTTTGGAGATTTATATTCGGTTTTCCTTTAAAGAGTCATGATTATTGTATTATCATTTGGGCAAGAAATTTGGGACGTTACTTGCCGACTTGATTGACAGGATAGCGGGCACCCACTTCATAACACTTTCCACCTTTTGTTGGCTATTATATGGCGGGAAGTGAACTCCCAAACACTATTTTCTCAACAACAAAAAAAAAAAAATCATATTTTTCCATAAACCATGTTTTTCCACATTTACTGACTGTCATACGATAGGACGTGTACCCTCCAAAACATTTTCAACTTTAAAACCATCCCCACATTCCGGTTATTATACGGCAAGGAGTGGACACCCAAAAATATTTTCAAAACCATCAATTTTTCCACTTTTGCTGGCTCCAATGAGGTTGGACTTTGTGGACACCCAAAAATCATTTTTCCACTTTTGCCGGCTATTATACGGCGGGACTGTGTGGACACCCAAAAATATTTTTCCCACATTCGTCCAGCGATAAGCCTAGACAGGGCATTTGGGCATCTTTAATTCAAAACCACCCCCACATTTGCCGGTTATTATACGGCCCAACAACATTCTGGACTCCCCGCGCGAGTACCAACAACCACAACATAATCCAACACAACTCAACTCAACCCAACACAACTCAACTCAACATAATTCAAGATAACTCAATACAATTCAACATAACACAATAAAATTCAACACAACTCAATATAACACAACCCAAATCATTTTCTTAAATTTCCACTTCATCATTTCATCACAACTTTCATATCATCAATACAATTCACAATTCAATGTTCTCAATTTCAATCTCATTCCATAACACAACTTAGATCATTAGCAACAAGAGTTCAATCGTAATTTTTACACGAATTTTTCCAAACATCATCAAGGTTCAACTAACCATGAATATGTGCAATTTAACCCCTTAATTTCATGGTACTACTTTCAATTTAAGCAAAACCATCAACTATCTTCATGAGCCAAACTAGGGTTTTTAAGAAAAATTAAAACTTTTCACAAAAACACTTTTTATTTCAACTCTTCTATTAATTATACCCCCAAATTTATAAGCCCATAATTAAAACCCATCAAGTGAACCCTAACATTTCAAACCCTAAACCCTCAATCTCATGATTTATCACAATATGCTTAAAAATATAAATTTTTGTACTCCTCTTATGGAATTAGTTTTAATTCATGAAATGTATGACTATTAAATGTCCATTGATAAAAATAACTTTTGAGCATAAATGAAATTCATTTTAATCCAAAATTTTAAAATTTGGGAAAAAGTTGAAAATTGTTGAGAGAAAATCATGAAATCATGAGATTTTGTTGAAAAAGATGAAGAAAGTTATATGTGATTTCATTGTTGAACCATCCATGTAAAGGAGGAAAATTTTGTTTGAGAAATTGCCATGGATAGTATGGTGAGAATACTTGGAATCATGAAAAGGTTAAAAATTGTATGATATTGTGATTGTGGATTAGGTCTTGTGTCCCGTGGATATGATTATTGATATTTAATTTGAAAACATTGAAGATGTTGATGATTGTACTATGTTAAGGTAAAAAGTTGGGGAACATGAGAATTGTAAAATTTTATTTACATACATGCGTTTGCATAACTTTGAATATTGATGTTTTGGAAATTGAATTGTTGTTGATAAAACAATTATAAATCTTGAAAAATATTTTGGGGTAAATACGTTTGGTACGTATGGATACAAGGGTGTAGATTGGTATTGTTTAAGTTGGCCTGAGTGTTCAGGGTGAAAGACCAAAAACATGCACAGAAGAGGTACCATGTGCTTTCCAATTAGGAGCCAGTAAAGTGGGGATTGGTAGTACTTGACATGCCTACTTGCAGACACCAGTCTAGGGATTACCTAAGTCGTATTTACTGTCCCGTTGTATATTTTGAAATTTCTAAGATAATGACTTTTGAAATGAGAATTGCATATGGTTTTCAAAATGAAACAAAGTTATGGATTTTGTCGCATGGCATTTCATGGCATTCATTTTGTAAGATTGCCTAAACATATATACTTGTTAAGATCTCTCTATTGAGGTTGTGCTCACCCCTAGAAAATTTGTGTAGGAAAAGATATGGTGCTTCTGTCTAACTAAAGGCGAGGGATATGCTTGAGAGCATAAGGCTCTCTTTTATTTTGATGTGTATTTTTGGCAAGCCAAGGGCTTTAGTTGTATGGGTTTTTGGATGACCATCTTTTGTGTAACTGAGCTTAAGCCTTAGAACTTGCAGTCCATTGAACATTCTTTTGTGTTATTTCTGTTGTTTTAATCGTCGTACATGTTATAGATTCACCCTTTAAAAAGATTGAATATGTATTGCATGTGGACTTTTTTTGTACAATCTCTCATATTAATGGAATACAAACATAGAGATTGGGCCACCCAAGTTGAAATTGTTATAATTGAATGAGTTAATTAAACCTATCTTATATCATTTAAATAGGGGCGTTACAATTTGGAAGGATTAAGGAGGTTACCTATATTTTAACATACTTTGATGCAAAACCAACACCAATAGTATGTTGGATGACAATGCCAGATATGGGGCATTTGATTGCATCATCCTACAATCTTGTTCTCTACCATTTCTCAGCACAATATTGCCTTACATTTCTACCACTAAGATTAGACCCATTGCCACCACTTGCCCGCAAAGAGATATCCATTGTTTCGTGAACAAAAATCACTTTGTTATGGTATAGCCATCATTGAATTTGTAATAACCCTCACACTGTCTTAGCCATACTCATGCATTTATATGATTTTGCTTTGTTAAGCTTGCATGTTCAATCTTGACTTACCTTGCATTCTTGACTTGTCTGGCATAGGTGTTGGTTGATACTGTATTTCTTGGTGTGTGAATGTTTAGCCGAGGTCACCTTGAGACTAGTTCACCTTTGAACCTTAGTGTTGCGAATCATGTTGGAACCACTTGGTTGACCTTCACCTTCACCCCGGCATTCTAGCCGAGGTGTCGCCACTTAGCCGAGGTATTTCATACTAGTGACCTTTGTTTCCGGGATGGTATGACATAGGCCGAGATGTGGCACACCCTGGCCAAGGTGTGGCACAGCTTAGTCAATTGTCGTCCTCCCTAGCCGATGTCCTTGTTATCCTGTGTGCCGAAGTCCTGTCTTTGGCCGATGTTATCCCTTGCCGAGGTTTTATTGTTAGCCGATGTCATTACTCGCCGGAGTGTTTCACTGGGTAGCTTGTTAGATACGCTTTGTCATAGACTTGTCTTGTCAGTCAGTCACCTTTTTGAGCAGAGCCAACCAACCATTGCCACGTGTCCGAGCTGAAGGTTAAGTCAGCCGACAGACTTAGAACCAAATCATTTTGTCTCAAAGCCCTTGTTTTAGAGAGAGAAGCTCTAGGAGAAGAAGGAGGAGTTCTAGAGTGAGAAGCAGATTAGCAAGCTTGATTCTTAGAGTTCCAACCGTTAGATTCTTGATTTGAGGTTAGAATCTTGATTTGCTCTTGTTATTCTCATTGATCATCTGGTTACATTGCATGATTGAGTTCGGTTTGTATGCCATGCATGGATTTAAAGTTGGTTTTAGAAAGAAAATAAGACATTCATGTGTTCTTGAGGAAAAGCCTTGATTTGATCCGAAAGCTTGCATTGAAATCCATGTTTTTGTGTTTGTTTCATCAAGATCTTCTTGTATGGGTACCCAGGTCCATGTTTCTAAACTCATGGCATGAAATCTCAGATTTTATAAACGTAAGTTATGATCCTTGCATTCATTCCTTCATAATCTTCATGATTATGTTCTTGATGTTCTTGAGCAGAGGGAAACCCAGATTTTCCCCGACCTCATTTGTTCTTGAATGTGGCCCTCGGGACACACCTCGGCGAGAGAGTGTGGGACCCTCGGCCAAGACCTGGTTAGGTGCCCAGCATGATTTCCAAAGTAAGAAACAGTGTTTGATATGACTTGACTAAGATCTGGGCGTTAGCCGAGATCATTTGCATGCATAAGAACCTTGTTTAAAAGTGTATTCAATAGACTTGCCATGTGATTGTAGGACTTGGACTTGCCTGACCCCGACGTCCGAAGAACTATGTGAGTGGCATTCTAATAAAGCTATGTTGCAATGTTTTGATAAAAGTCTTGTTTTGCCTTGTTTTGGAAAGTATTTGTAAGCATGAATGATTAACCCTATTTTTGTATGCTAAGTATTATCTTTGTTCAATGACAAATCTTGGAAAGTCCTTACGTGCTGGAGGACTCTAAGCATTTGCAGCACACTCTTGATAGTCCGTATGTGCCAGGGGACTTTAAGCATTTGTGGCACCAGTCCGTACGTGCTAGGGGACTATAAGCATTTGTAGCACAAGTTTGGAAGTCCGTACGTGCTAGGGGACTATAAGCATTTGTAGCACAAGTTTTGGAAGTCCGTACGTGCTAGGGGACTATAAGCATTTGTAGCACAAGTTTGGAAGTCCGTACGTGCTAGGGGACTATAAGCATTTGTAGCACAAGTCCTTAGTGTCGAGGACTATAATGCAACGACACTCTTGTTACAGATCTCTTGTCTTGCCACTGCTGGTTTTACCGCGTGGGTTTGTTCGTCCGAATTGTTATCTCTTGTATTATATTGGTGCTAGTAAGCATCCCTCGAAACTTGAAAGATTTGATAAATGGACTTGTTGTACTCCTTGTATTGTTTTGTTAAAAGACCTCGGATATCATTCATGTAAACCCTTTATTGTTTATGCCATTCACTGAGTATCCAAGCTCACCCTCTCTATATATATATGTAGGTGATGAGCAGGGCGGCGATAACGCCTAACTGTGTTTTGCCGAGGTGTCTTGCCGAGGTGTTTTTGCCGAAGTATTTTGCTGTTGTGTTTTGGACTCATGTTTTGCGGCATCTTGAAGATCATGCTTCTTGGTTATTTTATTTTATTTTGTATTCGATGGCTGAGAAGCCTCTTAGTCAAGATGTATTTTTTGTACTTCATTTCTTGTATTAAAGCTATGTACTGGTGTATGACATTTCCTTCAAACTTATGCACTGCTCTTATGGATTACTTAGTTTTGATTTATTGCTTCCGCATTTGTAAGCCCCATATGTTTACTCTGATTTGTGTGTGAATTCTTGCAAGAGGCCTTTGGTAACCTCGGGTTACTGGCCATCTCGGCGCCGACCTACTAGGGGCAGGTTGGGGTCGTGACAGAATTACTATGTCATTATTGACCAACAATAATGTATAACTTGGTTTTGTTGTTATTTTGTAGTTGTTTATGGTGCAAGGACACCATGTTCTTCCAATAGTGAGTAATTAGCGAAGGTATCGCTACAATTGTGCTGCAGGATGGGAAAGTCCATATGATAAACGATTTACTCATTTCAAGGAAAATTGTGAATGAAAATGTTGCTACAAAAGAGACATTTGAGACCATTCAAATTAATTAAGAAGTTTGCCCAGGTTAAATTGATGTTAGTTTCAATTTCGTTGATTGGCAATCTTTGTAATGGTACTTGGCAATGTTAGTTTCAACTTCTTTAAGTTATTTGGAAGGAAATAGTTTATTTTATTACTAATTTGGTTTATTGCATTGTTGTGGCAATCAATTATTATCTGTGTTTGTTGATTTTGTTTTGTAGTGTTCGGCAATACAAAGCCACACTATATCATATTGTTCGACCATACATAGCCGAAAAAAAGGCATTAACACGATCATCTATAGCTAAACAAAGCTCCTTTGTTTGGTTTTGAACCACTAAAAACTAATTTTATACACCAATAAAGATCTAAACTACATGTTCATCACCTATGTTATTAAGCCCCGGTTTGGTAAGCCATTTGGGTTAAATAATCACAAAATGACAACAAAAAAAAAAAAGTCAAAAAGCTAAAAAACCAACAAAAAAGTTTGTGTTTTCAACCAAAAGGCCAAAAACGCCAAACAAGAAAACCAACCAAACAAAAAAGTCACAGGCTAAAAAAGTCAAAAAAGCCAAAAGCCAACTAAAAAGTCATTGCCAAACAAACCCTAAAATATTTCATCATGTGTACTATTAATAGACAAAATTATGATAGTTAATACATACACATTCAAAAAGTTAATAACATCCATAAACATTTACATAGTAATGAACTCCTAAACCTAATAACTTCTATATGCATCCACAAAGTAATGATGTCCTAAATAACTACACCAAAATATATGTTCACTTAAATAAAATATCTATATAATATAAGCATATCAACATCCATAAATTTTTTTTTTGAATATTCTTTAAAAAAAAACAAATTAGAGAAATGACCCACTTTTCAAACTATTAGAGAAACTAGCCCACTTTTGAAATCTCATTTTGACCATGCAATTTCAACTTGAAATCGTATTTTCAAAATGCAATTTCAAGTCAACATGGACAACGACGCGCTGATGTCGCAAGTTGAAATCACATGTTGAACATGCAATTTCAAGTTGACAGGGCTTTTATTACGCTGATGTGGCATGCAATTTCAACATAAACTCGCATTTTGAAAATGCTATTTTAACTTGCACAATTATAAAACCCATTCTAGAAATGATATTTAAAATTGATATTCAAAGGTTTATTAATTACTCCCCACTGATTAGCAAATGTGAGCCCTACAAGGAGAAATATGGGTCTCCTCACTAGCTAGCAATCAAATACTAGAGAACAATATTAAACATTGAAAAGACAATTTCAACACTGTTCTAGGACAATAAATGAAATCAGTGAATGGTAATAAGCTGTTTTGTCATCTTTGGGGCTAGACTAGAACCATTAAAGAGCAGTTCGGTTTGGAAAATAACATATCTAACCAAAGAATAGGGATAAGCTTTAGTTGTTAGCAAGTGGGCCAAACAACACTCTCGCTCACATGTAACTCGTCTTTTATATGGAGATACAAACATCTATACATACAGAGATTTTCGAATACAAACTAGAGAAGAAAAGAATACAAACTTAAAAATGCGATTTTAAGTTGTGTAATTACAAAACCTATTCTGAAAATGACATTTGAAATTGAAATTCAACAATTACTTGGTAGATTAAAAGTCCTTTCATTTCAACATTTTTTGACATAAAAATTCAGTTTCATGCAAAGCTATTGATAAATAGTGTAATTTAAAATTATTGTAGTAAGTCATGGGTGAGAATTGAAATCACATGTTCAAAATCCAATTTCACAATAATCCTGCATGTTCAAATGAGATTTAAGCTACCATAAAAAATTACACATAAATAAAAATTACACACACACACACACATATATATATATTTACATTTTATATTTCTTTTACAAAGAGATTAAATAATAAAAGAAAAACCCTCACGATTTGACATTGACAAGAATCTTGCATGTTACCAATAAAGTCACATGTTAAGAATCTGATTTCAGTGTTTCAGTCAGAACTAGGGTAGAATGACTATCGCGAAAATTTCATTTCACGTAATACAAATAGTGTATACTATTTGTTCACATGTTGAGAATCTAATTTGAAGGTTTGAGTCAGAACTAGGTCAGAGTGAGTATTATAAAGATTCAGTTTCACGCAAAGCTATTGATAAATAGTGTAATTTGAAATTATTGTAGTAAGTCATGTGTGAGAATTGAAATCGCATGTTCAAAATCCAATTTCACAATGATCTTGCATGTTCAAAATGAGATTTAAACTACCATAAAAAATTCCATATAAATAAAAACTACACACACACACACACACATACATTTACATTTTTATATTTCGTTTATAGAGAAATTAAACAACAAAAGAAAAACCCTCACGATTTGACATTGACAAAAATCTTGCATGCTACCAATGAAGTCACATGTTAAGAATCTTATGTAAGTGCTTAAGTTAGAACTAGGGTAGAATGGATATCACGAAAATTTCATTTCATGTAATACAAATAGTGTGTGCTATTTGTTCACATGTTGAGAATTTAATTTTAAGGTTTGAGTCAGAACTAGATCAAAGTGAGTACCATAAAGATTCAGTTTCCTACAAAGCTATTGATAAATAGTGTAATTTGAAATTGTTGTAGTAAGTCATGGGTGAGAATTAAAATTGCATGTTCAAAATCAAATTTCACAATGATCTTGCATGTTCAAAATGAGATTTAAACTACCATATAAAATTCCATATAAATAAAAATTAGGGATATTTACCAATAAATCCCATCCCACAAACAGTTACACCATTTGATCCCATCATTGTGTCTGTTGCTCTGATTGATCCTATCAGTGAGAGAATATAGTCTTCTTGATCCTTTTTTCCTTTTTTGCTAATATGTATTGGTCAATTATACCCTTTTTCACGTGGCTTTCCTTTAAACAATACATCAGAAAATTTTTCTTTTCTTTTTTATTTTATTTTTAAAACTCTCTTCTCTCCCCACAACGATCGCCAATAGAAACCCTAGAACACAGACCAATCTGTGTCGGCGGCGAAGGCACCAATGGCGCTGTGTGTGTATGGGTCACTGTGTGTGTGTGCATGTATCAGTGTGTGTGTTATGCGCTGAGTGTGTCTTAGAGAGAGAAGAGAAATATGGGTTTGGTCTGTGCTGTGCTCTGTGTGTGTGTGTTGTGTGTATGGTGTGGCCATATGTGTGTGTATGTTGTGTGTATGATGTGCGAGAGAGAGAATGCTAAGAGTGAGAGAATGGCGATGGCATCTGTGTGGCTGGGTTTCTTGATCGGAAAGGCTTTTGTTTGATTGATTGATCAGAGACGACACAGACCAATCTGTGTCGCCGGCGAAGGCACCAATGGCGCTGTGTGTGTATGGGTCACTGTGTGTGTGTGCATGTATCAGTGTGTGTGTGTTATGCGCTGAGTGTGTCTTAGAGAGAGAAGAGAAATATGGGTTTGGTCTGTGCTGTGCTCTGTGTGTGTGTGTTGTGTGTATGGTGTGGCCATCTGTGTGTGTATGTTGTGTGTATGATGTGCGAGAGAGAGAATGCTAAGAGTGAGAGAATGGCGATGGCATCTGTGTGGTCGTGAGTGAGAGAGAGGTGCTGGGTGTGTGAGTTGTGTGGTCGGGTGTCTCCGAGAGAGACCCAGTTAGAGAGAGGTGAGAGAGCCGTGTGTTGGGTTATGTAAATGGGTGTATGATGTGTTGTGTATGGGATGGCAGTGGTGGTGTGGTGAGGGTGTGTGTTGTGCATGTGTTTGGTGAAGCTTGGTCTTTCCACAGAAAAGTGAAGAAGTGCTCATCATTCTCCGAGCCCCCCCCCAACCCCGAGAGAGGGAGAGAGAGGTGCCGAGAGGGAGAGGTTGAGAGTCTGTGTGTAGGTGTGCATGGGTGGCTCTTAATGGTATCTTCTCCCTCTCCCTAAGCCCGTGTGTGCATCTGTGTGTATGAGTGATTAGTCCCCCCTGTGCATCGTGTGGGTGTGTGTGTCATGCATGGGTCTCGTGTGTGCCTGTATGCCGTGTATTGATGGTGAGAATGGTAGGGAAAGAGTGTGTGAATGTTGTGCTGTGTGTTTGTGTTTGTTGAGTGTGTGTTCTTAGAGAGAGAGAGAAGCCTAGGAATCTAGAGAGAGAAGAGAGCTGCTTTTGGTCTGTGTGTGTATGGTCTCCCTCTCCAAGCCGAGAGAGAGAGAGAGATCACAATTGGCTGTGTGTATGCATGTCTATCTGGGTGTCTGCTGGGTCTCTCTTCCAAATGTGTGGCACGTGCTTCAGCCTCCCAAACGTAAGAAAGTAATAAAGGCATTGGTGTACTTTTCAGTTTTGTGGCACCTATCAAACACAATTAACGTGCCACGTGTAAATTTAATTGGAAATTCTTCACACATTAAACATTAAATATTAAATGGTATTTATGTCATTTGACAATACAAAGGACTAAATAGATCATAAGAATATATATTAGGATCAAATGGAGTACAATCTCAACATTTAGGATTTATTGGTAACTTTCCCTAAAAATTACACATATAATTTTTTATTTTATATTTTTATATTTTTTTATAGAGAAATTAAATAACAAAAGAAAAACCTTAACGATTTAACATTGACAAGAATCTTGCAGGTTACCAATGAAGTCACATGTTTAGAATCTGATTTAAGTGTTTAAGTCAGAACTAGGGTAGAATGGCTATCACGAAAATTTCATTTTATGTAACACAAATAGTGTATACTATTTGTTCACATGTTGAGAATCTAATTTAAAGGTTTGAGTCAGAACTAGGTCAAAGTGAGTACCACAAAGATTCAGTTTCATGCAAAGCTATTGATAAATAGTATAATTTGAAATTGTTATAGTAAGTCATGGGTGAGAATTAAAATAGCATGTTCAAAATCCAATTTCATAATGATTTTGCATGTTCAAAATGAGATTTAAACTAACATAAAAAATTCCATATAAATAAAAATTACACATACATAATTTTTTTTATTTGCATTTTTATATTTCTTTAATAGAGAAATTAAATAATAAAAGAAAACCCTCACGATTTGACATTGACAAGAATCTTGCATGTTACCAATGAAGTCACATGTTGAGAATCTGATTTTAGTGTTAGAGCTAGAACTAGGTCAAATCACTATCATGAAGATTCAATTTCACATAAAACTACTGCAAATAGCGTACTTTGTAATCGATGAAGCAAGCCACGGGTAACAATTGTTGCTCTAGCGACTTTAAAGTACACAGTTTGCAAAGCTAACTTGTTACTTTTCAATTGTTATTCGTGAATTACTTCAGTGATTTCAAAGTACGTTGTGTGCAGTAACTTTGTGTGAAATTGAATCTTCATTGTAGTTCTGCCTGAAACTCTAAAATCATATTATCAACATGTGACTTCATTGGTAACATTAAATTCTTATCAATGTCAAATCGTGAGGGGTTTTTCTTTTATTATTTAAGTTCTCTACAAAAGAAATATAAAAACGTAACAATTGAAATTGCATGTGAAATAGCATGTTGAAAATGCAACCAAACATTAATCTCTTCTATGAGTCTTTAAATAGTGTTACCCCAACTATGATATATAAAAACATAACATTAGTTATATATCTTGAGTCTAATATTATGTATCAATAATGTCTTCCAAAGGTGCAGGCAGCTCACGTTATCATTCACTTCCAAAAGTATGGCTACTACCTCCATTCAATTATGAATATAAGAGCAAAAAATACTCAAGTCCTAAGGACTATTATGCTAGTATTCGAGTAGAATGGGCATTTAGGTTAGTAGAGCAAGAGAGATTGTTTAATGATTTATGTAATTTAGGGGCACGAGTATCTCATCGTCGTTCATTAACCATGCCTAGACGAAATGTAGATGACTAAGAAAAAGAGCTTAACAAAATAAAAAAGGAGAACAACAGAATGTTGATGTGGAGGTGTTGACATTTGATGCTTCAACTAGCCATGGAAAAGGTAGAGGCAAGCAATAGACAATTGACTGAAATCAAGCACAATAATGTTATAAGCAATGAAAAATATCTATCTGACTACTACATGCCAGATGAAGAATGAAGTATTAGACAACTTCTATTTAAGAAAATGTTTGTTTGTTGTGTCATTTCTAAATTGTTATTGTGTATGTCGACGTACTTGTTTTTTTGTTTTTGTTTTTTTTAGTGTTATATTTTGTGTTTAATTCCTATATTAACTATTTAGTACTTTAAGTTATTTATGTAATGAAAAGTTTTATTAAATATATGGAGTTAATGTCAATCAAATATTATGGCTTTAAGTTATATGAACATTATGTAGACATATATTGAAACTTATAAAATAATATGAAAAGATTTTCATAACATACAGATAGAATAGTTACGATTACATTTTAAATATTATTACGTGACTAAAGGATTATTATGAAGGAATTTTATTGTTTCTATTCCTCATCTGACATCTCAACATCGGATAATACATATTCTTCCCTACTTACATTCACGTAAAATTATGCTTCATGCATTAACCCATCCTCGATGTACCTAGTTGCAAGTTGACGAAAGTGATATCGATTTAAACGCATCGACATTCGGTTAACTTCTTTATGAATGCGGTGTAACGCCCTTTGCAGCAATTACGGGGTATCAATGGGCATGTTCTTCGACCTCCTTCGAGGAATTTGAATATTTTTTCTTCACACAGCTCTTAAAGAATATTCGCCTAGGTAGATCAATATTGCCACTCTATTCTCACGGTATTCACAGTGGCTATTGTGTAACAAAGATTAGAGTTCAATGGATATTCAAAATCATTATTTGAAACCCAGTGGCAACCCATTGCGGTATATAAGTCATTAATAGTGTATCTCATAGTGAATTATTATATATCATCTTATAACAATCTGTGGATACAACTGAGTTAGTTTTCACGTACTAGTATATATTTATAGCAACTTGAAGTAGCTATGTTGTAACTAACAATTGCAAACACAAGTCATGGGTAGTTAACAACTGAAATTGCATGGCAGGTGAAATTGCACGTTAAAGATGCAATTTCATTTGAAATCGCATGTTAAAAATGCAATTTCAATTTGACACGATAGCAGTCCATGTAATCATAAAATTGCATTTTCAGCATGGGATTTCAAGTTGAAATTGCATATTGAAGATGCGATTTCAATTTAAAATCGCATTTTCAAAATGCGATTTCAAAAGGCGGGTTAGCTTCCCAAATAGTTTGAAAAGTGAGTCAATTCTCTAAATTATTTTTTTTTAGAATATTAAAAAAAAAAAAAAACTCCAGCATCCATCTATCACTGTCTACTTCTGTACGTGCGAGAGAATGTGGAATGACGTATACTGCCGAACTCGATCTGGGCTCATTGATGTGTTAGCACACGTGTCATCCTCCCCAAAGTATCATACAACACATCTGGATGTCAAAGGCTAACATCTTGACCTCTCTGGATAATAGGATGCCCAATCCTCAAGGCTTAACATATACGTTGGAAATGATGGCTTACGTAAAAAGTTAGAGTAAATTTATGAGTGTGGATTCCATATGTCAAATTATGACTCACAGATTAGTTGTATATTACCTGTGGCTCTGGAATGGTGCCCTGAGTATCCTAAGGAAGTGAAGTGAATCGATGAGCTGGGTTCTAAACAATCAAGTGTGACACCTTCCTATACCAGTCCATGTAATCAGTGTTATTGTAAGTTTTTGAGAAGAAAAACAGAGAAAATGAAGAATAGAAATTGAATGAAATGAAAGAATAAAAGCAGGAAATGATAAAATCTGATATGATGCAGCAAAGAGGAATACACTTCATTCATTCTGGTGCATTACATTTATAGCAAGAATATCTGAACTGAAAAGATAATGAATCCCAAAAATTATGGTAACAACCAAGATTTCTGATAACACTAACAATATCCTAAAGAATAGGACTTATTGACTGGAAAAACAAATTCTAGTTATTGACTGAAACTAATCAAAGAAAACTTCAATGTGGCAGTCCTGAAGCAAATTATTAACACTCCTCCTTGCTTTAGGCACTGCAAATTCCAATCATCTTCCTTAGTAACTCGAACTTGCCAACTGGAAGTGGCTTTGTGAACAAATCTGCCAGCTGATCTTCAGACTTGCAGTAAGCAAGTTTCACTTTTCCAGTTTGTTGCACTTCCCTCAAGAAGTAGAGCTTGATGTTGAAGTGTTTTCTTTTTCCGTGAAATACTGGATTTCGTGAAATTGCAATTACTGCTTGATTATCAACAAAAATCTCAGTACCTTCATTTTGCACCATGTGTAAATCAGATAGAACTTTCCTTAGCCATTGAGCTTGGTTTGCTGCTGCAGTTGCTGCAATAAACTCTGCTTCTGCAGTGGATTGCGCTACAATCTCTTGTTTCTTTGAACACCATGAAAAAACACCTAAGCCTAGGTTGAAACAGTATCCTGAGGTACTTTTCATGTCATCAACAGAACCACCCCTATTACTATCTGAAAAACCACTCAACTTGAAGTTCTGACTCTTCTCAAACTTGACACCACAATCAAGACTGCCCTTAATAAACCTTAAGACTCTTTTTGCTGCTCTTAAATGCACTTCACTAGCACAATGCATAAAACGAGATAAGAGACTTACAGCAAATAGAATATCAGGTCTTGTTGCTGTAAGATACATCAAGCAACCAATCAAACTTCTGTAATAGCCTTCATCAACTTTACTAGCACCATCTTCTTTGCTCAGCTTCTCTTTTTGACCCATTGGTGTGTTTATTGCTTTGCACTCCTCCATCTGAAATTTCTTCAAAATTTCCTTTGCATACTTCTTCTGACAGATGAAAACTTCATTTTGGCTTTGTTGGACCTCCAAGCCAAGAAAGTAAGTCATAAGACCAAGATCTGTCATCTCAAAGACCTGCATCATCTCTTGTTTAAACTCCTCAATCATCTGTGCATTATCTCCTGTTACCAAAAGGTCATCAACATAAAGAGATACAATAAGAACATAACTACCTTTTTGTTTAACATAAAGAGTAGATTCAGATAGGCTTTTTGTGAAGCTTAAGCTTAGCAAATGTTCATCAATCCTGCTGTACCAAGCTTTTGGAGCTTGCTTTAGGCCGTAAAGAGCCTTTTTGAGCAAATAGACCTTATCCTCTTCACCTTGCACAACAAAACCTTCTGGTTGTTCCATATAAATTTCTTCTTGTAGAACACCATTTAGAAAAGCTGATTTGACATCTAGCTGAAACACTTTCCAGCCTTTTTGTGCTGATAAGGCTAACAACAACCTGATAGTGTCTAGTCTAGCAACAGGAGCAAACGTTTCAGAATAATCAACACCAAAAATTTGAGCATAGCCCTTGACGACGAGCCTTGCTTTGTTTTTGTTGATGGAGTTATCAGCATTTAGCTTCGTTCGGTACACCCACTTTACTCCAATGATCCTTCTGCCTTCTGGTTTGTTAACTAATTCCCAGGTTTTGTTTTTGTGAATCATTGACATCTCCTCCTCCATTGCTTTCTTCCACTTCGGGTCTTTAAGAGCTTCTTCATGATGAGCAGGTTCACATAATGCTACATTACATCTTTGATAGATGTCTGAAAGTGATCTTGTTCCTCTAACTGGTGGATCATCTACCAATTTATTTTCCCACTGGTCTGTTGTCTGCTCCTCAAAAGAATTGCTTCTAAATTCTTCTAAAGGTCTATTAGTTTCTTGTGAATTTTCCCAGTCCCATTGCTCATCCTCATTGAAGTGAACATCTCTAGTTATCACCATTTTTCTTGTTTGAGGATGATATACTTTGTAGGCTTTAGAAATTGTGCTATAGCCAATAAAGATACCTGGAATTGCTTTTTTGTCAAGCTTGTCTCTCTTAACCTGTTGAACATGGACAAAACACAAACAACCAAATACTTTAAGAAAACTTAGTGAAGGTATACACCCATACTAAGCTTCAAATGGAGTTTTGTCTTCAACGGCTACACTTGGAAGCCGATTTTGCAGAAATATTGCTGTATTGGCTGCCTCTGCCCAGAAACTTTTTGGCAACCCCTTCTCATGTAGCATGCATCTAGCCATCTCCATGACATATCTGTTCTTCCTTTCACTCACTCCATTTTGCTGTGGAGTGTAAGGAGCAGTGAGCTGATGTTCTATGCCAGCTTCATCACAAAACAGGTTAAATTCTGCAGAAGTGTACTCTTTTCTATTATCAGACCTTAAGATTTGAATTTTGCAACCGCTTAAATTTTCCACCATTTTTTTAAACTTCCAAAATACTCCAGCAACTTCAGACTTGAACTTTAGGAAATAAATCCAACACATTCTTGTAAAATTATCAATGAAAAGAATGTAATACCGGCTACCTTGAAGAGATGGTGTTCTTTGAGGTCCTCCCACATCTGTATGAACTAGTTGCAACTTCTGTGTTGCTCTCCAGGATGATTTAGGAAATGGTTTCCTACTTTGTTTACCAAATTGACAAGCATGACAATTTGGCAAGTGATCAACCAGAACTGGTAATCCTCTTGTCACTTCATCTTTCTTCATCTTGAGCATTCGTTGAAGATGACAATGCCCAAGCCTTTTGTGCCAGACTTCAGTGATGTTGACATTGGTGGAATAAGCTATGTGCTCCTCCTCCGTAGGATCAAATAAGAAGCTTTTCCCTTTCATTTTGACACGTAAAATCTTCTTTCCAGCGGCATCGTAGATGTGACAATACAAGTCTTCAAAGGACACCTTAAATCCTTTTTCAATTAACTGGCCAACACTCAGCAGATTTTGATCAATATTGGGTACATAAAGAACATCTGAAATAGTTTTTGTACCTGAACTAGTTGTCATTGCAATGGTTCCTTTTCCTTTTGCAGCGATATAACCACCATTCCCTATCCTGACTTTAGTCATTGCAGTAGCCTTTAACTCCTTAAAAAGAGTTTTGTCAAAGGTCATATGGTTTGTACAACCACTGTCAATGAGCCAACTTTCTGAGGAGACCTTTGTAGAGAAACACATTGCCACAAACATCTGATCTTCTTCATCTTGATCAGCTACATGGACTTCTTTCTCTGGTTTCTGAGATTTGCTTTTGCAAATCACAGCTTCATGTCCAAGCTGATTGCACTTGCTACACTTTGCATTAGGCCTCTTCCAACACTTGAATGGAGAATGACCCATTTTGCCGCAGTGTTCACAGGGCGGGAAATTTCTCCTTGAGCTTCCACCTTTGTTTCGAGTGCGACTGCTTGAACTACTCCCAGAACTTTCCTGTTGGTGTTTGACTGACAAGGCTCCTTCTACGGTACACTCTTGTCTCATAAGTCTCCTTTGTTCTTGAGCCTGCAAAGCACTCAATAGTTCTACCAAGGTGATCTTGGACAGATCTTTAGTATTTTCCAAGGTAGTTATTGAGGCTTCATATTTTTCAGGCACCATAACAAGAATTTTGTCAACAATTCTTGAATCATCAAATTTAGTGCCAAGAAGCCTTACCTTGTTGGCAATGCCAAGCAATCTGTCTGAATATTCTTTGATTGTCTCAGCATCTTTCATCTTTTGCAGCTCAAATCCCCTTATTAGATTGAGCGCTTGCATTCCTCGTATTCTTTCATCTCCTGCATATTCCGTCTTCAGATGCTCCCAGATTTCTTTTGCTGATTTGAGATTCATGATCTTCGTGAGAATTGTTGTTGAAACACCAGCAAACAACGCTGCTTTGGCCTTTGATTTTCTGGTCTTCTTCTCTTTGTGGCTTTTCATCTGAGCTACCGTCGGATTGTTTGGCAATGGAGCAACTTCGTAATCTTCTTCGACGGCTTCCCATAGATCCAAAGCCTCCAAATAAGTTTCCATTCTAACAGCCCAAAGTTGGTAATTTTCTCCATCAAAAATATGTGGAGCAGCTTGAGAAAAATTGGGGAAATCAGTTTTTGTTTCCATGGATACTCACAGATCCCGTAAGAATGTAGCTCTGATACCAATTGTAAGTTTTTGAGAAGAAAAACAGAGAAAATGAAGAATAGAAATTGAATGAAATGAAAGAATAAAAGCAGGAAATGATAAAATCTGATATGATGTAGCAAAGAGGAATACACTTCATTCATTCTGGTGCATTACATTTATAGCAAGAATATCTGAACTGAAAAGATAATGAATCCCAAAAATTATGGTAACAACCAAGATTTCTGATAACACTAACAATATCCTAAAGAATAGGACTTATTGACTGGAAAAACAAATTCTAGTTATTGACTGAAACTAATCAAAGAAAACTTCAATGTGGCAGTCCTGAAGCAAATTATTAATGTCTCACTGGCCTACTTCGTCTCCTCTCAGCTAGCACATGGTTGTCCTAACTCTCTTATATCTTATCAACAAACGAACATATAACTCGGTATTGGCTGACAATTGCTCCTCGAATGGCACGCACTGGTGCAAGTGGCAGAGGAGGAATTGTTTAAACTCTACTAAATTGTCTCAGAACCCTTTGAGGATGATAGAGTTCAATAATATTAACACACTTTAAGCAACCAACGTCGTAAGCAATCTCTTGGAATGGGTGATAAGCACAATAAGAAATATATGGGTTCCATATCACCTGCAAAATAATAATAAATACCGTGTAAGTACCTCAAAAACATACAGTAATAACCAACGTAGCACATACTAATTCCTTACATCATCAACTCCCAAAATATCAAGCTCCTCTCAGAAGGCCTAAACATATACTAGTGATGATCCAGATTCCTACGAGAAGTCCAATGATATACAAGAGGCTTGTCATCTGTGTAGTCCATGTTTAGGCGAGGTCGAAAATGTTGAAAGTGCTTATATATCCAAGCCTCTAATGAGGTAATATAACCTGCCATCTGTTTCACTTTAGCCCTTGAGGGAAATCCCAACTGTTTGTACAAAAATGTCAATCCAGTTGTATGAATCTGGGACAAATCTCTCATCAAACTCAAGTGCGCAGCTGGTACTCTAGACTGAGTCTTGTAGCAAAACAATGTGCATTCAAGTAAAAACAACAAATATGCTCTCACCGCATAAGCTATATATGCAGGGTCATCTGTATCCTTGACATTATGAAATTTATGCCTCAACTATTCAAAAGCACAGACTGGCTCCTAGCTCCAAATAACTCTTGAAGTGCCTTGGCATGTCGAACTTTTAATGTACCCTCCATATGAGGCCTAGTGTCATCAAGCGAAAGAACTGGTTTATTAACAGAAATGCCAGTAATTGGAATGCCAAGTAGAACAAAAACATTGTTTAGCGTCATCGTCATCTCACCAAACAGCAAATGAGATGTATTTGTTTACAGCTACCATCTCTCAACAAATGCGGAAACCACAACCTTATTCACAAATTGGAAGTTGTCGTCGACTAATTAGAGTAGGCCTGAATGGGTGAAAAGGTCTCTCAACTAGTTATTATTTAGTCTTGGCCATCACTACTCCCATTGTTGCAGCTTTTGAACGTGATTGTGATATTTTAGAGCCTCCAGATCTTACATTGCATAGAAAAAAAAAACTACTATGAAATCATTATTTACAAAAAAACAAATATGGTCGAATTATACATTTTCGTTCCATATGGCAGATGCAACATGAGTCTTAAAGCTCTTAAGGAGAGAAGGATCAGTAAGACCTCCAGGAAATGGGCCAGTTAATAAGTCATCATCCGTTGATGCATCATCGTTGATGTTCTCTACATGTTCCTTATCTTCCACAGTAGGGACTGCCTCTAGAGCAGGGGCAAAGGAAGCAAAGGGGGGGGGGGGTGGGAGTGTGTGGGAGGAAGGGATAGAAGGATCCTCATGTTGTTCTTGTTAAGCTCTTGGATTTCGACATCGAATATTAGATTCAAAACGTCTTCTTTTGTTCGACACAACTACTAGATCAAAGGTCTTGATCAATAATACATGTGAAAATCATTCATTTGTATCTAATGATAACTAAATTGAGTAAGAATATACGTGCTAATAGAATTCTCAAACAAAGTGTTTCACCAATGTATAGAATGTAAGATTATAGGATCTTTATATTAGAAATCAAAACACTATGAATATAATTAATTGCTAAAATATAAACTTAGATACATAGGTACCGTTTGGTAACACTTACGTTTTCAATTTATATTTACAAAAATTTTAAAAACTCAAATAAAAACTTGTTTGGTAAATTTTTGATTTATAAATCAGTGGTTTCAGTTTATAAATTTAGCCAAAAAATGTAAACTCAAAAAATGTGTTTCCGTTTTGAGTTTTGAGTTTTTTTTTTTACCACCCAACACTAGCCACCACCCGCCACCATTTTCCACCACCGTCTTCTGCCACCACCACCCACCCCTCACCACCACCACTTGCCACCACCACTCACCACCCACCTGCCACCACCACCCGCCACCCGTCACCACCACCCATCCACCACCCTCCTGCCACCCACTTGCCACCACCACCCATCCCCCGCCACCACCACCACCACCACCACCACCACCACCACCCACCACCCACCTGCCACCCACTCACCACTACCATCCATCCTCCCGCCACCACCACCTGCCACCTACCCGCCACCACCACTCACCACCCACCTGCCACCACCATCCACTACCCGTCACCACCACCCACCACCGCCATCGCCGCCACCACTACCACCACCTACCACCCACTTGCCACCCACTCGCTAGCCACCACCCACCCGCCATCCACCACCACCACCACTACCACCACCACCATCACCCACCACCCACCCGCCACCACCACCCACCTGCCACCACCACCCGCCGCCACCACCGCCACCCGCCACCGTCACCCACCCACTGCCACCACCACCCACCCGCCACTACCCACCACCACTCACCTGCCACCACCATCCACCCACCCGTTACCGCTTTCCACCATTGTCTTCCGCCGCCGCCACCACCCGCCACTTGCCACCACTTTCCACCACCGTCTTCCGCCACCACCACCCACCCACCCACCACTTTCCACTACCGTCTTCTACCACCATCACCTACCACCTGCCACCATTTTCCACCACTGTCTTCCGCCACCACCACCTGCCATCATTTTCCACTATTGTCTTCTGTCGCCACCACTCGTCACCACCTACCACCCGCCACCACTTGCCATTTCTCACTATTTTCTATATTCTTAAAATTTTTTAAACATTTTGTCTAAACCAAACGCGTTTGTAGTTTATATTTTTCTAAAAATAAACAAAAATCAGTTTATAAAATTTTTGTAAATATAAACTAAAAACGTAAACGTTACCGAACAAGCCCTACTGTTTAGTTCCACCATTGTCTTGAGTTTTGCTTTCTTGAAAGAAGATGATATTCACAATCGGAAAATCTCAGCACTAGCTCTTCTCCTCATTCTCCTATATCTTTCACGTTGTTTTTCAATGGGATTAACAACCCTTTGATTTATATATATATAAATATACGTAAACCCTAATAGGATAGGAGAGGGGACTGGACCTAAACAATAGTTATTGGGCCCTCCTATTAAGGAACCCAAATAACTCAAATAAGCCTTACACCTCCATACCACATACTTATAATAAATCCACTAAGATGGACCATGGCTCAAAACTTTATGAATCACAAAATCAATTTGGACTCATACTAGTCAATTTGTCTGAATCACTTTCAACCCTTTTTTCACAAATCAAAATGAAACATAGTCAATGGTGGCCCAATTAAGAATAAATTTTTACATTCTCGGGCAACATTGACTTTTAATTTTAAAAAAAAATTATTTAATAAAACGACTCTCGGATTGAATAACTTTAATGGCCACATAACTATGATTCAGAACAAAAACATTTTAGCACAAAATCCTATTCAACGAAAATATTAATATTGAATTGCAGCAATAATTATGCTATATATCAGCATAATATCTTCTACAATTACAAATACCAATATTCCACTAACATGGATTCCTGTATGTGATAAAGTGTATGTGTGAAACTTTTAGCACAAGTAATCCAACCAATTATAACATACTAATTTCACATTTAGTCCTCTATAAAAGACCATTTGTGGGATTTTAGCCCCTTTACACTTCCAAAGGAAGCCTTTAAATCTCAAAACAAGTTTTGAAACTTTATGGATCCATGTACATTTCTAAAACCGAAGCCTTTGAATTCATTTAGAAATTATTAACTGTAACTGTATGAGCTCACTTAAAATAAAAAACAAATAATATTCAAATGTGCACAAAACTTATAACTGTAGATAAAATGAGAGTCAACAAATCAAATTTTAATAGTTAAAAAGGTAACTCATTAATGTATCAAAAACAAATACTTAAAAAAAAAAATCTCTACCCAAGCACATCAAAAGACTGTAAAATACTCATGTGCTCAACATGTTTAACAAACTCAATTGGTCTAAGCCCTTTAGTAAGAGGATCAGTTAACATGTCTTTTGTACCAATGTGCTCATAAGTGACATCACCATTATCCACCCATTCATGAACTTTGAAATACTTCAGATTTATATATTTAGCACCACTAGAATTTTTATTGTTCTTTGTAAAGAAAATCGCAGCCATATTATCACAATAAATTCTTATGGGTCTACAGATGGAGTCAACTACTTGAAGCCTTGAAACAAAGTTCTTTAACCACACAACTTGAGTACCAGCCTCAAAACATGCTATCACTTCTGCTTGCATTGTAGAAGATGCCACAAGTGACTGCTTGCAACTTTTTCATGATATGGCACCACCTAAAGCATAAAAATATAACCCGTAGTGGATTTCATGTCATCTGAACAACCAGCAAAATTTGCATCTGTATAGCCAGTAATTTCAAGATGATCAACTCTCCTATAGACAAGCATACAATCTTTTGTTTTCTACAAGTACCTCAACACTTTTTTCGCTCCTACCCAATGCTCATGTCCTGGATTAGATAAATATCTCCCCAATAGACTTATAGTATATGCAATATCATGCCTAGTACAAACTGCAGCATACATCAAACTACCCACAACACTAGTATACGAAACATTCTTCATGGAATCCTTCTCAACATCATTCTTCGGAGATTGAGCTTTACTAAATTTATCTCCTTTACAAACAAGAGCAATACTAGGCTTACAATTTTGCATATTAAACCTATCTAGAACACGATCTAGATATGGTCTTTGAGACAAGCCCAATAACTCTAGGTCTATCTCTATGTATCTCAATGCCAAGTACATAAGATGCTTCTCCAAAATCTTTCATATCAAAATTTTTTGACAACATCTTCTTAACATTAAGGAACAATCCCAAATTATTAGTCGAAAGTAAAATATCAACATAAAGGATCAAGAAAATAAATTTACTCCCACTAACCTTGAGATATATGCATGAATCAACTGAATTCTCAATAAAACCAAAAGATGAGACTGCTTGATGAAATTTCAAATACCATTGCCTTGATGCTTGTTTGAGTTCATATATAGACTTTTTTAGCTTGCAAACTAGATCTCCTTTACTTGACTCCACAAAACCTTCTGGTTACATCATATATACTTTTTCAAGAAGATCACCATTCAAAAATGTTGTTTTAACATCCATTTGGTGAAGCTCTAGATCAAAGTGTGCTGTCAATGCCATAATCAATCTAAAAACATCCTTTGTGGACACAAGAGAAAAAGTTTCTGTATAATCAAACCCTTCTTTCTGTGTGTGCCCTTTTGCTACTAACCTTGCTTTGAATCTTTCAACTTTTCCCTTGGAATCTTTCTTTGTTTTAAATACCCATTTGCAACCAATGGGCTTAAAACCCTTAGGAAGCTCAACAAGCTCCCACACACCATTGATTTCCATGGAATGCATCTTCTCCTTCATTGCATCAATCCACTTGCTAGAATTTGGATTTGTGACTGCCTCGTTGTATGTAACTGGATCAATTATTTCCTCGGGCTCATAATCTTGCTCACCTAGAAAGACAACATAATCATTTGGAAGAGCAGACCTTCTAACTCTATGTGAACGCCTAGGAGGTTGTGCTTGTTGTACATCTTCAACTAATTGAGGTACATTAATAGGTTGATTAGGGGCTTCATTATCTGCTTGTGCTCCTGCTCTCTCTATGTAAGAAGGAATGAACTTGTTTGTCACAATAGGCAAAGGTACAAAGGTAGGCTTATGTATTTGAGCTGTAGGCTATTCACCCAAACACACATAATCGCCTACATCATTCTCTAGAAACTTCGCGTTTCCAACCTCAACTATCCTTGTGCCATGACCAGGACAATAAAACCTATAACCTTTCGAGGTTTCTAGATAACCTGCAAAGCAACAGCGAGTGGTTCTAGGTTCCAATTTGGTTTTGGAAGGATTATAAAGTTTTACTTCAGTAAGATAACCCCAAACTCGAAAGTGGTTCAAACTAGGTTTTCTTCTAGTCCACAATTCAAAAGGTGTTTTCGGAACAACTTTATTCAGTACCCTATTTAGGATATACATAGTAGTCAAAAGGGCTTCACCCCAAAGGGATTTAGGTAGTTTGGACATACTAATCATACATCTCACCATTTCTTTTAGAGTGCAATTACGACGCTCAGCCACACCATTTTGTTCAGAGGTCCCAAGCATGGTGTATTGTGCAATGATTCCACAACTTTGTAAATATTTAGCAAAAAGTCCTATACATTGACCAACATCACCATGTTTACCATAATATTCACCTCCACAGTCAGATCTAACAATTTTGATCACTTTGCTAGTTTGTTTTTCAACGTTAGTTTTATAAATCTTAAATTTTTAAAGAGATTCAGATTTATTATGAATTAGATAAACAAAACCATAATGTGAGTAGTCATCTATGAAAGTGATAAAATATTCTTTCCCACACAAAGTAGTAGACAACGTGTAACAACCCTCACTTCACTCTAGTGATACTAGCATATATTACATGATCTTGTCTTGATGTGTTGCATTTGCAAACCTTGATTTGTCTGGCACATGTGTTACTTGCATGCTCTGTTCCTTGTTTGGTGTGTGTTTTAGCTGAGGTCATCTTAAGCCTAGGTCGCTCCTTTGATACTCTTACACCTAGAACCATCTTGGGATTTCTTTGGTTGACCTCCACTCGCACCCTAACATATTGGCTGAGATGTCATTATCTAGGCCGAGGTGTTCATCACCAAGGCCGAGATGTGTATTATCTAGGCCGAGATGTTATCCTTGAACCCCAAGTGATCTTGTTCCTGGACTGGTATGACTTAGACCGAGGTGTGGCACATCTAGGCCGAGGTGTGGCACAGCTTGGCCAAGTGGTGTCCTTCCTAGCCGAGATCATTGAGACCTTACTTGCTGAAACCTCGTTCTTAGCCGAGATCATCATCTGCCGGAGTGCCTTACCGTCTAACTTGTTGAACACACTTTGACATATAGTCTTGTCTTTTCAGTCAGTCACCTTTTTGAGTAAGAGCCAACCAACCGTTGCTACGTGCCCCTGCAGAGAGTTAAGTTAGTGACTGTCGGGAAAACACATCATTTTGTATCAAATCTTGTCTTTTAGAGAGAGAGACTCTAGGAAGAAGAAGGAGAAGTTTTTGAGTGAGAAGTAGACTTCCAAGCTTGATCATTGGAGTTTAAACCGTTAGATTCGAGTTTTGAGGTTAGAATCTTAATCTACTCTTGTTGTTCTTATTGATTATCTAGCTGCATTGCGTGATTGAACCTGTTCTGCATGCCATGCATTGATTTAAAGTTGGTTTAAGAAAGAGAAGATAGTGTCCATGTGTTCTTGAAGAAAAGCCTTGTTTTGATCCGAAAGTTTGTATCAAGAACCATGTTTTTGTGTTTGTTTTCATGAGATCTTCAAGTATGGGTACCCAGGTCCATGTTTTCGAACTCATAGCATGAAATTCCAGATTTTCGTAATAACAAGTTGTGATTGAGCATTCATATTTTTCATGTTCTTCATGTTCATGTTCTTCAACAGAGGGAAACCCAGATTTTCCCGACTTCATTTCCTTGAATGTGGCCATCGGGACCACACCTCGGCAAGGAGGTGTGGGACCTTGGCCAAGACCTGGTTGGTGCCCAGCATGTTCTCCCGAGATGAGAAACAGTGCTTTGTTTTGATTTGACTTAGTTTTTGAAGAATGCCGAGATCATCTGTGTGCATGTGAAGTTTGTTTGAAAGTGCATTCAATAGACTTGCCATGTGTTTGTAGGACTTGGACTCGCCTTGACCCCGACGTTCGAAGAACTATGTGAGTGGTATTTTTAATAAAGTTATGTTATAAAGCTTGATAAAACCTTGTTTTGCTTCGTTCGGAAAGTATTTGTAAGCATGAATGATTATTCCTACTTGCAATAAGTATTATCTTATTTTGATGACATTTCTGGAAGTCCGTATGTGCTAGGGGACTCTAAGCATTTGTAGCACAAGTCCGTATGTGCTAGGGGACTCTAAGCATTTGTAGTACAAGTCCTTAGTGTCAGGGGACTATAATGCAACGGCACCGTTGTTTTGAGATATCTCCCTTGTTTTGCCTTGTCTTGCCTTGCCACCGACGGTTTACCGCGTGGGTTTGTTTGTCCAGAATGTCATCCCTTGTATTATATTGATGCTAGTAAGCATCCCCTGAAGCTTTGAAAGATCCAATAGATGGACTGGGTTCATCCCTTGATTTTATACTGGATATGTTATGTATTGTTTTGTTAAAGATCTTGAATATCAGTCATGCCAACCCCTTTATTATTTATACCATTCACTGAGTATCCAAGCTCACCCTCTCTATATATATGTAGGTGATGAGCAGGACGGCGGCGACGCCTAGATGTGCTTTGCAACTTGTTTTGGATTCGCATTTTGTAACATCTTGAAGATCATGCTTCTTAGCTTGCATTTCAATGTGTTTTGTATGTGATGGCTTGAGAAGCCTTTTGGTCAAAATGTATTTTTGTACTTCATTGTGTTTGTATTCGAGTTGTAAAAGCTATGTAAAGACATATGTCACTTCATTTAATCTATGCACAGCTCTTATGGACTAGGTAGATTTAAATTTATTGCTTCCGCACATGTAGGCCCTATATATATACTCTGTGTGTGTGTGAATCCTTGCAAGTTGGCCTTTGGTAATCTCGGATTACTGGCCATCATGGCACCATTCTACTAGGGGCGGAATGGGGTCGTGACACAACGGCCCACAAATGTCAGTGTGTATAATATCTAAAAGGTCTTTGCTACGTGTGGCTCTAGTTTCCTTGTTTTGGTCATTTTTCCTTTTTTATAATCCACACACACTTCAAAGACATGAAAATCAAGGTTAGGAAGTATATCTGTTTTAACCAATCTATCAATTCTTTCTTTAGAAATATGTGCTAGTCTTTTATGCCACAACATGGATGAGTTTTCTTTAATTAAACATCTTTTAGTTCCTCTACTTTCAACATTCATAGAGAATTTATTTTGTGACAAATTTAGTTTATATAAACCATCACACAAGCATCCATTCCCAAACAAAATAGAATTTACAGACAAATCGAATTTTCCATTACCAAAACTAAAACAATAACCAGACTCATCAAGTTTTGAAACTGAAATTAAGTTCCGCCTCATAGATGGCACAAAAGCAACATTTTCTAAAATAAAACTAGTTCCAGACTCAAAAAACAACCTAACATTACCAACGAAATCTACTGGGACCCTAACTCCATTGCCAACGTAGACACAATTCTCTCTTTCATTTGGCCTATGTTTGTTTATGAACCCCTGCAAAGAATTGGAGACATGAATAGATGTTCCACTACCAAGCCACCAAGAATTTGGTGGCACATCAACTAAAGAGGATTCAAAACAAACAAAGGCTAGTGAGATACCTTCTTTTTTGTTCTTCTTATCTAGCCAGGCCTTGATTTGTGACGGTCCAGTTTTTTATGACCACTCTGCTTACAAAACCAGTAACTCATTTCCTTTTTAATGTCAGGTTTGGGCCCTAGTGGACTATTAAGTTGAGTTTGTTAGTTGTTGGACTGACCCTAATTAAAATTGCCACGATTACCCTAGTAGTTATGACTTTTACGAAAATTATAACCCTTGTGATTTTGAGAAGACTGATTGTGGATATGACCCCTTCCCTGGTGTGGCTAATGTACTATATTCACACTCCCTCCCTTTTCGTTTTTATTCATCTCCTTTTCTTGTACACATATAGCAATAAGCTTATTCATATTCCAAGACTGTTTTTGGGCATTATAGGTGGTTTTTAGGTTATCAAACTATATAGGAAGAGAGTTTAAGGCTTGGGGAACAAGGAAAGTCTTTGTAATGGGCACTTTAAGGTTGGTTAATTTGTTGGCTATTGTTGGGTCAATGGACCCTGATAAGTGCTGTTGACTCAACCTTACTGTTCACTCAAACGCTAGGTCTAATGGGGGGTTTGGGGAGGGCTCCCCCCAAGGGAGGAGAGGGGTCCAGGGGGGTTTACCCCTCCAGCCGAAATTTTTGGGTACTTTCGTAATTCTCATATTACTTTCGTGTAACCCTAATTCTATACTTATAAATAGATGAGGAGGCGCCTCTTTTAGGTCAAGAGAGAGTTGTATTTTTCTGATTATAGTGAAAACCGCAGCAGCCGTGGACATAGCCATATTCTGGGGTGAACCACGTAAATCCTTGTGTTCTTGTGTGTGTGTGACTTGTTTGATTTGTTTTTCTTCTTTGTTTGTTATTTCGTGTCTCATCGATCTTAGTTAGGAAGGATTAATTCCAAACAACTGGTATTAGAGCATTGGTTTGAGTGGAAGTGATGGCTACAGACGAAAAGGTTAGAATCGATAAATTCAATGGCATAGATTTCAGATTTTGGAAGATGCAGATTGAAGACTATCTGTATCAGAAAAAACTGTATGAGCCCCTTTCAAGGACGAAACCAGAAAAGATAAAGGATGATGAGTGGACTTTTCTTAATCACCAAGCACTACGTGTTATTCAGCTAATGTTGTCTCGTAACGTTGCATTTAACATAGCTAAGGAGAAGGCTACAGCGGGACGGAGTTACTGGAGATGGACAGAGTTGCTGGAACTGTGGAAAGAAGGGACATTTAAAAGGAGATTTCCCGACATTGAACAAGAACAAAGGTGATCAAAATCAGAAGTCTACTAATACTGCAACGGAGGAGATTTATGATGCTTTGATCTACAGTATTGACAGCTTTCTTGAATCTTGGATTTTAGATTCTGAGACATCATTCCATTCTACTTCACAAAGAGAAATCATGGACAATTACGTTGGTGGTGATTTCGGGAAAGTTTATCTAGCTAATGATGAACCTTTGAAGATTATGGGTAAAGGGGATGTAATAACCAGGTTGCCAAACGGATCAGTTTGGAAGATATAAAATGTCAGACATGTGCCTGGTTTGAAAAGAAACTTGATTTCTGTTGGACAACTTGATGATGAAGGTCATGTTGTAACCTTCATTGGTGGTTTGTGGAAAATCACCAAAGGAGCCATGGTTGTTGCTCATGGTAAAAAAGAAGGCACCTTTTACATGACTACGAACAATAGGGATGTAGTAGCAGTTGCTGGTGAGAATGAAGACTCAAATCTGTGGCACCAAAGGCTTGGGCATATGAGTCAAAAATGGATGAATGTACTTGCATCTACGGGAAAACTGTCAGATTTAAAATCGGTGGACATTGACTTTTGTGAGGATTACATCTTTGACAAACAAAAGAGGGTCAGTTTTTCAAAGGATGACAGGAAATCGAAGTCAGAAAAATTAGAGTTGGTTCATACAAATGTGTGTGGGTCTGCACCGGTTTCATCTCTTGGAGGATCATCATACTATGTTATCTTTATCGACGACTCAACGAGAAAGGTATGGGCTTTTTTTTCTGAAACATAAATATGAAGTTTATACTACTTTTAAGAAGTGGAAAGCCTTGGTGGAGACTGAAACAGGTCTGAAAATTAAGTGCTTGAGATCAAATAATGGAGGGGAATATGAGGACAATGAGTTCAAGAAATACTATGTAGAAAGTGAAATTAGAATGGAGAAGACTGTTCGAAAGACCCCTCAATAGAATGGCATTGCAGAACGCATGAATAGAACTCTAAATGAATGTGCTAGAAGTATGAGGATACATGTTGGATTACCAAAGATGTTTTGGGCAGATGCAGTTAACACTACAACATATCTGATTAACTATGGTCCATCTGTTCCATTGGATGGAAAGTTACCCAAAGAGGCTTAGAGCGGTAAAGAGGTAAATCTTTCTTTTTTGGAGGTTTTTGGCTGTGTTTCATATGTACATATAGATTCTACTGATAGAAGTAAACTTCATCTGAAATCTGTTAAATGTACTTTTATTAGGTATGGCATTGATTAATTTGGTTATCGGTTTTGAGATGATAAAAATTGGAAAATAATCAAAAGTAGAGATGTCATATTTAATGAGAAATTAATGTATAAGGATAGGGATAAGTCTGCATCTGAATCTGAATCTATTACTTGTCATGAGCATGTTGAGTTAGAGGAGATTAGTGAGAGTGATTTGAATAGTAGAATTCAGAATAATCCTGAAAATCTTATTCCACAAACTGAGCCACATACTCTTACTCCTAAGTTGAGACGGTCAAAAAGAGAGTCTAAACCTACATAGCATTGGTCTCCATCTTTACAATATTTGTTGTTGTCTGATGGGGGTGAACCCGGAAGTTATGATGGGGCTTTGCAGGTTGATGATTCAATTAAGTGGGAGTCAGCTATGTAGGATGAAATGGATTCATTCATGGCAAACCAGACATGGGAGTTGACTAAATTACTAGTGGGTAAGAAAGCTTTACACAACAAGTGGGTTTACAGGGTCAAACAGGAACATGATGGGAATAAACGCTACAAGGCCAGATTGGTTGCAAAGGGATTTCAGCAAAAAGAAAGGGTTGACTACATTGAAATTTTCTCTCTAGTTGTGAAGTTGACCACTATCAGATTGGTGCTGGGAATTGTAGCTACTGAAGATTTGCATCTTGAGGAGATGGATGTGAAGATGGCTTTTCTCCATGGTGATTTGGAGGAGGAAATTTGCATGAAGCAACCATAAGGTTTCTTGACACGTGGCAAAGAGGAGTTTGTATGAAAATTTCAAAAAAGCTTGTATGGTTTGAAACAAGCCACAAGGTAGTGGTACAAGAAGTTTGATGGGTTTACGTGTAGCTGCGGTTTTATAAGATGTCAAGCAAATTATTGCTGTTATTTCAAGAGGTTTGACAAAAGTTATATTATTTTGCTCTTATATGTTGATAATATGCTTATTGTAGGATCTAGCATCAAAGAGATAAAAAGATTGAAGAAACTTTTGTCCAATCAATTTGAGATGAAGGATCTTGGAGTTGCAAACAAAATCCTTGGTATGAGAATTCACAAGAACAAAGCAAATTGTACTTTGAAGTTGTCACAGGCTGAGTATGTCAAGAAAGTTCTCAAGAGGTTTAGTATGGATGGTGCAAAACCAATGAGCACTCCATTGGCTAGCCACTTCAGACTTACCAAAGAGCAATCTCCAAAGACCGAAGAAGAGCAGGCTTACATGGAACGTGTTCCATATGCTTCAGTTATCGGTAGCATAATGTATGCTTTGGTTTGTACTAGACCAGACATTGCACACGTAGTGGGAGTGGTTAGTAGGTACATGAATAATCCAGGAAAGCAGCATTGGGAGGCAGTGAAGTGGATTCTTAGATACTTGAGTGGTATTACAGACATGGCACTTTGTTTCAGACGAATCGGCATCGGGTTATATGGTTATGTTGATGCAGACTTGGCTGGTGATATGGATAACAGAAAGAGTACTATTGGTTATGTTTACATATTGGGTGGTACATCAGTGAGTTGGATTTCACAGTTACACAAAATTGTGGCCCTTTCTACAACAGAGGCTGAGTATGTTGCTATTACTGAAGCTGGGAAGGAGATGACTTAGTTACAAAATTTCCTAGCAGAGTTGGGTAAGACGCAAGCGATGAGTATTTTGCATAGTGACATTCAGAGTGCTATTCATCTTACAAAGAATCTGGTTTTCATTCTAGGACGAAACACATTCAGTTGCGATACCATTTCATTCGTTTACTTGTAGATGATGGAGTCTTGTCTCTTAAGAAGATCCAAGGCAGTAAGAATCCAGCAAATATGTTGACCAAGACAGTCACCATTGACAAGTTGGCCTTCAAGATTAATGAAAGAAGATCGAGTTGTTGCAGCGCTTCTCTATGTGATGAAGATGATGAAGAGCTTGTGTTATCAGGTTCCAAGTGGGAAATTGTTGGGTCGATGGACCCTGATAAGTACTATTCACTCAACCTTACTATTCACTCAAACATTGGATCCAATGGGGGGTTTAGGGGGGCCTCCCCCCAAGGGGGAGGGGTTCTAAGGGGGTTTACCCCCCTTGGCCGAAATTTTTGAGTACTTTCATAATTTCCTTGTTGCTTCCATGTAACCCTAATTCTATACTTATAAATAGATGAGGGGGCGCCTCTTTTAGGTCAAGAGAGAGTTGTATTTTTTTGATCATAGTGAAAACCGCAGCATCTGTGGACGTAGCTCTATTTTGGGGTGAACCACATAAATCCTTGTGTTCTTGTGTGTGTGTGAGTTGTTTGATTCGTTTTTCTTTTTTGTTTGTTATTTCGTGTCTCACCGATCTTGGTTATGAAAGATCAATTCCTAACAACTATCTCTTGCATTTTCATGATATAGGATCTGACACCACTCACCCCATCATACCTTATAGTGGACAAGGTTTGAATAAGGTCACAAGTCTCAGCCTTTTCAAATTGTAGGTATCGTTGTCCTATGGCATCAAGGAACATTTTAGCATTGGACTCATCTGGCATAACACTTTGAAAACTCTCAGATATGGACTTCTTCATGATCATAATGCTAAGCATGTTCGCCTTATTCCATTTGTGATATTGAGTCTTTAGTTCAGCAGTGCTAGTATCAATGAGTTTAGGGGGCTCATCATCAATTAAGGCAATATCTAAGTCAGCTAAACCCAGAGCTAACTCAACATCCCTTTTCCATCTCTTAAAGTTATTCCCCGTCAAGGTTTCAATGGAACAAATCTGATTATTTATTGCAATATTGTTAACAACTGCGACAAAAATTTAACATAATATAATTGAAATATACATGGGCAATAGCAATAATAATAATAATTTCACAAGAACATGCTGAAAATTAACTTTAGCATTATTCTCGGAGGATTAAAATATATCACCATATAAACACCTTTGAGTAGAATATATAGGACACATTCTAACACCTCTAAACAAGTCAATTAATAAGAATGATTTATCAAAAAAACTATCCATTTGGGTTGATAGGTCTTTTCAAAATCAATAAAATTCCCTTATTATTGACTCATACTACCTCTAAAATTAATTCAAATGATTAACTCTCTTTTGGAAAGGTAATTGAGTAAAATAATTTTAGAAGAACTTCCTAGGATCATTATTAAAAAAACTTATAAATCTCAATAAGTTAATTACTTTGATAGTATCACCCATATTGATTTAAGAATTCTCTAATTAAGACAATTTAAAAAAAATATATTCTGTACGGGAAAGAAATACACCTTCTCGTATAATCCTGTTGATCAAGTCTGCGTTCCTCCGTACGACGTCGTTTCACTACCTGAAAACACAAACGTGAGTTGGCCGGCGGGT
The DNA here is from genome assembly GCA_036172215.1 of Camellia granthamiana. Taxonomy (NCBI): domain Eukaryota; kingdom Viridiplantae; phylum Streptophyta; class Magnoliopsida; order Ericales; family Theaceae; genus Camellia; species Camellia granthamiana. The sequence continues at coordinate 58,378,112 of CM069908.1, read as the reverse complement.
GTGTGCCGGAAACCTCTCCGATGCCTAAGTCAGTCAACAAGACAAATAGGCAAAAGCTCTATGTATTCAGGGAGTGAAATTGCATTACCTTTTCATAGGTGATATTGGTGAGCTTTTATAGGTTTCGTGTGGCACAATCCTAGTAGGACTCTTACTCCTCCATATAGAGTCCTCCTAGGATTCATACTCCTGATGGATAATGCTTATCCCTCAACACCCTCCTCACTGCTTAAACCAAGTGAGATGGTTTTTCCCATGGCCGGACTTCCATATGACCGAAGTAAACGTTAGTTTGGCCCTGACTTTCCATTCTCTTATCTCGGCTTTCCCATGCCAAGACCGAGCTAACCATAAGAGAGTTGAGCCGAACTCTCTTACGACCGAAGTAACACTGCCAAGTTGGACCAAACAGCGTGACCAATCTAATGGTTACTTCGGCTCTCCTCTCTTCTACCTCGGCTTCGCATGCTAGGCCGAGCTATCCATAGAAGAATTAAGCCGAGCTAACCTTTACTTAGGTCTTAAAGCGGGCCCAACATACCTCGGTGCCAAACATCATGACCGAGCTAACAAACAATAGAAGCCGAGCTAATCCTTCTTACGCCGGCACCATCTTTTACTTCGGTTCGGCCGCCGTACGGCCCACCTTCCTGGCCTCCCCAATACGGCCCAAAGAGTGGCCCATTATCTTGGCTTCGGCCCAATTCATTTTGTATAAATTACCCTCATATATTCTCTCATTGAAAATATCATTATTTATTATTTAAATATAAAATAGTCAGTATGTTATCAAATGTGCTTAAGGATGTATTTGGAAACCATATTCACGGGACAATTTCAAATCAATACTCACGCAATTCGGGGTGTTTTTCTTTTCTATTTTTTATTATTTATTTTATGTTATGATTCCGAAGTAATTCTCAACAATGAATAGTATGTACATATAGAAACATTGAAAAAGACAATGAATAGTATGTACATATAGAAACATTGAAAAAGTTTGGTCGTCCATTATGAGGCACGTCGTTTTAGTAAAATAAAATATTAATTTATTTCTTATCATCATATAAAAGAAATTTATTAAAATAATCTATCATGATTTTGATTTTAGTATAAACTTGCTCTGACACCACATGTAAGGTTATAGGATCTTTATACTAGAAATCAAAACACTATAAATATAATTAATTACTAAAATATAAACTTAGATACATATTGTTTAGTTCTGCTATTGTCTTGAGTTTTGTTTTCTTGAAAGAAGATTGTATTCACGATCGGAAAACCTTAGCCCTGTTCTTCCCCTCCTTGTCCTATATCTTTCATGTTGTTTTTTAATAGGATTAACAACCTTTTGATTTACATATATGTAAATATAGATAAACCCTAATAGGATAGGAGATGGACTGGGCTTAAACAATAGTTATTGGGCCGTCCCATTAAGGAACTCAAATAACTCAAATAAGCTTTACACCTCCATACCACATACTTATAATAAATTCACTAAGATGGACTATGGCTCAAAACTTTATGAATCACAAAATCAATTTAGGCTCATACGAGTCAATTTATCCAAATCACTTTCAATCCGTTTTTCCCAAATCAAAATGAAACATAATCAATGACAGTCTAATTAAAAATAAATTCGTACATTAGAAGCCCCCTCCTACACATCCACCCCAATTGTTTCACCAATGTATTGAAAGGAACGCTCTCCCTTCCACACATCCACCCCGACTGAATAACATGGACATCTTTTCTTTTAGTTATGTTTTAGATTTTTTTTCCCCTTTAATTGCCCTCATTAGAAATGACAGCAGGATCAATTTCGTTCATTTTTAATGGGACTGCTAGCCTTCCTAAGCATGTAGGATGAAGGAGAATAAAGCTTATGTCTGGCAGGCCTAGTACTAGATATCATTGTTGACCATGGTTAAAGATGCATGTGTTTATCCTTACGTTCAAAAGGTTTCGTTGGTAGCATATTAGTTTCTTGATTATAATATCTCTGTTATGTTTCAATTTTTATTATTCTTACTGTTGTATTGTTACAGAAGTATATGAATTTGTTCAAGTCAAACCTTTAATTTTGACATTTTGATACTCGTTTCGTTTGTATCCAGTGTTTTGTACTGTTAGGTCCTGGTATGCCGAACATATTGCTCATGTTCTGCCTTACAGAGCTGAGCATATTGCCTTCGTTTGGCCTTACAGGGCCGAACAAATTGCTCATGTTCTGGCGCTGCATTCGACATACCAAGGCCGAACAACTTTAGCAAAGATCAAAAATTGAAATCAATCATTGCGGTTCTGAAAATCCTACGACCACTATTCCAAACAACGAAAGATGTAGGGGTGATTTTGGATGATCTAAATAAGTGTACTTTTTGACTTTTTATAAAATATGGGTTGGGTATGGGTTGGGTTTGAAGTGATGTGGTAGAGATATGATGTGACTTAAACAGGATAATGTGACTTAAATAGGATAGTGATTTTTTAACTTTTTTAAGTTATACCAAACAAGGCCGTAATCAATGAAATAATGCCGTATTAGTATTTGCCTACTTATGGGGATGAAATAATGCCGTATTAGTAATTTGCAAATGACGAGAGTGAGGAAATAATGTGGCTGAGAAGAGAGAGGGGGAGTCTTTTTCTGAATTGATTTATTTATTATTTAGGTGTACTATAAATTATTATTTTATTTGAAGGGTAATTTGTGAAAAAACATAAGATATATTAAGAGTAAATTATAACTTTAAATAATTTAATAGAGTGCTGAGAAATTAAACGTATTGAATGATTTTTTGTGTACAATTAGAATCCCCCAATACCCACCGAATAAAACAATCACAATCATGGAAGACATCATACGACAATACTTATCAATAATTGCTCGTATGGGACACAGGATCTTGTCTCCTCGAGCTGGACCCATATATAGCCTACATAATTTCTTATTTTCTTCCAGATTATGAAATGCAGCCCAAAGTTTCTCCAGGGTTGTTTCCGAATAATTGGTTAAACTAAGGGCCTGTTTGCAATTGTTTTCATTTTCCAGTTTCTTTCTTAAAAAACAAAAATACATGTTTGTTGAGCTGTTTCTACAAACTGTTTTCTGAAAAGAAAAAGAAAAAGAAAAAGTTTTAAGAGTTGTCTTCAAAATTATCACAAAAATTGAAAACAATAAGAAAATGATGAGTGTTTGAACTTTTATTGTTTCTGTTTCCCAAAACATGAAAAATGAAAACAAACAGAACCAAAACGATATTAAACAGATTCCATATCAAGTTAAAGCATGACACCACTATCTGAAAATTCATTAATTTCTTTTATTGCATAAAATCTGATTCATTCTATTCATATATCATTTTATCAGGCACATCATTATAGTTTAATCGATATTATATTTTCTTACTAATTCAATTTTTGATGAATAAGTTGGGGTACAGGGACCAACCCTTATCAAATACCGGTTGAGCTTGTGAAAATTGTTGGTATATGTCATGATTAAACCCTTATCAGGGTCACTAAATTCACAATCATCAATATATATACAGATGCTAATTATCCAGAACAAAAGCAATTAAAAACTAAAATTGTCTTTAAATCTTGAAAGACAATTCTTTCATTAATGCACAAGAAGTCTCCATTACAATTGAAAGCCTAAGTATGTTTTTCCTCTCAATTTTCACTCCAATTAACAACCTTTGTGAGTGTCCAAAACAATTTCACTTGAAAAATCCATAACCCCAGAGCACCACCACATAATAATGTTTTTTTCCCGGAGCCATCGTGCCTCTTTTGCTTGATGTTTCAGGTTTTCCATTCACATCTCCATTTTTGTTTGACTCTCTGGCTGGCATTGAGGGTTCGGATTGGATTTCAATTCACGCCCTTCGGGCGATTTTTCCTCGCTCAAAAGATTCTTTTCGTTGTCAAGGTAGGGTTCATCGAGGGACTCCTGTAGTCATAAGATGGCCTCTGGAAGGCCTAGCTTGTTACTGCTAAGGAAGAGTTGTCTAGGAATCTCACATTTGTGGAGACCTGATACTGCATCTGTCTGAGTCAACGTTAATGACCCTGTTAACGCTAACAAGGGTTCTAGAAGAAATGCTTGACTCTCATTTTTTCTCGTCGCCACCTCCATCATTTCTTCTAATAAAGCTTTGCTTGTGTCCATACCTGTCAAAATTGATCATAAAATTAGCATATAAGATGGGATATCAGAACTTTATGTCGTCAGCATAGATCATTCATTATCCAAGATCATAAAAAATAGCCTCGATGAGTACCTGCAAGGTATCCCCCATGTACATAACCATTAAATCTCTCGCTTGTGTGTTCTCCAGTAAAAAAAATCCGTCCCACTGGTGCCTGACCAAATGACACAATAGCAGCAATAGTGTCACACAACAGAATTTCTAGTTGAGTTTGATATTCTTTATTATTATTTTTTTTTATCATTTTTGAGACTCAGAAATTTTTGTCAATGGATCAAGGTTTTCTATACTTCACATCACATGTATAACAGAATCACCCCACTTTATACAGAGGTAAGGTGCAAATTGCATTTGTCTTTATCAGTAAATTCCTTTTTTCCCTGGTAAAATATTTTGAAGTGTCAAATCCCAATTCTATGATTTTAACTTTTGCATAAATGGTAAAACAATGCATTCACAAAGTATTAACAAAGAAGTGAATAAAAAAAGATTCATGCAATTTGTATCATAGATCATGTCTAAGAAATGACTTCAGGGAAGACTAAAAAAGCCTTGTTATTTTCATTTATGGGAAGTCATTTTCCACATATAAAGAGGGCGATATGTTAAGGAAGCGCGAATAACTAAATTGTTGCAAAATATGAGTGTAGTATGAAATTCACACCTTAATATTATCAAAAATTTGATGATTGAAATAGATGGGGTAGTTGCTATAGCTGCCACGCTGGAAGCGATTGTTCCACCAGCGAGGCACAAGGATATCAGTAGCATCAGGTATGTCAGGCCCAAACATGTTCCTTAAAACCTCCATGGCTTCTTTCAGCGTTTCATGGTCTGATTGAGCTTCAACACGTTTAGATTCTCCATTTGTCAAAGTTACAACAAGAATATTGGACCCTGGGTACGCATTCTCCATGTGCTGATGACATAGCAACAGATCAACAGCCAACTTGGATCAATTTGGTGAGTAAAAAGAACAAATAGATCATCCAACCAACAACCATATAAAAATATAATGAGTTATATCAATCAATAACAGTTAATTTGTAGCATTATAAGTTCAGAATCTGTTTTGATTAAATACAAATTGAAGATGATAAGGACAACAAGATCCCACAAAGACTACATGGGAGCCCACATGTGGCGAAGAACAAATCGCTTATCTCCTAGCAAAGACAATGAAATATTTTAAGACTAGACTATGAATTCAAAAATAGATTTGATGACATAGAGACTAGCTTTAATTGTGCAACTAAATTGCCAGCTCGAAGATGCAAGTAGGGGCAGACCCAAAAAAAATATATAGAAGGAGGCCAATATAAGTTCATCAAGATGAATTTTACAAAGTATGTTTTGCATTGTGTTAACTATACTAAGAATAAGACAACCTTGTTTCTGATTCGTTTTGATTCCAAATATGTTTCGTGGATTGGACTTCTACATAATATGCAGAATTTGGGGGTGGGCATTGTTCTGATTCCATAAAATTTTCACCTTGTTCTACATAATATGGAAAATTTGAGATATGGACACTCAGATCTTTTGTTATTGATGACATTGAAATAATTGAAGCAGACTGAACACAATCTTTGTCCATCTATTAAACAAAAAAGCAAGGATGAATACATCTTTCTTTTCTCATTGGATATGAGATTGAAACAAGGATGACTTCATGATTTTAAATTAAGAAATACCAATAATTAGCTACGTGACAATTTAAGATCTTCTGGAATTTGAATTGCCTCATTTTTATTTTTATTTTCATTTTCATAACACTTGAATTGAAGGCAATGATTCATAACCTATGAACTGCTATGCTGTCACCTTGACACCAGGAAAAGATGATGAGACAATGTTTTCCTACGAAATCCTAGACAAATCATCTACATAAATCTGATAGACTCAGTCTAAGTGCAACAAACAATGTTAAGGGAAATGCCGTCCACATGCAGATAATTCAGTAGAATGATTCATGATCCATGAAATAACAGAACACACCCAGTACGAAATAAAATAGAATAAAAAAACACGACGACTTTTAGGATGCAGGTACAGTAATTCTGAATAAATTATACGAACCTGCCAGAACGTGTAGTAACCTCTCCGCTCGTGGGCATATATAAAGAATTCCTTTTCGGGTCCACACGGCCAGAACTTATATGGAAACTTTAAGAAGATCTTCGTGTACACCATCACATCACATTTCTCAATGGCGTCCATTTTCCACCTCTGTTTCATAATTTTATTCATTTGTTAATTTTCGAGTATATAATAATAGCAATAAAGGAGAAGATCATGTCAGCAAGTATTCTTAGGTGAAGGGACCACAACCAAACAACCAAGCATGTAGAATAATTTAAAAGTACTGTATATATTTTAAAATTATGTGAAGATGTTATACATGTGCATTGGTTCAGCAACTTCCAGCAAAGAATTTCTAGGCACAGAAGCTCAACCATTTAAACAATCCATAATACATATTTAGCATTGTTATTAGTAACAGATTATTCAACATTCATGGACATTGATATAACATAATCATGCTTTGGTGGTTACCATATCGAATTAATTAAATGTTAACAGCTACGTATTCTATTTAAATTGATTTTAAAAAAATTTCATTGAGCGTATATATATACATATATATATATTTGGGCAAAATCTATTTTACTGAACCAACAGCACTTTACCTCCTTATCTTTTAAAAATAGCCACATACCTCCCATATGGTTTTGAATTAAAATGCTACAGTTATATTTTCCATCCAAACTAACAGAGAGTTTGTTTCACATTCATATTTTGAGAGTGGAGAAGGGAAAAAAAAATTAGTCAAAGTTAAATTCCAATGTAAGAAGACAAAACTAACCTTGTTTTATCTTTTTATCTAAATTTCTTATTTAATAACATTTTAAATTAAATACACATATTATATATATAATTAAATTAATTTAACCTCCTTAATTTATTATTATAAAAATTAATTATCAAACTACTTTAATCTAGTTTTCAATTTTTAACTCAATTTTTTATTTAACAACATTTTAAAATAAACATAAACATACATATATATAATAAATTAAATCATAAATTAAACTAAACACCATAATTTATTACCTTAAAATTAACTTATTTAATAAGGGTACTTAGGTCTTAATAAATGAACTTATTGTCTAATAAGTACTATGAAAAAAAATTGTTATAAAAAAAGTCATTAATTATAAGTTTTAGCGCAAATTTATAAAAATCATGACAAAAAAGTCATTAATTGTCAATTTTTAATAACAAAAAAATTATTTTTAGCGACAATTTTACCAAGACTTATTTTCAATAGGACTTGATGAAAATTAAATCCAACTATTAGGACTTATTGATAGTTTATCCTATTTATTTATAATAACATTTTAAATTAAACATATATATATAACAAATTAAATCATAAATTAACTAAAATAACTTAATTTATTACTATAAAATTAAATCATAAAAGTATCTTAATCTAATTTAAATTTTTTTTTAATTTAATAAAATTTTAAATTAAACATGTACATATATATTTAACAAATTAAATCATAAATTAATTAAAATTAAAAAAATTAAGTTTATTAAAAACAATATGTAGAAAACTCTAGTTTTTTAAATTAGTTTTGTGTTATGTTTTTAATTTTTTTGTTTAGTCAGGGAAGCAAATTTATTTATTTATAAAGAGAGCCAAAAATAGAAGAAGAAAACATAAGGGTAATATGTCCTACTAGTTGGACTTAAATCTCATAAAGTCCTATTAAAAATAAGTTCTAATAAAATCATCACTAAAAATAAATTTTTGTGATGATTTTTTACATTTGTCGTTAAAAATTGACAATTAGTGACTTTTTTTTGTCACGATTTTTATAAATTATCTCCAAAACTTATAATTAGTGACGCTTTTCTGTAACGAATTTTCAAACTATTGCTGAAAGTTAAAAATTAGTCACTTTTTTTGTGACGATTTTTTTAAATTGTCGCTAATACTTATAATTAATAATATTTTTTATGACAATTTTCAAATTGTTGCTGAAAATTAACAATTAGTGACTTTTTTTAATAGTGCTTAATGAAAAACGTCATTAATTATCATAAGAACTATTGAATAATAAATCCACTTATTAGGACCTACACGTAAGTTTTCCAAAACATAAATGGTATAATTGTTCTTTTATTGTTAAAATTAACGGCGTTAAGTTGCATTTTAATCCAAAATCATATGAGAACTATATGACTAAAGGTGCTATTGAGTCCTCCCACTGGAAGTAAAATGGATTTTGTCCTATACAATTTGCCTCCTGGAGAGGAACCAGCTGTCACAACATACAAAAAATACATAGCCACTTTACATTGCATGCTTGGCCAACAAGGAGGCAATTCCAGCACACAGGGCGATAAGCCAGTGGGCTACAATACTGCGGATTATGAAATCCGTGGTTGATGCATGTAAAAGAGAGCTCAAATATTTTTTAATTCTTGCGTCATTAACAAGTGAAATCCAATTAATATCTACAATCAGGTTCAATTTGTATGACTGCTTACCTCTTTGATTTTTTATTTATTTATAAATCTTTGACAGAAAGCATACCTATTCTAACTATTCTTTCTTTAATATCTATCTACGGCTCTACGTCCATAATCTAAGCAATTGAATAACTTGGGTATTGCCACCAATTGGAACAATTCTTAGCACCAAGTCATTGACCCAACAACCCTGAATTTTTTAAACCAAACAGAGTGATTCGGAATCTTATTCCACAAATACATGTGAATTTCAATTTATTTCTTAAATCTAATGACTTCGCGTTTGACTTCATGAAATCACCTAAGTTTGACAAAATAAGTTGAAAACCATATAATAAGATTATACACCCCACTTGGTGGGGGGAAAATGGTACAACTCCTCTAAATTGGGTCAAGAGTGAAGATGAATTTAATGTCCTAGATCTCACTAGCAATGCAGACAAAGAATCAGCAGTAAGAAATCATCCAGAGTTGTTCTCATCATGTATGCATATTTAACTAGACTGCCAATTTCCATATAATTAAATCAACAATTTAGTATGCAACTGTGGAAGCTTACACACTGGATTGATTAGTGCTCATACAGAAATGTAATATTAGTTGCACAGAAAATAAATAAAGAAGTACGATACATACAGGCAAGGGAGGTCTGAAGGAGATGAGGTCGCTTTGCAGAACACCAATACTAACTGACAAAATCACGTAATTGGATTCGTAAACGCAACCATCCTCCGTTGTCAAACTAATGCCGTCTCTCGAGTGCTGCAATTCCCTAACAACCTGCCCCAATTCCATGGACACCAATCATAAAAATATACCCAAAATAAGCAACTGTGTATAGACCCTCCTCATTAATTCATTTTACATGACAAACAACAAAGGATTGTTTGTTTGCTAGAGCTTAAAATTTTGAAGCATCCCTCTTCCCGTTTTCAAGATAATAATCTCATTTAAACAATTTTATTATATAAGCCACAGATAAAAGTTTTTTGATACAATCTCAAAATAGAAAAAATAAATAATTTTTTTTAAAAAAAATGTGGGTAATAGTTGTATTGTACATTTCATAGCACAAGCTAGACATGCATATATGTATAACTACAAACATAAATGACAAAAACAAAAATCAAGAAGCAAAAGACAATGCAACCACCAGCCAACCACAGCCATAAAATTCTGAGCAGTCAAACCAAGAAAATCCGTGCAAAAAAAGAAAATAAAAAGAAAAAAAAAAATTATCATTTCAGGGTTTTAGAGTGTGTGATTGGGTGGTAGTTATTGAGGAATCTCTGCAGATATTCAGATACCCACTACGTATTTAAGTTAGTTTCTTCAATGTGAAAATGAATAATAGTTAAAGTGTTGAAAAAATAATTCCATTTGAATAGCTATGCTATAACTTCCTTCCAGAGAGAAAGCAAACAACCAAACCCATTAAATGAGGAAAATGACAAGACCCTTTACTTCATGTTCCTATTTTGAGTTGATATGATGTCCTATCCTACCTCAAAATATCATGCCTTGGGTCAGGTCTACCTCTTCTAGCTATGGGGTGGGCAAAAACCATAGACCATATGCACACTGCGCAAGATAGTGGACATTGGGGCCTACGTATATTGATGCAACGAGTAGTAATGGCCCTTTGAGGGTTGAAAGATCTTAGCAGTTATTAATGACAATATGATTATAGAAAAACTTTCTTGGCCAAATTATGACTCTGCGTTCAAAAAGTCCTCTCATTTTTATAGTTCTAGTGTATGCATTATTGATAATATGTACATGTAAAGATCGTCCAAGGCTTGAATCCTTTTGTTAAAAGAAAAAGAAAAAAAAAAAAAGGTACAATTAAGTATTTCAGATTCTAAAGTTTTGTCAAATCTCATCAAACTAACCCGTTCAATATGCAATATTTTAGTAGCCACATTTCTCCATTTTCTTATCCAAATTGATAATCAACCACACCATCACAAGCATTAGGTGACCATAGAGATCAGAAGTCCACAACAACTAGCAGTATATTCCTCTGTAAGCAATCTTAGACACCAAGACGGAAAAAAAAATTCTTTGGAATCAGTCTTTTAAACAACTTTTCTTAGTAATCCTCTTTTTTAAAATTGTAAAAGCTCTTCAAAATAGAAAACATTTTAATTTTAAAAAAAAGGACAAATTACATATACTTCTCTCGAGGTTTAGCTAAATTACAGATACCCCTGAGGTTTCAGAAATTACAGATAGGCCCTGAGGTTTATATTTTCATAACAAATTGCCTCATGAAGTTAATATTTTCATAACAATTTGCCCCCTAATTTGTTATGCAAATAGTACCTTCAGGGGTATCTGTAATTTCTGAAACATCAAGAGAGTAACTGTAATTTTGCTAAACCTCAAGGGGGTATATGTAATTTGCCCTAAAAAAAACAATAAAACAAGAAGAAACAATAATAATAAAAAATAGCTCAAAAGCTGGTTCCAAAAATGTAGATAGAAAATGAGCTCCTATCTCTCTATCAATGAGTTAAAACGAAATTTTAAAATCTAACCTTCTCTTTGGTTGGGGAATTTGAGGAAGAATTTGGAAATGGAAAGGGAAAGGGAAAGGGAAAAGTTAGATGAAATGTGAATAAAATATACTTACATTTCACCTAATTTCACACACCTTTTTTATTTTCTTTTCCAATTCCCTCTCCAAATCCCCCAACCAAACACGGCATAAGTAGTTTTAAATTCAAATACATGTTATGAAATGTCTTATGGGAAAATGTGTTTTCAAAACATGGCTTTGAATTAATTCATCATTTAAAATTTTGAAATTGTGTGTTTTCATTAAATAACTTAAGTTTGAAAAATCAATTTAAAATAGTTGAGTTTGAAAATTTTATTGGAAAAGTTTAGTTAAAAACCCAACTATGAATATAAAATAATATAATTTTTTTTTTTTTTTAAGGTAAGTAATATAATACAATATGACAAATAGGATAGAATACAAAAAGAAAACAGTTTTCAGTAAACGTCGTTATCTGGAGAAGGAGAAGCCTTAAAAAAGGTGGGTCAATCAATCTCAAACAATAACAATAAGAAAAGAGAAAGGTGAGTGAGTGTGTGCATGCATAGAGAGAGAGTTTGGGATTTTTTACACCACAACTTTCTGTTCTTTTTTTCTCTTTTATAACTAATTTACATGTCCCCTCTGTTTTCATGATGATTGGCTCGTAACAAAAAAAAACAAACAAACAAAACAAATCACACACCCCATTCAAGAAAAAAAACAAAATCAAAAAAGATACAAAATACCAAAATATCAAAATCCACAAAGATATTTTTACCTTATTGAGTTTGAGACGATTGTCCATGATTTTACCATCTGAGGAAGTAAACAGAAACGTTTCGGCCATCTTGTACAGTAAATAATCATACCCTCTTTCATCAGCAACTAAAAACTCTCTTTCCCCGAAATCCACATAAGTTGATATTGGTTCAACCTCTGCAATCAAAAAAACCCAATTCATATCAAATTATACAATTACATGTTTGGTTGATCAGAAAATAATAAAATTTTCAAAAATTCTTACTTTTGATTTCTAGGCAACCAAACAGAAAATTATGCACAAAAAAAATAAATAAATAAATGCGCAGAGCAGAGCAGACCCACCTGCCATTTCGAAGTCGTGAAGGATGAAGTCAATGGCCAGCTCTATTGGTGTTTTGGGTGTACTGTTAATCACCATAAATGGTACGAAAAGGCATTAATTAACGAATTCCCAAAAAGCAAATTTGTAGAGAGAGAGAGAGAGAGAGAGAGAGAGATTACGATGGCGCTTCGGAAAGTTCAGAGTCATGGTTGGCCTCTTGGTTCCTCAGATTCCGTATAGCCGAGTCCACAGCTTTTTTGTACGAGTCAGCGGCGAGTCCACTCGGAAAAATCTTCCCACTGAAGAAAACTCATTTCACCATCAAACCGAGTTAGAATCACCCACCCACCCCACGTGATCTAAAATACCGTGCTCTCGACGGCAATGCTAAATTGCGCCGCAGAAGTGAAGATCTTAAATGGGCATTCATTCAAGGGCGAGACATTCAACCTCCGGCGGCGCAATATAGCGAATTCTAAAAACACGCCGCACAGAGAGAGAGAGAGAGAGAGAGAGAGACCTGGGATCGTAAATGTTGTAGCGGGCATTGCTATAGTCGGAAAAGCAGGTGCGGAGGCCGGAATTGCGAGCGAGTTCCCAAACGGGGTTGGGCTCTTTGCCACCGACTCCGGCGATCCAACCAGCACCCAGCTCAACCGAGACGCCTCCGAATTCATCTTTTCGGATCCTGCCCCCGATTCGGTCCGACGCCTCTAATATCACTATATCATCCACCCCTTTCTCCGCCAACACCTTCGCCGCCGATATACCTATACATATATACATTCATTCATTCATATATATATATATATAAATTTATTAATAATAAAAAAAAAAAGTATGTGAAATCAACGGTTTTACTCTCTCGTAGTACCTGAAATACCAGCTCCGACGATTATCACGGAACTACGAACTGGAGATTCCATTATAACGTTTTAGAGAGAGAAAGATAATATATATATATATATATTGAGAGAGAGAGAGAGAGAGAGAGAGAGAGAGAGGGTGGTGTATTGCGAAGTTGTGTTTTTTAGTGTGTTGTATTTCGTTGGCGAGAGGTGGAGAAATAGCGGGAGGCGGTTTATATAGGGGCTATGGCGGACCCCATTTATATGTGACATTTGGTTTTTTATTTGATAAAAAATTTAAGATTATAAAAATTAAAAATTTTATTAAATGTTTCACATGGTATGAAATTTACATAATGTGAATCTTATGTGAGTCACACACATATTTGATAAAATTTTTAATAAAATTTTTAGTACTTTTAATATTTTTGATAAAAAAATTTTAAAAATTAAAAAATCAATTTTTAATTATTTTTCCAAAACAATTCACAGTTTCGTTCCGGTTCTTTCTCTATCTAAAACCATCTCTCTCGCTAAAAACTATCAGCTTGGTTTTAGTTTTCAAAAAATGCTTTTCAAAAAATTTTATTTTTTTATTTTCTGTATTTTTTTTATTTTTAATGAATTTTTTTAATATTTTGAGTAATTTTTAAAATTTTTAAATATATCTAACATAAATATATTTAAAAAATATAATATCTGTAAAAAAAATTTACTAATACCAAAAATATAAAAAAAAAAAAGCTAAAATTCAATACTTTTTTCGTATTTTTATGTATTTATTAATTTTTTAAAATATTTTATATACATCTCAATAAGGTATATCTAAAAAATAAAAAAATATATTTAAAATTTTAAAAATATTTACTAAACATAAAAAGAACGAAAAAAAAAAATTAATTCGTAAAAAAATAAATAGAATTTTCTTTCTCATATTGACTGGTGTTGAACCCGTTGAAAATGGGTGGCCCACGCATGGACGGAAAAGGGCAGTTTAGTAATTTTGGGGAAGTGAATTACTGTGAGGGCATAAGAGTAAAAAGAGGTAGAACTTTTTAGTGTGAAAGCCGTGTGCGGTCAATGTCAGAAAGAGAAGGGCGTTGAAGCGGCGGCAGAGATGAGATATTAGAGATGATGGGTTCAGTATCAATAATAATTGAGATTTTTTTTTTTTTTTTTTTTAATTTTTATTTTTAAGATCTTTACAATTTTTTTTTTTTTTTTTTTTTTTTTTTTTTTTTTTTTGGGATCTTCACACATAATATGAGGTTGTAAGAATTTTTAAAGAATGATTTAGTATTTAAGTAAACAATTTTATTGAATTGATATTTTATATGTTAATACAGATTGGTTTTTTTTTATTAAATCGTACTGAATCAAATCAATTAAAATGGTTTGATTTAGTACATAATTTGATTAAGTACGATTTAATCAATTTAATACATTTTAAAATTGAGTCATTTTTAAATATAATTATTAATTTATATAAAAATATTAAATTAATTATTTGTCTATTATTTCAAACATATTCAATTTATGTATTTAATAAATATGTTTTAATTTTAAAATTAAAAAAAAATTAAAAAATATTCAATTCATATGGGTCTCACACCTATATGAAACATTTAGTAAAAAATTTGATAAAAATTTTGAGATTTCTAACATTTTTGTTATATTTGGTCAGTAAAATTTCAATAACTAGGCTAGTGGTAAGTGAAATTTAGGGATTGTTTGGGATGACCTAAATAAGTGTACTTTTTATTTTTTTACGAAAAGATATACAGAAAAGTAGAGAGGTGATGTGATGAAAAAAAGATAAAAAGATAGATTATTTTTAGATTGCCAAACTTGACCTTACTGATCAAAGCTAATGAAATTTTACAAAGTTGATGAAATTATACTAATTTCCTAAGACAGTGAATGTTTAATTGATTTTCAATTTTGCAATTTTAGCCACTTAATGAAATTTCAATGGCTTGATCTAAAAGTGAAATTTAATTGAAGTCAAATAAATTTTAGTGTCTAACATAGTAAAAATTCAATTGATTTCCATTTTTGTACTTTTAGTAATTAATTGAAAAATTCTAACCTTGTTTGGTTTAACTCTCAAAATATAATTTTTGAAAAAAAAAATTTCAAAATCACTTTTTCAATCCTACACATCAGTCAATCACTTTTTTTCTCTCCTCCCTCATTCTCAATCACTTTTTCTCTCACACATCTACTCAACTACAATAAAATATCAAATCATCCCAAACTCTCATACTCCAAAACTATTTTCAAAATATACAACCAAACAAACCAAAAAAATTTCTAAACTCTTTCATCAAAAAATGCTTCATACCTCTAATTCGACACCACCAATAGATCTCTAATGACGTGGAACACAGTGCGTAAGGAAACAACCCACGTTCTCTCTCTTCTCTTTCTCTTTCTCTTTCTCTTTTATCTCTGCCAAGACAAATCCCCTCTCTCGCCTTCCTCCTTCTTTTCTCTCACCGACCACTGACGACTTCTCCACCGACGACGACGATATCCGGCCACCTTCTCTCGCCCTCATCTGTATTTCCTCTCACTGACAATTGATCTCCCTCCTCTCTCTAAAAACTATTAAACCTACCACTATCGCCGGCAGTAGTAACCCCTCTTCTCATTTCCTCCATCGCCAGCCGACGCTACCACCCTGCCCCAAGCCCTCTATTCCTCTCCTTCATCCCTCGCTGTCCGTCGCCCTCTTCTCTCCTCTTTCTTCTCATTTTTCCTTTTCCTTCTCATTCTTTGCTTTCTATTTATAATCTAATAGATTTATTCACATTCTAGGCCTTGGAATCTCCAGAACTTGAATTCAACAAGTAGTAGAAATTGAGCAACAATTCATCATTGATTAAAAATAATTAACCAGAAATTTATCAATTCATCATTCTCAGAAATTTATCTATATATATATATATATATGTTTATGTATAAGTATGGAAAGAGAGAATGATAAAACATAGAGGACAGATATGTTCATGATCATCCTATACCAAAGACTTGTAAAATAAGGTCTATACAATATCATAGCCGCAACTCTCCATGGGCTATCAACGCTATTAAATTCCAACCTGATGCCCTGGTGATCATCCTATAGCAAAGACTTGTAAAATAAGGTCTATACAATATCATAATATCTGCAGAATATAAGATGCAAACCCAAGTTCATAGCCCCCATCAATTATCAAATTCCAACATTTCATTCCTTCTAGAAGTCTTCTTAACAATCAAACCCGTAAGAGAAATCCTATATCCATGAACAAAGAGGAAAGACGGAGAGGGAGAAGAAGACGGAGACGGAGAGAGAGATAGCAAACGCCGAACGATGGAGGAGGGACAAGACGCCGAACGATGAAGGAGAGATATATCTGGAATAGACCTTGAAATACCACTGTTTGAGCGGGATTTCTAATTTTTTTTTTTTTCCGGTGCATGTTGTATATGCAAATGTGCTTCATCTTCCTTTGTTAGGTGCCACCTGTTTAGAGCTGCTTTTAGAGCAACTAAATTAGAGATCTGAATCGGAATTGCTCTTTCTCCAAGATTTTTTTTGAAAATTTATCTTCCAAAATCAAACCAAACAAAATGTTTTGAAACAATAAAATTTCATTAATGTGTTAACGTTTTTTTTTTTTTTTTTTTGTAAATGACATACTCAGTCGGCCCTACACATCGAAATTGGAAACTTCAATCTATTACCCGATGATAAGGATTTTCCATACGTTTTACTTGGAATTGGGGTTGCTGTTGCGCAACCCGCGCAGCAGCAACAACTGTTGTGCGTAAAAATGGACTCATTTTGGGGTCCATTTTGATAATCTAAATCGTTCACATTTTAGAATACATCAAGTAGAACATATCTGCAAAAAATAAAGTTAATTGGATATCGTTTACCCATTCATCCACTCACATTTGTATCTACAAAAATAAATAATAATTGTGATTTAAAGTATTAAAATGAAAATAAATGTGAGTGGATAAATAGATAAACGATATCCGATTAACTTAATGTTTTGCAGGCATATTCTACTTGATGTATTCTAAAATGTGAATGGTTCGGATTATCAAAATAGGCCTCGAAATAAGCCCATTTTGGTGCACAATAGTTGCTGCTGCACGGGCTGCGCAGCAGCAACCCCAATTCTGTTTCACTTGTATTAGAAAATATTTTTCACATAAATAGTTTAAAAATAATACAAAAATGTATCATTCAATTGGAATAGAAAATCTATCAGGATTACAAAAATTTATCATTTAACTGGATTACAAAACACAAAACTTATCAAGCAATGTTGCATCCTCCAATTTCCCCCCTGCTCCTCTTCTCCCTCGAACTCTCCCTCAATGATATGACAAACAATACCAACTAATCAACTTTGTTCAAATTATTTGTCACGTCATTGGGGAGAGTTTTTGGGGGGGGGGGAAATTGGAAGGAATGAGCATTTTTCAAACTTATCATGAATAAACAATTGTATGATAGGTTTTTGTATTTTTTTGAAACTTTATTTTTTTCCTCTTCTAATGCAACTAAAATGTATGTGAAATGTTTACTTGATGAAAGGTAATAGAGAAACTTTCAATCTTGATGTATGAGGTCTACTGAGTATAATTGTTTAAAGTTCAATTGATCAGTGGCGGCATGGCTCTCATCTCTCTCAACGACTTTTTCGATGATTTGAAAGAACCTCCCGTGAAGAACAAGATTACCTCCAACGAAGCACCAAGAAGCTCAAAGCTACTGGAGATATTGACAATGCTAACATGGTGCTGGAGCCCCCCCTAATACAGGATGCTCCTCAGCAAGAGCTGAATCCTAAAGTTCCTGCGGCTAGGTCTTTCAAGAGGCACTCACTAATAGGCGCTTTAATGAAAGGGCTTTTGATGATGATCTGGATAGGCTCTCAACGGATTATGAAGATGAGTTTGGGGCTGAGGTTTTAGGTGAGGATCTGAATCTGGAAGAGCGATCAGATTTTGGAGTCCCTCGCATTAAACTCCCTCAAAATTTGTTGAATAAAATTCGCCGGCCCTGGAAAGATTGTCTCATTGTCAAACCCCTGGGGAGAAATATAGGTTACCAATTGTTGATTTCTAAGCTTAGGAAAACATGGGATTTGCAAGGGGATTTTGAAGCTATTGATTTGGGGCTTGGGTTTTTTCTGATTAAATTTCAGATGAAGGATGATTGTGCGAAAGTTTGTACGGGTGGTCCATAGATTATTCTTGATCACTACCTTACGGTTTAGAAATGGATGCCTGACTTCAAACCCTCCCAGGCTAAAGAAATTTCCACTGCAATATGGGTCAAATTTCCTCTTTTTCCCATTGAATACTATAATGAGAAGGTTCTTTTCTATATTGCAAAAACGATTGGGAAACCACTTAAGATCGACATCAATACAGCTACCTCCTCCAGAGGTAAGTTTGCTAGGATCTGCATTGAAATCGATCCGAGTCTGCCTCTGCTGTCCCATTTTGCTATCGGTAAATACATTTATGGTGTTGAATATGAACATGTGCATTTTGTTTTTTTGTTTTTTTTGATTCATGAAAAAGTTTAGGAGGAGGAGAGGCTACCCCATTCTAGGGTCAGGGAAAACGTTATGCAATATCACCCATCAACAAAGGATTGCTGGCAGTGTTACCCCGGCCAAGAGCATGTGCATTTATTTTGCTTTGGTTGTGGCAGAGTCGGTCATTGGATTTGGAATTGCAGTGTTACCCCGGCCAAGACCTCCGGCACCACCAAACTTGACAGTGCACCAGGTCAGCATTCGACTGTTAGAGAGGAAGAGATGGCAAGACCCATGGATACCAAAGATGGTCAACTACTTCGAGTGAACTCCCTATAGATAATTTCGGCCCATGGATGTTGGTAAGTAGAAAAGGCCCCAAGGCATAACTATCTCACCCCACCAAGCCTCAAGGCGCTAGCTCATCCTTGCCCCCTTCAAGCTACTGTGACAAGACGACTGAGTCTATTGCTAACCCATGTGATAATAATAAGGTCTCTTCTTAGAACAACTTTTCTGCTCTCGCGTGTTCAGAAGCGATGATCCTTCCAATGAACCCACACAGTCTAATGTTGAGGTTCTGGCGCATCCTAGGGACGTCAGACCTATCCCTGTTCTCTACTCAATAAAGGGGGTAACCATTCCATGGTTCATCCATATGCTCTCACCTTATGCCCCCCTAATCAGAGAAATAAGAAACCCCCTAACCTATCTACACCTTCCTTTGTTCCTTTGAACCCCAAACTCTTGTATATTGAGGAACATGGCAATACCAGAAGAGAACCAACACCTAATCCAGTTCAGCTCGATATACCTTGCGTTCGATCAAGAAAAATAAGTAACTCACCTAGTAAGCTCCGCTTGGTGGATCGAAAAGGTTCGCCTCATAGTAGAGATAGAGGAGATGAGTCACTATGGCAAAAAGAACACCATAGTCAGAATAAGCTCCATGAACTCCGATGTGTTTGATCGGATGAAAGTGAGAAAGATATAGGAACCCCTGATTTGGTCCCCTTCCGTCATTCCCAAAATCGGTATCAATGAAGTTACTTATATGGAATTGTAAAGGAGTAGGCAACAGAGCTTTTCATGCTTGAGCAAACTCATAAGCCTTCTATTCTGGTTCTGATGGAGACCAAGGTGGAGCTGAGCTCTATGCGGCAGTTCTTTAATAAAATGGGGTTTACGACTTCATCGCATGTGGATCCGGTGGGTCGCAGTGGTGGTATCTAGGTTCTTTAGGATCCTTTTCGTGCAACTGTGAAAGCCTTAGAGGTCATTATTCAGTGTATTCATGCCAAGATTCAACGGGGATCATTTTGAAGACTGGATCCTCTCAGCTATCTATGCCAGCCCTAATCCCAAAAATAGGGATCTCCTTTGGGATAACTTGGAAGCTAGGGCTGCTAATATGACCTCTCCTTGGCTTGTGGCAAGTGATTTTAATGATATTGCCTCCCAAAGTGAGAAAAAGAGTTTCTCCACTAATACTAGCCCAGCTAGGACTCATAAATTCAATGCTAGAATGAACCATTGTAACCTTATGGACATGTGATGTTCTAGTCCTCGCCTTACTTGGACTAATGGCAGACAAGGCATGGCTAACACCCTTGAGAGACTAGATCGAGCAGCTTGCAATACTAAATGGTGCCTAGCTTTCACTGAAATGGAGGTTTGGAATCTTCCTCGCACTTATTCTGATCATTCTTCTATGGTTGTTTATACCCAAGGTATGTTGCCTCTCAATACCTCCGCCAGGCCCTTTAGATTAGAGGCAGCTTGGCTTACTGATCCTAGCTTTAAATTGCTTGTTAAAAATGCTTGGAGTGATAGCCACAATTCGATCCCTGAAGCCACTGTTTTATTTTTAAAAAAATGTTGTTTCTTGGAATAAAACCCATTTTGGTAAAATTTTTCGAAAAAAGAGATGGCTCTTGGGTCATATTGAAGGCATCCAAAAATCACAATCCCTTAAGTACTCTCATAATTTATTCCTCCTTGAAAAGGATCTTGTGAAATATTATAATAATATTCTCTTTCAAGAAGAGTTGCTGTGGTACCAAAAGTCTTGGTCGAACTGGATTACATTGGGGGACCGCAATACTAAATTTTTTCGCATCACTACAATTGCCAAGCGGAGGCGTATGAGGGTTTCCACTCTCAAAGATGATCAAGGGGTTTGAATTTCGGATTCTTTTGCTTTGCAAAATCATGTCCATCGCTATTTTTGTACCCTCTTCAAAGAAAACTCGAATTTGCAATCTCATTTTGCTTCTAACTTTTTGTAACCTAAAATTAGTGTTGAGGACAACCGAGCCCTTTCTAGACCTATTTCAGACCAAGAGGTGTGGGATGCTATTAAAAGCATCAAAGCTTTCAAAGCCCCTGGTATTGATGGTATCCAGTCCATTTTTTATCATACTCATTGGGATATTGTTAGCCCATCTGTGTGCAAATTTATCAAGACTTGCTACTCTAATAAACGGGTCCCTGAGAGTCTTAAAAACATCCTGATTGCCCTTATTCCCAAAATTGACTATTCTGAGTCCATTAATCAATTTAGACCTATCAGTCTCTGCAATGTCTTGTACAAAACCCTTACCAAAATTTTGGTTTGTAGGCTTAAGCCCCTCTTGATTAGCATTGTTGGCCCCTTTCAAAGTAGTTTCATTCCTCAACGCACTACTTGTGATAACATCATCATTGCCCAGGAGATCATTCACACGATGAGAGGTCTTAAGGGAAAAAAGGGTGATATGATTTTGAAAATTGATCTTGAGAAAGCTTATGATAATTTGTCTTGGAAATTTCTTTATCATACCCTTATTGATTTCAATCTTCATGAACATTGGATTGATTTAATTATGAACTGTGTTACCAATGTAAAGGCCTCTATTATTTGGAATGAGGAGAAATTGGAGGAATTTTGCATAGAGAAGGGGCTGAGACAAGGAGACCCTCTGTCTCCATACCTCTTTGTGTTATGTATGGAGAAACTCTCTAACATGATATTTAAGAGAGTTCATCAGAAGAAGTGGAAGGGAGTTAAGGCCTCTAATAAGGGGCCTGTCATCTTACATCTCTTTTTTGTTGATGATCTATTGTTGTTTGGGACAGCTGGTGAAAGGAATTGTAATATTATTATGGAGGTTCTGAATGACTTCAGTTCTATTTCTGGTCTTAAGATCAGCCTAAAAAAATCAAAAAATTTCATTTCTCCTAATATTGGCAGCCATGAAGCCCGGAATTTAAGCAATGTGTGTGGTATCCCTTTGACTCATGATCTGGGGAAATATCTTGGCATTCCTCTTATTCATAAGAGGTGTAATCAAAACTTCTTTCGATTCATTACCGATAAAATGCAATGTAGACTTACTAGCTGGAAATCTAACGTTCTATCCTTAGCTGGGAGATCTACATTAGTTTAAGCTGTGACCTCTGCTTTGCCCTCTTATGCTATGCAGACCCTTGCTCTTCCGGCAAGTATCTGTAATGATATTGACTAATTAAACCGTAATTTCCTCTAGGGAGATACTAAGACGAGTAAGAGAATCCATCTGGTAAAATGAGAAAATGTGTATAAAAGCAAAAAGATGGGTGGGCTTGGGCTGAGGCAGTCTAAGCATCAAAATTTGGCCCTCCTAGCTAAGTTAGGCTGGAAAAATTTGATCAAAGAGGATTGCCTCTGGGTTAAAGTCCTGACGGCAAAATATCTTGCAGAGCTTAAGCTACTTAATTCTCCTTCCCGTAATAAGGCTTCTCATATTTGGAGAGGTATTCTTAAAACAAGAGATATTTTAATACGACGGACTAAATGGTGTGTAGGTGATGGCTTGTCTATCTCTATCTGGCATGATTGGTGGTGTGGTGAAGAGGCTTTGGCTTCGACATACCCCAATCATCCTTTGATGAACTCGGACACTGTGGATACTCTGTTGGATTTGGAAGGTAATTGGGATATGAGTGTTCTTTGCTCAAAAATTCCCAATGAGGCCCTTGACTGTGTGCTTAAAGTTACTTTGCCGCGTTATGTTACTTTCCCTGATAATCCTCATTGGAGGGGCTCCATCAGGAGAGGTTTCTCTACTGTTTCTGCTTATCATATTACTTCTAATCAGGTGGCCGGCAACATGGATATTGAGTGGGTGTGGAAGTTAAAAATTCCACAAAAACTTAAAAGTTTTTTGTGGCTGATTTTGATTGGGAGGATTCTTACCAATGATATGAGATTGAAAAGAGGGTTGACTGATATTGCATTGTGTCCTAGGTGTGGTTTCCACACTGAAGATATTGAACATCTTTTTCGCAGCTATGTAGTTTCCAAAGCTATTTGGAGCAGCGTGGCTGGAACTCATTAACTATATTTAGATAGTAAGTTGAGTCTTAACTCTTGGCTTAAAAAGAATTTGAAAGCCCAACAATGCATTGAACCTTATTGGAACTATTTGTTTGCTGCCTCACTTTGGCAAATTTGGAAGGATAGGAACAAAAAAGTTTTTGAAAATATGGATCCTATTTTGCAAAGCACCTTACACCTGATACATATCTATGCAAATGAGAACTGTCAAGCTTTTATTATGAATTTAACTTCACTTATTCATCCTCCTTTGCTTATTCATTGGTCTTCTCCCTCATCGGGTAAAATTAAACTCAATACAGATGGGTGTGCACGTGGAGACCCGAGAGAATGAGGGCTCAGTGGAGCTTTTCGCGATGAAGTGGGAACCTGGCTGTATGGTTTTTTTGGAAAACTTGAGACCTGTTTTAGCCTTGAAGCTAAAATCTGGGGCATCTACCGTGGTCTCACAATTATTTTGGAGAAAGGCCTTCGAGAAGTTATCATCCAAACGGATTCTACCTTGGCTGAGGAGCTGCTTACTAAAGGCCCTCCTCCTAATTGCTCATACCGAAACATGGTTGAGGAGTCGTGTCACCTGATCCAATGCTACAGCTGCACCATTCAACACATTATGTGGGAAGCCAATCAGTGTGCAGACAAGCTTGCAAAATTGGGAGCTGATCAATCAGAGCTGCTGGTGGTGGAGGAGGAACCACCCGTTGAAATGCAAAGCCAAATCCTTGCGGATATGGTGGGAATGGCCTACAGGAGGCTGTAAACCTTGGCTCTCCTCTCTGGTTTGCTCTCTATTTTTTTCTTTTTTTTTGCTTCTTTGCTTTTGTTTTCTTGCTTGTTTGGTCCTTTTCCCTCTCCTATGTACCAAAAAAGAAAAAGAAAAGAGAGAGTATAATTGTTTACCAAAAAGCCCTTACATATTAAAACTATCCTATAACAATTCGATTTTTTATCACAAAAGTAGTCAGGACAAAATTTACTATCTCAATCTCTTCCTGTAACATTTTTTGTAACAAAAGATTACAACTCCATCAAATTAATTCAAATTACAAGAGATTGACAGTAATCCTATACTATCCACAAACACAAAATATGATACGATCTTTCGCAATGTAATCAATACAATTAACTTTATGTTCTTGAACTAC
This sequence comes from Camellia granthamiana, assembly GCA_036172215.1. Lineage (NCBI taxonomy): Eukaryota > Viridiplantae > Streptophyta > Magnoliopsida > Ericales > Theaceae > Camellia > Camellia granthamiana. The sequence continues at coordinate 58,353,819 of CM069908.1, read as the reverse complement.
ACTTAACAATGAACTAATTTTGAAAACTACTTTACTATATAAAAGTATCCATAATTGGTTTACCACATTACAATATTTTACACACAATCAAAACTTATGAGATCTTTAAAATCATTTTGATTCTCAATTCCCATATTTATGAAAGAAATTCTTTTGCGTATCTTTACATTATTCATTGGACACTCAAGGCCGGTTGGGTAATTAGAATCGTTCAACCACGAAGATCGAGGCTACTATTGATTGTTGTTCAAATGATGGTGGATTCCTACTGAGGTTTTGTAATCGTAATTTTTTACACTTTTCAGTTTTTCTATGTAATATCTTATGTACTCATGTGATTGATTTTGCATTTGTTATTTGGATTAAAGGCTAAATTGAATATAAAATTGAACTTTTTAATTGGTTAACAAATTAACCCCCTTGGCACATAATATTCATATTCTAATATTTTATATATATATAAGACAAATTCTCTCACGTTGGTGATTTCAATTTGAGCGTGTTATTTGGCCTCTATATAAACTTACCACAGGGGTCATATTGATGATCCAAATTATTAACTTTCTAGAGCCTTCCAAGCAAAACACCAATTAAAAAAAAATCAAGTTCATTAGATAGCTAACCACATGATCCGGATCATACTTAATTTGAAATTAGTAGACAATTTATTTTTAAAATTATACAGAAGAGAAATGTGATTAAATCACATGACTACAATTATTCAATAAAGTTAATTTTTTATTTTAAAAAATAAATAATTTGACTAATTTAAATGACTCTTAAAAATGAATAGTTTAAATAATCGGTTCACAAAAACCAACACCACTCTTCAATTATGGATATCAACGGAAGAGAATCTCCATCAATATATAATCTCATCTATCACAAATGCTAGAAATTTAAAAAATATATATATATAAAAAAAAATTACACAAATGTGAGTATTATTTAAATTTTTTTAGAATTCCTAGCTTTGTTTTTTCATTTATTACATGTTGATACTATATAATTTTGACATAAGTTCCTCTTCATTCCTCATTTTTTTGGTACTTCTCCGTACTCCTTTATGAGTTTTAATTCGGACCTGCACTGATGATTCGAACCGTTTATCTCGTAGGTCTCGCAATGAAGGTTATTGTAGACATCCCATTTTTGACCGACCTTAAGACTCAGACGTCATCATTTGTGCGCGCGATGATTGTGCATATTTGTGCTCGTTTTGAGTGCCCGAAGATCTCAGCCGTGCGCCTTGTCTTTGCGCCTCTAAAACCTTTGTGTTTTGGCCCGAGTTTTGGACCGGATCTTGGTGCCTTTGCCTGGAGGGAGAGAGAGAGTCCTGTAGGCCACTTTTTGTAGCCGTGGGCTACCTTTCCCTCTCGTAGGCCACTTGTAGTGGCCCGTATACTAGTTTTCGGGGCTTCCGACTGAGTGCCTTGTCTTGCGGACTCTTGTCTTTCTTCCTTTTTGGTTAGTTTTTGAACCAAACCTTGTTACCCATTTGCCTAGGGGTAGAACAGGGGTGTAGACCAGTTTCCCCCCCTATAGACCACTTTTCTTCCCTGCCAGCCACTTTTGGTGATCAGTCAGCTAGGGTGTGGTGGTCTGTCGACCACCTAGGGTGGTCGGTAGCCTGCCACCGCCTTCTACTCTCTCTGTACACCCTTTTCATCCCTTGCCGACCAGTTTTATTTCCTATAGACCACTTTTAGTGGTCGATTCGACTAGGGAGGTGGTCAGTCGACCACTTTAACTGGTCGGCGGCCTTTCTGCACTTTTTGTAGATATTTTTCTTGCCAGCTATGCCAGCTGTTGGGTACAGAAAGCATCCTCCATACACGTGTATGGAGGGATTACACCAAGCCTCTAGTTTGTCTAACAAGCTTGAGGCATGAAATTCTATATAAGGGGAGCTTCCTCCCCCTTGTTCAAGGTTCAGAATTTTGGATTAGGGCTAAACATATCTCTCTCTCTCTCTCTTGATTTCTCCCCCTCTCTCTATATTTGTGCTATTTTGTGCCTTAAAGTGAGTTTTGTTCACACTTTTGCACTAAACACCTAGTGAAACACCTTCACTCTTGAGTTGAGGTTCTTGGAGGTTGCATTTTGAGTGATTTTGGCTTGGTTTTGCCTCAGAAGTGGCTGTTCTTGTTGTTCTTCAAGGGTGAGTCATATTCCCCATTTTAAAGCTTTGTTTTGATTGCATACTTAGCCATCTTTGCATGCTTCTTTTGGCTTAAATTTCAACTGTAAAAACCTTTGTTTTAAAGTGTTTTAAAAGGTTGTTTGAGGCCTTGTTTGAGTTAAGGGTGTCTCTCACTCTCTTGTGCCTTATTTGCTTAACTTCTTGCTATCTTTTAAAGCTATTGGGACCATCTCTTTTTGGCCTTCTTACCACTGAAACTCAGAGGAATTTCAGTGGTAGAAAGGTGGTTTTGAGGTCCCAAATAGGTGGGGGGTGGTCCCCCCTCCTCTTCTCTAGTTTGCATGTGTTGGTGGCCCATCAAAAGAGCATGTGTTTCTACTTCTTTGTGGCTTTGTTTAGGCTCGTTTTTGTGAGTTTTTAGACCTTCCATAACTCTGTTTTTGGCTGTCTTGGTTACCTCTTGCATGCTTATTGCACTTGTAATGTAATCCTACTTGTAGCCTTGCAAAGTAGCATATCTTTGTGCCTTGAATTTGCTTAGTTAAAGCATGTTTTCAGTCATTATTTTCCATGTTACAACTCTGTTTTGGGTCAGTTTGGTTGCTTCTTACATGCTTCATGTACTTGTAATGCAATCCTCTTAGTTAGCCTAACATGCTCTATGCTTTGGACCATCATTTTAGCATGTTTTGGCTCCACTCCAGCAGGATTTTACTCATATTTTGGCATGCCTTAGCTCTGATTTTGGTCGACAAGGTCACCTCTTGCATGGTTTATGCACTTGTAGTGCAAGCTTGTTTACTAGCCTAGCTTGTTTAGTGTTTGGCCTATTGATCTAGCATGTGTATGCTTTACTCCAGTACATTTTTGGCTTTGATTTAGCATGCTTTAGGTCTAATTTGAGTGGTCTTGGTCATGCATGCTTGGCTTTGCATAGCTATAGTGCATTTGGCTTTGCTAACCTTAAACTTTGAGACCTCTAGCATGTCATATTTGGGCTTTTTGCATGGCATGGCATCATTTGGCATGTTATTTCAAACCATATACCTCTGCCATATTCTCGCATTTATCATCCCTTTGTTGTGTTTGAGGGTTGAGCCTTATGCTTCACTTATGAGCCAATATGTATGCATGCTTGCCTAAGCTTTTGGGGCTACCATCTCAGCATGTTTTTGGTGTTATTTTACCATGTTACAATTCTAATTTTTATTGGTGAAGTCACCTCATGCTTGGTTTTGGTATGTGTAGTGTAATCCCACTCATTGGCCTTGCATGCGTCATGTTTTATGTCTCCCATTCTAGCATGTGTTAGCTCTACTCCATGCATGTTTTGGCTTTGTTTTGACCTGCCTTGGGATTGTTTTGAGTCATCTTGGCCCTTTGGGGCTTGCTTGATATGGCTATGGTGTAAGTACCTTAGTTAGTATTGAGTTTTGAGCACCCTATTATGCTATATTTGTGATGATTGCATGTTTGGGGCATTGTTTAACATGTTAATTCAGAGCATGTGTAATAACCCACATTCATGTCCTTAGTCATGTTCATGTGCATTTGCATGATTTTGTCTTGTTAAGCTTGCATTTGTAGCCTTTGACTTGTTTTGCCTAAGTAAAGGTCCCTGTCTTGTTTTGTGCTTATGTGATTTGCCTAAGTGTTATGTGCATGCTTTGTTCCTTCCTTGTTGTCCTAAGCCTAGGTCATGTCAAGCCTAGGTCATGCCAAGCCTACGTCACACTTTTGAACCTCTTACACCTAGGACCATCTTGGAACCACTTTGGTTGACCTCCACCTTCACCCTGGCATATTGGCCAAGATGTCATCATCTAGGCCGAGGCGTGCATCACCTAGGCCGAGATGTGCATCATCTTTGCCGAGATGTTATCATCTAGGCGTCCTAGATCTTTGATCCTTGCACCTAGTGATCTTGTTCCAGTACTGGTATGACCTAGACTGATGTGTGGCACATCTAGTCCGAGGTGTGGCACAGCTAGGTCAAGTGTTATCCTTCCTAGCCGAGATCATTGAGACCTTACTTGCCGAAGTCTATGTCCTAATCCGAGATCATTACCTGCCGGAGTGCTTATGTCACCTTACTTGTTGTGTACACTTTGTCATACTCTTGTCTTGTCATTCTGTCACCTTTTTTAGGAGAGCCAACCAGTCGTTGCCACGTGTCCCCAGTAGAGGGTTAAGTCTGCTAGCAGTAGAGAAACCCACATCATTTTGTCATATCCTTACCTTTGAAGAGAGAGAAGCTCTAGGAAGAGGAATAGAAGTTCTTAGAGAGAACTAGATTTCCAAGCTTGATCTTCACACCTTAAACCGTTAGATCCGTGTTTTGAGGTTAGATTCTTGATCTACTCTTGTTATTCTTTATGTTAATCCGATCACATTGCATGATCGAGCATGATTCATGAGCCATGCATTGATTTAAAGTTTGGTTTTAGAAAGAGAAAATGATGCTCTTGTGTTCTTGAAGAAAAACCATGTTTTGATCCGAAAGTTTGTATCAAGATCCATGTTTTTGTGTTTGTTTTCATAAGATCTTCAAGTATGGGTACCCAGGTTCATGTTTTCGAACTCATCTCATGAAATCTCAGATTTTGAATAAAGAAGTTATGATTTTAGCATTCATGTTCTTCATGTTTTTGTCCTTCATGTTCATCAAAAGGGAAACCCAGATTTCCAGACTTCATTTCCCTAGGCGTGATCACCGAGACCACTCTTGCCTAGATCCCACACCTAGGCCAAGCATCGTATCTCACATTGGCCTACCTTGCATGATCATTGGCACCTTAGCCTATCTTGCATGCACACCTAGGCCAACCTCTGCACACTTAGGCCGACCATAGTACACCCTTACCGGCACCTTGTAACACCTCGGCAGGCAGCTGCACACTGAAGCCTAGGTAACCACACCTCGGCCAAGAGGTGTGGGACCTCGGCCAAGACCTTCTGAGTTCACCCAGCTAGGTCATTTTTGCCTAGATCATTTCTGTACATCCATTCCAAGACCTGGTTGCTACCCAGCATGTTTTCCCTAGAAGAAAAACAGTGTTTTGACCTCCAGCATGTTTTCCCTAGAAGAAAACAGTGATTTAACTCCCAGCATGTTTTGCTTTGTCCTGACTTGGTTTTGGAAAAAAATGCCAGGATCATTTTCATTCATGTAAAGCTTGTTTTAAGAATGCATTGCACAACCATCTTTGAGCATTCTTTATTGTCTTCTTGAAATGCATTCAATAGACTTTTCCATGTATTTGTAGGTCTTGGATCCTTTGGCTTGATCCCTACACCCCGAAGAGCTATGTGAGTGGTATTTTTAATAAAGCTATGTTATAAAGTTTTGATAAAGCTTTGCTTCATTTTGGAAAAGTATTTGATCGAGCATGAATGATTATCCCTAGTTTTTGTATCAAGTATTATCTTGTTTTGATGACATTCTTGGAAAGTCCTTTCATGCTAGGGGACTTTAAGCCCATGTAGCACCATGTTTGAGATATCTCTGCCATCGATGGTCTTGTACGGATGGTACCACCGACGGTCTTGTATGGGTGGATTTGTCTAATCGATTCCGGGTCGATTATTTCTTTGTTTTGTCCGGAATGTCATCCCATGTATTATGTAAATGTTATTAAACATCCCAAGAAGATTTGAAAGATTTGATTGATGAACTTGATTCATCCCATGTTTTGTTACAAGCTACAATATGTATTGTTTTGATAAAGATCTCGGATATCATTCATTTAAACCTTTATTAATTATATCATTCACTGAGTATCCAAGCTCACCCTCTCCTTATATATATGCAGGTGGTGAGCAAGAAGGCGGTGACGCCTAGATGTTATTTGCAAGTTGTTTTGAATTCATTTTGCTAACCTCTTGAAGATTATGCTTCTTAGTTGTAATTCATGTCTTTATATATTTTGACTTGAGAAGCTTTTTGATCAAGATGTAACATGTACTTTATTTTATTTATATCCAAGTTGTAAGCCATGCTAAAATGTATGTCATTTCATTTAATCTATGCACAGCTCTTATGGACTAATTAGATTTAAATTTATTGCTTCCGCACATGTAAACCCCATATGTATACTCTGATTGTGTGTGAATCTTTGTAAGTTGGCCTTTGGTAATCTCGGATTACTGGCCATCACGACACCATTCTACTAGGAGCGGAATGGGGTCGTGACAGTATGTACGTGTGTCATGTTCTCACTTCTTTCATTCCTTGAGAGCTTTTAAGAGTTGTGTCTTTATGCATTGTTAATGAGCCATCAAATGAGCATGTTCTCCTTGTGTTGTATGCCTTGATCTTAACATATTTCAGCCACTATTTTGGCATGTTCGAACTCTGTCCGGGATTGGTTTGACCATTTGAGATTGATAGTGCATGCCTCATGTGTAATATGTTTCATTAGCTTTGATGCCTTAGCTTTTAAACATGCCATGCATGAATTGCTTACGTGATAGAGTCTGGCGCATGTCACTTTAGCATTGAAGGTTGATCATCTTGTTTGCGTTGCATGTGTTTGGATTGGACGTTAATCCAAACACGAGGAATGTCACACGTTTCATACTCAAAGTGATGCAACGTGTAGCATTTCTTGGTCGCTGACCCTCTTGATCAAGCATGATAGAGGTGGAGGCCCTTATGTGTTGTTTGTGTATTCATTGACATTGACTTGTGTAAACTTGGCTTCTCGGCCATCGTGCATTGCGATGCTCGGTTGGTGGCCCGAGAGTCGAGTAGCGCGCTCCCTTGAGCTTGAGAAATGATAAGGAGGGTGGTTGTATACACATATCTTGCAAATACACTGCTATGCCCCTTGTTGTTCTCTGTTGCAGCAAAACTGAAGCTTGGCAAATTAACTGGTCAGCCGACCAGTAGGGATGGTTGACTGACCACTTTTTTTGGTCTATAGCCCCCTTTTCTGGTCGGCAGCCCACCAGGAGGTCCCCATGTTGGAGTAGAAGCAATCTGGAAGTTAGTGCACTTTTCAGAGATCAAATCAGATGCAAACAGAGGCAATTCTGGGCATAGCAATGGATTTCCGAGCGAGGCGATCAAGCATGCATGCACCCCTCGCCTCGAGGACATCTTTTAACTGCTTTAGCTGCTTTACTTAGTTAGCTAATTCGTCGGTTTTGTACTTAATTAGTTAATGTGCTTGATTAATCGATTTGTTTTGTAATAATTAGTTAACTAGGAATAGTTAATTAGTTTTGGTTTATAATAATTAGTTTAATTAGCGTAGCTAGTTAGCTTATTATTCGGACCCTCCGTCGCGAGGGCAAATGTTGTAATAAGTGTGCGTGTGTGTGTGCATGTCTTCCAACTCCATTTCTTTCTCTCTTTTACTTATCAGCTTTTGATGGTTAGTTTAGGGCGTATTTCAATTAGCATACTTATGCTTTGCATGCGTGCATCATTCATTTGTCCTACATGCACCGGGCTCAGCGCATTATTCAAACTGCATTGTATTTCAATACCTATTTAAATACATGATTATCAAATGTTGCATTCATATGCCATCTTAGATAGGCGAGCCTATTTAGTTGCATTCTTGCATGTATTGCATTAGGCATCTTAACATAGCTAGGATCATACATGATTTCTAATTAGCTTATGTTTTGGCTTGGAGTACACTGTAAGTGTTTATGCTTTAGTATCCTTACATGTATGTAAGTGACTGCCATGATAGCATGCTTGCCATGAGGCTATGTGCTTATGTGTTTAAATGCATGAATGCCTGTGGATGAAAGTTTGATTGTCTGAATTCGAACAACTCGATGATTGTGCATTTTAAGCCCACTTGAAGTGGCAAAATCGTGTTTTTCTAAGCCCACTTGAGGGTGGCAAATCCACGCTTTATCCTACTTGCGAGTAGCACTTTCAAACCACTTACAAAAACAAACATGAGTTGTTTTGTTCTAATCCGCATGATTGAGTCTATACTTGTATACTGTGCGCATCACATAGTAAGGTTAGTTCATAAACCGGAAAAAGAACACATGTGTTTTCAAAATAACGTATCATGTTTAGTAGAGGCTGATCCTTCAATCGGGCGAGCAGGAGGTGCTCATTTCATGACCTTCCCCCCTCGTACCCAAGTTCCCAAACCGAGACAACTTTAGTGATAACGGACACGTGGCCTTAGGCACAAGTCAGGGTTTCCTAAATTTTCCAAAAACAAAACATTTAGGTAGCGACTCTGAAATCTGGCAAAGCAGTCCATGATTGGCGTTTTTTGATTAAAATCGATTTTCCAAAACGATTTGCCGAATTTGGACTCTTTGATGATTTATCAGTCTTACATTACACTTTTTGAGATTAGATTTAGAACCGTGACAAGAATCTGAACTGTAGTAGCTAGAACCCCAATTCGCGCCCTCGCGCGCGGAGCGGAGTTCGGGTGGTCTACAGTTATTCATACAAAAAATTAGCTTTATCGGATAATTATAAACATTGGAACAAATCACATTTTATTTTATAAAATGGATAGTTTAAATTTAATTATATTTATCATTCATTTTACAAAACAAAATTTAATTTATTTTTATATTTATAATTTTCTGATGAAGATTTTTTGTATGGATAATCTTTTTTGTGGGACTTACAAGATAGATGATTCAGATCATCGATATAAGTATGGTTTGAAATCTACAAATGTGTGTATATATATATATAGAGAGAGAGAGAGAGAGAGAGAGAGAAACTTATCCCATATAATTCCAACCATAATCTCTAATTACTATTAGCTCCTTCTTCCATAATCGAATAACCCAAAACAAACTTGTTGGTAATGCACCGAAAGGTAGATGGCAAAAAATGTGGTAAAAATAAGGGTGTTTAAAAAACTTGATGAAACTGATAAACCAAATTAATATTGGATTTTATTATCTTTGATTTAGAAAATAAATGAATAATTAAAATCAGTTTGGTTCGCTGTTATACAATTTTTTAAATATTTTTATACGTTAAAAAAATAAATATATAATAGTGAAATTTTAACACTAGTCTTGATTGTAAAATTAAAACTAACTTAAAAAAAATTTAATTAGTGTTAGTATATTTACTATTATAAGATATATATATCATATTTCTTATGATATAAAATTTTTAAGGTCAAACTGAATCAAATCAATCTCTATTATTCAACCCAAATCTAATTACATAGGTTTAGCAGATCAATTACAGTTCTAAACAATGTCCAACAACAAAATGATACGATTGATTACTCAACCTAATCTCAAGTCTTCGAAAGAAGATAGAAACTTCACTTGGGGCCCGGTCATCCATTAAGCACGTGAACACTTTTTATTCATTTGGGTAAATTAACCATAGGTCCTAATAGTTAGACTTAATTCTCATCAAGTCCTATTGAAAATAAGTCTTAATAAAATTATTGCTAAAAATAATTTTTTTGTGACAATTTTTTACATACGTCGTTAAAAATTAATAATTAGTAACTTTTTTTGTCCTGATTTTTATAAATTGTCGCTAAAATTTACAATTAATGACTTTTTTTATGACAAATTTTTTCCGTAGGACCTATTAGACAATACGTCAACTTATTAGGAACTACACGTAAGTACCCCTATTTTTTATTTTTTATCATATATATGTATGGATAATTTTTAAGTATGCAAGTCCGTATATACTTGTATAAGTTTTCATAAATATACGTAAATTGTGATTTTTAAAATTTTTATGAATTAATTTATGTATGTTTATGAAAATTTATACAATTTGAGAAATTAAGACTTACGTATATTTATGAGAACTTATATAATTTTGTAAGATAACTTTTATATATATATATATATATATTTATGAGAATTTATACAAATGCATACGGTATGTACTTTACATACCCAAACAATTCCCTATGTATATGTTTGCTTTCACACTGTTGCTTTAACTTTCGCTTTTTTTTTAAAAAAAAAGAAAAAAGAAAAAAGGTTTTGTTTATGTATTCCACGTTTATCATGAGCTGAGCTTGTTTGGATCAGTTATTTTATAATGATGAAAATGAGCCTTTAATTCAAAGAAAGAAGTATGAACGTGTGATAAGAGATTAATGCTTTATTTGATTGGGGGATTTGGAGAGGGTTTTGGAAAGAAAAAATGAAAAGGTGTGTAAAACTAGGTGAAATGTAAGTATATTTTATTCATATTTCACTTAACTTTTCCCTTTCCCTTTTCAAATCTCTCCTCAAATTCCCCAACCAAATACAACGTAAGACCATGCCAAATCTATGTCGTCAAACTTGGGGGATTCCACCACTCTCTCAAGCTTAAAACATAAAATCGGAACCGTGATTTCAACAGTGGGAAAAAAAAAAGCTTAACCATTATTCAGCATGTGATGGTGAGTCGTTCCCCATTTTAACAGTTTAATAATTAGTAAAATATTATGGGTAAATTGTAGTGAGGGTATTTATCTTAATGGTCGTGTAATGGCCCTATTTAGTAGAGTTGTGGGAAAGTGCTTATAGTTTATGCTTAAACAGCTTATAACTATGAACATAAGCTGATTTCTGACTTATAAATTAAGCATCTCCTGCCCCACTCAAAGAATAAGCTGATTTCTGACTTCTAAAAAGTTATAAGTTATAAGCTATAAGATAAACCAAACACATCAAAATATCTTAAATTAAGCTGAAAGCTGAAATAAGCAGCTTTTAAACTGCACCAAACAGGCACAATATGTGAGGTTGAAAGGTTCAATTCCTAGGCCATGTTTATTTTCAGAGATGAAGGAGGGAATTGGACTAATATCGACATAGGTCTAAAAAAGATTATGTTTCTTTTGAAAAATTGTTAAAAGTCTCCTCGGATGGGATTGAAACCCATCCAAGAGGGGACTAGCAATCTTATTTTGCTTTATAAAAATAACAAAGTCACATTTTATATAACAAGAGCTTTTACGTAATTTTATAAATTTACAAACCAACTAATATAACTGTATAGTGTACGAAAAAATATAAATTTTTTTATATCTTCAATCTATTGCCGTTACATTAGTAAACTCCATCATCAATTCTACCGTACTATAATCCCTTCAAACAAGACCCTATGGTAATTATCTCCTAATATTTGAAGATAAATATCAAAATTATTTTAATGGTATGTCATAGTTTTATTAGTTTGATCATCTTAATGGAACAAGTGACTTTATTAGCCAAGACTTTTCATGCATTATTTTGATATTGAATAATATTTGATTTGACCATGGTATAATTTTGATTTGACACTAATTATACACGTGATAATATTTAATTTGTCAATAACTATGTTATATTTTGGAAGTTTTTATTACACGTGACAATTTATAATTCGTTAAAATTTTGCGTGCTTACAATCTTTTATGATGGTTTATTTTTCCCTCATTGTGAGGGTCATATGTAGCTGGTAGTGATACTTGAAGAGGAGGGTTGAGCTTTGTTGACTTTTTAACTAATATAATATTTCTCATATGTATACTTTAATCTCATTGATTGAGGGGAAAAAAATTATAGATAAATTACACTATTGGTCCCTCTGAGTGAAATTTCACTTTGATCATTGTAATTTCAATTGAATAATTTGAATCTTATACTTTCAATTTTGTTACAATGTGACACATCCATCATATATGGTTAGAATTTTGAATAAAAAAAAGGCCACATGCAAAATTAGAGGGGCTAAAGGGGAATCCAAAATAAACTATATAGACCACCGGTGTAATCAATAAATTACATCGATAATCCCTATAGTTTCTTTTAAGTTCCACTCTGGTTTCCTAGTTTTGCATGTGTTGTTATTCTATCTAAAATGTAAACGGAGCATAAAGGAGGGACAAAATTGCAACAAAATTGAAAATATATTATTCAAATTGTTCAAATTAAAATTATGGAAATTAAAGTGACACTATGCTTAAATTATAGGAGTTAATAATTATTTACCCAAATATTACTTTATTTTAGACAAATTGACTCAATAAAAACAATATATGATTAGTGATTGTCTCATTTTAGATACATTATCCACTTCCCATAATCTCATAAATAATTATTTCAATACTAGCAATTGACCCATGTAAAAGAATTAAAAAAAAAAAAAAAATCGTAAATTCAGTTGATTACACACATATATATATATATCTTTATGTATATATAATTATTTTGAAAAACATGGTTGCGTTGTATGCAACGAATGAGAATAATCTTAATACTTTGTGCTATTAAAACATGGGTTCCGTTAAAGTGTAATAAATATAATTTTATTTATTGAAATGTGTTTAAAGAACCCACAATTTAATATAATATTGTTAGGATTTTTTTAAAGTTGTCATTTTAATTTGAGAGAATGTTTGGTTTGGTAGATCTATTTTGGAATTGATTTCCGAACCATTCATTTTTTTGAACTTGTTAAGTAGAATATTTATGTAAAAAATTAAAATTATTGAACATTGGTAGCTATATGTTTGAATCATATTTATTTAAAAAAAAGGATGACAAATATAATTTTAAAATAATTATTCATTTTTTGTAATACAAATTTAAATCAAACATATACTACAGATGTCCGATTATCTTGATTTTTCACATGAATATTCTACTTAATGAATCTTAAAAAATGAACGTTTCAAATTATCGAAACGAGACATGTGATAGACTCCACAGCTCTCTCAAATTTTCTCATGTTAAAATATAAATATAGAAGAAATTTAACTCTATTTTTAATACTAATCATAAATGTTAGCATACTTTTTTAGTGACTATTTTAACCATCATCCAATCCTTCCTTAGTAGGGTTGGTTTGGGATGTTCTAAAAAAGTGTATTTTTTTACTTATTGGCTTATATGGGTTGTGTTTGTGTTGGGTTTGATGTGATTTAAATAAGATGGTGTGACTTAAATAGAATAGTGACTTTTTGACTTTTTGTATTATTTAGGTTATGCCAAACTTAACCTAAGTTTCCATTACGTCGTGAATCTACTTTTGTGCTTGACTTCAACAAAATTAATTTTTTTAATTGCTTAGAAGTAAAGATGTATATATATATAATTAAGAATATAATGTTTTGAATACACACGAAACTGCGTAAGACTCATGCTATGCCATGCATGGCCTTAAAAAATAAATAATAGAAAAAGCATATAAAAACCCTTGAATTTTAATTAAAAAATACAACAATCCTTTAAGATTTTTAAAATAATGTACACACTCCTTTTCAGAAAAAAAAATGCTTGTGGAAACTCCAAAATATAAATTTAAAATTTTAGAGTTTGAAAATTAAGAAATGCAAGTGATTTTTTATTATATTATTATTATTATTATTATTTTGATCGTTTTGTTAGGTTTGATGGAAAGTAAATCTTAGGTTATTATTGTCATTCGCAATATTGTTGACTTGTTTTAATGTCATTTACCTTATTTAAAATGCTATTGTTTAAAGGATAATGCACCTCTCCACTTGGATTTTCCAATTGGAACGTTTTATTAGGACTCCGTGAATCTATCACAGGATCCATATGACAATTTGAATCATTTAATATTTAGGATTCATCGAGTATATTATTTTTATAAAAAATTATATTAATTGGGTATCGATAATTATTTGATCAGATCATATTTGTGTTAATAATTTATTTTAAAATTATAATTATTGTTGATACAAATTTGTTTTGATCAAATGGCTATCGCTATTCAATCAATGTGCTTTTTTACAAGAATAAAGTACTCGATGAACTCTAAATATTAAACAGTTTGAATAATCGATGTGAATTCTGTGATGAACCCACAAAGTCCAACAACATGCTCTGATTCGATTTTTGACTGAAGACAAGCCAAGGTATTGTTTAAAGGGTATGGCTTCTGTCCAGTCCTTAATCAGACTGGACCGTGTTGTTGGGCCTGTGGGGGCCCACCACGGATCCCGTTTTGATAATCTGAACCGTTCAATATGTAGAACTCATCGAGTACTATACGCCTGTAAAAAATCACGTTGATCGGATATCATAGCTATGTGATCAAAACAGATTTTTGTCAACCGTTAATTTATTCACCGTCCATTTTTTTTTATACAAAACTGATTTGATCACATAGTTACCGATATTCGATCAACGTGATTTTTTATAAGCTTATAATATTCGACGAGTTCTACATATTCAACGGTTCAGATTATCAAAACGGAACCTGTGGTGGGCTCCCACGGCCCAACAACACGGTCCAGTCCGATTAAGGACTGGACGGAAGCCATATCCTTGTTTAAAACTATGTTATTGTTGGCTAATTAAGTAATTATATCTAAAAGAATAATATTATATGTACTAATTGATATACTAATTAGTGTACCAATTGATGATGTGATATAATTTAAGAAGTTTTTAAAATTTATAATGTGATTAATAAGTGGAGTCGATAATAATGTCATAATTAGTGTTAGTACACTAATTGATATACTAATTGGTGCCTGTAGCATCACCGTATCTAAAATCATTTAATACACTTATTAATATAGTAATTAATATAATAATTAATACATGTAATATTACTATTTCCTTAAAAGGTTTTTGTTAACAAGTGGCCTTATGCATTAAATAAGATGAATCACCTCCACTATATGAAAAGTTAAGAAAGTAATAAATATACTCTATTAAAAAATTATTCTTTTTTGAAGAAGACTAAAATACCTTGCTTTATTTTTTTGGCTACAATTCTCTCAATTTTACTTTTTGTTTTTTAATCAACTTTTTTAATTTAACACAAGCATGCACTTATTAACAAGGGCAAATTACGATAATGATAGTTCTTATACTTTGATTGGCTCGATTTTGATCATGGTAATTTTATCTCAATTTGATCCAATTGATTACAATTCTTAATATTTATTTATGAAAAATACGCATATCACGTGTTATACTTTTAAAAATAAAATTATAAATTTACTCAACTTAATTAGTTAATCCCAACTAATTTAGTGATAATTTTTCTTAAAAAACACTAACCATATTATTAATTAGACCAAATTAAAATAAAATCTAAAATTCATGATCAAAATTAAGCTAATAGTGTAGTGACTAAAATGATACAAAAGATCAAATATAGGGACCATCAATGTAATTTACCCTATTAACAACTATATATATTGTAGGAAAAATAATACACAGCGAAAATAAACGAATTCATGTATACTTTTTACGTTCAAACCAAATCCAAGGATCATGTGGGTGAATCATGGGTGTCCAATGACGAATTGATCTCAGTAGTGGGCTAGAACTACTACACTATTCACTGTACAAAAGGCTTTGTTTTGTGTTTCCATAGAGAGAGAAAGGAGAGAGAGTCTAGGAGGTGCAGATGCAAATTATCCATACCGTTAAATCAGTCTCATTCATAAAATACGTATATTATGATAGGAGTGTTATAACCACCCATAACTTTATTTCTTGAAGAGATAAGAGAGTGGGTTATATACTGTTATCTCCAGAATAAGTGGATTCAAATTGAATCTCTCCTAAATGGGTTTCTTAATGGGTCATTGGTCTGCCACCATGGACGACCGATCGGGTATGTATTTTAAATTTGACCCAATTTTCAACATATATTATATATATATATATATCACTATTTCATAAATTAGATTAATCAAACTTTTTTTTAATTGAAAGATATATATATATATATATATAAAGTTTTGATATCAACACAAATTATTATAAAATCAAACACGTAATACACATGAATGAATGAGCTTTCTTTTACATAATTTTGTTAGTGATCCACTTTTTAAAAAAAAAATTTCAATTCATATATATTTTGCATATATTTTCTGTTTGTAATTATTTATCATATTTAAATAGTACAACTCTCACTATTAAATATGTATGAGGTTTTTGTAAAATACTACTTCAAAAAAAAAAAAGAAAAAAAGAAAAGAATTGGTGATCATTAGCTCTATTGCAAACACAAATGTAAAATTGAGAAATTCAATATATTTTGATAAGAAGGATATTTTAGTCCCCTTAAAAAAATCTTTAATATAGTATATCTATTACGTTCTCAACTTTCTATATAGTAGAGGTAATTCATCTTATTTAATGCATTTTTAACAAGTGCTACCAGTGTCCTCAGGAAACTTGTTAACAAAACCTTTCCTTAAAATATAACTTAAATAAATATATATGATACATGAAATTAATTTTAAAAAAATATATTGTGAAGTATACAATGAAAGAGAATACTCCTAACCCTATCGTGTTATGAAAATGTAGTTTAAATGAATATATGTGATAATTTTGGAGATAAGTACGAGCAGATCCTATGGACAGGACTTATTTACTCATAAATTTTGATTGAAAAATTTTATGTATTTGTCCATTGTTTTGATAATGAAATTTTTTTGAGATGCTTTAAATGTACATTTTGTTTTTTTGGAATGATTATTTGATATTGTTAATGATATTGAAAAATTTATCAAAAAGTGATAAATGATTAAGATATTTTGATTTTTGTTTGTGATTTTTAATTTATTTATATTAGTTGCATATGATCGCGAAGTGTAAGTTGTTGAATTGTAATTAAAATAATATTTTTATGATGATAAATTTATCATTGAAAATTGGAACTAGAGTTATTGATAAATAAGTCCAATTAATAGAATCAGTCCATACCCATCTCATAATTTTAGTTGAATTATTTATTTGTATATCTATATGCAAACATATAATATAATTTTAAATAATATGTTGTGATGTACGTAATATAAAAGAATAATTTTAACCTATCATATTATAAAATTGTGACTTAAATAAATATATGAGGTTAAATGTTGATAAAAAGTATATTTCCTTTTATTATTCTGCTAATACAAAAAAAAAAAAAAAAAAAGAAAGAAGGAAAAAGAGAAGAAAAAGAAGAGAAGACTATTATATATCACGAGATTAATTTATACATGTTTAAAAATTCAACATGTTTATAAAAAATGTTTAAAAAAATGAATGAAAAAAATGTCACACACTTGGGGTCAATTTCATCATTCAACCAGTTAATATGGAGGTTAGCTCAATATGTCCATTTCTATCTCACACTCTCATAAGATTGAGTTATCCTACATATATGGTTGGCTCTAAATGCACCAAAAAAATTAGGTTTCAATTGCCAAATTTTTTATTTTTATTTTTATTTTTTTATTTTTTTAATACGGTTCTACCCATTAATCAAATTACAAAAATAACCCAACTATAACCTTAAACCCTATCTAACATTGGTAGCTCGCCGATCATCCCCTTCTAACTCAAAAAGGCCTCTGACCATCCTATCTCAACTTCGGCTGTGGTTTGTAGCCCCTCTCCGCGTTGCTGCTACTTTCTTCACTCCTCTCTATGTCATCATCATGCCTTATCTACTTCCGATTGTATCCCCGTTCTTCTTCTCTTCTTGTTCTTCTCATCGCCCTTTATCACCGTCGCCTTCTTCTTATTCACTATCCTTCTTTTCTTCTTTATTCTTCGCTAGACCTAGATTTGAAAACTCTAGCTATCATATTTTCAGATCTAGGGTTTGGTGGTGACAAAGAGAAAGTCGAGGCGAGAGAGGGGATTTGGGTTAGGGTTTGCGACTGGAGAGGGTTCTTATGTCAAGGAGAAGGGGGCACGAAGTTGCAGAGGGTGGCAGAGGAGGTTATTGGCGTAAAGAAGGAAAAGAATGGGCGAAGGGTGGCGGTGAAGAGACGAGACGATGAGAATGAGAAGAGGGCAAAAGGGAGGCGACGAAAAGGGGATTCCAGGCAGCGGATAAGGGTGTCGGAAATGGCTCTAGTGACAGAAGTGAGATCGACAGTAAATGGGTGAGAGGGATAAAAGTGGGATTATTTGGAGTGTTCAATAAAAAATACAAGAATACAAATTTAAGATTGGGGTGTACAAACTAGTGGATGTTCAAGTTAATTTTTGGGGTGGATTTAGAGCCACCTTACATAGAATCCAGATCCTCTGCCATGCTACCTTGTAGTGGTCATCAAAACAGCGTCGTTTTGGTCTATTTCTTTTTTTTTTTTTTTTTCACTTCCCCCTTTTTCTTTTCTCCTCTTTTTCCTTTCTCTCTCATTTGCTGAACCTAACCCGTCAAAAGAAAGAGAGGTTAACAGAGAGAGGTGCGGGAAAAATGACAGAGGTTGAAGGCGACGGCGGTGAGTCAGGGTGAGGTGAGACGAGGCGACTGCGATTGCAATGGATCCTCAACCTCTTCCTCATTTCTCTCTCTTTTGTGTATTTAAACTATTTGATTTTTTGAAATCCAAGTCTAGTTCTGTCATTTTTTCCCTACCCCCATGTAACATATGGAGAGAAGAACCCAGATTTCACTAAATTCTTAGGGAAGAACTAGATTTGATGTAGAGAAGAAGTAAAGAAACATAGTAGTATTGAATATTTTGAATGACTCTCTCTCACTGGTAGTTGAAAATTTTGGGGAAAAAAAAGAAAAAAGAAAATAAAATTTGAAGAGATGGGTTGTGTTGGCTTTATTGCTTAATGATGGAGATGCACACGCCAAGGGAGAAATTATTGTGATATTGTTTTACGATGATGAACACAGTGATGAAGATTGGGTTTAGGGCCAAACTTCCAACAAAAACGAAAAAAGAAGAAGGAACAAAGAAGAAGAAGCTAGGAGAGAAGAAGGAACAAAGAAGAAGAAGAAGAAGAAGAAGAAGAAGAAGAAGAAGAAGAAATATAGGAAGGCATAGTTTCAAAGAATATTGTTCATATCCATAAAATTTTCATCAATAATTTTCGTTTTGTTTTCATACCCATAAAAACTCTCAAATGGAAAGTTGAAGAAACAGGTGTTCTAATTTGAATCGGCTAAGTTTCAGAGAAATAAAGGAGGGCAAGGAGATCGCGAAATGAGCGGAAAGAGAGATGCATAGTAGAAAGTATAGCGATTTCGGTTTTGACCCGTCACTTGTTGTATTCTGGATTCGAGTTTATGATTGCTGAATGTTGTTCATTGTCTTTTGCTCTTTATTCCTCCTTAAATTTGGTTATTTGGGCATTTTGAGTGTGTTTGGAATAGGTTGGTTACTTAGGCCCCGTTTGGGGACTGGCTAAATTAGCCAATTAGCCAAAAAGTTACATTTTTAGCCAAAAAGCCAACAACCCATACCAAAAAGTCAAAGATTCTCTTTTCTCTCTAATTTTTGCACAGCTTTTCGTAATTAGCCAAAAAGTCATCCCAAACATACAAGTTTTTTTTTACCTACCTTTTTAGCCAATTAGCCAAAAAGTTACTAAATTAGCCTGTTCCCAAACGAGACCTTAGTTTTCAAACCTTGTGTTGTTCAGAATTTTTGTCTTCCGCTCAAGCGGGACTTCTTACACTTGAGTGGGGTTTGCAAACACTCAGTATTTTGCACGTCTACAGAGTACCTTGGGCACTAGATTGACCTTTAGTACTGCGCATCATCCTTAGACTAACGGGCAGTCTGAGCGTGTTATTCAGATCCTTGAGGATATGCTTCGAGGCTGTGTCCTTGATTTTAAGGGGTTGTGGAAGAGACACTTACCCTTAGTGGAGTTTGCTTATAATAACAGCTTCCAATCGAGTATTGGTATGGCACTGTTTGAGGCTTTGTATGGTCGACCGTGTAGATCTCTAGTGTGTTGGGCTGAGGTAGGTTATTCACCTTTGTTGGGAAGAGTGAGAAGTTATCCCCTCGATTTATTAGGCCTTTTGAAATCCTTGAGCGGATTGGAGAGGTTGCCTATCTTTTAGCGTTGCCGCCACAACTTTCCAGAGTGCATGACGTGTTTCATATTAGTATGCTTCGGAAGTATGAGCCGGATCCATCGCACGTGTTAGATTGGACCAACTTGGCGATAGATGAGGATGCCTCGTATGAGGAGAGACATGTGAGGATCTTGGATACTTGGGACCAAGTTTTGCGAGGCAAGATGATTCCCTTGGTTAAAGTATTGTGGAAACACCACGAAGTTGAGGAAGCAACTTGGGAGCGTGAATTGGAAGTCCGAGAGAAGTATCCGGACTTATTTGTTGTTGTTTGAACATGTATTTTATTGCGATTATGATTGGTAGAATGTGAGAATATTGTATATGTTGTTTATATTTTGGAAACATGAGTTTGTTATAAACATTGCATATGTTTGAAAATATGGAATATCATATGTATTATATCACTCTTGGAAGCATTGCATATGATGCATAAATTTCTTGAAAACTCGGATTTTGGTTAAACACTGTAAATGTTTTGGGAAATTATAAATTTCATTTTAATATGGGACTTGTTTATCGAGTCGATGAGAATAGATGACTGGAGAATGAGTCATGGTGATGGACGTGTAAGAATAACATTGTTATGGATGATCTAATGTTGATTTTCGAACTTAATTTGTAATTTCGGGGACAAAATTCTTTAAGGGGGGGAGGTTATAGCAATTCCGGTTTTGACCCGTCACTTATTGTACTTCGGATTCGGGTTTATGGTTTCTGAATGTTGTTCATTGTCTTTTGCTCTTTATTCCTCCTTAAATTTGGTTATTTGGGAATTTTGAGTGTGTTTGGAACATGTTGGTTACTTAGCTTTCAAATTTTGTGTTGCCCAAAATTTTGGTCTTCCGCTCGAGCGGGACTTCTTGCGCCCAAGTGCGGTTTGCAAATACTCAGTACTTTGCACATCTGCAAAATATTAGAGGAGTGTTTTCCATGCTCGAGCGGCATTTCCTACGCTCGAGTGGATGGGCGCTTAAGCGTCTTTTCTTGTACTTGAGCGATTTGTCTGTTGTCTGCAAAAGTACTGAACATGTGTATTCCGCGCTGAAGCGGGTTTCTTTTTGTGCTAGAGCGGAACAAATTTTTATGTCTGACGTTCAAGCGTTAACTCTTTCGCTCGAGCGGACTGTGCGTATATCAGATCGCGAAAGTGACATTTTATATCACTTTTTCATCCCGCTCTCTCTCTAAAACTTTCTAAAAACCTAGATTGAGACTCTCTCTCTCTCTAAACTTACCTTCTCTCTACATTTCCACCTAGATCTAGTGATTTCTCCACCCTACTCCCTTTGTTAAAGAGGTAGGGTTTTTCAAGATCTTCACTTTGATCTGACTAGAGTTCGATTTCGATATCTTTGGGATATCTCTCTTTCTTGGCTCATCTTCTCTCTTTGAGGTAGGGATTTTCTACACTTTATTATGATTTTTAACTTAGTTATTTGTGGTTGTGTAACAATGGTGGGATTTGGGAGTATTTTGAGCCAAACCTAGGATTTGGATGAAATGTAAAAGAGGGATTTTTGGTGGAAACGAAATAAATGAACATGGGATTTGAAAATGAACTCATGTTGTGTCAAAATGGGTGATTTTGGTATTTGGATTGGTATTTTGAAAATGGGGATTTTTGCCTTAAAATGATTATCATATCTATTTTGTATAAATGGTTGAAATTGGTGTTGCAAACATGGAATTGAGTGAGTATTGAAATAGATGATGGAATTTAATATATATTATCCTCACACCCTTGGAAATTTTGATTAGAAATATCTGTATTGGGTTATCGGTGGAGGATAACTTTGATTGTTGTAGAAACTGTATGTGGATTAGGTGAATTGAAACTAATCGCTCGTTGGTTATCATTGCATATGACTATGTGTGAATACATTGTATATGTATGGTTATTTGTGAGGAGAAAGGAGATGTACTCTATGTGTGATTATGTATTTAAATACATTGCATATGTATGATTGTTTGGGAGGAGAAATGTGATGGACTCTATTGTTTGGGAAGAGAAATGTGATGAACTCCATTATAATTAAGTTGACCGGAGTGTCCCAGGTGAAAGTCCCCGAAACTATACATGGGTGACGATCTTGCGGATGAAATATCCGTAAAATGACAGTTAGAAGTGTTTGTGTATTAATTGTGAAATGGTTGAACCATTGAGTTATAGTCTCATTTGGGTTATTGAGAAATAATGAAATTGACTCATGTATTGAAATGAATTGAAGGAAAGTGAAATGGAATATGTACTTGATGTCTTTATGAATATGTATAAAAGTGTAAATATTTTATCTTGGATATTGTATATGCACATTGCACTTATACCTTTGTTAAATCTTATATATTATGTTAGATTATTCCTATTGGGCTGTGACTCACCTTATTTGGGAAAAATATTTTCAGGTAATGATGGTATGCCTCCACCAAGGCAATAGCATTGGAGGGACTTTTGGGAAGCAAAAGCTTCTTGTTTTGTTTTATTTTTTGTATAGCTTAGGGCTAAAATTGTATGAGTTAGTCTCATTTTTGTTATAACCAAGTTAAGACTTGGAAATGTGTAAGCTTAAAGGGCATTTATTTATGCTAAACTCTTTTGTATTATTAATTTCATGTAATGAAAATGTTATTTACTCTGATTATGTAGTTATTAATGAATGTTTTGAGTAGTATTTACTGTATTATTTTGAGGGCGTGATAGAAAGAGAATAGAGGATATTGTTGGAGCGGTGTTGTTCCGCTTCCCATAGTGATCGAAGTCGCTGGAGGTGGTGTTTGTGGCAACCGAGGCAACGAGTGAGAGGGAGAGGAAGAGGAAGAGGAAGATGATGAGTGGGGGCTGCCAGAAACGGAGGTCGCCAGAGGAATAATGGGGCCGGAGGTGACTCTGTTCCTTCCTTCCTTCTCTCCCAACTTCTGGGTTTTCTTCTTTTTTTTGTTTTTTTTGTTTTTTTGTTTTGTATTTGGCCCCAAAATGACGTTGTTTTGGGCACTGCAGGGAGCACTACAGGGGATCCCCTATATACAGGGGACAATTAATCCGATCTTCATCTTTTTAACCAAATGTTAGACTAATTATTTCACTAAATCTGTAACAAAAAAATTATTTCACTAAATATGAAATCCAATTTTATCGCTCTAAAGCTTAATCTGTAAAATTACTAGTCCAAACTTTTTGGCTAATGGAATAACGTACGTGAGCAAAATGAGAAATGAAAGCAATGTCCAACAAACTCCTTAAAAAATTCAAATCCGAACATGCCATATTTATACTAGTTGATAGGCTCTTGCTAATCATTGTCTAATAGGCATTGTGAGGGATTAAATAATATTAAAAAATTCAAAAAATACACATTTTATATACTTTTGACAATTATATTAGGTACAATGAAAAAAGACAAAAAGATACTCAAAAAATATAATGTATGGATATGCATTACACAATTTACTTTGGCAGTAAAATTCACTATACATATGTTTTTCATACATTTATATAATTACACATTTAATATATATAATATATATATATACACATACCAATCTCAAACAACATTCATCCACATTAAGCAATAATTAGTATTTTTGATACTAGTATTGATATTACAATAAAACTTATTGAATTACAATGAATCCCCTAGTGAGATATAAACAGAAATTATGACCAAATGAACTAATTTGTTGGTTGATTATTATTATTATTATTAAGTTTTTATTTTTTGTAGCCACCTTTTAATTTGGACCTTATATTGGAGGTTGTTTGGTAGTGACCTACTTTGCAAGTACTTCTGAACAAACAAAGATTGTGCTGTGTCCACACAGACATATCTTGGACAAAAGAAGGTATGCAAATATCAAAGACAAAACCCCCATAATTTTGAACGTAGGGTTGGTACTATCTCTTATAAGTACAATATTGTATTGTGAGTTTTAAAGACATGTTTTAAATTTATTTTAATAATTCAAATGGTTCACAATATAAGGTTTGTTGAGTAGATAATTTATGAAAAAATTCAAACAAATTAGATATATATAACCCACAACAAGATTACATTTATGTTTAGAAAAAATAAATAGTTAGCATGATTTTAATAATTTTATAAAGTTATTATTCGGCTTGATCATGAGGTTATACTTATTCGATTAAATTTGTTTTTTTTATATGAATGATATAATCAACGAATTTTATAATATGAACATGTTGAATCATCAAAATATAGTCCGAATAAACTTTACGGGGTGTGACAGCATGAGTGCTGTCACAATACCCACCCCAGATCCTAAATTAATGTTGTGTTCAAGTTTTTGATTTGTGGAAGGGGAAAAAATGATTTTTGTTTTTTTATCATTTCATGTGAAAATTAAGAAATAACTATTCTGTTATCTAGGGGGTGTTTAACAAATTTGGTGGAATAGGTAAACTGATCCAATCTGGTCCAAATCGTTGTACAATGGTTTGGTATAGTTTTTATCAGTTTTGACTCTGGTTTAAGTTTTCAAAATGATTGAACTATACAAATCGGTCCGATTCTCGGTTCTAATTAAGGGGTTATTTGGAATAACCTAAATAAGTGCACTTTTTGTCTTTTTACGAAAATATGTGCAAAAAAGTAGAGAGGTGATGTGATGAAAAAAAGATAAAAAAATAAAAGGATGGATTATTTTGTAGTGAAAAATAGCTTGTAGCTCGAAACTCCCTAGGCTCGAATGGCTCGAAATCAAAACGACGTCATTTTGATTTCGATTTCCCCCCCCTCTTTTATCTGTGAAACGCAACAAAGGGAATGAGGGAGAAAGAGAGAGAAGAGAGAAGAAAGAGAGAGAAAAGGAGGACGAGGCTCGTGCTGGTTCTGCCGACGACGGCGGACGACGAATGACGACCCATATCGCTGATTTCTGTGTGTACCGACGAGGCTCGTACTGGTTTGCTGCTCTGTGTGTGTGTGTGTGTGTGTATTTGGGTTTGATTTGTGTTTGATTTTGCTGCTCTGTGTGTGTGTGGGGGGGGGTTTGATTTGTGTTTGTGTGTGTGTGGGTGTGGGTGGTTTGATTTTCCAGATGTTGGGGGGGGGTTTGATTTGTGGAAAAATGGCTAGTAGACAAAGGGAGGGGATGCAAATCTTGAAGGAGATGATGCAAATGAGGAGATGAACAGAGGGTGGATGTACAAAGAAAAGGGTGGGTGTACAAAGAAATTCGGGCCTTTCGACCAACGCCATTTCGAGCTATGAAATGGAGTTGTTTTGTAGTAGCCAAACTTGGCCTAAGACTTTAGTTACGGTTTCGAACCGAACTGTAATATATTTGTTTATTATTTTTTTTAATATTTTTGTAGGTAAATATAATATTATAAAAGTTAATAATAAGATTTCAACACTAATCTTAATTGTGAAGTTGACAAACTCTAACTCTAACCAAGTAAATTATTATAAATTTGTTTAAAATATCAATGATGATAGAGATCCTCACAAAATACAACTCCCACAACTCCTAAAATGGTCTGAACCATTCATGTTACTGTCAGACACAACTCCTAAAAAAAATTTCGAATATATCAATGGCTAATATATCAGTGGGGGTCATGGGAGTCATCTTTTGTAGGGGTTCCAAACATTTTCCTTAAAATATATATCATATTTCTTTTTATATAAAATTTTAAGAGTCATAGAATTCCAACTTAATAAAGGCATTGATTCTGGTCTGATTACATAAGTTTAATGGTACAATTACAGTTTTACTTATTTTTAGAACCATAAAAATCAATTCAACAATTTCTAATTTATTTCAAAATCAAAAGAATCCGATATGTAAACAGTCCTACTATTCTCATTTTAGGTGAACCAAACAATACATCGGGGTTTTTTGGAAAGCAAAAAAAAAAGTCAACTTTTAGTTTTTACCCATTTTAGATCGCATCATCTCTTACATTTTTTACTTATAAAAAGACAAAATAAACTAAAAAAATTATAAAAATAATTTTTTTCTAACTTCTCAAAACACCACATTATAACTATATCAAATGAGTCCTACTTAGAGAGAGTACTGTGTTGGGATGGTGCTTTTAGGATTGGCTTTTTTAATACAAAGGTGGCATTCATGCTTTGATGACAATTACATGTCGAAACAAATCTAATAAGTAATTCATTTGGGTCACCATCGCTTGCCTACTAATGGCATGTATGTCTTGTAAGTGCTTAGGTAGATGAAATTCCTCTCCAGCAGTGTCGTAATGACCTAAAAAGTTTAGGTCACTGTATGACCATTATTATGACTATATTAATTAGGAAAGTAGGATTTAAATATAAAGTACAATTATTAATGATATGTTTGCATCATTAATTTAGGTAGAATTTTAAAAACACAAAAAAGATAAGATAGAAAAAATAAAGAAAAAATCTGTTTGTTTTACTTCAAAGGCAGTGAGATTGGACAAACAATTAGGCGGATTCTACGTAGGGCTTTGATAGAGACCCCCTCCAATCACCATCTCCACCACCCCCACCATCCCCCCACACACGTGGCAGGTGGTGATTGGAGGAGAAGGAAAAAAAGAAAAAGAAAATCTGACCAATGGGAGAGAGAGGGGGTCAAAGAGGTGGGGGAAAAAGGGGGTCTGGGAGATTTTCCTTCTACATAAATCATATTTTTTTTAAACAACGCCACGAAATTACAATTTTTTTTTTGATAACTCGGTATCCGATTTGATGGACCGACTAATTTAGGAGACCAATCTTACCATCCACTAATGAAAGGCCTAATTAAAATTGGGACAAAACCCTGTATGGACTGGTTCCAAGAAATTGTTTGCAGTTATAAAATTTTAAACTTGAGACATTAGAAGGGAGCATACTCTCATACCTCAAGTCTTAACCACCAAGTCAATCTCTTGAGATTACAAATAAACACAACTTAACTTGAGTAATGTTAAAAATTTCAAAAGTTTTATCAAAATTTCTATCAAATGTCTCATATGGTATGAGACCAACACAATGTGGGTCCCATGTGAGTCCTATACTCATGTGAAACATTCGGTAAAATTTTTAATAAATTTTTTGAAATGTCTAATATTTTTAATTTAACTCATATCTCCAATTTAATACGACCATACTAATAATTTCTCATTTAATCATACTTTGCTAATAATCCTATCTAACTTTAAGGTAAACAAAAGGGACTAATGAGCCTCACAATGGGCTATCATTAAGAAGAAAAATCCAAAATAATTACAATTCCAATAAATTTTTATTTTTTATATATTCCAAACACATATTTCTATAATCTTTTTAAACACTTTTTGCTATGATTGTACATTCGTTAAAAAGTTACGTGTTATAAAAGAGGGATAATTTCATTTCAGTTCGCTACAAAAATAAATAAATAAATGAATAAATAAATAAGGTTTTAAAAATCAAAATTTAACGATAAAATTATCTTTTAGGACGTAAATATTTTTTTTACGAAAAATGCCTTCATTATACTTTTTAGCAATAAAAATTAAATATTAGTAATGAATTATTATCTTTTTACGACCAAATTTTTTATCTAAAAAAATAAACAAATTTGAAACCAAATTATTTTATCTCTAAAAGTGTATTTATTAGTGACATTTTCAAAATCTTGTCGCTAAAAGATTTTTTTTTGACTTTTCAGAACAACCTTATAGCGACTATCTTCATGACAATAGAAATTAATTTCTAAATATCTTTTGTAACAAAATTTTCACTTGTAAAAACTAAAAAAATTAATTTTTAGAACTTTTATATGTGGTAATAGTTGTTGTCAAGAAAAGAAATTACAAAAAAAGGGTAAATTATATAAACATTAATAATTAAAATCATAAATTATTTTTACTAATATGTAATAATTTTTCAGAAAACCTCTTCAATGGTAATATCCCCTATAAAAAATAGGGTAAATTATACTTAAAGTTTTTTTTTTTTTTTTTCTTTAGCCTTTAATGTTTTAAGTTTTTCTTCTTTCTTTTTTTTTTTAATTTTAAATTTAATCCTAAAACTAATTTTTGTTCCAAATTAAACAAAAAAAATACCACATTGGCTGCCAATATTATTATATTACGATTTGGGTTTGTGCCAAAGGTATGAGTTATATATAATAAAATATTTTTTTATCACGTGACTGTTAATGTATTATTTTCTATCTAATTTTGAACATAAGTTAGTTGTTATAGTAAATTGGGAAAATATGAAACTTGAAGCTTCGAAATGAAAAAAATAAAAATTTAAAGGCCAAAGTGAAAAGATAATCAAAAATAAAAATGACAAAGTATAATTTATTCTAAAAAATATATTATCTATTTTATGTTCTGTTACCAATGCCCTATAAAATATTTTTGTTTTTGATAACTCAATATCTAATTTAATAAATTGACTGATTTAATAAATTGGCTGATTCAAGAGATCAATCTGCCAGCGGAGCCTAATTAAAGGATTGTTTGGGATGTTCTAAATAAATGTACTTTTTGACTTTTTATAAAAGATATATAAAAAAGTAGAGAGGAGATATTGATTGATGTGACTCAAAAAAGATAAAAAATATGGACTTATTTAATCTTCTCAAACTAGGCCTAAAGCTAAATCAAAGCCTTCCTTTTAAGATACTTTTTTTTTGTTTTTTTGTTTTCCTCTTTCTTTCTTTCTTTTTTCTTTGAGAACATAGGAAACATTATATTAATAAAAGATGATAACAGTAGATAATCAAGACCCGAAAAGGCTATCTCAACCAAACAACAAAACAAAAAACAAACAACAAAAAACAAAGTCGCCAAAAAAAAAAGTTACGATTCAAGAAAAATCATCGATCTGCTCAAAAATGTGGTCTAGAAAGCAAGATATGCTTAAAAGCTCATCGTCCCCATTGACGTTGTCCCCGTCGCTACTGCCTAATTCCGCCACCGCTGCTGTCGGAAAAGGAAAGACGCCCACAATGGTATGTGAAAAGGGTTGAGAGAGGAGGAAACTATTGTGAGTGTTGAAAAATCAAAAATCTATACCGAAATCAAAGGAAAAAACTCTCCTTTTATTTTGTTTCGTTTTGTTTTTCTCTTTTGCTTTTAACCCCCTCTGGCAATTCTTCTCCCCACTAGTCACTCTCCCTTCCTCCAACTTACCAAATATTTTTTCTTATTTTTGTTTGAAAACATATATTGAACAAACATGTGTTTTTTTATTTATTGTTTTCTGTAACAACGTTGGCATTTTTTATTTTTTATTTATTTTTTTATTGATCAGCAAATATATATATATATATTGTTGATCAACAAAGTTGGCAACCATACTAAAGGGATCCTTAGATTTTTGGTGAGGATTTCGCCCCCTCTAAACCATCTGACCATTAGAATATTCCAATGACAATTTTTTTTTTTTTAGATTGTGGCCTAAGGGTATTGTTGGTTGCTGCATTTAATTTCACAAGTTATGACATTTGTTTTAGAGTAATCCTAGAGACCCTAAAAATTCTACTAAAATTTTTATCAAATGTTTCATATGGGTGTGGGACCCATACAATGTGGGTCCCATGTGGATCCCACACCCATGTGAAACATTTGGTAGAACTTTTGGTAGAATTTTTAAAATTTCTAACATTTTTATTTATTTTATTTACATACATATATATTGTAATTCTATTAATGACATTACAAGAACTTTACGAAGAAACAATTCATTAGAATCAGCCCAACATTAGTTAATTAATCCACAAGTAATAGTTCAAATCTTTAAATAAAAAAAAAGGGAAAATTATACAAATAGTCATTGTAGTTTATACGATGTGTCAATTTGATTTGTATTGTTTCAGTTTATTCGATTTTTTCCTTTAATTTAACGGATTATGTCATTTTAGTCTAATAAATAACGGTTGTTAAGTTTTGTGGACGAAAAATCAAATAATGTGTTAATTTGGTGTCTGTAGTTTACACAATATGTTAATTTGGTCCCTGTCAAAATTGAGCAAATTAAAACAACAGGGACTAAATTGACAAATTGTGTAAACTACAGAGACTAAATTGACATATGGTGTAGATTTTCCGACCACCAAACTTAACAACCGTTATTTATTAGACTAAAATAACACAATCCGTTAAATTGAGGAGCAAAATCGAGCAAATTAAAACAACATGACTAAATTGACATATTGTGTAAACTACAGAGACCATTTACATAATTTACGCTAAAAATAAATAAATAAATAAATAGAGAATTAAGTTCAATATTCCAGTCCAATTAGAATTAAATTTATTGAACTTGGACGTCTAAGCATCTCAACTATGACGTTGAGAGTATGAACTTGAGCCTGAGCTGCTCTCAACACTACTCAAATTAGGTCTTGCTTCTGACCTAACTACTAAAAATAGAGTAAGTGTGAATGACTACAGCTAATAGGAGATTGGGACCATATAATTGGCAATTAATCTAGGGCATTTGTTTAAACCAAAATCTTGTTTCACATTTGGCAATGGCAAACAAGTCTTTTAAGTGCCACATTGATATTTAATGGTGACAAATTACCAACCCTACGAATGACATTGATATGTTATTCTATAGATAACCCGACACTAATTACAATTTTTTCAAATAAAGCTAGATTTAATTAGCATCCAATTGATGTCATGTAAAAATTAATTAATTTTTAGTTAGTGGGTATGATTAAGATATAAACTCTGGTGGATGATTAGAATCCAATTACTAATAACAACATATGAGCCATCTAAATACTATTTTTATATATAATTCATCTTGGAATTATTGCACTAGTTCTTGAAAATGACTTGAGTTGATTTAGAATCCTAAATACATGTTTGGACAAGCTTTGCTGATGGGAAAATATATGCTCCTGCTTGGGGTAGAAATAATATCCTTATGATGGTGATGTGGCTTGGAATGTTTGGCATTCAAGAAAAATAGATGTGTTTGTCTTTCATGCAATTTTCAAAACATTTGGTAACAAACAAATCTCTGGCTTATATACACACTATCAAGCCTGTAAATTTTACAATCCTTCACAATTATTATTTTTAGAATAATGGTAAGTTGTTTTATTGTGAATTTGTGACTGTCGTCGTAAGTTTAAAATATTCAAACAATTTCTTCAAATGAAATTAGATTACATACATCTAATACTTCATAGGTTTAAAATATTCAAACAATTTCTTCAAATGAAATAAGATTACATACATCTAATACTTCATAGGTCTAATGGCAATGGAAATCTCCTGCATTGAACTGTATTTTTTATTCACTATTTTTATGAAAATAATCATGATTCCAAAGCCTTCGGATCCATGCCATAAACATAGGTTAGTCCTTAATAATTACTATTTTTCTAAGAATCATCATGATTCCATAGCCTTCTATGCCTTAAAAACAGACAATTAACTTGTAATTTTTGTGAAACCTTCACAAATATCAATGTATACTATTATTAAGTGAAAGCTTAAATTAGTTTAGTGAAACTTTCTTCTCCTTATACGACGTGACAACTTTATAGATCCTAAAATAAAAAAATTCATTATACACAGCGTAAGTAAGCATTGAATTCAAGAACTTGAGTTTCATTAAAAGCATACTTATCATTTAAGTAATATATATATTATGATATTAGATTCTTTATTATTATTTTTTTATTATTAGTTATCTGAATTGTACACGTATCACGTGTGCCATCCACTAATTATTCATTAAAATAATTCTCTCTCTCTCTCTCTCTCTCTCTCTCTCTCTCTCTCTCTCACACACACACACACACACACACACACACACACACACACACACACACACACACACACACACACACACACACACACACAATGTTGTATAGTTTTATTTATGAAGTGCATGCTTGAATGAGAATAAGACATTTAACAATTATATCAAATAGCTAGCTTTTGCATATCTAACACCATTGTAATTAACTTATCACAGAATATTGATTCTGTATAATCCAAGAAATGAAGCACTTTAAACTAAAACCAATTTTACTATCCACATCTGAAAATTTAGAAATCCCATAAATATTGATTTGTGATTATGTATCAATTTTAATTAGTAAATAGCAATCCTAATCAAACAATTAAAAACAAATCAGCACAACGATTTCACGTGGAAAAATCACAATTGTAGCGCCTCAAATTGTGATAAAAAAAATCACGACCACAAGTCACAAAACAATCCACTAAAAAGATATAAATGAATTACATAGGTATACTCTCAATTACTTAGCGAATCCACGCCGAATTGAACCAACTCCTATGTGCCTTTTCCAGCCTCGTCTTCACCTCGGAATTGTCTTACCCAACGTTGAATCCACAACACCGATGTCGAATTACGACGATGAGCCACTCCAGAATCCACCAAAGTTTCAGGCTTGAATTCTCCAGAATCCACCGAAGAACAACTCTCTCTTTTGTATAGAATAAACAAACAATCCTTTGATATATACTTCTTAAACCTTAAGTTAAATACTCAATCAAATATCAAAGAAAACTGGCAAAATAGCTCCATATATAAAAGCTAATATCCAAGAAGAAGATCTGGAAGCGTAACCCTAAAATCTGACTGAATCATATATTTATAGCAATCTGTTCTGCGATCTCCACTCGAGCGCTGGAATGGCCGCTCAAGTGGACCGACGCTCGAGCGCAGAAAATTCTACTCGAGCGGGAAAAAACATCTCCCAATATTTTTGCAGGCGATCAAACTTCTAGAATCAAGGATTCTCCGCTCGAGCGGGGGAATGTCCACACGAGCGGACAAGCAACTTCGAATGCATTTTTGCATTTTGCTTCAAGGGTGCTGCCTTTCAACCCCGTCGTGGCGTTGCCCCGGACCAGGCAAGGGGCGCTGCCCTCTAGACCCCCGCGAGCTGACTGAGCAGCTCGATCCCCGCCATATTCAGCGAAGTGGCAAATATGAAAGAATTATCTTCTGAAACTTCTCTGCAAGG
Organism: Camellia granthamiana; assembly: GCA_036172215.1. Classification (NCBI taxonomy): domain Eukaryota; kingdom Viridiplantae; phylum Streptophyta; class Magnoliopsida; order Ericales; family Theaceae; genus Camellia; species Camellia granthamiana. Next base: position 58,320,940 of record CM069908.1, on the reverse strand, counting down.
TACAATTTGGGTTGGATTCGCATTTAAGTACTCATAACCTCACTGAAATAAAAGAACGAATAAAAGTACAACTGAAAGGAATTTTGTCAAACGAGATTGCCAAGAATAAAATTCTGAAATAAAAAAGCGAATAAAAGTACAACTGAAAAGAGTTTTGTCAAACAGAATTGTCAAGAATAAAACCTAACAAAGATTAGCATCATTTTCGTTCTCTTTTATTTTCCTTTGTGGCCAACCATGTCAAGTAGCATTCAATTATTATTGAGGTTGGTACCCAACCAGCAACAAAGAATCCAAAATGGTCCACATAAAAATAAATACTAATAAATCTTCAGCTCTTGATTTTGCATGATTTTTCAAAATTTTACGTTCACATGTTAAGGTGAATGAGTCAAATTCTTCTCTACTAGTTCTTTATTTATTTATTTTTTTCCTGTTAAATCACTCTATTTGATTTTAGAATTTTCAAAAATAGTTTGAGTTTTTAATTCGTATTTTTTTTAGTGAATTTTTAAAAAAATTTTATTCAATTTTTTTTTACTCTTTAGATTCACTTAATCTATACACTTAAAAAGTGTAAAATTTGTGCAAAAATCTTTAAAACATTCACTAAATACTAAAAATACAAAAATAAAAAAAATTCAATACATTTTTAAATTTTTATATTTATTGAAAATTTTAAATATTTCTTCTCAAAATTTTAATTTTTTAAGTAAATTCTTATTAGATGCATCTCAAAAATAATTTGCCTAATATTAAAAAATTCACTAAAAAAAAAAAAAAAAAAAAAGATTGAAAGCTCCAATACTATTTTTGAAAACTCCAAAACCAAGCAGAGCACTCATTTTAATTTTTTGTTTTTTTTTTTTAAAAGTATTTACGTTTTGGGCAAACCATAGTAGTAGTACTTATAATTTACTTCATGTATTAATTTAATCCTTGTACTTTTAATTACAATAATTTTTCCATTTAATTTTACATTCTGTGTCAAATTAGTCTAACAAATAACAATCTTTGGAATATTTGATGGAAAATGATCATGTGCTTCTCACATGTCGCATTCTATATGGGCAAAAGAAAAAATGAATAAATTACACTCATAGTTTTGTTCTTTTCCTCTTATATCAATTTGGTCTCCATTTTTTTTTTTTGATCGACAAAGAAAATCTTTATTGATGAAAACATATAAGGTATGATAGATTACATCAATAAAAATGAGCTTGGAGCTAACACAAAGCTCTAAGCGCCAGTTGATGAGGAACCAACAAAAATAGAGAGCAAAAGATGATGCCACAATATCAGACATAGACGAAAAAACACAAAAACCAGATAGAAAATCAAACTTAAAAACATCATCACAAAGGCAACTCCTAATCAAGTCTACAACATCAATTTGGTCTCCATATGTTTGATTAGAAGAAATTTGCTACTTAACCATTCGTGTTTAATTTCTCCAGTTGAAAATGAAGGTCGTTATCAACTAATTAAATACAAAATGCAGAAAGGTTAAAAATAAAATGGGTCTGGTTAACATATGCCCCTTAAGAATGGAATTAATATTTAAAATTACCTCCTCTTGAATGGGATTGGAAAATGTAAAACACGAGTAAGAAATAAATATGGTGATTTTTAAAAACTAAATATTTTTGTACACGGACAAAAATACCCCCACTTTTAGAATAACGAATTGACTTATTTATTAAAATAATAACAAAATAAAATGATTGTACCCTCTTGAATAAAAAACAAAAAATGTCAATATTTTATTATAAACAAAATTATAAATCACATAAAATAATAGGAAAAATGTTTGGTAGCGAAAAATTTTGTTGCTCAAATGGCTCAAATCTGTCAAAACGACGTCGTTTTACACTCATTTACACTCAAAACGACGTCGTTTTGAGTGATTTAAGCCATTTGAGTCACAAAATTTTGAGCTACCTAGCATTGTTGAAATAATAGTGCTCATTCAAGTCGAAATAATTCATTAAAATGGATTGATGAATTTCACTTAGAATTAGATTTTTAGCCATTAATGCTATAATATTATAACCCAATAAATCAATCAATAAATAAATAAATAAAACATTGATGCCACAATATTTAAAAACTAAAATACATTATTTAGAATTATATAATCACTATAATATATGTTGAAAATTAAGAAAAATATATATAATTATAATAAAATAAAATAATATAAGGAAAATTAATGGGTGAAATTGAGGGATACAAAATGGGTAATTTAGTCTCCATGTAAAAAAAACTTCTTGAATCCTAACACTATTAAAAGTTTCTACTATTTTCTGTACAAGTATGAAATGTAATCATTTAATGTCACGTTTCTTAACATATGCCCGTAAGGCACATGTTAGCGAAAGTCAAATAAAATTATTACAATTAAAACTATAATGACCAAAGCTTTTGAATTCCGAGGTTAAAGCCTTTGAATTCCAAGACATTCATGATGAGTTGCACCTAGCTTTTAATGATGAAAACTTGAAAATCAGATTCAATAAATTGTTTTTCATGAAAATCAATAATCCTATTATTTGAAAAACAAGCATCAAGTGTGTAACTCCTAGAAAACCTAACAAGGATACATGAACACAATTTACATGCAACACCAGTGTTTTATGCTCAAGCCCACAGTATATAATTCTTTCTAATTTTCATATTTCATACATTAGTTTTTAGGTGTCCTAGTATGACTATGTGCAAATAATAAATGAATAATGTGAACACCAATTTCTCAAGCATTTTCATGTTCACACCAAACTAGTTTGTTCCACTTTTATATAATGGTATAGATTTATATTTTGATTAACTTTAACGACCGTTGTTGACGATGTTCCTTTAAAAATTGATTAACCAAATTTTCAACCATTTTCAGTTGACCGTTGCATTAAATCAAATGAATAACCAAAATCATCACCCATCTAAAAAAAGAAAAAGAAGAACCAAAGGTTAGCTTTGCTAATTATCCATAATAATATATAAATTAAAAGCTTGTGTTTTAGAAGATCCTTTAATTGCAGAGAATGAGTCCACATTTTAGGGGGGGAAAAAGAACAAAAAATAATGAAATACAAACAGTACTTTTGTACATGATTTTCATACAAAATAATATGTCTTCTTGCGATCCATTCATTTTCAATTAAAACACCCACTATCGTCCACACAATTTCAAGAATGTTATTGACACAATTTTAAAGATTTTGAAAAATGTTCCTAATTTTTAGAGATTTTTAAACAATTATCAAACATATTTTTATTTCCCAATTCAACAAAATCAAAATAAAAAATGTTACCGTATAGGCCGTAAAATAAACAAGGGTTTGGTCATGAAGGTTAAACAACCATACTTTTCAAATAACCACCTACCTAATCCAAAATCATGACCAAAATGAGATATAATTTGAACATGTCAAGCTACAAGGTTTTAATTTTAAAAGTTATGCATTATTACAATTTATTACATGCAATGCTCATCCTAATCAACCAAATTAAGTAAACATTTTTGTTTAAAATAATGAATGATGAATATTTAACAAATGAAGGGTAGTTCTAGAAGATTTGGTCCAAATAAACAAGTACAAAACTATTCTAAAAAATCAGCCATTATAAGCAATTTTTGTATCAAGTTGCTTTCACTCCGAAGTTGTAAGATGCCAGAAATCTTCTTGTTTATGTAAGAAAGTTGTTACATTTTTGTGTTGACTCACTTTATGTATTTGGTTGTTGTAGCATATATATAATGCATATCCAGTAGAAACTAGAAAGAAAAAGGGGTACAAAAGCATATTTGTTTTTGTTTGATCATTCTAGCTTTCTTTTCTCCTGTGGAATTTATACCATTGTTCGTGATCAACTGTAAGCCTTTATATTCTAGATATATAAGCATATTATAATGGTCCAATGCTGGTCCAGAAAAGGCATTATAATTTTCCAAATTGGCATGAAAGTGGAGTAGTACTACACCTACCACTAAGGTTTTAAATAGTAATATCGGGAGATGAATCAGTATTAAGAGTATTGAATAGTACTATTGAGAATCGGATTAAGAGTATTGAATAATACTATTGAGAATCAGATAATGGGATCATAAGTTTTTAAATCATTAGTCGCGAAAAAAGTTTCATAGACGTCGAATCATTTCATGTCGACTTTTATTTCTACCGGTATATCAAGGTGTATCAATATTGAGAGACAAAAAAGTCAATACAATATTTTGGTCAATATTTAAAATGTAATGATATAGATACAAAATTTTTATATAAAATGATGTGACTACTTGTGATCCTTCTATTTCGACTCAAGACACCCACTATTGTTTCAATAATTTCACAAATGCTATTGACTCATCATTTTGGATGTATTTTTTGCCTAAATTTTCTATTTACAAACGACTTTTCATATTTAAAATCATGACACCAAGAAGGAGAGAGATAGGAATATTTGGCTAATAGCATATGCCATGAAGTTGAATAGATTTATGTGTCAAATGGCAATAGTGGCTATTAGGAGAAGAAAGGAAAGGAGGAATAGAAAGGGAATTCATTGATCATTTTTACCATGTCTAACCCGAGTAAAATTGTTTAGAACAAGCACAATATATATGGGCAACACATTATGAAATTGGATGTGGTTCGTATATTAATTATTTTGGCTGATTTTGGGCTAAGTTTGAGAAGACTAAATAAGTATACTTTTTAACTTTTCTTGTGTTATGTGTAGAAAAAGTAGAGAGGAGATGTTGATTGATGTGACCCAAAAAAGATAAAAAGATGAAATAAGGCCCCGTTTGGCAAGAGGCTATTTTAGCCAAAAAGCCAAAAAGTTACTAAAAAAGCCAAAAAGCCAACAACCCATACCAAAAAGTCAAAGATTCCATTTTCTCTCTACTTTTTGCACATCTTTTCGTAAAAAGCCAAAAAGTCATCCCAAACATATTAGTTTTTTTTACATCACATTTTAGCCAAATAGCCAAAAAGTTACTAAATTAGCCTGTTCCCAAACGAGGCCTAAGTGCACTTTTTTAGTTTAGCCAAACTTAGCTATCTTATTTTTAGTGAGATCATGTATCTAAGAGGGTGTGGCTTGTTTTCGGTTCATAGAGTGTTGAGATTTGTAAGGCCCACCCTGGGCCTTATTTTGATTACCTGAATCGTTCATTTTATCGGATTTTATTTATAGAATATGTACAAAAAAATAAATAAAAGAAATAAAATCATATTGATCCGATAAGTATAACTTTATAATTCTATTATATTGTCTTAAAAAAATTAAAATTTTTTTTGTTTTTGGGTACAAGATCTACACTTAAAATCCGTTAAAATGAATAGTTCAAATCATTATTAAAACATGTCCCATCCCCAACGAGGCCCATCAACACGAGATAAACTGAACTTCTGTAAAAATAGCTACATTTTCATTCTTCTACGTCTTAGAGCTACTCTAACGGTGAGTTAAAAGTCTCAAATTATCTTTACAATGGTGAGGTAAAACCATTGCAATAATTTAATTATTCTTTGTGTTATATTTCGCACAAGATATTGCTATAGGTAAAGTAATTAACTCATCAAATAAAAAGAGAAATGATAATGTGTGGTTATGAGTAAAGATAAAATTACAATTCAGGATTTGTTTGGAAAGTGACTTTTATAGTGGATTTTTTAACTAAAATATGAGGTGAAACTGTAGAAAGTGCTTGAGAATGACTTTTTAACTTTTAAGAACTTATAAAAAAATAAAAACAAATGTCTTAATTTTTTTATATGACTTTTTGACTAAAGTATCTTCCCAAATGACCCCTCAATGGTTGATTAAAATATGAAATATAGTAAAGGCACTATTGGAATAACATTTTAAATTATAGCAATTTTTCACTAAGAAAAATATGAATAAGATGTTCTTTTCTTTTCTTTCTAGCTTAAGAGCCTAGGTGATGTTTGGCAAGAAGGTTTGGGTGGGTTAGGGGCTAAAATAGCTACAAAAAATAAAATAGGCTATTTTAGCCACAAAAAACAAAACATCAAATCCAACCCATAATCATTACAATCCTCTCTCACAAAAAAAGTCAAAAAAACCAAAAAGTCAAAAAGTCCTTCCCAAACCAGGCTAAAATAGCCCAGGCTAAAATAGTCAAAAAGCCAAAAAACCAACCCACTTCCCAAACGGAGGCTTAGGCTCCGTTTGGCAAGGAGGTTTGGGGTTATTTTAGCTACAAAAGACAAAATAGGCTATTTTAGTTACAACAAACAAAACATCAAATCCAACCCATAATCATTACACTTTTCTCTCACAAAAAAAGTCAAAAAGCCAAAAAGTCAAAAAGTCATTCCCAAACCAAGCTTTTTAGCCCAGCCTAAAATAGTCAAAAAAGCTAAAAAAACTAAAAAGCCAGCCTACTTCCAAAACGGAGGCTTAGTCTAATATACAAAACAAAACCTGGACTAAAGAAGTCCAAATCCACACACTAACTCAAAAAAAATTGTTTAACCCATTTGTGCATATGAAATTACTTTCTTGAACTTCATAGAAAAATAAGATCAAAGCTAAAATTTCTGTTTCCAGTGCAATAAGAATTATAGAAATAAAAAAAAAAAAAACAATCCTCTTTTTTCATAAAAGCCCTTAAATAGTGACAGACTGCTACTAGTTCTAAAGTAAATGAAAAATGGTTGAGAGCATTAAAAGTGGTGCTCTAATAGCACCACTAATGATGTGGCAGTGAGCTATGCCCTTTTTTTTTTTTTTTTTTTTTTTTTGACATTCCCAATGCATGAGTGCTATTAGTGGTCCTTTTTTTTAATGATATGAGTCATTGTTGAAAGTAAATTGTGTGCATACATGATGGTTTCGGCTCAACGTATACTCAGCAAGTTTGTGAGAAAAATGTTGAGAACTCAGAAAATTTTATTTTATTAGTATTTTTTAATTTACTAGAACACGTAAAGTTTTCTTGCATAACAAGAACTAAACTTATAGAATAAAATTTAATTACCTAGATTAAGATATGAAGAAATTATTACACGAATTAAAAAAGATAAAAATTTTATATTGTTGTTTTATAATTTAACAAAATTTTACAACAAGAAAAAAAAACAACTAATACATTATAAAACTGTAATACTAAATAAGAATTGAACTAACTATAACATAGTATCACTGAAACATTATTATTCTTGCATTTTTTGTTGCAATTTTGCAAATACAAGTTATGATATAACTAAATACCAGGCATAATCAAGGATTTATTCGGTCATAATTAAAATAATAACCACAAAAGATTATAACCAATAGGATAAATTATGCAAATGGTCCTTGTAGGTTACATAATGTGCCAATTTGGTCCATATTGTTTCAATTTACTCGATCTTGTCCCTTAATTTAATGGATTGTATCATATTAGTCCAATAAATAATGACTATTAGGTTTGGTGGACGGAAAGTCGTCACATGCTCAAATGATGTGTCAATTTGGTCCATGTAGTTTACACGATTTGTCAATTTAGTCCATTTTGTTTTAAGAACAATGCTACAGACCCTCAAAAAACACAACCCCCACAACCCTCATTTACCTGTGATTGGTCCAGGAAGGAAAGAAAAAAATAAAAAACAAAAATACATAATTGATCCACATCATTTTGGGGGTTATGGGGGTCCCAACTTTGGGGGTCCAAAGTATTTTTGTTGTTTTAATTTGCTCGATTTTGACAGGAACCAAATTGACACATTCTGTAACACATCATTCTGATCTACAGGGACCAAATTGACACATCATGTGACTTTTCGTCCACCAAATCTAATAGTTGTTATTTATTGAACTAATATGACACAATCCGTTAAATTAAGTGACAAATCGAGCAAATTGAAACAATATGGACTAAATTGACACATCGTATAACTACATGTACTATTTGCATAATTTATTCTAACCAATATTATAATGAATCATAACCAATATTACTTGAGATATAACCAAAGACTTCTTTGGTTATAACTAAAATAAAACTACAAGAAGTTATAACTAAGTCATAAGTACCACCACAATAAATTATAATTACACGACAATGCATTATAACTAAAAATCACAAAGATTATAATTGGACATGTAATGTATACACACCCCAAAAAGGTTTGTATTATATATAGAATTTTCCATTTAGATTGGCCCTATATTTTAGCATAGTAATACTATTAAGTCAAATTATTTGAAGAACCTATAGGATATAGTGGCATAACCCAAAAATATGGTAATTTCATTCAAATACGTAGTTTACACTTGAATCATAACTAGAAAGACAAACGCTCACAACCAAAAAATGTATGAGAAAATGATTTGCGTTCCGTTTGTTTGAATAAAATTATATTCTAATGAAAAATATTTCTTACGAAAAACTTTTTTCATAATATTGTTTTGGAGAAAATATTTTTTTTTAATATTTAGTGGTGGTGGTGGAACGAAGGTGGAAGTGGAGGTGGTGGCATGGTGGTAGAGTGATGGTGCATGGTGTGGGCGATGGTGATAGTGGCAGTGGCTGTGGTGATGGTGGTGTGGTGGTGGAGGTGAGAGTAGTGGTGGTGGTATGGTGACATTGGTAAATTTAGTCCGAAAAATATTTCCGCCTTTCAAAAGTGAAAAATATTTTTTATACAAATAATCTTGTTTTTTATTATAAATATATTTTCTGTTGACTTTCGTTTTCTATTGTGACAAACACCAAAAAATACGAAATATATTTTCCAAATAATTTTTTTCGTTCAAACAAATGGAGCGTTAGCTATTTTAATCGTGATTGTTGAGTTTTGTTTCTATTATGTATGATGAACCTTTGAACAAACCTAATGTTGGTGCTATGCTTTATAGGTACAACACCATGTTGTGAGTTTGTGAGGGTGTGTATCGAATTTATTTTAGTAATCACTGTTCATAGTTTAGGGTTCGTTGACTAGATCATTCATAAAAAAATTTAAGTTAATTAGATATTTGTAATCTACAACAAGACCACATTATGTTTAAGAAAAATAAATAGTTAGCATGATTTTAATAATTTTTTAGAGTTATTATCGGGCTTGATCATGGGATCATACTTGTCTAATTAATTTCATTTTTAGATGAATAATATACTCAACAAATCCTATGATATGAATGGTTCAAATTGTTAAAATATGATCAAAACAAACCTCATGAATTGTGACAGCATGGGTGTTGTCACGACACCTATCCCAAATCCCCTATAAAAGTTTTTTTTTTTTTGCCCTTTCTTTCTTTCTTTTTTATTTTTTCAAGTCTAAAACTAGATCTTCTTTATTTTTTAAAAAGAAAAAAAAAAAGAAGAAAGAAGAGAGACAGAGAAAGAAAGAAAGAAAAAGAAAAGAGTTTATCTATAAACCATTTTAGAACATTTTGAAAAAGAAAGGTAACAAGTAGCTATTAAATAAAGGAGAAAAGAAGTTCCACATCTTAATCTTATACATTACTACTTGGATTCCATAAAACTTTTCAAGAAAAAATAAAACAAAGAAAGAAAAGAAAAATCTTATCCAACTTTCTTTCTATTGGCTTGTTTACATCATGTTGATGGGGGTGGTTTTGTAGAATTAATGGTAGGATCCATTGGAGTTCGATTTTGATCACCTATTATTTAGTGTGTGAAAAAAAAAAAATAATAATAATTAGTTTAAAATAGTAAAACATATCATTTTGAATTAGTCCATTACACTATTTAAATATGGAGTTTAACAATATTATTTTTCTTAAGGTAATCATATTTTGTGTATTATCCCACACATTAAAAAAGTTCGAATAAATTCATTCTTGATCCAAATTGCTTAAAACTTGAAGTTAGAGATATTGGGTACTTCAAAACTTTGTGTTAATGGTACTTGTGAAGTTGGATCTCAAAAAATTTAGGGAAAATAACAATACAACGAACATTTACATATCAGTGGTGAAGTTTATAAATTGTAATAATTAAAATCTTAAAATTTTCTATAAATTTGTAATTATTTTAAAAAGTTACCACTAAATTGTAATTTCTCCAAAAAATTTACACCACTTTTCATTCTGCAAAGAATTTTACTTGAATTTTTTGGCACCAATTTTTTTGTTATTTATCAGCAAAGACAGAACGATTTTATTTATGAAAATCCAATGTACAAAAGAAAATACACAAACATGTATCAATAAAGGAAAATAAAGTACACATGGTTTCCTTGTTCAAAAAAAAAGTACACATGGCTTTGGGAAGACATAATTTTAACCAAAAGACCACTAAAAATTTCAAAAAATCAAAAGAAATTTTACTCATAAAAAAATTAAAATTTTATTTTCATTCACTATACTCTTTTCACATTTTTCATAAAAAGAGTTTTCATTGCTTCACATCCATAATGGACTTTGAAGATGGGATTGCAGTAAACAATACTCTGATTGTTTGGCCGGCCAGTGGAAGTGGAAGTGGAGGCCCCTAACCTGACAAACCAGTCAACAAGTTGAGCCCAAAATCAAGTGTTTGATCTAGCCATGCCTAAAGTACATAATTAAACTATTAAATAAACATCAATGGAGAAATTCGAACTCATACTTGACTCTATAGTCCCATTTGGTACCATTTTCTAGTTACCAATGATGGACCTAGAGGGGTAAAAAGGGAGGATCACCCCCTATAATTTAAAAAATTTCAGTTATTATAGTAATATTAATTATAATTATTTCTAAATTATAGAGGTTCACTCTCTCTAAGTATTGTTTTTAACAAATTTTAAGTGGTCATCCTCTCTTGATTTTTCATAAAACTTAAGTGGTTGCTCCTCTATATCTATAAAATATTGGATCAAACTATAAAATTATAAAAATTAGACAAAATATAATAAAATTAATAATTTTTTATAACTATCATTGATAACAAGCCATATTTCCAAATAATAAAATAAGGTATTAGCTAGTTATTTGATCATGTTTACTAGGGAAGACATTATGCAAGATTTTAAAGTTGATTCTATCATAAATACTTTTTAATGGCATGAAGAGCATCAAGTACAATTCAAGATACCACATCTTAGTAATAGATTGTTTTTATGATTGCTATCTTTTTCAATATGGATATAAAAAAGGATTCTTAGGCCATAGATCCAAATTTGAATTTCATTCGTCCAAAGGTCCACACGCGAAACTATTCTGTTTATGAGGACACGATTAAAGTCCATAAAGACAAACCCACTTCTATTGTTCTCTCTCTATCTGGTTTCTAGGTTCATCACCGCCATCATCATCATTTTCATCACCATCACCACCATCATCATCACAATAATTAGCACCCACTACCACAATATGAGGAGACTAATCATTAACAACACAACCAACAACAATTAGTCTGAGCTCCATCTCACTTGCAACGACTCAAATCCTTTGATATCACTTTCTACAGATCCGAACACCCTGATCCATTATCACAGACTTAGACCCATCAACTCGATCCACTTCAAGATCAAGCTCCGATTCTCGATCATCACGTGACGAGAAGTAGGTCTGACAATATCAGCTGTAAGGCTCTTTGTCCTTTGGTGGAAAGATAAAGAAATGGAAGAGTGAGAAAGTGAGGTTCGAAGATGTGGTGGAGAAAAGAGAAAGGGAAACAACATTGTATAGTAGGGGGAGACAAAGGGGCTGATGCGAAAACAGATGATTTCATCGACAGGTTTAAGAAATAGTTAAAGATACAGAGGCTCGTTAGAGAGAGAGAGAGAGAGAGAGAGAGAGAGAGAGAGAGAGAGATTGTGAATCAACAGATACAGAGAGAAAGAAATGAAGAGGAATGAAAGATATATAGATAGATAGAGAGAGACAAAAAAGTGGGTTTGTGAAATCAATAGATGGAGAGAAGAAAAGATGAGGAGGAGAGAGAGACAGACAGATAGAGAGAAAAAAAACAAGTGGGTTTGTGAAATCAACATATAGGAAAAATGCTTGGTGATTTCAACAGATAGGAAAAAATAGACGTGATGAATTTCAACAGATAGATACAATTTTGAACAGGTAGGTTCAAAAAATTAAAGAAAAAAAAAGAAGAAAAAAAAAAAGAAAAGAAAGAAGATCTGAGCAAATAGGTTAAAATAAAAATTTCAACAAATTAGTGGTAATGTCCTTTTGACTAACAAATTTTTAACAAATATCCTTATAGCCCCAATAGTTTCACCCTTGTCCTTAAAGACTTATAGGGGTGAGAACATGGATTTATTACTAATTTTCTCTATAAAAATGCTTGCTGGTATATGTTGTCTTCTCATTTTTGCTTTTTATATGTCGGTAAAAAATTGATATTACAATCTATACTTTCTATTTGAAATTTTTATTAGTATGCATATTTTCGCTCCCTCTATGTAAAAATCTTGGGTCTGTCCCTACTAAGAAGCAAAAATTTATAATCTAAATGCATAGCTAAAAGAGTTCTTTCTTAATTTTGCATTAATCATTTCTTTTTTTTGCTTATTTAAATAATTGCCTCGTAAAGTTTAAACAAAAGTTATATCAAATAATTTAATTTTAAAAATAATAAATAAAAAATTATAAACATTTTATAAGTTGATCCAAACAGAGCCTATTCCTTATTTTTTGCATGACCAAGAAACATTTTAACTTGTTTAAACTTGTAAATGTCCTAAAGATCAAGGGGCTTGGGGTCTAATGAATGAAACACTCTTTTATCAAGCATGATGCTTGGTTTATGTGCAATTTTCCTTTCTTTATTTCCCTTATATCAATTTTTTATTTATTTAAAATGTAGATCTTAAATTTGAGCCTATAACTCATAAGCGAAATCACTTCTTAAACAACTGAGGGACTGTTGTAATCAATAATGTTAAAAATACTAACTAGTATATAATTTTAAGAGAAATTAAATGTCATTATCATTAATGAGAAGTACTAAAATTTGTGTGTGAATGTTATTTCATTAGGAATCTATAAAATGATAAAATTTTAAATATTATAAGTCCAATTATTATTTTTATTCTTGAATATATAATATTTCTTTAAAAATATGAGATTATCAATAGGGAAGTAGGATAATCGAATTTTTACTTAGTCTGATAATATAATCACTACAAAAATAAATAAACAAGAAGCATTTTTCTATTTTAATCCACTCCAATCATTGAAACTAGAATCACATTCTCATTTTTTTAAAAATTTTGTCATCCAAACCTAGCCAAACAAGAAACAATCAACATTTTCGTCTCATATGATTACATGGGTCCGACCAACTTCGAACTCAAATAGGTTTAGTGTGGACTTTCCCAACGTTGGGCTCCATTCCTTCCTTACCCGTCCATCCATCCGGACAAAGACACCTCCATTTCTCTAATCATTTAATTTGTCACAAGCTATGGTGTTGCAAAGACAATGGTCAAATTTTACATTTTTCTATATCACAAATGATGATGCTCTTACTTAATTCAAGCCTATTTGTTAGTTCACACCATGATTTGTTCATTAGACTTTTAGGAGGGAGATTGATTTCGAGGTCAATTTTGAACATTTAAATAAGGGTAAATTATACTGAAGTTTCTTAAAGTTTAAAATAATATAGTAAATTCTATAAGTTTGATATAATTATATTGGGCTGCTTTAAGATTTAATTTATATAACACGTAGCTCACTTTTCATCAAAAATTTGTTAATCATATAAATGACAAAATGATGTTGTCATCTTCTTTACATTAAAATTTATATATTACCTTGTGCATATTTGCGTTTTCATACCATTTGCATTAGTTTCAATCTCTTTAACTTTATTAAAAGGATCCTTCTTAAAAAAAAAAAAAAAAAAAACTTTACTAAAAGAGAGGTCAGTGTAATTATGTTAAAATTATAAGACTTGTTTCATTTTTTCCTAACTTCAAGGGAGGTTAGTGTAGTTTACCCTTTAAATAAAAAGAATATGCACAAAAGTCACGATTATTCAATAATTTCAAAGTATTATCTCAATAAAATTGTGAAAAAAGAATAGACAAAATCGATCTTGTCTCTTATCCAACTGAGTATGGATCAAGTAGGCTTCATATTCCCTTTGATTGGATCCCACCTTGTTCTCACCATCATCCTTGTGTTGAGGTCCCTAAAGCACGCTTCTGTAATACCTTTTCCTACTCTTGAGCTACCATGAGTTTAGAATCTTCATTGAGCTTTTTCCGCTTCAATAAGGTATTACACTAGCCTTCTCAATATCCTTACCAGCTATGTTGGAGGAGAAGTTCTAACCGCTTCCCCTTTGCCTATCTTCCTGCTCTGCCAGTATCGGGTCCGATTAAAGTAATTGAAGCAGAAGCATTTGACCTCGTTTACCTTAACCCAATAGTGAATACACCGTTTTATAGACCAAAACCAAAGCCATTCATTGAAGATTCCATGCTAGTAGCTACGTCCTCGTAGGCTCGCACCCCGGTGAGTAAGGAATTAGATCCTCCTTGAAAGCAGAGGCCCGCCTATATGGAGTTTCTTCCCAAAGCGAAGGTTTTTTGATTCGATCTCTCACTTGAAGAAAGGGAGTAGCATATTTTTTTTATACGAAATTATGATAGAGTTCTTTTTTTCCATAAACTTAATGACTTGCTCCTTTCATTTTCTTTGTTTGGTAGGCCATCCATTAACTCTCCCCAAAATCGATCATAGATCAATTCCCTTTTTTATTTGGGAGTATTGAATACACCCATAATTTTGTGTTTCATATTACTCCTTCCAAGAGACATGTCAAATCCAAGGCATCCTAATTGGATTAAATGAGATAAAGAGAATGTGAGTGAGTGGGAGATCAACAAACATGGAAAGAGAAGACCAAAAGGACCAAAAGGCACTCAATTGTTTATGTGAAATCAAAGAGCAAGAGGTTACACGTTTACAATTTCTCAAAGGACTTGGATTGCGTTTTTTTTTTGGGGTGAGATTTAGGGATTCCTGTCTTTTGCTTATATTGTCTCTTATGGAGATGGATTGATATGGAGGGTTTCTACTTCTTGCCTATTAATTTCTACTTGTACCGTTAATGAGCGTTGTAATGATAAAAAAGAAGATCTCTTGGCTTAGCATTATTCAACTTGTGGGGTGCCACATATCCTACAGACAACAATTGCAGTAATCACTAGTCTGGTCTCCTACCTCACAAAGTAGCTTGATGGCCGAACCACTCCCAAGACGAATAGTGCCCTAGGGGCCAACCCGACATTGACCAGCGGATACTCCCGCGTAGTAAGAGCAAACTGAGTTGATATTCGTCTACGAGAGGCGCACTCATATGCCTTTTTAGGAAGCATTACTCATATTTTCATTCCAAATTCAAGAATACAACTGATACGATTGATTGGTCTGTGTGTCTGTAGACATCCCATTTTGACCACTCTTAAGACTTGGACGCTTCACTCTGAACACTTGATGATAAAATGTTATGTTGTGCAATCATTCAAATCTTCAGCAAAAGGATTCAGTTTTGAGCTTCAAAAACCTAAACCTTGCATCCCATTTTGACCAAAATCTTATTTTTTCTAGCCTGACCATTTAGAGAACAGCTGGCCAACAGATGGCTGGTAGGCCATTTTCATTGGGCCAGCTTTACATTCTCATGGCCGACCGGCCATGTTTAGTGAAACAAATATTTTGCAGCAGCCAGTTGCTCCTATGCACGGGATTTGGACCAGTTGTCACTTTTATAGATATTTCCGATGTGAGAAGATGAAATTCTATAAATACAACCCTTCCTCATGGTTTGGGGTTAGAAAAAATTGACAAAAGCTTAAAGCTAGTTCAACATATTTCTCTACCCTTTTGAAATATAGATACACAATAGATACACCATATAAGCTTAAACTTAAAGCCTTTTGCGGAGATTTTGAACATAATTTCAGATACTTGAGAGTGTTTAGATTGAGGTTTGTGAACTGAGAAGATCATCTTCTCTTTTAAGAGGTAAACTTTGAATTTTGTTCACCACCTTTTCTCTCTCTTTCTCTGGTCTTTATATATTGTTTTCAGAGTATTTTGGGGCCTAAAATAAGTGATTTAAAGTTACAAAAAGTGAAGGCATTAGCCACCATTCCTTAGGCTTGTTTGCTAGATGAAATCTCTTGGCTTTCTTCCATTTTTGCTCACTTTTTTCACCTCTTAAAACTAATTTTCAACACTATATTTGTGTTGTTTGTGTGCTATTTAATGTGTTAATTTATGCTTTGAATACTATAGTTGTGTTGCTGTAAGTCCTCCCGGATTTGGCATGTTTAGGACATAGTAGCAATCCATTTGAGTTGATTGTTTTACTTATGAATTTCTTGCTGTCATATTATTGTTATCCACCTTGAAGCTAGGTAGTAGCTTCCGTGTTCAAAGTGTTGAAAAACTCTCTCATCGATCATTTTCGAGACATGGAAATGGATGTCTCATCCTTGTTCCATGAAAAAAAGAGGAGTTGTCAACAATTTTGTCAAGTTATGTGTTTAAGTTTTGATAGATAGCTTGCTCCTTGATTTTTTTCCCTTACTTGCTTTGTTGCTCCTAGAGAGCTTTTTATCAAGAAATGTTAAAAACTCTCTCATAGTTCCACTTTGAAGCATGGAAATAGATGTTTCATCCTTATTCCATGAGTAGGTGTAACGCCCTCAAAATAATAATATTAAACCCATCAATATTGACATGTATTGATATAAGAAATAAACCCTTTCCATTCATCAGAGTAGTTCATTACAAAAAGTAATACATGTTAATAACAAAAGCAAATGCCCTACGAGCTTACAGCTTTCCAAGTTAACACTTGGTTACAAAAAAAGAGTACTAACTCAAATACACACTAAGCCCTTGGCTTGAATTTACATGTATTACATCAAAAGATAACAAAACAACAAAAGTCTGTCTGCCTCTAGCCTCCCAAGCTATGACCTTGGAGGTGGCATGCTACTTGTACCTGAAAATGATATCCCATATAGGGTGAGCCACAGCCCAGTAGAAATACACCAAACCAACTATGAACAATGACTAAGAGATTAGCAGTTGATAGATGGTCAACACAAATACATCCACTTATATCACGTTTCGGTTTCATGATATTAAGTCCATGTTACATTTCATTTCCCATTCCTTTTTCAACTTTGAGTTTGAAAACACGGCTCAGAACCTAGCCAAATAACTTAATGAGGTTTAAACTCATCTTTAAAACACTTTCTAAAATCATGATGGATACACATTGTAGTGCTGTATCAATAACATATAAAATCACTTTCACATATCTCAAATAATACACATAATAGTGCTGTATTAATGAAACAAAACACTTCCATACGTTTCAAATAATACACATTGTAGTGTTGTATTAATGAAACAAAACACTTCCATTTCGTAGCCTGATATACATTGTAGTGTTGTATCACTGTCACACAAAATCCGGTTTAGAGGTCGATCCCCTATCTTCCCCTAAACCGCGGAGTACATCCCCTATCTTCTCCCACACAACACAATGTATATAAATATAGATCATATACACAGTCAATCAATACAAAAGTTAATGTATTATTCCAACTTCTATATTTAATAGCATACTCAATCGACTAGTTTTAGTTTGCCTAATCATCATGCATTGTCTACAACAATCAAGACTATCCTCCACCGATAGCCCAAAGCAGTTATTTTTAAACAGAAATTAAATGTATCAAATGGATATATAATCAACATTTCAACTAGGTGAGCAATAATTAAATTCGACTACACCCTTTAACTCCATACATCTTCAATTTCACTTTCTCAATTCAATTCTTCATTTCTCCAAATTAATTATACCAATTAATTTAACTATGCAATTATGACATTTCCCATAATTAACATAATAACCCTAAGGTTCCATTTTCTTCAATAGATCATTATTAATCTCATTTCCTTCTATGCCAAACATGCACATAGATTTATATAAACAAAACCCCAACTTTTGTAAAATTACACAAAAGCCCCAAACTTTCACGAAATTACCAAACCAACCCCAACATATCAAAATGTCAAAATTCAAAGACAAAGCTCATAAAGAGAAGTAGGGTATCCCTACCTCGAAGTTTGAGCTCAAATGGAGATGAAAACCAAAACCCAACGTGCTCCAAATCCCAACTTTTTCAGATTAAAACAAAGCTCTCAACACCCTCTATCTTTTTAACAAAGAGGCTAGGCTAGGAACCCACTAGAAGGAGATGAAATCTACAGAGAAGACAAGTTTAGAGAGAGAGAGAGAGTGTCGGCTGCTAGGGTTTACAAAATGAAAGAGGAAGAAAAGTGATGTTTAATATCGCTGCTGTTTGCTGATATAAACAGGCTCACTCGAGCGAAGACTTGGTCGCTCGAGCGACCAGACACAAGAAACCCTTGCTCGAGCGAAGAAAGTCTCGCTTGAGCCAAAAACTCGAAGATTCAGGTCTGCAACCCAGAAGCACGCTCGAGCGACAGAATGCTCGCTCGAGCGAGGAACTCGAAAACATACACCTCGCTCGCTCGAGCGAAGGAAAGCTTGCTCGAGCCAAGAAACACAGCTCTTAGGTCCAGAACCAGACGCAATTGCTCGCTCGAGCGAAGCCACTCTGGCTCGATCCACTAGACACAAAAACTCAACTCTCGCTCGAGCGAAGAAACTCTGGCTCGAGCGAAGGACCAAAACAAGAAGCTCGCTCGAGTGACAAACTGCTCGCTCGAGCAAAGGTCCAAAAATCTGGGCAGCAACACTTGGCTCCCAAACACAACCAACCTGTAACAGACCTGCCCAACACATCCTATAACTCAAATACGAAGTATGAAAGGATGTAAACAAGATATAAACAACTGCTAACATCCACGGAACCAAGTTCGGATCACTGTACAACAAGGGATAAAACCCGGGATCGCTATAGTAGGGAGAGGAGTTAACAACAATTTTTGAGTTATTATTATTTTCCATTTTAGTTGCTCTATGATCATCACATACTATCTTGTGATGTTTGATGATTTGTGAGGCATGTCCACTTCTTCCTTGAATCATTTCATGATAGGAAGGAGGTAAAGAGAATAGCCTTTTTTGTGTCTAGCTAAGTCTTCTCATATTGCTTTCAAAGATCATCATGCAACAAACTTGCAATGGTTGATGATTTGGGAAGCAAACCTACTCCCTCCTTGAAAATCTGTATGACAAGAGGGTGCAAGAAGGATCTTTTGGAAACACTCTGTCTTGCTCTGTTCTAGTTCTGTTGTAGCAAGGTATTTCTAAAAAATAGTGGTCGGCTGGCCATTAGTCTGTGTGGCTGACCATCTGATCAAACCGGCTGGCTAAGAATGTTGTACGGTAGTGGTGATTTTAAGCAAAACAGAGTAGATCTTAAGGTCCAAACAAAACTATTTTCTAACTGTGAACATGGCAGTTTGTAGCAGTAAGCAGAGGACGTTTCTGGAGGATGTTCTTGCTCGTGCGCACGCGTTTCCTCACCACTCATTCAATTCCTTTAGATTAGCCGTGTTGAAATTCATGCCTGTAATAATTAGTTAGTAATTAATTAATTAATTTAGTTCATTCATTTGTGTTTGTAATAATTAGTTAATTAAGACATTCAAACCCTCTTGTGCGATGGCAAATTTGTAACATTTGATTTATGTCTTCTAACCTCCATTTCTTTCTCCCTTTTATTTACATGCTTACCGTGGTTGTATATAATATCATATTTTCTTTTATCATTTCCATGCTTTGTATTAATTTTTGCATGTATTAAGGTTCGGCTCATCACCCTTGATGTCGTTAAAAATTTCCCTAATTGATTATGTACGCTACCTCATACTTTAAGTTGATTCACATATCATGTTAGTAGCCGAATCTAGTGGTTGCATTTTTGTATGCATTGCATTAATCATTTTGCACATTAGGATCATGCATTTTTCTAACTATCTTCTTTTTTTTGGCTTGCCTCGTTTGAATACTAGGTGGGCATTTTTTTTTCTTTAGCATATTACATGTGTGTTTGTGTTTCCATGTCAATCATACTACCATGAGGCTACATGCTTATTTGAAATATCTCTTTGAATGCCTATGGATAAAGGTCATTTCGCTTAAGTTGGAATGACTTTGATTATTGTACATATAAGCTTGCTTTTTCTTTGAGTTGCACATATTCAAAACTCTTTTAAAAAAAGCATGAAATCAAAGCATTCCAAAGTAAGTGATATAGTCTATACTTATTTGTTTCATATAGTAATGTTAGTATATTAATAATCAGAACATGAGCATATAATGTCCATAAATTCACATCATGATTAGTAGAGGCTAATTTTTAATCGGGTGAGTGGGGTGCTTAATTCATGACGTTTCCTTCTCATACTTAAGTTTCTGAACCGAGACACTTTGGTTAATGACGGACAAGTGGCATTTGGCAAGAGTTACGAGTTTTCTAAATTTTTTAAAAATATTAAGATGGCGACTCTGAAATCTGGTAATGAAGTCCATTTTTGGCATCTTTGATGATTAATGGATTTTTTAAGATTTGTCGGATTTGGACTCTCATTCATTTTTCTGTTTTACATTGCACTTGTGGAACCATATTCAGAATCACAGGAGTCCGAATTGTAGGACTATCGTACCTGAGGAGACTAAACCCCTTCCAGGAGCATGAAAGACTAGCTACAGCGTCACTGTTATTACTTTTTGTATCCCCTTGTTCTTCGGATACAATTCAATAGGGGTGATCTATGCATAGTCATTCCAAGTCAAGTACTCCCCTCTTCGAGTTCAAACAATGGAAATGAGGAGTGGGCCATCTTCCTTTCATACAGGAGGGGGATAGCAAGTTACAAATTCTATCTCGGTAGGACCTGTATTTCTATTACTATGAAATTTATAAATGAAATAGTTAATGGTGTGGTTACCATAATCCTTTTTATAGTAACGCATCTTGTATGAGTTAAACAGAAAACAACGCAAAAACCATTCTCGAATCTCCAATGAGTTTTCCTATTGATCATCGGAGTCAAGTGATTGCTTAATGGGTAGAATGGCATTTTTTTTTTTTTTTTGTTTGAAAATGGGCCAAGACACTCCCATAGAGTCCCATGTTCTATAACAACAAAATCTTAATTTATGGATCCTACAAATATAAAATTCTGGCAATCTCGCACGTACTCTAAAGATGAAATTTACACAACTATTGGAAGTGGAAGCCCTAAACTGAATTTCAACATTAGCTTAATTTAGGCCCAAACATAAAAGTGTTCAATCCGATCATCCCTTAATATATGGTTAATAGTTAAACACTAATAAAGTAATCTGCAATGACAACTGTATGTTCCTTAATACATAGTTCATAACTTCTTGTAATAATGTCAATAATATTATGGTGACCACGTTAATTATGTACAATTTTGTATTGATTGTTTGGTATAATTTATTGAGATTATTTATGATATATATATATATATATTTTAATAATTTGGATCTATATGTTAAGTGTAACTTTTACATACATCTTTCTTTCTTCTCTTTCCCTTTTTTTTTTTTTTAAAAAAAATTATTTAAATAAGTTAATAAAACAATTAGGTTTTTATTTTTTATTTTTTATTTTTTACAATCGGTGTGAGGGATGGTGTTTTTTTTCTTAATTGAAAAAAAAATTCAAAATCTAGATCATTTTCAAAATAATAGCTTAAGAGAGAGTGTGTGAACAATATATAGATTCTAATTGGTGTAAAATAGTGCGCCCCATATCTAAAAGTGCATTAACTTCATCTAAATGTATAGGTTTCATTATTTTTCATCAATTACAAACTCGCTTTACGCTGTGTTTTGAATATAAATATAAATTTATATTTAAAAGTACATATACATATATATATATATGAATAAATTATATTCTCTTTTTAAAAAATATTACTCAAATCTATAATCAATAGACAACTTTATAAACCAAATCAATGCGAAAGAACTTGATGAAGTGATGTTGTAGTTGTCAAGAATGACTTTGATTATGTGTATATCTGTCTTATCAAAGTGTGATTTGAGGAGAAGTTATTAGTTCGTCTTGGAGCATTACTTTATATCATTTATTAAGAAATAAGTATTATACTGTTTCTTAAAAGGAGATAAAAATATGATGAATCCCACTCATTTAACCAATAACAATTTAGTTGGAACACCAGCTCAACTTGTCCACAAATAATAATTTCTTGATTTGAGTGCCCAAGATCACCATTTTCGTGCGGGTATATCATTAGAAATTGGATAGGTGTCCGAACAATTGGTTAGCTTTGCGGCTTGAAAGGGATGAATGAAGTGTCACAATCGGCATTCCTTAAATTTCAAACTCAAACTGGTTTAGAGTGGAGAGAGACTACCTTGACACATGCTTTTTAGCCCTCCAAAAACCATGGAGAAATTTGATTTCGCCCAATTATGAATGGTTATTTAAGTTGTGTTTAATTTATAAATATGAATTTAAAAAGAAAAAGAGAAAAGATAAAAAAAAAAATATGTAAAATATAAATAAAATGTATTTATATTTTATTTAAATTTTGCCTACATTTTTTCCTTTTCAATTCTCTTCATAACTTTATGAATCAAACATAGCTAATCCATGTCCTAAACAATTTAGGTTATATTTGACAAACGTTAAAAAAATCATTTTTCTTTTCAAAATTTTGTCTTTAATGAAAATTTTTAAATTATAAATTTATATATATTACAATTACACATTCTGAGATTTGCATAAAATACGAATTGTCCTTTTTGATTTTAGAAATTATAATACACTCTTCTCAAAATATATCATATAACAGAATTAATAAAAAATAAAATAAAATTCCTAACTACTCTTTACCAGAACTACTAATTAGAATATATTTATGATATCATTCAAAACTGTTAATTGACTTAATGATTGATTAATGAAATAGGTAATTTGTCATACGATTTAAAATTTTAAGTGTCAGCATATAATTGTCAAAACTATAGAGGGCAATTAGTACTTTAAACAAATCTTAAAAGGTGTATTTGTTATTTACCTTTTTTAAAGGTTTTTTTTTTTAAATATATAAAGACCTAAAATTTTTTTTTTTTTTTGAAAAAAAAATTAAAAAAATTACAAAAGGAAAAAAAAAAAAGAGTCTAAAATTAACCCTTTTTTTTAATTTTAATTTTTTTTAAAGGTTTTCTAATCTAGTAAGACCTAAAAATTAAAAATTATTTTTAAAAATTTACAAAAATTAATTAAAAATAAATAAAATAAAAATTAACCCAAAAAAAAAAAAAATATTTACTAAAACATTTGTCAAACTCCCACTAAATAAAAATCCAACCTCATGCTTATCTGTTCAGGTGCTCAGAAACCAAAATTCACTTGAAACCAAAATTCACTCGATAGCGAACCACCTAATAGCTTTTCCCAAATCATGCCATCAACTCACCCTCACCCTCACCCTCACCCTCACCCTCACCCTCCATTCCTAGACAACAATATTAGAAAGTTTAAAAATAAAAAAAATTTACTCAGAAAATTAATCAAAAAAGCATATTTATAGACTAGAATAATTTCAAATAGAGTTAATTAATTAAAAGTTTTATTTATAAATTTTTGATAACTTAGGTCCTATCTAAGATTTTTTTAAACTAATAAATACTATTTAGTAAAGTTGAGAATATTATCAGCTTTTTTCAATTTTTAAAACTAAGAACATTTTGTATAGTAATGTTCCAGATAATTATTTCACTAACTGAGAAAAAAATAACAGAGCATGAGATTAAATGTTTTTGCCCTTCTACCTATTAGTTTGATTCAACTATCCAATAAAATCGAGATCATTATCAATTTTTTTTTTTTCAATTTTAAAACTGAAAACATTATCAATTATTTTTATTTATTTATTTATTTTTCCAGTTTCGCACATCAATGTTCCATCACCATGCTCTTTTATAGATACAAAATTTTCAATTTTATACAAAAAAATAATTCAGTTTTTTCAATTTTTTCCCAAAAAAAAAAAAAAAAAGTTTATTTTTGCACATAATTTTTTTTTTAATTTTTTCAATTTGAAAGTTAATGTTTTAAAGTTTTGAAAATCAAAATAAATATTAAATCATCATATTGTTTTATAAATAATAATAAATAATGAACAATCATTGTTGAAGGGAATTTCGACTATTAAAAATTTAATGAGATTTAAAGATTCAAAAATTTTTAATTAAGACTTAGGTGTAAATGTGCCTTGTAAATATAATTCACAATTCACCTATTTTAAATTTACACATTCACTACATTTTCCAAATAAAATTCGGAAGGTAATTTCATGTTACATAACATTTTGATTTCCAAATGACTTTGTCCTAGAGTGTTGGGGTTGGAATGACAAATGTCAAAATGGTGTGGGTACACTTTTCCAACATCAAATGATGAATCTTGAATGGGCTATTATATCTTTGAGTCTTTACCATGATTGCTTCAATTAGTTCCAGTTCCAGTTCCAGTTCCAGTTCCAACTTTGGACTCTTTTGATTGCTCCACTACAAGATGCTTCTTGTCTTGGCCCTGGCGGTCAACTTGAACTGTTGCCCCACAATGCTGGAAAATTCTGAGCTTTTACTTTTAAATAGAGTGCAGCACTCCCAAACTAAGGACTTTTTTTTTTTTTTTTTTTTAAAAGACTTATTACATTTTTATATTAATTTTTAATTTTAAATAGAGTAATTCAAAAGATGTTCACATTTATGATACAAATGCCCAATAAGCTCATTAATCTTGCATATTTTTCTTATCACCAATTCATTTTGGTAAGAGACGTATGATGTTCATATTTATAGACGTGAACACTTAGTAACCTCAATAATCTTACATATTTGGCACATATCACCAACTCAATCTTACATATATGCGAACGCCTAATAAGTCCATTAATTTTGCATACTTGATATGCATTGCCAACTCAATCCAATACGAGACACATGTTGTTTGCATCAACATTCAATGTCTTATTTGTTAAAATAGTATTAATGTTGGAATTATCATATTTTGTTATCGCAATTTGTGTAACCACCTTATGAATCAACAATGTATTGATTTAATAGATTCTACGACTTATATTTATTACTAATACAGTATTGACACAAAATGATAAATCAAACATCATAATATTATTAGCTTAATAGATCTCAGTACTTGTCTATATATCCAATACATTGTAGACAGGCAAAATGGCAAGACGCAATATGGTTATAAAATTATGATAAGTCTAGCATTACCCAATGCATATAGATTGTAGGTATTGAGAGCTACCTTGCTGGGGTGACTCTAAAGTGGCCTTTTCTTGGAGGGATTCCTCATTTAAAAAAAAAAAAAAAAAAAAAATTATATATATATATATATATAACATTTTCCAGACTTACACACTTTAGGACTAATATAAAACCTCCAAAACTTTCCTAGAAAATAAATGTGAATTGTAAAGCCATTTTGGCAGATAGCAGTATTTGCAGTCACTTCTGATGGCTTGAATCACATGAAACATGTATATTTTTTCTCAAAATAAATCCATCAAGATAAGACTTCTAATTTGATGGGTGACAGTAATACCATGCATTAGGCCAAGATTTGTCAATAGCAACATCCCTTCATCCATCCATAAGAAAATTTTAATGTGATTCTCGAGAATAAACACATTAACCAGAAGGTAAAGCATACCAACATTCTTTGTTTTTAAGTTATTATTAGCACATGATTTACATAATCTGCATTTGCCTTTTTCAAACTCTTATTTATCAGTAAACAGAAATATGCTTACATTTTTAACAATTAAAAAATAAAAAATACCGGCTCCAGTTTCTCTACATGCGTCAAAAAGTATAACGAGGTAATTCCACATTCAAGTATATTTTTAATCTTGATGCCATGGAATAGAAATTCATAACAAGATAACAGTCTACTGTGAAATCGGGAAATTAAGAGGTTAGAAGACAGTTGAAAAGCTCGAGATGATGATTGAGAAGTTGGCAGATTCCAACTGGAAACTCTTTATAATTGCTTCAAAGTCAGGCAAGCGAAAAACTGCACTGTATAAGAATCGATAATTTCAGATTTTTTATTCTAATAAAGTAGTTAAAATCATAAACTAAAAATAAATAAATAAATAAATAAAGAAGAAGAAGAATATGAAACATACCTTGGTTGTTGCTTTAATAGTGCAGTTGCAATCTTATGCATGCTAGAACAACACAAAGGTGAAATTAATTATGCTTGCATCATATAAAACTGTCCAAGCAGGCACAGAAGACAAGCAGACTTCCCTGTTTCAGATGCAGAGGCAAAACATGTGACTTGATTGTTTTTAAATGAAGAAAATTAAAGAAAATAACATTCCCAATTAAAAGAAAAGTAACAGTGAATGAATCGTATGCATCAAATCAAACAAGAAACAAAAGTTCTTGTTTTTTTATTTATTTATTGCCATTTGTTATTTTATTTTATTTTATTTTTCTTCAAATCAATCTATATTGAGAATGGAAGTCAGTTCATGGTAGTTGCGGTGCAATAAAAAATCTGCAGTGTCAACGACTTCTAAGTGCATCTCAGGTTCCTATCATGTGGAGAAATTCAGCAACATTATAAGATTAAAACACCCCAACTATCACCCACTACAGTAACTGCTTTACAACCCAACAAAACCCCATTCCTACTATTCAGAGTCCACTTTTTCTTTTCTTTTTGATCATTCTGTCTTGTTAGGGCCAGTTTTTGCTAAGCCCTAATAGATGTATGCTGGATACCTCAGCCTAGGGCCTTTTCCATTTTTGCCTTTACAGAAGCACCTTCAACCACTTTGACCAC
The DNA here is from genome assembly GCA_036172215.1 of Camellia granthamiana. NCBI lineage: Eukaryota > Viridiplantae > Streptophyta > Magnoliopsida > Ericales > Theaceae > Camellia > Camellia granthamiana. The sequence continues at coordinate 58,294,097 of CM069908.1, read as the reverse complement.
ACTATTTAGTTGATGCATCATGGTTCTTGAAAACTTTTCAGCTTAATTACACCTTTACTCTCCAAAGTATACATTTTGAGTTATTTTGATTCCTACTGTCTAAATTGTATCAATTAATTCCCAATATATGGAACTTTCCCAATGTGGTTCCCCTTGCTAACTCTGTCAGCTCTAGCAATTGAATCAGAAGTAGATGTGGAAATTCATCACTGTACAACAGCATAAATAAATAAGCCTTTACATATCACGTGTTTCATACCTGACATCAAACATGGGGGATGGCAATTGGTAGCCCTAATCACGATCATTGCAATGAGAGAATGGAGAACAGTGATTTCAGTGGCTTGAGAGTTGAAAATTCATCAGTGGAAGATGATGATGGCCCAGTTAGGACATACATGTTCACATTATAAGGTTGTCGAGATTATAATGCTTGAAAAAAGTATTGTAGTAGATTTTTTGTGAGATTATTGTTTATTGTGCTTGATGTCATGAAATTTTTGTTTTACTCTGTTTTTTATGCACTTCTAAGTTAGAAATGTGTGTGTGTGTGTGTGTGTGTGTTTTTTTTTTTTCAAAGTTTTTTTTATACAAATTTGATTAAAATACTTGACATCCACCTATCATTTTATTGCTTCAAATTGTCACCCATGATATTGTTGGTTCAAGGCTTGATTCTACATACTTCACAAAGGAAATTCACCATAGTGGTAAATTTAATGATGAATTAAGGAAAAAGTATATTGGGGGACAAATACATTGTATGACTAGTTTGATGTTGATAAAATGTCCCTTCTTCATATTGGATGATTTAGCAGAGAAAATTGACTATGCAACATATGTAGAATTTAACTCTAGACTTCCTGGTGTATGAAAAATGGATTAGTTGGTAAGTTGGTTCTTCTATTGTGAACACAACTAACAATCAAAGTCATGCTTTGGAGTAATTTTGTTGGTCATGGGGTTGACAACGATGAGCTAGATGGGTAAGGTTAGTCAAGTGAATATGAGTACAGTCCCTGTAACATGTCTGGCGACACTGACATGTATGAAAATATTTTTGATGGTGATGCTGAAGAACTAACAGCACATTTGGTACGTAGAAATGAAATGAAGTGGGAATGGAATACATGATAGAATAGAATGGAATGCTCATTCTCATTCTACTATTTGGTTGACATAGTAAAATGATGTGGAAATTATACTCGCGGATCGAGTTGGGTTAGATGGCTTCCCATCCGCTATCCCTTCGAACATAGGCGGACTAAAAAAAATCAATCTGCATCTGTCCACTTAGTTAGTGGATACGGATTGAGAGGGTCGTGCGGGTAGATGCGAATAGATTTGGTGGTTTTGAGCTTTACCATATTAGGCTTTTTTAAAAACTATAATTTTTTTTTAACTATTTTGGGCTTTGTTTGAGTCTAAAATTTTCTATTCTTCATTTTTTATAATTGAAATAAAAGTCAAACTTTCATATTTCATAAATAGTTTAATATTATTACTAAATAAAATATATTTCTTTTAACATACAAAGTATAAAAACATAAAATCATTTTCTTAAGGAGGATTGGCGGATTGGGTTGGATCGGGTGGCCTCTCATTCGCCATCCATTAGAACATAGGCAGATTTGAAAATCTCTATCTGCATCTGTCCTGCCATACCATCAAAGCCTCTTAAAAGCGGGTGGATTGGGTTGGGTCGAATGTGTTTTGATAGATCGGCCGAATCCGTGAGCACCCCTAGTGGAAATTGAATGGAACATAATTTTTACCATAACTGCCAAATCAAATATTGTAGAACAATATAAATTTAAAAAATGAATAAAAATTGTAAAAATTTCATCAATATGAGCAAAATAATAAATTTCAACAAAACGCATAATACACAATCATAGTTGTCAAATTGAGATTCGTATTGTGAATTGAAATGGCCTCGTACCGAATCGTGAATCGAATCAAATCGTGAATCGCAAAAATTCGATCACTTTTTTTAAATTACTTAAGAACATATATCTACATTTTTAGATGTTAAATATATCTTATGAATATGAAATATTTAGATTTAAATCAATGAAAATATTATTTTCAATGATAATCACGTAGTTTAATAGGTAAGGAGTTAACAAAGATTCCTATGTGAAATCATCATCTTCTTTTTAGATATTTCTTATCAACTATTCTTAATAAATATAATAACCAAATAGACAAATTATTAATTTCCAAAGTAACAATAATTAATAACGATATTGATATTTGAACAACAAGCATACGTACTTTTCTAAGTAACAGTGAGCAAATCGTAAGAAAGAATTATTTAGAATCTTTTATTTTAAAGCCTAAAACATTTTAAAAGGTATAACTGACTTCACACATGTAATATTCAATTTAATAAAATAGCAATAAATAATTCAGAATATAACTTTAATCTTAAAAATCTTTAGAAGATATATTATGATTTTTTAAAAGGAAAAAAAACGAGAAGAATGGTTAAAAATATGTTGGGCCTGACCGAAATCCAATTGGATACTATTAAAAACACTATGATCACTAAAATAACAACAAATCATATGTATATGTTGGTTATTTTGATACTAAACGCTATTAGAAGTTGTATTATGTCATTTTCACTAACAAGATGGAGAAGAAAAGAATCGAAAATATGTTGGACACAATAATTTCAAAAATTGCATGAATCGTAAAAAGTGAATCGAATCGTAAATCAATTGTGAGTCGTGCGATTCATTAGAGATTCACTTCTAAAATAGATTCACCTATAGATTCGTATCGATTTTACAAAAAATTGCAAATCGAATCGTGAATCGAATTGCCAATTGTAAGATTCTGATAACAAAGCCCACAATCATAATAAAAATATTCATTAATCTTAAAGTGTACAAGTGTAGAAAAATATAAATACCATAGTAATGGAACAAAAACATTAAAATATCCACAATCAAATGTCTACTTCACAAGCTAATAAAATCTAATCTCAATCAAGTAATAATTGCTTTCACCCACTCTTCTTTCTCTTCATCATCAATTGTGAAAAATATTTGAGTAAAATCACAAATTTTAACTGTTACTTTATGTTGCTCAACCACACGCAAACCTTGTAGTTTCATAAACTCTTTGTATGTGAAACAAACTTTCTTTTTTTTTTTTTTTTTTTTTTTTTTTGGGTAGGGGGGGGGGGGGGGACAAACAAGCTATATATTAAAGAAAAAACATGATACACAACTGAAAAATATATATATGAAACTCTATGAAATCATATAAACTGTATAATAGAACATATATACATATATAATATATATATATATATAAATGCCTTACAACTAACATGCAAATAAATTGAAACATAATTATAAAAAATAAAAAAATAAAAAAAATTGCATTGAACTTGATAGAAGAACAATGATGGAGTTGTCTATAACTGATTGTTTAGTAGGTGAGAGTATTCGTAAAGAGATTGTGAGAGAAAAAAAATTCCTAAAAGCAATCATTTTTTGTTTTTTATTTTTATCGAGAGAGATCGATGTTTTGTTTTATGATGATTCCATGTTGGAATGGAATAGTCATTCCTTAGCTTCTTGCATGAAATAGGTATTCTCACTTTTTGTTGGAATTGGCATTCTCATGGAATAACTATTCCCACTTAAATAAAGCATACCAAACCAGAAAAAGGGAATATAAAACTAGAATGGGCATTCCATTCCATTGTACCAAATGTGCTCTAAGGAGTTTAGGTAGCTCATCTGATGAGGACAATGGCTCAAGGAAAAAACCAGTATTTAAGCAATTTAGAGTTGAAACTATCCACAGCTTAGATTGGGTATGCTTTTAGTACAACAGAGAATTTTTAAGGCTGCAATAAAATAACATGCTATTAAGCATCAAAGGGCTGATCGGTTGATGAAAAATTATAAGAGAAGAGTGAAGGAAAAGTGTAAAGAAGGCAGCTGACCAGGGTGAAATGTAATTTGCCCATATTTTTTCTGCTAAGTTGTAATGTGTTAAAAATGAATAATATTAAAGATTGATGTCAAATACAAATTGTTTTTGTTAAGTATAAATAAATTTTAGGGGAATTTACAACACCACAAAAAAATAAGAATACAAGGTTTAAGCCTTGTAACAAAATAAATCCTAAGTTTTCAATTTTATCAATTTAAACCCTGACTTTCTAACCTAGTTTCAATTCTAACCATCCATCCAGTTGCCGTTAAAACAGTTCCATTAAAAAACACCAACGGCAACTGGTATCTATTAATTCACACTCATTTTTCTTACTTGTTCCATTTACAACATAATTTTTCACTCAACCCTCACTTTATACATTAAAACTCTTGTACCTTATCAAAATAATGCTTGTAAATTGAGTGTTGAGAGAAATTTCGGGTGTTTGTAGTACCTTTTTCATCAACATCAACTGTCCTCACCCACCACCACCACCATACCTCTTGCCGCACCCTTTTCTTTCCCCTACCCCTTCCCCAACTATAGCGTTCCTTTCCCGAACTCACAAGCCTCCACTACCTCACAGCCACTGTCCTCCCCACTAACTCCTCCACCGTCCTCACCTTCATACCCACTACCTTCGTCCAAATCTTACACCTATTGCCTTCCCATACCCAGCATCACCTCCCTCTTAAGATCCATACCCATAATCAAAGCCATTATCTTTGACTATAAGATTGGATTTTTATTAGTGGAAAAGAGAAAAATTCATATACTAATTTTTTTTTTAATAAAAAAAATTCATATACCCCCATAATCAAGTCATTATTTTATTAGTGGATTTTTCTCTGGAAAGCAAGAGAAAACACCAGCATCATTATCATATACATGCGGGTACCACACGAGACACGAATCCAAAACCCCAACGAAAAACCTAGCCAACAAGTGGCTTATCTTGAACCCTCCACCACCCAATGCCATATCAAACAAGCTCTTCGCCTATGTTACCTAGATCGTGGATCATTCCAGTACGTGGAATGGGAACGGGATACGCTACATGTTCTAAAATATGGTACGATAAGGGTAGATTTGTATATATTATACTTAAGAATTTAATTTACGAGTAATTTTTTTTTAACTATTAGATATCCAATAAAATGTAATATTTTCTGTAAGCATTATGACCCATTTTTTGATTTTTTGTCTTGTCAAAACTTAACTCACCTTATATTTTAGTTCATATTATATTTGAATTTTTTCCTCCTAAGGTAACATTTAAGGACACATTGAAAAAAACTTTTGGAATCGCTTTGGAACATTAAATTTACCGTTTTGAAATGGCAGTGTACCATGTTTCAGAACATGCGTACCAATACGTAATTCGCTAGGGTATTAGCGTTTTCTAATAACATAGTTCTTCCCATTCTATTGGGAACTCTCCAAACTACTCCCCACATAATACCACTAAATGTGAACAGATTTTGACAAAGTTCAAACCAATTTGTTGGGGAAAACCACGGTGTCATCGCCAAAGACAAACCATTGGATGTCGGACTCTTTGCGGAGAACAACTTCTTTCACTATCTGGGTGATGTGAATCACGAGGCTAGAGCCACAACAGAAGGAGAAGGGGAAGGCGGAGGGGTGTCAGTAGAGGTAAAGGTTGGGGGAAGGTGGAAGTTGGTGGTGGAATTGGGTGTGGGGCTGTTGAGACAAAGGAAGAGGTAGGATTTGCAATTGGGGAAATAACAGGAGGAGGCTGCGAAGGAGAAGACGAAGTGGCGGAGAGTGGTAGGAGAGGGAGGAAATGCCCTACTCCACCAACAGGCAAGAAAACAGAGAGGTGTGGAGAAAGGGAGGGATAAGTGTGTGATAAGGTGCACTGTAATGTTATTGTAATGTTACAGATGGATAGTTGTTATATGCTTAGGTGATTTATTAGATGGAGTTGTGATTTGATATAATCAAGTTCAAGGTTTAAATTTACACCCACCAGAAATAACTAGAGAACTAGTGCCATGTATACCTTTTTTCAGTTAGATAATCCAATAGAGATAGACGGATAGGTAAAATTGAGATTATGTTAGAAAGTTAGGGTTTAAGTTGATGAAATTCAAAACTTGGGATTTATTTTGTTACACAAGGCCTAAGATTTGTTTGTTTGTTTGTTTGTTTTGTTTTGTTTTTTTTTTATTTTTTTTATTTTTTGTAATTGCTCCTAAATATTATATAATATTTAGTTTTATTGAAAGTTCTTTCACCACTAGATGGGTTTAAGGAATCAACTTCCTGGTGCTATTGATCAATTTCAAATGGCCGTGTATAGACACGTACAGTACACTGCAACGGGTTTTTCATACATCTATGTAGCATGGAATTTTAGCATCTGATTGATTGATCAGGCTCAAGGAGCTGAGGGAAAAAAGAAAGTAAATTTTCGGGCAAGAACTTCTTCCTGGCAAACACCTATGTTGGATTCTCCAACCACAGTAGGCAACATCCAAGAACAATCCAGAACCAAAAGCAAAAAATTCACTAGGAACAGAAACTTGGTGAATCAAGCCCCTAATCAAGAGATAATTTCCACATACACTCATTAATTTATCAGTGTGAACTATGAAAGATGAGAACAATAGAAAAAATACTGGATAAAACTGTTCTCACCAGCAACACAACAGGAACATAGAAGAAACAAGAGGAACATTTTCAGAATACACCAAAAAGGCCTTGTTCCAGTTATTTTGGATCACCTACAATCTATCTTTACCCCATAATAGCTCTTCCTTCTTTCTTTGCAGTTGAAAACCAACTCAAAGACGACAAGATGCCATGCCACAAAGAAGAGTACTTTATAGAGATAACAGCTACGTCAATGTTAAAAGGTTTTTTGGAATTACAGTGCAAAAACACTGTATAAAAATATATATATCTTTCAAAAACCAATAAAAAAAAATGAAGGCAGAGGTAGAATTCTAAAGAAGATGATAAAGACAATTGAGAAAGAAGAACAATGTTGAAAACAGAAACATGGACAGCATAAGACACCATTGCCTGCAGAGTTGTGTTATCAATGGGAGAAAACTAATTGGAAGCTGATCTTCCCCACTACAACATGCTAAGATACTAGTATATGATGTCATGGATATCTAATGTATGAGAACCTTATTATCCAAAATGAAGCCTTTATAGTCAGAAAACAAACAGTTTATATAGCTCATTAATGGTTACCTACATATCTAGTTTATGTTTTTGAAGGACAGTTGCATAGGTAGGTCACAACTACCGCAATACCTTTTTAGACCCTTGTGAATTCTGTGAGTAGCTTTTAACAAATGCCAGGGTGGTTGGGAAAGGGCTCTATAGAGTTCAGTGGAGTACACACACACAAAAAAAAAAAAAAAAAAAAAAAAAAAAAAAAAAACTAATGTATGTATCAATCTAAATGTATGAGACAAAGTTCTTATCCCATTTGAAAGAAACCAAAGGTCTAAATGATATGTTAAAACAATTAATCAAATTAAAGGAATTGTGTGTTTATTGAATACACAAAAGTGTTTTGCTTTAAGACATAATATACGACAATAGATGGAATGTGAAGGAGTGCACATAAAATATACAATAAATTACACTTTGCGCCCCTTTACAGCATACCCCACTTTAACATCTTGTTTTTCAATTGTAACAATCGATGCCCGCACTTTCAGTCAAGTGTCAACGTGGTCCTTCTGTTAGTTTGATGTTAAACTGGCTGACAAAAGATGGTATGTGCCCCTCACGTGAGGCATTTTTTAGTGGAAATACGTACTTCTCTTCCATTTTCTTCTTCTTTCATATTTCTCCACTTTTTCCCCTCTTCACCAATTTTCTCTCTTTAAAGATCAACCTTTCTCCACCACCTACGACCACCCCACCCTTCCCACCACCCACCACTTCCCCAAACCATTGTCAACCCCTCACTCCTTTCCACTGCCACCTACCCAACCCCTATGTCCTTTACCCATGACAGCCCCAGTCCCACCTTGTCCCCTCTCTGCCCCCTACCCTTCGTCAGCCCCCCTTTCTCTTACTCCCTCTGCCTTATTTTCACTAAATCAAGACAACCGATATGAGAAATTCACCAACAAAAATTTCAAGTAAAATTCTCACAAAAATTCCCAGGAGAATCAACCACAAGAACTACAGCAATATAACATCATTGAGACCATACCCCCTTCCTTCCCCAAAGAGAAGAATAAGAGGAAGAAGAAGAAGAGACCAAAAATGTAAGTTGCCCCACCTGACACCACCACTCCCTCCTAAAACTGCCCCACCGTCCATGACAGCCTCTTCCCCAACTCCAAAACCCCAGATGCCAACTGCAATCCAAACCCCTAATTTGAGCAACACACTGACTTCGATCTCTACAGCAGCCTCTTATCCGACCTCACAAACATTTCTATCACAGAAAACCCAACTTGCTAATTTGTTTTGGTGAGAACCTCTTAGATTATGGCAACTGGTGGATGAACCCTTACGTAGGTGAGATTTGGGAGAGATTTAGGTGATGTTACTAGTAGGCTATGGATGGGTGGGTGTTAGAGAAAGAGGTCGGGAAGCAGGTGTGAGGTGGTTTGGTCATCAATGGCAGAAGAAAGGAGGGGGTGTTGGAGGGGAAAAGGAGTGGTGGCTGCTGTGGGTGGCACAGAGGTGCAGTGGTGGGAAGGGGAGGAAATGGTGGTTGTTTTCAGTTTAGTAATTTCAGTTTACTATTTATATTTTATGACGTAAAAAAACCCACATGAGGTCACCTGGTTAATTTCCATTAGTTGAGTAAACAGGAACCAACAGAAGGACCACACTAGCACTTGACCAAAAGTGCAAGGGGTTGATTGCTAAAATTGGAAAATGAGGAACCAAAAGGGAACCGGTGTAAAGTGTGGCTGCAAAGCAGAATTCATTGTAAATTACAGGGCCACAAAATGTAATTTATCTTAAAGGATAACTTTGAACAGAGCAAAACAAGCAATTACCAGTATGGCAGCACCAGCTGCAGAAAATAATCACAAAGCTTGGGTTAGAATTCTTTGTATCTTGATGCACCCTTCCTCATGTTAGCATCCGATCAACTTTTTCCCTGCTTAGAAATTTAAAATTGAAACATTCCTTTCAAATTTATAACCAAAATATCTTCCTCATTGTTCATAATACTAACAATGCCCAGTTGTTTATACAATGGATAAAAACAAAAAAATCTCATAACGTTTCTTAGAAACAAAAATCAAAATTTTGTTTCAGGTTGTTGTTTTTGTGTTTGGAAACAAAAACTTTTTGAAAACACAAGGGAAATAACAAAAGGATTTGGAAACGTATAAAACGTTTAGAAATAAAATCTAAAACCCATATAAATGTTAAAACATACCCAATAACTAAATAATTGAACAAGTTAATACAAAAATATGAATATTAGAAGCTCAATATACAAAAAGGCTTACAAACTTAGCTGGGGAAGGGGCTTTGGCATTGTTAGAAAAAATTAAAAAAAAAAAAAAAAAAAAAAAAGAAAAGGAGTAGGAATGGGGATGAGAAAAAGTACCAGTACAATCTTTATTAAAAAAAAATATATACTTTTGCAAGAATATGAGATTTAATCATGCTCATTTTACCTTCTCTTAAATCTTGTCTTTCTGGCAAAAAGAGGCAAATAGAATAAACATTGTTGGATATTCCTAACAAATGTCAAAACAACTCATTATTTTGGTATGTTTTGTAGTGGTTCAGTGGAAACATTAGAATTTTGGTCTTCCACTAATGTTTCAATTCAATTTCCTAGAATATGAAAATGATTCAGCTATTTCTACGTAAACAAAATGGCTGAAAAGAAACTAATTAAATGTGGCCCTGTCAAGAACTTCATGCTTCATTAACCAGAAACACATACATTTTGCAAAGTGGTAACTATTGAAGGATACCTGGCTTTCCCTCAGCAGTAATCATCTTATTCTCCAAATCTTCAGCAGCCTCAATCATGCCTTGAGCATTGTAGGCTTGGATCATGGTACCAAAGGTGATATTGTCCGGCTTACAATTTCTCTCTTTCATTGTCAAGAATAACTCACCCATCTTTGTAATATCACCAGCCTGACCATAGGCACTGATGATGCAGTTGAAAAATGGAGTATCCAGAACTACATCAGAATTCTCTACTTGCCTCATAATTGAATCAACCTTCCTCAAAAGCCCAGCTTTACTATAAGAACTAATAAGAGAGCAGTAAGTAACAGAGTTAGGCTTCATTCCTTGATGCTTCATTTTCAGAAAGAATTCTTCCATCTTCTCAATATTTCCAGCCATCCCAAACGTCTCAATAATAATATTAAAAGTGACAATTGTTGGGGAGTATAATCTTTTCCTCATAAATTCCATAACAGAACCCATCTTCTCATACATTCCTGCTTTTCCATATGATCTAATTAGGATGTTAAATGTCTTTATGTCAGGCCTTATCCCCATTAGCTGAAATTCATCAAACCACTTCTCCATTTCCTTAATCTTCCTGGAGTTCCCATAAGCCCCAATAAATGAATTAAATGTGAAAACATCTGGAAGGCAAGTGCCACTTTCAGTCATGTCTGTAAATGAGTTCTCCATCAGTTCAAACAGTTCAGCCTTACCATATCCATCAATTATAGTATTGTATGTTACTGTGGTACATTCAATTCCCAAGTATGACATTTCAGCAAGTATGTGTTCAATGAGATCAAAACGATGGAGTTTAGTGCAGCAGTTGATAAGAATCGAATATGTATATACATCTGGTTTGCAGTCAGACACTGACTTCATATGGTCAACAGTATGAAATGCCTCAAGAAGGAGGCCACTGAGACCATATGCACCCACAAGTGCAGTGTAAACATCAAGAGTGGGTTGGAGGCCATCAGACCTCAAGATCTCAAAAAGCAAGCTTGCTTGTTTGGGCTGTCTGCACTTGCCGAGTAACACCAACAGCTTTGTGTACGTTTGGCATCTTGGCTCATACCAATGTTGCTTACGAAGAAGACTGAATATCTATCAACAGGAAATCCGTATTTGTTTAAAAAAAATGTTAGAATCATGAAGAACTCATCTAGTTGATAGAGAAGATATGAAATCTAATTGTCATGAAAATTATCATAAATATTCAGTTACAAATTCCTACAAAATTTACAAATTAAAAATATAGTACCATTCTTTTTACCAAAACCACAAGCTCATTAATTAATGACAGCAGAAGCAATAATAAAGGAATCTCGAGTTCATATGTCCACTTTACAGAGTTATTATTTTCTTCTTTGGAGTCTTAGCCTAAAATCTTATATCTTACACCTACTTCTTGGTAATGGAACAACGGAGACTATTTCTCTAAGAATAACTCCAACATTCTCTCATCAATCATGCTAAACCAAATTTTACACGATGAATGTTTGGCCAATGATTTCTTTAAATTTACTAACCTACAAAAATGCCTATGTATTTTGTTTATATACAATTCAATAAAATTAATAATTTTTAAAAAAATAAAATAAAATACCAACTATCATATCAAATTTATTTTACTTCAAAATATAATTTGAAGGCATCTTAAATACATAGAACACACTCACTTATCAACATTCCTCTCATTGTCATGCCCACACACCTTTAATAAAATCATTATTAAGTGGATGATGGAGTTCAAAAAATCAAATTATATGGTGACGAGCAATAGATTAATTAATGTAATTTGATTTTAGTTAACAAATAGAAGTTTTTTAAATATTAATTATTGCATTATATTTTTTTTTAATGAAAAATTATATTTAAAGACAATATAAATTTTGCAGCAAAAAATTCCACAGGCTCAGACCCATTTCATAATCTTCTTCTATTCTTTTACCACCACTAAAAAATTCCAAGTATTTCTCTAATGTTGATACTGCTGGAATGTGTACCATATCGCCCAAAGTTGCCATATCTGTACTGGTTATAAGGTTCTAGTTTCTCTATCCTTAATACCTGAGTTTTAAGGAAAAGTGTGGGGTGGACTTTTTAATTTGGTATCAGAGCTTGGTTGGGCCTGTGATTGGTGTGCCGTTTGTCCGGCTATTGTATGTTGTGGTCCAGGAGGGTGTGTTGGAATGTGTCCCACATCACCTGAAATTGCCCTATTTATGCTGATTATAAGGCTCCAGTTTCTCTCTCCTTAATACCTAGGTTTAAGGAGAAGTGTGGGCTGAGCTTTTCAATTGATATCCTAGCGAATTACGTTTTGGAACGCTCATTCCAAAACATACTACACTTTTGATCCAAAACAGTTATTTTGGCGATCCAAAGTGATCTCAAAAATTTGTTCCAATACATTTCCTTAAGGTTTCCTTACGATTAAATAAATAAATCAAATATAATGAACTAAAATATAAGGCGAGTGAAATTTTAATATGACAAAACACAAGAATGTCATAATATTCATAAAAATGTATTTCCATACGATTAATTTGGAAAAAGAATAAAACCTACATTTTATTAGAGGTCTAATTATTAAAAAAGAAAAAATTCTAAACTAAAAATACCTTAAATTCTATGGTGTTAACTATACAAGCCTATCACTATTATACCATAATTTAAAGTATGCGTTCCCGTTCTCGTTCCACATTTCAAAATGATCCACATTCCAAGTAACATAGTTTCGAGTCAATCACAAAACAAGACAAATCCATAACCCAAAACACAAATTAAACAACAATATATCTAAAGAACCAAAACAGATATAGAGTAAAGTAAACAATCCGAAAAAGAAAAAACCACAAACCTTGAGAGCAGACTCCCAGCGGTGCTGTCGTATTGCATCTTCAAGAGCCTCCAAGACCGCTTTGGGCCACAACCGATTGTACTTGGTTGAGTTTGCTTTTCTCTCAATGGCTTTAATGGCAGCCTCAGTTCTCAAAATCCGAGAGAGGTCCTTCTTGGGCTGCCTCTGGAGGCCTTGTGCCGAATTTTGCGATCCCTTCTTCGCTGCTTTGATTAGCAATAGTGGGCTTGATGGGTTCTTTGGGTTAGTTAGGACTTTTGTCGAACGGGTGGTAGAGGTTAAGAATGAGGATGAGGACCAAAACAGGTTAGCTGAATCTAGGAGGTGGGTATTCATTGGACTGAAGTTGGGGGAGGATTTAGAGGGCTCGTTGGGGTTTTGGAGGAGGATGACGAGCAGTACAGACTAGCAGGGGTAAAGTAGTGGAACTACATTCCGCGGGTGGTCATCAAGCCATTCAAATCACTGTTTTTAACAGATTCCAGTGGAGAGGTAGATAACTTTTGGGGGCAAATTATCGGATTCAAATTGTCTGCTGTATTATCCTCTGCTATGATCTAGCTATGTTTTCACCACACCATGACACGGGCTGTGATCCAACAGCTACAATAATAAACAGTCAAAACTAGGTTCTTTTGAGAATTAAAATTTGTATTTTAAAAAAAAAAAAAAAAACGCTGATCTTCTCCCTCACAACTTTGTTAGCGGCAGCCTTCCCAAAGCTAATGTTTAAAAAATGACAACAAATGATTTTCTTTCAAGATTTTTTGGCAATGTCCAAAATTTAATATATATATATATATATATGTATGTATCAATATGTCTAAAAAACCATAAAGAAAGAAAAAAAGAGGTGAGTAGAGAGAGAGATTAGGTTAGTGTTAGGAGTTTGTTACAGATTAGTTAGGCAGAGGGGGGCTCTTGTAATCTGTATGTTTTATCTCTGAAAAAGAATTCTATTGTTCAATAAACTTTCTCTTCTTAGCTTATCAGAATGAGTTAGAAAGAAATACACCCAAAATCAATATAGATCAAAAAAAAAAAAAAAAAACCAAACCAACTCAATAATAAATGTGAAAACAAAGATGGGTTGGGGGTTCAGACTACAGAACAATTCAGAAAAAAAAAATCATGAATGTGCTGTAAATTCTAACAGTCCAACAATATAGAGAGATAAAATTTCAGGGCTTACCAGAAAATCTCGCCGATGGGTGTGAGCCTAACCTTCAACGGGGAGAAGATAAGCTCTGCCAAAAAAAATATATATATATAAAAAATTAATATTATAAATCTAAAGAATAATGCTTGGGACCCCTTTTGGGGTCACCCCTCACCCCATTGCCACGTGGCGGGGTGATTGGAGGAAGAGGAAAAAAAAGAAAAAGAAAAAGAAAAAATAACTAATGAGAGAGAGGGGGTTAAAAGGGGTCGGGAGGAAAAGGGGATGAATCATTGTTGAAATCTAAATATTAAAACAATTTGAGCGTTGTTATAGAGGATTGTTTTGCAATCAATGGAGGAATATAGAATACGCAACAAGTAAACAATAATAAAAAAAATTAAGATTTAATTTTTTTTATTTAAAAGGTGTAGATTGAGTTTTTTTGTTTTTAAAAGATGTGTAATATTTTTATATAATATTATGAGTGCTAATGAATGTCTATTATGATTATTTTAATTTAGAGTATAACTGTCATGATATTTCATTAAGTGTTTGTATTAAAATAATTAGATGTGTGAAAATAAAATTTCTTCTAACAGAGTCAAGAGATAGAGAGAGAGAGAGAGAAAAAGTTCGGATCCACTGGGGTGATCTATTTTATAATAACATCATAGCAAATAATCAAAAATTGCCTTTGAATAACACCAATTTATTGGGAGTATATATATAGAACTCGGAGATTAAATATGCGTTTGTACTTTTTTTGGCAAAGATTATTATGTGGCAATTTCTCTTAAATTATTTATGCCACGTAGTGATAGGAGGGAAGGTCAAAGATTTTATGAGACTCACTTATCTAAATGGTGGCAAAACAAAATGAATTATTTTATGTAATTAATTGGTTGATTAAATAAATAAATAAATAAAATGAGTTGGATTTAAATGATAAGGTAAGTCTTAACCATTCCTAAAAATGAGGGGTTGTTGAGATTATCCCCTATTTAAGTGTTTTATCTCCTATCGTGAAGGCTTAGATTGAGGCCTTATCCATTTTTGTGCCTTATCTTGTTGATAAGTGATGAAGATCTTCCATATCCATGCTATCTACGATGGTGGCACCGTTTTTTTTCCAAGGATTGGACAAAGGAGATTCCATGGACACGTGGCAACTCATGTGACGTGAAGGATCAATATGTCCTATAATTAAGAAATTAGTTTCCTGAGCAAGGCAAGACCAATTTTGAATTCCTTGAGGATAGGAAGATACATGTAATAACCAAGGGATATGTTCCTCAAATCAAGTGGAATAAATTCAAATTCAAATTTAAATTCAAATGAGTACACTTGGCGGCTTCCTAGAGCTCAATGGACCAAGTTAAAGCTATAAAGATAAGCCTTAGCCTAAACCGTTCCTACTTTTAGGGGATCAAACTTAGCATTAAGGACACATGTCAGCAGGAAAAGGTTACCACGTTTTTGGCAGTTGAGTAGAATTTGGGACTTCCCCAACACTATATAAAGGACTCCAAATGCAACATTGAAGAGGTCCTCGACCAAACACTCGACGAAGAGTCTTTCAATACTTGTCTTTCAATACATTTATGTTAGCTTCATAGCTTATCTACTTTAACTTCATAGCTTAATTACCCTAGCTATAGCTTAGCTTCAAAGCTTAACTTAACTTAGTTTCATAGCTATAAAGTTTAGCTTCTTAGGTTAATTCTTTTAGATTATCAATTATACTTCATTTTCAATCAATGCAAGTTACAATTTTTGTCTAATTGCCTTTCGACACCTATAAATTCGTTTAAAGTCCTCTTCATTGGGGCAAGATCCGAACCAATGGCAGTTTCTCTCAGCTACACACAGTCATTTCTCTGTGTTAGAAGTCAGAAATGGTCAACAATTCCTATACCTTGAACTAGGTACACAAGTTCTAGCACGCCCGCATTTAATCAACAAGTTTTTCATTGTTAACACTTGCAGGATTTCTTAAGTGGCAACAGGAATTTCTAAAAGGCGTCAACAAATTTTGACACGCCCGGTGGGACCCTAGGTATTATCTTTACTAAACATTCATCATGGTAAGTAAAGCAAGAGGAAAAGGTGCCGTGGGTTAATCAAGAGTGGTGTCACCTCCTAACAGTCCAGGGTCAAGTGATTATAGGTCGTCAACAACGCAACACACTTTTGAAGGATTTCAGCACATTACAGAGAATCTGAGATATTGCCTTATCACAGCCAATAGGGAACTTTTTATGGAACGCTCTCACTCTTTGGCCGCTTCGTTACATGAAATGAAACAGTCCCATACGAATCTGATGCAAGCAATTGCCAATATGATGGTGACTTTCAACAGTTCTTCCACCAGCTCAAGTTCTACCTACGATGGGAATTTTCAATGCCGTTGCTGAGTAGAATCTTCAAGGCAAGCTAGGTGCCGATGAACCGCCGCCTCCAAGAGTTTTTCAGGCCTTTTCTTTCAATAACCTCCATTCCTTGGGGGGCATGGAGGACAAGGCATTGAACAATAGGGGCATGGCATTGAGACTAGGGGGCAACTTCCTAGGTTTTGGCCATTCGAGATCAAGGAGGGCCAGATTCCTCCGAACTCCCAAAATCCTCAAAATCTACAACATCAAGGAACTCCATACCAGAATTTCCACAACCATAACCTTTAGAACCAGAATCTGCAGAATTTCCAAGGAGTTGGTCCTAGACCTCTGTAGAACGGTCCGCCTCAGTTCCAACAAGAATGGTCAGAAGTCAACCCTTTATTCACTGCTCCAGAATAAAAGGAATTGAATTACACTCTGATTCTTGAAACAAGGGCGCAGAACTTTGCCCCTATTCCTGAACAGAAAGAGTACAATTTTGTTCTAGTTCTAGAATAGAGAAACAAAAAATATTCTCTGATTCCTAAACCAAAAGGGCAGAACTTTGTGCATGTTCCTGAGCTGAGGGCATATCCCTACATTCTATTTCCTGAACCAAGAGAGCAAAACTTCATGCCAATTCTTGAAGTAAGGGGTCAGAACTTCGACAACCAACCATCACGTCGAGTTTATTAAAGGGCACATCAACTAAGTCCAGCTATGAACATGGATCAAGTTATGGATCTTATCCAGGAACAATTCGATCTTACACTCAGACGTGTTGGCAGGCCCATCTATCAAATACCTTATCTAGAAGCAATCGACATAAATTACTATTTTCCTAGAGGGTATAAAGTTCGTGATTTTGTTTTATTTTCTAGTGAAGATAATCATTCTACTGTTAAGCATGTTACCAGGTTTACTATACAATGTGACGAGGTAGGAAGGAATGATTTCTTGAAGTTAAGGCTATTTACCAATTCCTTAACAAAAATGGCCTTACTTGGTATATCAATCTATAGCCAGACTTAGTTTATTCATAGTAGCAAATGGAAGAGATGTTTCACCAACAGTTCTACAGAACTGAACTAGAAGTTACTATGGTCGACTTGTCAAGAATCATCCAAGTTCCTGGCGAATTGGTAGAAGCCTACATTGCAAGGTTCAAGAGCTAGATTCAAATGTCACATTACTCTTCTAGAAACGGAGTATGGCAGGCTAGCTCAAAATGGCCTTGACTTTGAACTTCACAAGAAATTCGAAGGCATGGAATTCAAAGATCTCTTTGAATTGGCCGCGAGAGTAGCTAGGTATGAACAGATCCTTAAAGAGGAGCAAGACTGGAGGAATGCATCAAAAAGCACCTATTACAGGGATCCTAACTATCCGGTAGCAAATACAGACGCAAAACTGAACCATGAGGCTGCTGTGGCAGAAGTTCTAAATAGAAAGCCTTATGTGTACAAGGCATTTGTCAAAGTGGAACCAATGAAGGTGTAGGGGAATTCCACCATGGCTAAGACAACTCATTCCTACACATTTGATATCACCAAAGCGAAAGTAATTTTTGACCAGTTGATGGTAGACAAGTGTAGACACTCGATTTTTGACGGCCCTTATGACTTGGACGTCATCGCTTGTACACGCAATGATGAGTCTATATGCTTGTCAAGTGCTCGAAGTCCTCAGCGGAATGCCACAACTTTGAGCCTTTCAAACCTTGCACCCTTGTTGCCTTGTTTATGGACCAAACCTTGCATTTTCAAGCCTGTAACCCTTGGCGGCCTGCCGGCCACTAGTAGTGGTCTACCGGCTACCAATGTGTTTTGCAGATATTTTTCTGCCAGCTGTAGGCATAGATTCATGCACCTTCCTACACGTGTATATCTTGATATTTTCTGAGGGAGTTGCTTGGTTTTCTATATATAGATGACCTCTCTCTCATAGTTAAAGGCTAGAAAAATTTTGGAGCAAAATTTTTCCTCTCTCTTACAAATTTCTCAACCCTTACTTATATATCCTTCACCTTTGCCTATACACTCGTAACCAAACCTCTCCATCTTTGAGCTGAGGTGTCTTTGAGCCTTGTTTGAGCTCTTAAGGGTGTGTTTGCCTTGGTTTATTGCTTGAAAGTGATTTCCTCTTCAAGAGATATAAAGCTTTGCCTCTTTACTTGCTTTAGTCACACCTTTTCTTGCTATTTTCCATTTGTTTTTGGGCTGTAAAAACTCTGTATTTTTGGGCTGAAGCTTGGGTTTTAAGGCCAATAAAGGTTGAGGGGTAGTTCACCCCTCTTTACACCTTGTTTGCAAGGCCTTTACCCTTGTGTTTCCTACCTTTGCACTATCTTTTTTTGAGCTTTTAAACACTGATTTTCAGAGTTATTTTAGTAGCTAAAATCATGTTTTGAAGTCCAAAATTGGAGGGGCTAACCTCCCTTCTTTGTGTTTTGCTCACTGGTCTAGCATGATCCTTGTTTTAGCTTAATAATCTAGCTATTTTTGTCTTTAATTCCAGCATATTTTAGGACTATTTTTAGACTATTTTAGGATTTTTTTAAGTATTTGTTGCATTTGAGCTTTGCTTTGGATGCTTGTAGTGTAATTGTCCTCATAAGATTGGTGTTTTAGGCCTTAAACACCATCTTATTTGAGTTGATTGCATTTATTTATGGCTTTTCATACTTATGATCATTCTTAATCACTTCTGCAACCTCCCTCCTTTCTTGGCTTTTTGTTTTGCTTTGAAAGTGGTTTCAAATTACTTGTTTGTTTAAGCATGAGATCGAGATGTCATGCTTAATGGTTTAATTCCATTAGGGGTTCATTACCAACGGTATGATGCCTCTTTCATGCCCAATGCAACATTTGGTTTGAGCCTTCTTTCCATTAGAGGACTTAAATTCACCCTCTGAACTCAATTGATTAAAGAATGGTTGGGAAACTAAAATGAAATAATAAAAATTGGTGATTAAAAATGATGCAAGATAATAACTTGTTTGGGTTCAATCGGACATTAATTGAACCCTTGAGTCTTGAGTTGTGTCATACTCATTAGTGATGAAAACGGTTCAAGATTCATTGTCAACTACTTCCCTTGATCTTTCTTGATAGGGAGGTGGTTTTGGAGTCTTGTTTTGTTGCATTTATTGAGTTTGCACACTTTGGTTCCCAAGCCATCATGCAATGAAATTGCATCCATTGATGGTTTGTGAACCAAGTTTACTACTCATTTGAGCTGTTCAAATGATAAGGAGGGGTAAATTGTGCAAACAAACCCTTGAGAATACACTGTCTCTGCTCTATTTGCTCTCTGTTGCAGCAAAGAAGTTCAGTCATTAGTGGCCAATAGGTCACTGTTGGTGGCCGGCAGGCCATCATCAGTGGATGGCAGGCCCTCTGCCGGCCACCAGTGCAAAATTCAGCAGTGTGCTCTTGAAACAGAACAGAATTGGTCTGGAGGTGGAAAACAGTGCAAGTTCTCAATTGTGCAATAGAGGCATTTGGCAGCAGAAACAGTGGCCCTTTCGGGTGGAAACCGCATTCATGCATGAGCATTCCATCAATCCTCGGGATTCGTATTGTAAATATATTAGTGTTGTGATTAAAATAGTGGCTTTGTACTTAATTAGTTAGAATAGCTAATTCGTCTCATGCTGTAATTATTTTAATTAGCTAGATTAGTTAATTAATTAGTTGATTAATTTGTTGTAATTAGTTAAGTAGCTTAGCTAATTTATTCATTTCGTTTTGTAATAGTTAATTAATTAGCTTAGCTTTAATTAGTTAGCTAGTTAGTTCATTCGGACTCTCCTGTGTGAGGGCGCAATGTTGTAATAACGTGTACGTCTTTCTACCCCACGTCTTTCTCCCTTTTATTTACTAGCTTATGATGGTTAGTTTAGGGTATCATGTTTCGTTTAGCATTACTCATGCTTGCATACATTTGTTTTGCATGCATTGGGCTTGGTTCATCATTCTAACTTGCATTGTTAGTTAAACATTCTTTGAATATGTGCTTAGACCACAAGCTATCAAATTGATTCAAATGCCATATTAGTAGCCGAGCCTATTTAGATTGCATATCGCATGTGTTGCATTAGTCGTATTGCATAGTTAGGATCATGCATTTTTCTAACTCATTCTCTTTTAGCTTGGAGTACTAGGTAAGCCTTTACTTGCTTTAGCATATTGAATGAGTGTGATTGTTGCCATATCAAGCATATTTATCATGAGGCTAATTGCTTAAATGATAAACTGTTTGAATACCTGTGGATGAAGGCTAGTTGCTTGAATTGGAATAATTTGATCAATGTACATATGAGATCACTTTTTCAAGTGGTACATGTTCGAAACACTTTTCAAAACAAATATGAAATCAAATGTTCTAATTTTTGCAAATTATTCTATACTTGTGTGTATGCACATCACATAGTAATGCTAGCCTAATAATCGGAATAAGAGCATATAATGTAGATAAAAATCACATCATGATTAGTAGAGGCTGACCTTTGATTGGGCAAGTGGAGGTGCTCAATTCATGACCTTCCCCTCTAGTACCTAAGTTCCCGAGCCGAGACAATCTTGGTGATGACAGACACGTGGCCTTTGGCACGAGTCATGGGTTTCCTAAATTTTCCAAAAAAAAAAATAATTAGGTGGCGACTCTGTATCTGGCAAAGCAGTCCACTTTTGGCAATTTGATGCAAAATTGATTTTCCAAAAGATTTGCCGGATTGGGACTCTTTGGTATTTATCTATTTCACATTGCACTTGTGAGATCAGATTCAAAACCGCGGGAGTTCGATACTGTAGGACTTATTCGTCTTCCGAATTGGGGCATGAAAAAGTCGAGCTACAGTTTCTGGCGACTATGCTAGGGAAGTTAGAGAACTTACTTGAATTTCATGATGTGAAATTTTATCTACACTTATATGTTCTTTTGCATTGCATTTGCATTGGTGCGTTTAAGTCACTGTGTTTGCCATCTGTTATTCCTAGACGGTTTGCCGGAGGCTTACTCGAAAAGCTTGCCAAAAGGCTGACCGGTCACGGGCTTTGCTATGATGGGAACACAACCCTTGAATCTGGACTACCGCTGTACCATTTGGTCCTTCTTTCACTTCTCAGTGTTAGGTATGAGAGGTATATTAGGTAGTCTTGCTGAGGTACCCTTTTGATCATTCGGCCTAGTTACATATCGAAAAGCCTTATAGACTGTTCCAAACTAGGACAAGATAATTACCCGAATACAAGATTGCGTGAAATCGCTTTGTTTGAAAAGTGAACTCTAGTTCTTGACGAAAATAGGACAGGGTAACCCTACCCCCTCATAGGGGTGTTTTGGCTCTCACTTAACTGATATGTGCTTTACAGTGAAACTGTACAGGAATGTGCGTATCAGTTGCAAGTTTGGTATTTGTTTTGGGGGCAGAATTCAGTGTTGAGTGCAGTCCTACAGCTTTGATTACATCTGTGTTGGCAACATCTTAGCTGAGGTGCTGTGCGGTTTCTGATTATGGTTTTCCTTTTGCTTTATTTCTTTGCTAGGTAGTTTAACACAATAGCTTGGGAAAGTTCGGATATCCCCCAAGTGCTCTGGATCCGCGTCAGAAGGCTTTGTAAAGCTGAAGATCTTGTTAAGGGACAGCCCGTGTTTACTTCTCTCCCACCGGTTACTAGACAGAGGAGAGTGAAACAGAGTTCACCGGTCCAGTTTCTACAACAGTCACCCCTCAATTCACCTGCATCCAATCAGGTTCAGGGACAATCTTCTACATCTAGTCCAGTACGAGATCACTCGCCTATCCCGATGACACAATATCCCCTAGTCAGTATGGAGGAATTGATCCATCATCTTTAGCAAACAGTTGAAACCCTACAGCAAGATGCTGCTTGTCAGGCTGAGGTCACGGCCCATTAGGTTGAAGTAATAAACAGGCTACAACAACAACAACCACAGCCAACAGTGGCTTCCGCATCTCATGCACCTCCTATGGGTATCCCAGCACCCAGAGCCACTGCCCATACTACCAATATCCAAGAGAATCAGGGCAATCCGGCGGAGTCGATTCCACCACAAGCCTCCAAAGCACCTGTGTATCAAATTGAGGCTCTGTTCAAGTTTAAGGTTGACCCGACTGTGCTTAAAGTCAACAAGCTAGAGAAGCTATTCAAAAGAGCACAAGGTGTTAACTCTGTTCCTGAAATAGAAGATGGGTATATCGACTCTGCAACGACCTTGCCAAATCGGTTCAAAATGCCACACATTGATCGATTCGATGGCTCTGGAGATCCCATGGTTCATCTACGGCTGTTTTCAGACATCTTGCGGCCAATGGGCCTGACCAAACTACAAAAGCTATCTCTCTTTGGCCAGACTATGTTGGGAATAGCAGCCATCTGGTATACGAAATTGGAGGATTCTATTAAGCAGAACTGGGAGGAGATGGCCGAGGCCTTTATTGCTTAGTACTCGTACAACATGCAAATAAAGGTCACAACTCATGATCTTGAGGTAACGCGCCAGGAGCCGAAAGAGGGCTTCCCAGAATTTGTGATGAGACGGAGGGCTAAGGCTTCAATGATGACCACAAGGCCTTCCAAGAAAGATCAGATAAGAATGGTGGTCCGCAATTTGCATGGGAAGTTGTTGCAGAAAATGATCATCCTACCTCTGTTTACATTCACCAAGCTCCATGAGATGGGGGTTTAGCTTAAAGACGTCATGAAACAAGGACTGATAACAGATAAGAAAGAGCGGGCAAAAAGGCCTTTTGTGCACAGTTCCAATGCAACCACCAGTGGTAGCATAGCTGCGAGGCCGTCAAATGTGAGTGTTGTCACTGCCACAACCAAGACCGCCAATCCCTTTGCCATTGCTCCACAAACTTTAGCCAACCCTATCTGATCCCAGAGGACCTTTACCCCACTCTACATGTCCCTATCTCAAGCCATGAAGGTGCTGATCAAAAAGGGGCACCTCAAACCATTAGAGCCTCGCCCATTACTTGATCCCGTTCCACCTGAACACAACCCAACAAAGTACTGTGGTTTTCACCAACAGCATGGTCACGACATCAACCAATGCTTCAGACTACGTCATGAGATTCAAGACCTCATCGACTACAAGGTGATCGCATCACCCCAAAAACCAAATGTAACTATAAACTCTCTCCCGACCTACATTCAAGTTCCTCCACCTCAAAATTTAAATGTAATCCATACACTGGCCATCCCCTACGACCCCAGCGTATATATCCCTTCCCACCTACCAAGACCAATGGTGTTCATTCATGAAAGCACAGATTTGTGCATGATGGATATGTCCGCACTGCAACCTAAGCCTGTGGTGGTGATAGTTGGTCTTAGAGCTCTAAGGACTTGCCTAAGGAGGTGTACGATCCAAGCTGCTACATTATGCCGATTGATCAAGCCAAGTTGGAATTGATGTTGTCGACTCTGGTAGAGGTTAATGTGGTTAGAAAAGATGGCCCGAGCCAGGGGTTGGATGATTTGGCAGAACTAGAGGAGGATTTAGACAACTTGTAGTTCTTTGACGAACAGGATCAAGGAGATGTGCAGATTGACTAGTTTGATTTGAATGGATCAACCGACAACTCTGGGTGGCTTAGTGATGAGCCAGATAAGGAAGAAAGAACTAAACTAAAATCGGAGGAAAAGGGAGCGGGAATTGCTGTAGTGGCTGGAATGGCTGATAAAAAAGGAAAACTACCGGAGAACACCGGCATGGAAAATTCAGCTTAGGAACTGGGCGCCATGAGCACTGTGGACACACAACGGGAAGCTACACTGAAGCAGTTTATATGAGAAAGGGTTGTAGACAACCAGCAGGCTGTAATGGCCCAACACCTTGCGGGATGCTTGTGATGTGAAGGTAATACAAACGAAGATTGACGACTGTTTGTCGGCTGTCGAAGGTGTATGGTGGGATGATGATGATCTACATTTGGCTCACACCGACGAAGGCTGGGGTGAGGGCCTTCCAGATAACACGTGGTACGCGGAAGAGATAGATCGCATGACAAGAAGTGGGCTGTATTTTAAGCCACTGCACTTAGATCAAGCTGAGGCATCTGGGAAAGACAGAGAGGTCGAGAAATACAAAGAGAAGTAGTTGGAAGAAGAGGCAGTGTTGAAGCAACTGAAGAAAATCCCAGCTGATATCTCAATTTGGGGTCTTCTTATGGCCTCCTAGGTGCATCGAAAGGCAGTACTATCAGCAATGGACAAGGCTAAGTTATCCATTGGCCCTACTCTTGAACAGCTTGTGGGATTTGTCTTCCCAGGTGGCGCCAAGCCAACCCTAACCTTCTCTGACAAAGAACTGTCGCCAGAAAGCTTAGCTCATAACAAACCCTTGTACATATATGTTGAGTGTAGGGAGAAATGGGTACCAGTGGTATTGATAGACACCAGTTCTGCTATCAATGATTGTCCTTCCCGCACAGCTTATGCCATCGGCCTTAGACCGGCAGACTTTGTGCCCACGGCCCAAGTAATTCGGGCATATGATAATACAAGCAAGGAGGTCATGGGCACAGTGCAACTTAGAGTTCAGGTGGGCCCAGCTCAGCAAGATATCGAGTTCAATGTCCTGGATGTGCTGGCCACCTTCAATCTGCTGCTAGGGAGGCCCTGGCAGCACCAAATGAAAGTTGTCTCCTCCACCCTCCACCAAATGTTGAAATACCCTCACGGGAAAGGAGTGTCGATTGTTTTCGGGAATGCATCCATTCACTCATCGCCAGAGGTAACTACATGTAGACACCCAATTTTTGACTGTCCTTAAGACTTGGACGTCATCATTTGAATATTCGATGATCATCCTTGTTTGTGTTTGTTTTGGACGCCCAAAGTTCTTGGCAGAGTGCCTTACCTTTGAGCCTTTGAAACCTGTCTGTTTTGTGCTTGGTTGTGGACCAAGAGTTTGTTGTTTCAATTCTAGGGAAGAGGGTGGCCTGTCGGCCAGCGCTACAGCTCATCAGCTAGGGCTTGTTCCCGTCGGCCATCAGTGGTGGCCAGTTGGCTACATTGATGGCCGACGACCATTTTTCTCTTTTTTCAGATATTTGTTTGCTAGCTGTGCCAGCTGTTGCTTACTGAAGGCCATCTCCATACACATGTATGGAGGGATGAATGCAAGCCTTTAGCTTGATTTTCTATATATAGGGGGGTCTCTCCCATATTTGGAGAGGTTAGACAATTTTGAGCAAATTTCCCCCTCTCTCTCTAGAATTCTCTCTCTCTCTTCTTGTTTTGTGCCTTATAGTTAGAATTCTCTACACATTTGCACATCAAGTCTTAACCAAATTGGACCACCTTGGAGCTAAGGTCCCTTGGAGCCTAATTTGAGCTGTTGAAAGGTTGTTTGAGCCTAAAAGAGGGCCTGTTTTGTGTTGTGCTTCAAGAGGTAAAGGACTTGCCTTGTAAGCTTTATTTTTATTTCTTGTTTGGCCATTTTTTTATACTGTTTTGGGCCTAGTTTTCAACTACAAAAAGTTTTGATTTTTGAGCCTTAACATGTTGGTTTGAAGCCATTTTGTGCTAAGGGGTTGTCTGCCCTTCTTGTTGCTTATTTGTATGAGCCTTTGCACCATCTTTTAGCATGTTAAAGTCAAACTTTTTGGGCCTTTAAACCACTGAAATTCAGAGGTATTTCAGTGGTAAAAAGCATCTTTTGAAGTCCAAAGATGGAGGGGTTAGCCTCCCCTCCTTGTGTCTCAGTTGCATGCCTAGTTAGCATCACATGATAGCATGTTTTTGTAGCCTAACTAAGCTTATTTCCAGCATGTGTTTGCCTCTGATTTGGCATGATTTAACTCTGTTTTGGGCTGCTTTGGTCATGTGGGCCTTATTTTGCATTATTGTAGTGCAAATGGCTTCACTAGCTTGGCATTTTAGGCCTTTAAACATGATTTGCTTGGAATGATTGCATGTTGTAGTGTCTTTTAAGATGTAATTTTAGTGTATATATCTCTGTCACATGCTCATTTGTCTCACTTTCAATCACTTTTGAGAGTTGTTTCAAGTTTGGGATTCTTTAAGCTTGAGATAGAGTTCATGCTTAATGGTTTTAATCCTCTTTTGAGGGTTTCTACTAACTAAAGGCATGACCTCTCTCTTGCCTTAAATCATCCCTTGGTTGACACTTCTTTCTCTTTAGAAGACTCTCACCTTGGACTTAATTGATTAAAGGACTAATCGGTAATGTAAAATGTGTAAACAAAATGAACAAAGTAAAAGAGGCAAGATAAGAATCTTTCATGTTGCATTGCATGTGTTCAGATCGGACGTTAATCCGAACACGAGAAAAATGGGACGTTTCATACTCAAAGTGATGAAACGTGCCACTTTTCTTGGTCATCGTCACCCTTGATCATGCATGATAGGGTGGTGGTTGTTTTGGTCTTGTTTGTGCATTCATTGAGCTTGTACAAGCTTGGCTCTCTAGCCATCATGCATTGAAAATGCTTGGTTGATGGCTAGAAGGCCAAGTGTTACCCTCCTTTGAACTTGAGAGATGATAAGGAGGATAGCAGTACACACATTCCTCGAAAATGCATTGCTTTGCCTTTGTTTGCTCTCTGTTGTAGCAAAAGAAGAAGTCCAGAAAAGTGGGCGGCCGACTGGCCACTTGAAGTAGCTGACCGGCCACTTGAGCTAGCCGACCGACCAGTTGAGGTGGCCGACAGCCATTTTTTGTAGCCGACCGGCCACCAGTGAATTTTTGCACAAATGTGTTCCTGTGTTGGAGCGGAGGCAATCTGGAAGTTGGAACGATTTTCAGTGATCAAATGAGTGCAAACAGAGGCATTTGACGGCAAGGCAAGGGCATTTTTGGGTGGAGCAACCGAGCATGCATGCATCCCTCGCCCTCGAGACCATTTAATCATTTTTGTTAGCTTAGAATAAGTTACGCAAGTGTTGTAATTATTTAAGTTTAATTTGGTTTGTAATATTTTAGCTAGCTTAGAATAGTTAGTTAATTTATTTCAATTGTTGTAATTAGTTAACTAGAATAGTTAATTAGTTTTGTTTTGTAATAATTAGCTTAGCTTAGTGTAGCTTAGCTTATTCATTCGGACCCTCCTTCGCGAGGGCAAAATGTTGTAATAAGTGTATGTACGTGTGTGCATGTCTTCCAACCCCACGTCTTTCTCCCTTTTATTTAACCGCTTTCGATGATTAGTTTAGGGTCATATTTTGATTAGCATACTTTATGCTCGCATGTTTGCATCATTCATTTGTCTTGCATGCATCGAGGCTCGACGTATCATTCAAACTGCATTGCAATTCAATACTTATTTGAATACGTGTTTCAAAGCATGTTATCAAATTGTATCATATGCCATATTAGTAGCCGAGCCTATTAATTGCATATTGCATGTGTTGCATTAGGCACTTAACATAGTTAGGATCATGCATCTTTCTAACTAGCTTTTGTTTTGGCTTGGAATACTTGGTAAGTTTTTACGCTTTAGCATGCTTGCATGAGTGTAAGTGTTGCCATGATTAGCATGCTTACAATGAGGCTATTTGCTTAAATGATTAACTGCATGAATGCCTGTGGATGAAGGTTTTGTTGCTTGAATTGGAACAATTCGATAAATGTGAGTTTTAAGCCCACTTTGCGAAGTGGCAAATGATGTTTCAAGCCCATCATGTTTGATAGCAAATCCGCTACAGCGGGGGTGCTCATTTCATGACCATTTTCAAACCATTTTTTAGCCCACTTGAGGGTGGCAATTTCAAACCATTTTCGAAAACAAACATGAGTTGTTTTGTTCCAATTCTTGTGATTTAGTCTATACTTTCTTGTGCGCACGTCACGTAGTAAAGTTAGCTAATAATCGGTTAAGAACACATGAGGTTTATAAAACAACATATCATGATTAGTAGAGGCTGATCCTTTGATCGGGCGAGCGGGGGTGCTCATTTCATGACCTTCTCCCCTTGTACCCAAGTTCCCGAGCCGAGGCAACTTTGATGATGACGGACACATGGCCTTTGGCACGAGTTAAGGTTTCCTAAATTTCCCTAAAATAAAATGTTTAGGTGGCGACTCTGTAATCTGGCAAAGAAGTCTAATTTTGGCATTATTTGATTTAAAATCGATTTTCCAAAATGATTTGTCGGATTGGACTCTTTGGTGTTTATCAGTTTCACATTACACTTTGTGAGACTAGATTCAGAACCGTGATAGGAGTCCGAACTGTAGGACCAATTCGAGCTCTCCGAAAGGGGGGCACGAAGAAAGTCGAGTCTACACTACACCAGTGCTGGAGATCACTCATGGCAAGGAGGATGTATTCCTCTTAGGGTTCACTCTGGCTGAGGCCCGGGTAGTGCAGACCATTTTGGCCACAGATGAGGATATGTATGTTAGCGCCCAATTTATCTATTTCATGAACAAACTGCAGCATGTGCCAGGACTGGGACTTGGACGAAGTGGCCGAAAAGGTGTTATAGCATTGACAGATGTGCCGCACAATCCACATGCCTTTAGATTGGGCTATGTGCTCACCAAAGAGGACTGGATTAGGAAAGGAAAAGAAATTAGAGGCAGAGCCAGGGCCAAACAAGCCAGGAAACACTATGAGCTTTATCACAGGCCAATCCAGGGAACGCTGAATGGTCACTTTGTTCGGGAGGGAGAAGATTTCCCCTTTTGCAATTTTCTCGAGGCCTGGGTGAATTCTATGAATCAGCGTGTTCTCGGGTTCGAAATCTTCTTTGATCTATAGATGCAAGATAGTGATACTGAGGAAAAGGTTGAACCAAGTATTGAAGCTGAAAAGAGCATGGAAAGTGACTCGGACAACAGCAAACTTGGAGTAGGAGCAGCACTGGCATGTCTCTTTACAGATCCTACGGCTGACTTAGAGAACTTGGGGGATAACCTTACCATCTCCATGATCGGGGACCAACCAGGTGTGAACCCATCCAGCAGCATTTTGGATGCATCGGAGGCACCATCTCTTATCTGGCAGCTGGAGGAAGGCTATCTATCTAGTTTTGAGTCGGGTGATGAGCTAGAATCTGATTCCACCAAGTCTGTGGAGTCGAAATCAGATTCTGGTTCTTCTAAGTCTGAGTCTGGTA
Source organism: Camellia granthamiana (assembly GCA_036172215.1). Lineage (NCBI taxonomy): Eukaryota > Viridiplantae > Streptophyta > Magnoliopsida > Ericales > Theaceae > Camellia > Camellia granthamiana. The sequence continues at coordinate 58,264,673 of CM069908.1, read as the reverse complement.
TTCCTGGGGGTGATAACCCGGATGCCAAGGTCTTGTCCAGGTCCTCTTTTTCTTTTGCTTTTGAGTCGGTTATAACCGAAGAGCTGGATATTATGAATGAGAACGTTGCCAATTCTAAGTATTTCTCGGTGCCGCTTATTTGTATTGACCAAGATTTTCAAAATTTTAATGAAAACGAAGAGGAAGGAATTCCTCTGGTTTTGAAAAACTTGATTAATCGAGAGGATGAGAGGTTTGCAAAACCCTATGTTGATGAAATCATTGCTATTAATGTGGGTACTGAAAAGGATCCGAGTCTGGTCCAGATCAGGTCCACATTGTCTTTGGAGGAGCGCGTGCGCTTAGTCGCTTTATTAAAAGATTTCAAAGATGTTTTTGCGTGGTCCTAGGATGACATGCCTGGAATCGATTCAGAGATTGTACAGTATTGGATCCCTCTTGACCCCGAGGCCCGACCCGTCAAGCAGAAGTTGCGAAGAATTCGTCCAGATTGGGCGTTGAAAATCAAGGAAGAGGTCACCAAGCAGATTGATGCAGGATTCTTGCTAGTATCTGAATATCCAACTTGGTTGGCCAATATCGTTCCAGTGCCAAAAAAGGATGGTTGAATCTGGGTATGTGTAGACTTTCGGGACTTGAACAGAGCCAGTCCGAAGGATGACTTTCCTCTGTTGCACATTGATGAATTAGTGGACTTCACTGCGGGCCATGCATTGCTATCCTTTATGGACGGGTTTTTCGGGTATAACCAGATTTTGATGGCGCCCGAGGACAGAGAGAAAACTATATTTACTATGCCATGGGGTACTTATTGCTACCGGGTTATGCCGTTTAGGCTGAAGAATGCTGGGGCTACCTATCAGAGGGCTGTAACCACCATTCTGCATGACATGATCCACAAAGAGGTCGAGGTATACGTAGACGATATGATTGTCAAGTCCAAAGAAAGAGAGGGCCACTACACCACCTTAAAGAAATTCTTTCAACGGATCAGGGAATACAGGTTGAGGTTGAACCCGCAAAAATGTACTTTCGGTGAAACAACAGGGAAAATGCTGGGCTTTTTGATCACACAGAGGGGCATCGAAGTAGATCTTTCCAAAATCAAGGCCATCCTAGAAATGCCACCACCAAGGACTGAAAAGGAGGTGTGAGACTTTCTGGGTAAAGTGTAATTCGTAAGACAGTTTATTTCCAAATTAACCTTGACTTGTGAACCACTTTTTGGTCTCCTGAAGAAATGGAAAAAATTCCGATGAGATGATCGATGTCAATTCACCTTTGAGCAGGTTAAGCATTACCTCTAGAATTTGCCTGTGTTATCGCCGCCAGAGCTGGGGAAGCCTTTGATTCTGTATTTGTTAGTGACAGATACGACTATGGGATGCATGCTCACTCAGGAATATGAAGATAAGGTGGAGAAAGCCATCTACTACTTGAGCAAGAAAATGCTAGACTATGAGACTCGCTATATACCGTTGGAGAAAGCTTACCTAGCCTTGGTATGGGCTACCAGGAAATTGAGGCACTACTTCTTAGCTCACTCTGTAATCTTGGTTTCGAGATTAGACCTCATCAAATATCTCTTTGAGAAACCAGCGCTTACGGGAAGGCTAGCCCGTTGGTTGCTTTTCCTTTTCGAATTTGATCTCAAGTATGTCACCCGTAAGTCGGTCAAGGGAAGAGCAGTAGCAGAATTCCTGGCAGAACCTGGTAGAAGAGGAAGAGGCAGTGGAATATTTGTTCCTAGATGAAGCCATTCTACGAGTTGAGAAGGAAACTTAGACGATGTACTTTGACAGAGCGTCTAATCAGTACGGTTATGGGATAGGTGTGTTGCTGATAGCACCCGATGATTCCCATATACCTTTAGCCTTCAAATTCCGGTTCAAGGTGTCCAATAACGAAGTGAAATACGAAGCGTGTATCGCTGGTTTAGAAGCCGCGCTGGAACTAAGGGCAAAAAGATTGGATGTTATCGGGACTCGAACTTAGTTGTTTCTCAAGCAAATGGAGACTTGAAAGTTAAAGAAGAAAAGATGATGGTTTATCACTAGACCCTGGACTTTTTGGTTCCTAGGTTTGAAAAGCTGACTTTCATGTATCTACTGAGAGAGAACAACAGGTTCGCTAATGCTTTAGCAACTCTATCTTTTATGGTAGACATCCCACTTGGAGTCCGGATGCGTCCGATTATCATTAAGCAGAAATACACACTGGCCTATGAAACTATCACCGCAATAGATGAAGCGCAAGACAAGAACCCCTGGTACTTGATATCTGGAACTTCTTGGAAAAGGAGATTTCTCTGCTAGGGGCAAATGCCAAGGACAAAAGGAGAATACGGTGAATAGCCATCCAATTTATCATCTGTGAAGGTAAACTGTATAAAAGGGGTCATCTGGAAATGCACAAGTTGTGTGTCGAAGAAGAGGAATCAAAGCGCCTGATGGAGGCCATCCATGGAGGAGAGTGCGGAGTGCGCATGAATAGAGTGATGTTAGCCCGGAAGATTCTCAGGTAAGGTTACTACTGGTCCACTATGTAGGAGGATTGTATTGGTTTTGTTCGGTGATGCCACAAATGCCAAATTCATGCCAATTGCAAGAATATCCCACTGTCAAAACTGTACAATATGACTTCGCCATGACCTTTCTTAGTCTGGGGAATCGACGTCATCGGTGCAGTCACGCCAAAAGGGTCGAATGGGCATGAATATATCTTGGTGGTAATTGATTACTTTACAAACTGGGTGGAAGCCCAGTCCTATGCAGTGTTAAAGGCATCGCATGTGGCTAAGTTCATCATAAACAATATCATTTGCTGATATGGAGTCCCAAACGAGATCATATCAGATAATGGCTCCTACTTCAAGAAAGAGGTGATAGACTTGTTGGGGAAATACAATGTGGCTTTTCATAAGTCATCTATATATCGGCCGCAAACCAACGGAGCTGTTGAAGCTGCCAACAAGAACATCAAGAACATCTTGCATAAGATGGTTGAGACCTACAGGGACTGGCCAGATAAATTGCTGTTTGCACTCTGGGGTTACAAAACTTCGATCCGGACGTCTACAGAGGCAACTCCTTATTCCCTTGTCTATGGGATGGAAGCTGTTTTGCCAATTGAAATAGAAGTCCCGTCGCTGCGAGTTATGGCCAAGTGTTAGATAGTAGAGGCAGACTGGCAACAAAGCAGATTTGAAAAGTTGATGCTGTTGGATGAGAGAAGACTGAAAGCATTGTATCATATTCAGGGCTACCAACGCCAAATTGCCAGAGCTTTTAACAAGAAAGTTAAGTCCTAGAATCTCAAAGAGGGAGATATGGTGTTGAAAGACAACCGAGCTCCCATTTATGACCCTAGGGGCAAGTTCAGATCCAATTGGATTGGTCCTTACATCATCAAAACTATCTGGTCAGGTGGAGCTATTATTCTCATGGACGTAGATGGCCTGGAATTTTCACAACCGATCAACATGGACAAGTTGAAGAAATACTATCCCTGAGAGGCTCGCTAGGTCAAAAACCCGAAAGGGCGACTTAGGCAAAAGTTAGAGCATGAAAAATTAGAAATAAAGAAAAACTGAGCTCGCAAGGTTGAAACCCTAAAGGGCGACTTTGGCAAAAGTTAGAGTGCAAAAGGAGAGAGTTAATACTCAAGTGAACCTAAACCAAACTACGTAAGGCCCGATTCCCATCTTTGGGATATGTAGGCAACTTCATCCTAAAGTTTGGCCGTAATCACCTCTAACTCAACTGTTCCGTCCATTTGTCTGATCAGGTCATCTTTGTCTATCCTTTATCTGAGAGTTCGGTTGTGATCTTCATTCTGAGAAGAAGAGCTGGTCACAATGCAGAGTAGCAGTGTATGCAATTAAGGGGCAACTATGATCTTTTGATTCGGGGTTGTACATCTTGTGGATAGATTCCGTGCGTGTCAGGTGGTGATCCTTTTCGAAAATGGTTTTGGAAAGTTTTAATAAAAGTTGATTTTGTTCAAAATTTTACCTTTTACAACTTAGACTATTTTTGGACCAAAAGGAAAATTTTTAGTGCTCACAACTTTAATTTCATTGATTTCAAGTTAAAGTTCTCCAACTTTCTGATACAAATAAAAGTTGCTTTTATTACATCATAAAAACTTGAAAAAAAAGGTCAAAGCAATAAACTAGGGGCATAGGTGAGTCAGGTGCTTCTGCTTCCTTTGCTTGTGCTTGTGGAAGCTTTTGAAGCCAAAGTGGGTCCGATTTGTGCCTCATCCTCGAAGCAAGCCAAGCATTCGCCAGAAAGGGTGCAACTGAAACTAGGGGCAGGGGCTAGGAGCACTCTCATCCTCCAAGCAGTGAGGTACTTAGCCAAGTGTGAACCACAGATTGGGAATGAAATCGGTTACTCTACCCCATCGTCTGGGCAAGTCTGATCATGCCCAAACTGGCGTCTGAACCGGAAGGAGAAGTAGAACACGCAATGTGTAAGACCAATCAGCTGTATGCTAGGATGCCGAGCCATGCTGTAGCTCATCTTGGTCAGATTAAGCCAGGGGCAATGCCAAGCTATGTTGGTTGCAGACCTGCTGCACATCCATTCACACTACCATCCCTTACTGGGGAAATCCACTAGTCGGTGGCAGAAGAAATAATCCCAAGCTGAGTACTTCGGGCAAGAGTCTATTACCTTTAGCTTATCCATAAGCCACACCTGGGAAGGAATGAAAAATAAGAGAGATTAAAGAATAGAGAGATGTATATTGAGAGAAAAGTGAGAAAAGGGCTCTAAGAGAAAAAAATAGAGCCTGGGTGCCGAGTGATGTGAGAAACACATATGAGAAAGGGATGGGAAACAATACCTGAAAGAGTAGTGGACTCCCCGTGAATCTGGTGGTCTCCCATCGATGAAAGGCATCTAAGCCCATCAAGGTCTCGGCCAGTGCCAAATCAATGCAACTCTTGCCTTCTTTTAGACCTTGGGCCACTTCGATCAACCGAATGTTGGACCCGCCAAAATTAGGGGTAAGGAGGAAATAAGCAAGCATACATAAGCAGAGGGTGTGTTGTCGAAAACCCCGCCAGAGGAGATCTCCTCTGTCACCGATGAATGAGGCTGGGTATGTCTAGCTTTCCGTTGTAGGGCAAAGACTGAGCCTCATGCAGAGTGAGCCCACACATCCATCCCAAAGCTTGGGCGTGGCCAAAACGGGGTTGAGGTATGATTTCCTTATCGCGCTGGGATTCCATTAGTGCTTGAAATTCTTCAAGTGTTGGGCATATGTCTTGTCCCCTAAAGCGAAAGACATTTGTAATTGAGTCCCAGCATTGTGCCGTGGCATGGAGGAACGAAAAACAAAGTGGAGTATGGCTCAACGGAAAAAGTGCATTTATGCTGAAACCCCAGAAATTCACCTTTTCTGTACCATCCAAAGTCGCTATCCATTCTGTGAGGTTTTCGACAATAAATGGCTCCATTTGTGGAAGAAATTGCAGCTGAAATGAAGTTATAGAGAAGAAATCACGAAGCTGAACCTTTTGTAGAAGATAAGGCTGTAGTGGAAGCCAACTGTCAACAATTTGGAGGTTCTGCACATTGGTGGCCGGCAGGCTACTTCTCTGGCCAGCAATCTTTAACTCTGGCTGGCAGTCTCTCTTTCTGGCCTGCCGTCCACCTGTGTGCTGGGCAGTGCTGGAGGCATGTGTTTTGTCTTGATCTCTGTGTGTTTTAAGGTCTTGTTTTGAGTCTTTTGGTTTTAGCAAGTTTGTTTATTTGTATTTGAATTGTTTTGCTTTGTTTATCGAGTTGTATTTTGTATTTTGTATTTCAGTTGTTGTTCGGCTCATTACCTAATTAAGAACGTCGTGCCAATACAAGTGTTCAGTATTCATTTTCAAGTTCGATTCCATGTCCATTTCATGTAAAATATGGTGCTCATGATGCAAAAATAACAACACTTTCCATAAAAATTGCGAGGTTTTATTTCGATCATGGTTTTTTACAAAAAATGAGTACAAGTTTCAAAAGCAAATAAACCTATCTGAAGCTATACATGTGCTAATGCTACCAAACAAAAAGAAACTAAGCAAAAGTACAAAAAAAATCAGCACCATTCGCCTCAGGCCCGAGAGGCCCTTTTCGTCCTCTTCCTCGGAGGAGAGGACTTGGGGGCACTATCTCCATCGGCACCGCTGTCGGAATCAGACTCTGAACCAAAACCCGAGCCGGTATCATCTCCGTTCTCTACCTTAGAGCCCGCCTCGGCAATGCCTTCACTCTCGGACCCTGAGCCAGTATCATCGTCTCCACTCTCGGATGACTTAGAATGTCGACTCGCTGCTTCCTCAGAGTCACTAGTCTCAGTGTTATCACCGCTCAAGATGGGCTCTGAAGGGCTGCTCTGATCTCGGGTGCCCCTGTCCCTACCTCGACCACGACTCATATCTCGGCCACGAGCAGTGCCCTCTATCTCTCTCTCTCTCTCTCTCTCTCTCCTCCCTGCTGTTGAAGGAGGTGCTACCTGTGCTGGTGCTGCTGCCGCCGCTGGTGCCATCGGTGCAGATGGAATCTGGAAAAAAGTTGCCAACATATCAGCTATAGTGTGTGTATCAGATACAGGCATAGTATGCAGAATAAGTGGTATGCAGAAATCAGATACAGTATGAATGCCGTGTGTCAGTGCAGTGTATCAGTGCAGTTTGGGAATGACTATGGTTAAAATGCCGACGCATTACTGGAAATATGATAGCATGATACAGAACAGAGTTAGTAATGAAATGCATGCTGAATTGAAGGAAATTACCTAAATACCGTGGAGACCAAGCAGCGTCTCCCTCCTCTGCACCATACTCATCAGAGAGGCCACAAGCTCAAGGAGGCTCCCTGTATACTCGATAGATGCCTGTAAATGGATTTGAGAGATCATTGTTTGCAATAAACATATCTAAAATGGAAATGTAGGGTGCAAATGATAAAGTGTGGTCTATACCTAGGTCGAGCCTCGAACTCTGACAAGATCGTATCCAGCCTCTGCCAGCTCGATCGGGATCTGGTAAGCAGTCCCAGTAGCCCTCTAGCATGTGAGCGCAGTAGGAAGCTCTGGGCAACAAACAGCCTGCTTAATAGGGGGAGCCCTTCTAGCATGGACCCTAGTCGCCCGAGTCGCTTGGCCTGCCATAAGAGCCATCGCTCCCTCGCCTGCATATGCCCCCGTCAGAGGAGGCATAAGGTGGATTTGAATAAAGGTCGTGTAATTGCCCTCCCATCTGAAGAAATCAACGTTCAAGCCCACCATGAATTGTGTAACTACGTCAACGGATAGACTGTCTGCTGTCCTCATAAACTCCGGGGGTGACATTGGAACTACTGGATCAGACGAGTCCGTGGTCTGGCGAACGAATCTTTCGCTCAAGAACCAGGCCCGGCAGACTGGGCCCTCCAACAGAATCCGAAAGCGTGATGTGCCCCACGCTCCTGCGTACTGGTCTCGTACCCCGGCCAACATCATGGTCCAAGGCTGCCACGTAATCTGCAAATAGGGGAAATACAGATTGTTAGTCACCATTTGTTGCTAAAATGTGAATCAGAGCTGTTGTAAAGTAAATATGACTGTGTTTCAAGTTACCTCGTGGGCGGCCATGGTGTCGAAGTAATGGCGGAAGAAGGCAAAGACTTACGAGTCCGGCGTTGGCACCTACCATCATATCGCCTCGAATAAGGGACCACCAGGGGAAGCTCCTCTATGGGCTCTGGGGCGAGGGCTGGAAAATACGCATAAATCCATAGCTGCAAGGAAAGTGTAGTGATATGTGATCAACAAAGCATGAACAGATGCAGAAAGTGCAAAGTAGAAAGCACAGGTGTTGAACAGATATAAAGCAGAAAATGTGAAGTGGAAAGCGTAAATTGCAAAGAGGGAATTGAAATGCTTACCTCCTAAGCTTGCCAGTAGCCTTCGATCTGCTCTCCCCTCAAGCAAGAGGTAGAGCTCATATAGCCGTACAGGGTGGCAAGGCCAGTTCCGCCCTAGTCGTAGAAGCGTACTCGAGGAAGGGTCACCAGGGCGCTCAATAGATATAAGCCCATGGTGTTCCACATGTTCGAAAACAAGGAGGTACTGAGGACAAACATCAGGAAGCCATGGGTATACTGCTCCATCTCCTCCAACGTCTTGGGCTCGCTCCCTCGAAACTGCTTAGCAAACTAATATCTCACTATGGCTGGCCGGTACAGAGGTGGACGCGCTCCCAATAGGTAGATCCAGGCAGCCTTCCACTCCCTCATGTCAGTGTCAAAAGGGATCGGATCGCCCCCTACTCCTAAGCCTGTGATCATGGTGAAGTCGTAGGGAGTCATCGTCATCTCCCTAGCAGTAGAGAAGTGGAAGGAGTTGGTAGTGTCCCACCACCTCTTCACTAGCGCTCTTAGAAAGGGATGGCTCACAATGACACGTGTTAGGCCGGAATAGAAAATGCCAAAGCCAGTCTCATTGATGATGTCACAAAGGGAGCTCGTCATACTAATCTTTTGCTGTCATACCTTAGCAGCGCTGGATGAAAGGTGGGAGGTTGGCTCCCTCAGTAGGAGGTCCTCGGGTAGACTGTGAGCAAAGTCGCTGAAGTGCTGAATGCCCCCAGGCAGTAAGATGTGCGTGCAGGGATGATATCTCGCCTGATCAAAAGGCCGCACTCTTAGTGGTAATGGCTCTAGCTCAAACTCGGGCGCAAACTCCGCCTCAAGGTCAGCCTCAATGTCAACTGCCGGCTCCTCTACCCCGGCAACGGGTGGAAATATGGGTGGGACCTCTAGAGGAGCTCCGTCATGAGGGATCTCATCTGCCATCTGGGAAAATGGGTGAAAAGTAGGTGAAAATGAAGAAAAATGGAGAAAAGAGGATAAACTTGGAAAAAGTCAACCCTAAGAGAGAGAAAATCGGAGAAAAAGTTAAAGCCCGAAAAAGTTCACAAAACCCGAGAGAAACTCGAGGGGAACAACCCTAAAGTGGTGAAAATCCGAGAAAAAACGATGAAATCAAAATCTAATCGGTTCAAAATGAAGAGAACTAAAAGGGTTTTATGAAAAAAGTTTGCGTGGGGCATTGGAAAATGTATGTAAAGCACAGATTTAGAGAGAGAAAGTGTCTAGAGAGAGAGGGGGAATATTTTCGGCCTTGGAGAAGTGCGGAAATGAAGTCTTGTGACCTATACTTAAAGACCCGAGGCAAAATGACTTATTTGCCCCGAATTTGCCATCGGTGGTTAGCAGGCCACATTGGTAGCCGACAAGATGTTTTGGTGGCCGGCAGGTGGCCAGCATCTTCTCCTGTTGGTCGGCAGTTGGCCAGTGGCCTTTATACGGGTCCTGATGCTGTTCTGTGCTTCTTCTTCTTGAGTAGTGTATGGAAGGTTTTGTTTTGAAAGCTTGTAGCCACATTCCAGTGTGTGTACGTGTCCCATTTGTCACTTTGAACGAGGTGTATCCTTTTGATCATGTTGTAATTCCTCCGAGAGGTAAATCGGAGGTTGTCATCGAATATCATTACATCTTTGTTCACTTCCGTTGCATAGAATGTGCATTTCACATGTACGTATGCTGCTTGTGTGTCCTACAGTTATGATTCGTGCATAGAACATGCTGTTTATCGTGCATAGAATATGCTCTTGTTTCATGCATAGAATATGCCCTTAGTTTCTTGCATAGAATATGCCTTCAATTAACATCATATGTCGGTTATTTATCTTGCATCGAATATGCGTTGTGCATTTATCGCACTTGTTCACTTTGTGCATCTATCGCACTCATTCACTTTGTGCATCTATCGCACTTGTTCACTTTGTGCATCTATCGCACTCATTCACTTTGTGCATCTATCGCACTTGTTCACTTTGTGCATCTATCGCACTCATTCACTTTGTGCATCTATCGCACTTGTTCACTTTGTGCATCTATCGCACTTATTCACTTTGTACATCTGTTGCACTTGTTCACTTTGTACATCTACCGCACTTCTTCACTTTGTGCATCTATCGCACTCATTTACTTTGTGCATCTATCGTACTCATTTACTTTGTGCATCTATCGCACTTGTTCACTTTGTGCATCTATCGCACTTGTTCATTTTGTGCATCTATCGCACACGTTCATTTCGTGCATCTATCGCACACCTCTCTCTTGTATCTCAGGATGCGTGAAGCGCGGCCTGGGGGGTGTTATATCTCAGGATGCGTGAAGTGCAGCCATGGGTGTGTTTTATCTTGGGGCGCATGAAGCGCGATCTCAAGCGGTTTCTCTTGTTTCTCAGGATGCGTGAAGCGCGGCCCCAAGCGGGTTGTATCTCAGGACACGTGAAGCAAGGCCCTGGGCATGTTTTATCTCGGGATGTGTGAAGCACAAGCCTAAGCAATTTTTCTTATTTCTCAAGACGCGTAAAGCGCGACCTTGATTTGCTTTTATCTCAGGACATGTGAAATGTGACCTTGAGCGTTTTGTATCTCGGGATACGTGAAACGTGACCCCGAGCGGTTCTTGTTTCTCAATTTCTCAAAATGAGTGAAACGCAACTCTGAGCGCTGTTTTCTTTCCTCGTCTCGTGTTTTGGCGTGGTCATAGTGTGTTTTAGATTTTGTTGTATGGAACCTGTGTTGGTTTTAAGCTTGAAGTTGCTCATTCACGTGTTGTTATCTCGTTATCTTGCTTATCGCATTTGTGGTTGCTTATTGTATCATATCGCATGATCATAAATTTTCAAAATAGCCAGCTGCGCGAAGCGTGTGAGTCTACCCTTCAAAGTTTTGTGTGTGTGTATGTGTGTGCGTGCATGCATATCATTTGTATCTTGCCCCAGAACTACGCTGGTTAGATTCCTTATAAAGGGATACGTAGGTAGCCTGCAGGCGCACCCATTTATTTCTGTCTTGATTGTTTGTCCACGTCTTACGGCCTTATCAAAATGGGTCGTCTTCGAACTTTGACATTCACTCACGTCATTTCATGACTCCGAGTTCTGTCAAAGAGGGGCAATTATTGACACCCCATTTTTGACGGCCCTTACGACGTGGACGTCATCGCTTGCACACCCAATGATGAGTCTATATGCTTGTCAAGTGCTTGAAGTCCTCAGCAGAATGCCACAGCTTTGAGCCTTTCAAACCTTGCACCCTTGTTGCCTTGTTTTTGGACCAAGCCTTGGGTTTTGAAGCCTGCAACCCCTGGTGGCCTGTTGGCCATTGTTCTTGGCTGTCGGCCACCAGTGTGTTTTGCAGATATTTTTCTACCAGCAGTGCTAGCTGTAGGCACAGATGCATGCACTTTCCTACACGTATATATCTTGATATTTCTGAGGGAGTTGCTTGGTTTTCTATAGATAGATGACCTCCCTCTCATAGTTAAAGGTTAGAAAAATTTTGGAGCAAAACTTTTCCTCTCTCTCTTACAAATTTCTCAACCCTTGCTTACATATCCTTCATCTTTGCTAATACACTCTTAACCAAACCTCTCCATCTTTGAGTTGAGGTGTCTTTGAGCCTTGTTTGAGCTCTTGAGGGTGTGTTTGCCTTGGTTTATTGCTTGAAAATGATTTCCTCTTCAAGAGGTATAAAGCTTTGCCTCTTTACTTGCTTTAGTCACTCTTTTTCTTGCTATTTTCCAACTATTTTTGGACTGTAAAAACTCTATATTTTTGGGCTAAAGCTTGGGTTTTAAAGCCAATAAAGGTTGAGGGGTGGTTCACCCTGCTTCATGCCTTGTTTGCAAGGCCTTTACCCTTGTGTTTCCCACCTTTGCGCTATCTTTTTTTGAGCTTTTAAACACTGATTTTTAGAGTTATTTCAGTAGCTAAAATCATGTTTTGAAGTCCAAAATTGGAGGGGTTAGCCTCTCCTCCTTGTGTTTTGCTTACTAGTCTAGCATGATCCTTGTTTTAGGTTAATAATTTAGCTATTTTTGTCTTAATTCTAGCATGTTTTAGGGCTATTTTTAGACTATTTTAGGACTGCTTTTAAGTATTTGTTGCATTTGAGCTTTGCTTTGCATGCTTGTAGTGTAATTGTCCTCATAAGATTGGTGTTTTAGGTCTTAGACACCATCTTATTTGAGTTGATTGCATTTATTTATGGCTTTCCATACTTGTGATCACTCTTAATCACTTCTGCAACCTCCCCCCTTTCTTGGCTTTTTGTTTTGCTTTGAAAGTGGTTTCAAATTACTTGTTTGTTTAAGCATGAGATTGAGATGTCATGCTTAATGGTTTAATCCCATTAGGGGTTCATTACCAACGGTATGATGTCTCTTTCATGCCCAATGCAACATTTGGTTTGAGCCTTCTTTCCATTAGAGGACTTAAATTCACCCTTTGAACTCAATTGATTAAAGAATGGTTGGTAAACTAAAATGAAGTAATAAAAATTGGTGATTAAAAATGATGCAAGATAATAACTTGTTTGGGTTCAATCGGACGTTAATTGAACCCTTGAGTCTTGAGTCGTGTCATACTCATTAGTGATGAAAGCGGTTCAAGATTCATTGTCAACTACTTCCCTTGATCTTTCATGATAGGGAGGTGGTTTTGGAGTCTTGTTTTGTTGCATTTATTGAGTTTGCACACTTTGGTTCCCAAGCCATCATGTAATGAAATTGTATCCATTGATGGTTTGTGAACCAAGTTTACTACTCCTTTGAGTTGTTCAAATGATAAGAAAGGGTAAATTGTGCAAACAAACCCTTGAGAATACACTGTCTCTGCTCTATTTGCTCTCTGTTGCAGCAGGGAAGTCATTAGTGGCCGGCAGGCCACCTTTAGTGGACGGCAGGCCCTCTGCCGGCCACCAGTGCAAAATTTAGTAGTGTGCTCTTGAAGCAGAACAGAATTGGTCTGGAGGTGGAAAACAGTGCAAGTGCTCAATTGTGTAACGGAGGCATTTGGCAACAGAAACAGTGGACTTTTTGGATGGAAACCGTATTCATGCATGAGCATTCCATCGATCCTTGGGATCCATGTTGTAAATAAATTAGCATTGTGATTAAAATAGTGGCTTTGTACTTAATTAGTTAGAATAGCTAATTCGTCTCATGTTGTAATTATTTTAATTAGCTAGATTAGTTAATTAATTAGTCGATTAATTTGTTGTAATTAGTTAAGTAGCTTAGCTAATTTATTCATTTCGTTTTGTAATAGTTAATTAATTAGCTTAGTTAGCTAGTTAGTTCATTCGAACCCTCCTGTGTGAGGGCGCAATGTTATAATAGCGTGTATGTCTTCCAACCCCACGTCTTTCTCCCTTTTATTTACTAGCTTATGATGGTTAGTTTAGGGTATCATGTTTCGTTTAGCATTACTCATGCTTGCATACATTTGTTTTGCTTGCATTGGGCTTGGTTCATCATTCTAACTTGCATTGTTAGTTAAACATTCTTTGAATACGTGCTTAGACCACAAGCTATCAAATTGATTCAAATGCCATATTAGTAGCCGAGCCTATTTAGATTGCATATCGCATGTGTTGCATTAGTCGTATTGCATAGTTAGGATCATGCATTTTTCTAACTCATTTCTCTTTTGGCTTGGAGTACTAGGTAAGCCTTTACTTGCTTTAGTATATTACATGAGTGTGATTGTTGCCATATCAAGCATATTTACCCTGAGGCTAATTGCTTAAATGATAAACTGTTGGAATGCCTGTGGATGAAGGGTAGTTGCTTAAATTGGAATAATTTGATCAATCTACATATGAGATCACTTTTTCAAGTGGTACATGTTCGAAACACTTTTCAAAACAAACATGAAATCAAATGTTCTAATTTTTGCAAATTAGTCTATACTTGTGTGTATGCACATCACTTAGTAATGTTAGCCTAATAATCAGAACAAGAGCATATAATGTAGATAAAAATCACATCATGATTAGTAGAGGCCGATCTTTGATCAGGCAAGCGGGGGTGCTCAATTCATGACCTTCCCCTCTTGTACCTAAGTTCCCGAGCCGAGACAGTCTTGGTGATGACGAACACGTGGCCTTTGGCACGAGTCATGGGTTTCCTAAATTTCCAAAAAAAAAAAAAAACATTTAGGTGGCGACTCTATATCTGGCAAAGCAGTCCATTTTTGGCAATTTGATTCAAAATCGATTTTCCAAAAGATTTGTCGGATTGGGACTCTTTGGTGTTTATCTATTTCACATTGCACTTGTGAGATCAGATTCAGAACCGCGGGAGTCCAATACTGTAGGACTTATTCGTCTTCCGAATGGGGGCACGAAAGAGTCGAGCTACAACAAGATGTTCAGATCCTCCATGGGTCACAAAATTCCTGCCACTGACAAAGTCAGGAATCAGGAGTGCTGTAAGTTTCATAATTCTTGGAATCATGCTACTAATAGTTGCATTGTTTTCATAAATCGTATTCAGGATTGCATTGAGAAGTGAGAGTTCAAATTTCCTGAGAAGGAATAGCTTGCAATAAAAGTAGATAGTGATTCTTTCCTAAAAAATTTTGGTGCAAACATGGCCGCTGTTAGCATGGCAAGGATGCTGCGAACCACTCATAAACGAAATATTATTATAGGGACTTCCTTTCGTCCTAATAGATTTCTGACTCGTTCCTCTAATGGCATGGAGGCGGACAAAAACTTCTATGACGATTCTTATCCACGAAGGAAGAGAGTGTTTAGAAGAATTTCCTGGTCTCAAAATTGCAGGAATGAATAGCAAGAACTACACCTCCTAGTCCTGAACCCACCATGTACCTGGTGTGGCCATGTTTCTCAAAGAAAGGAGCCACCTATCAAGAGTATGGTTATCAAGTATGAGGCAGAGTCTCATTAGCTCACCAGGAAGATAAAAGAATCCAATCAAAGAGTTTTTGTTTTTCAGCAACTTCAGCCTGCCAAGGTCAACCTGTAGGAAGGAATACAGAACTTGAAGATCATAGCCCCAGCCCAAGGCCAAGCCAGAATTGGCAAACCTTCTGTCACTCTCCCAGAAAGATGGGTAAGGGTTGGACATCTCAAATTTCCTCATCCTTAGTCAGCTTTGTCTAGATCTCAAAAGCGTCACCTACATTTGAAGAGATAAACAACAAATTAACCAAGGGATAATATGTGACAGAGTAGGAAGATTCAGAAGTTCAGCAGGAAAGTTCAGAGGACTAGTCAGGCTAGAAATCTAGAACTCAGTCTTTAGAAAAGAAGAAGGCCAGGAAGGAGTATTGTCCCAAGAGAAGACCTGTTGATTCCAGTCTTATTCAGGAGGACCCCATTCGTATTCAAAAGCAGTCAGAAACATATGCCTCAGTTTTTCTCAACAAGCCTCCTACGCTAGAAGTCCTAGCCAACCAAAAAGGCAAGGGAGGCAAAGCAGAGTAGAAGATGGTCATCCTTGGCAGTAAATCAGGTACTTCACCTTAGAAACTTTTGTGCAATATGGTGTTTGTTTTGCCTCAGTCTCTTAGGGCTAAGGAAGGGCAGCCGTCTTATATTTATGGAGACGTTGAAAAACACGGAGAGACTATAGAAATTCTGCAAAATTCCTATCAGTAGAAATCCTTTTAGCCTACAGAAATTAGTGCTTCCATCATTGTGTTGAAGGATGAATCTGAAGAAAGAAATGTACTAACCTCAGCAAGTGTCATTTTTGAGAAGCTATGTCTAGAAGCCAGCAACCACCTTTATCATCTATACATTACAGGATTGTTAGATGGTGTTCCAGTCAACAGGCTTTTGGTAGACAATGGCTCTGCAGCCATTCTTATGCCTAAAACTACAATGCAGAAATTGGGCAAGACAGAGAAAGATTTGCTACCTTCCAATGTCAGCATTACAGATTTCCCAAGAAGGTCAACAAGTTCTCAGGAAATCTTGATCATGAACTTAATTGTAGGAGGTAAGACCCTAACTACTTCTTTCTTTATTATTAACTCTAAAACAACCTATAATGTTTTATTGGGTAGACATTGGATGCATGCCTGCATGGCTGTTCTACCCTGTCTTCATCCGTGTCTTATATTTTGGAATGATAAAGATGTGAAAGTAGTAGAAGCAGACAGAAAATCATTTATAGCTTCTGCAAATCATGCAGAGGCAAGGCTCTACAATGAAGAAATTGGACCCATGAAGTTTTTAGGAAAAGATAAGTATGGTCATCCAAAACCCATGAACTCATCCAACCATTCCTCAGCTGAAGAGTTGGAAAGTGCCTATAAAGAGCTAGTTGGCTCCTTAGTGTCAGAAATCAGTGGCCAACAGTTGGATTTGCAGAAAGGTTTAAGAATGGACCTAAGGCCCTAAGATGCTGAAAAGGCCATGGCTCTTAAAGCCATGATGGCCATGTTGACAGCCTACCTGGTAGAAAAGAATTAGTGGATCTAGATGAAGAAGAAGCTACGGCAAATTCTTCTGAAGTAATTTTTGAAGACGACATTCCTGACAAAGATTTTATCCAGTTTGAGGAATTAGAAGTAGTTCCTGCCAAGTTAGATGATCTAAAGACAGAAGTTCAAGACTCTCTAGAAGAAATTAATATGGGAATAGTGGAGAAACCCAAGACAGTCTACGTAAGCCAACTATTTCCTGAACCATACAGAACTAGACTTATTCAACTCTTCTATGAATTCAAGGAATGTTTTTCTTGGGATTATACAAAAATGCTTGAATTGTCCGGAGAACTAGTGGAGCACTGTCTGCCAATCAAAGATTGCTGTATAAACAGCCACCCAGAAGGATGTCTAATGAGGTAGCTCTATTAGTTACGGATGAGTTGGAGTGTTTACTCAAAGTTAGGTTTATCAAAACTGCTAGATGTGTAGAATGATTGTCAAACACAGTGGCTGTAGTCAAGAAGATGGGAAGATTAAAGTTTGAATTGACTTTAGGAACTTGAACTTGGCTACCCCTAAGGATAAGTTCCCCATGCCGGCAGTAGACTTGTTAGTGGATGGTGAAGCTAGGCACAAGGTTCTGTCTTTTATAGATGGCCACTCAGGATACAAACAAGTTTTCATAGCAAAAAACAATACATCCAAAATAGCTTTCCATTGTATTGGTGCATTAGGAACATATGAATGGGTCATAATGCCTTTCGGCCTTAAAAACGCTGGGGCTACTTACTAGCATGTCGTGAATTCCTTATTTCATGACATGATAGGATGATTTGTAGAGATATACATTGATAATGTGGTGGTGAAGTCCAATTCCTATGAGGAACACTTAGTAGATCCGAAGACATCTTTTGAGAGGATAAAGGAATTGTAGACACCCCATTTTGATTGGCCCTAAAACTTGGGCGCTTTCTTTTGATTACCCGATGAAAATCAGAATGTGTTTCTTGAACAATCCTCAGTAAGAAATATGAAATTTGAGCTTTACTCTCCACCCTAAGCCTATTTTGGCCAAGACTTTGTATATAAGATCATGCATATTTTGCTAATCTTGTTTTGTAATTGTTCGCGGGATGTCAGTAAATATGTAAATTTTTATGCTTTACCAATGGAGGTTGTGTTGCTTAATTTGGAATGATGTTGATTTTTCATGTTTGTAAACTCAATTTCTTTGGGCTGTACATCTTCAAAATTCTTTCAAAACACATGAAATCAAATTATTCCAGAATGAATGACACAGTCTATACTTGTATTCTTCACATAGTAAATTTTAAGAATTTATTAATAATCGGAATATGAACATATAAAGTCAATAACACTCATATCATGGTTTAGTAGAGGCCGATCGTTGATTGGGTGAGCGGGGGTACTCAATTAATGACCTTCCCCTCTCATACCTAGGATTCCAAGCCAAGCATCTTTGGTTACGATGAACAGTGGCCTTGGCACGAGTCACGGGTTTCCTAAGTTTCCTAAAATATTAGGTGGTAACTCTAAGATTTGGTGATGCAGTCCATTTCTGGAAATGGTTTTGCAATAAAATGGATTTTCTATGAAAGTTGCCAAATCTCGACTCTCATCTATGTTTCACATTGCGCTCATGAGACTAAATCGAAGAAATTGAGGTCCAAACTGTTTAACGTGCACAGGTACTTCCCGGACGATGTTACAATTTTTGGCGACTCTGTTAGGGATTTTAGGAAACCTTGACTTGAACTCCATAATATGACTTTTATTTTCAATTATGTGGGTGTTTGGGAAGTGGGCTTTTATGTAGGTTTTTTTAGTTGTAGGATATTATTGGAGAAATTTTTTTTTGTATTTGGGAAGATAGTTGGGTTTTTTTGTGGTTGGATGTGATGTTTGTGAGAGAAAAAGTGAAATGATTATAGGGTTGGATGTGATATTTTGTTTGGATGTGGTTTTTTTGGTTTTGCAAAAAGTTTGTCTTTTAGTAGAAAAAAAAAAAAAAAAAACCTAAACCCAAACTTCCCAAACACCCCCTATATGTTCATTGTATTGCATGTATTGGTGCACTTAAAGTCTCTGTGTTGCCCAGATACTAGTGGGAGCACAGGCAAGCCTTTTGTGACACTATATTTATCTTTACGTTACTTTGGAGGCCTTGTGTTATAACCTTTCGAGATCTGTCAAAAAGGTAGCTCTGCTATCTAAGGTTCTCAGACTTCGAAGAGATGCTATATTGACTCTTCTGACTTCCTGGGATCTTCATAGGTTATTACCCAAGGGACCTTTTGGTAACGTCACCTTGACTCCTACCCCTAGAGTAGAACCAACCTTGTACATATAGTGAGCTATAATACCTTTCAAAATTAGGACAGAATGCTCTCTCATTTCTAGGATGTATGCTACCACTTGTTTGAATAGTGAAGCTTTAGATCATTTCAAAACTAAAACAGGATAACCCTACCCTCCATAGGGGTGTTTGTTCTCTTTCCTGCTATGAGCCATGTATGGGATCTGGGGTTCTCAAATTCTGAGTAGTGGTTCAAGCATTTCAGTTTGTGGGGTTGAATTCGTTTTTTTTTTTTTTTTTTTTTTTTTTTTTTTTTTTTTTTTTTTTTTTGGGGGCCATGTTTTATAATGATCAGTTGAGCCGGAATGCTGCCAAAATTCTAATTGGGAGTTCCATTTTGTTTTTGCAAGGTAGTTGTAGCACTATAGCTTCAGAGTGGTCTAATATCCCATAAGTTCTGTAATACTCGCACTGGTAGACTGTTCAAAGTACCCTTCATTCAGTAGCTAGATCATCCCCAATCAACTTACCATAATTAGTGATGGCTCAAATTCCAAAGAATATAGTAAACATGTTTTTATCCCTCCAACGAAGCATAAATGCTATTACCAATACAGTTGCCATTCACAGTAATGCTCTTGCTGAATTGCAACGCCAATCTGGCATGTCCACTACCCAACCACCTCCGATGACTCATCCAGTTCCAAATTCACCTCCATTTACTAAGGCCAAATATTCAAAACTCAACAAAGTTAGTGCCACAACTGCCAAAACAGCGAATCCCTTCACCAAATCAAATCCCGGAATATGAGAGAAGAAAATTGGTGTTGAAGGACAATTGAACTCCTATCTACAACCCTAGGGGCAAATTCAAATCCAATTAGCCGGGTCCCTATATTATCATGTTTATCTGGTTAAGTGTAGTAGCCATTTTCATGGATTAAACTCAATTTATTTGGGTTGTACATCTTCAAAACTCTTTCAAAACTACATGAAATCAAGTTGTTCCAAACTAGGTGACATAGTCTATACTTGTATGCTTCACATAGTAAATTTTAGGATTTATTAACTAATCAGAACATGAACATATAAAGAAAATAAAATTCATATCATGGTTAGTAAAGGCCGATCTTTTGATCAGGTGAGCGGGGGTGCTCAATTAATGACCTTCCCCTCTCATACCTAAGGTTCCAAACCAAGGCAACTTTAGTTATGGCGAACAGTGGCCTTGGCATGAGTCATGGGTTTCCTAATTTCCCAAAATATTAGGTGGCAACTCTGAGATCTGATGACGCAGTCCATTTGTGGCCATAATTTTGTAATAAAATGGATTTTCTATAAGGTTTCCAAATCTGGACTCTCATCTATGTTTCACATTGCACTCGTGAGACTAGATCAAAGAAATCGAGGGTCCGAACTGTTTAACGCGCATGGGTACCCCCTGGGCATGTTACATTCATTGGCAAAGAAATAGTGTAAAGTTCCTGCTTTTGGGTGGCCAGGATTACAGCTTCCTTCTCTGCATCTTCTAGTTGAACCTGGAGGATGGCAATCTAATCTTTCAAATGGATGATTTGTTGTGCCTAGGCATTAGTAGCTTCCTTCAACTTTTTGTAGGATTCCATGTGTTCCTTTATGAGATATTGTAGATGGGTTGATCGCTGAAACTTTGCATTGATTTCTTTTTGTTTATCAACAAGAGCAAGGTGTGATTGGCTCAGCTTTGGAATCTGCTGATGAAATTCTTGGAGGGCTGGTTGAATGACAGAGTCAAAAGGAGCAGCAGTGGCTAAAACTTTCAAGGAAAAAGTTTGGATTGGAAATCGTCCTAGATGCAAAACGTCTTGGAAAGACAGGACCAACAGAGATTTTAAATCATTTTTGGCTCTCTCAATGTTATTGGATTAGCTGGAAGTAGCAGCGCCACTACCAGAGGGCCCAGAAATAGTGAGGGTAGTTTTTTGAGATAAAACTCGAAATAGGCATCCAAATGTTGGTTGGTTTTGGAATAGAGGAAGTAGGCTTTGTAGCCTTGAACGCTGGGGTAAGTTCATCCTGAGCTGCACCAGTCTCTTGGGTTTTTTCCTAAAACAAAGGAAGTTACAAGTAAAAAAGGAACTTCAAGAAAAGAAGCTTAGTGTTGGAGATAAAGTTTTACTTTGTTGATAGAAGGAGGAGATATGATCTCAGGAGGATTATCCTTAACCTGAAGGGTAGAAGCAGAGTTGGAAGAATCTACCAGTGGAGTGTTGCCTTTGCAAGCGATCATTTTGAATTGCTTTGGCTTTGATGGAGTTGGAATGGTTTTGGAGGGAGCTTTGGTTGCCTTAGTTATAACAACTTTAGGGGATTTCTCAAATAAAAGGAAGGCTTAGTAGAAGGTCAAAGAAAATGAAATCAGGAATAATAGAAAATATCTACCTTTGGAGAGGAAAAACTGGAGGGACTAGTTGCAATGTTCGCTTTGTAGGTGGATCTAGTTCTCTTGGCAAGTGGGGTAGCACCTTCCTAGAAGACACAAGTTTAGTTAATGAGAAAATTGGGATTGTCGTATTCCAGAAATGAATTGTAAATTCTAGACATACCTGTTCAGATCTGGGAAAGACAACTTTCTTTTCTGCTTGGAGGGCTTTTCTTGCCGATTTTTGCTGGAGCGTCTGAGGGAGTAGGCACAATAACCGCAAGTCTAGAAATGGAGTGTCAGTAGCAAGCATAGCACAAAATGGGCACAAAAAAAAAAAAGAAAAAAAAAAAGAGACAGATTTGAACTGGGGATAAGGATTGTTCTGATTATTCCTTGTCTAATAGCATCCTCAATTTCCTAAGGAGGAACTCTAGTCTTTGCAATGGTAACCTTTTCCTTTTCAGGGAGGAAGGCATCCATCATTTCCTTATGAAGAGTGTCAGCAAAGACAGAGGATGTATTAGGAAATATAGGAATGTTTTTGCCACAAGGTTTCAGGAAAGTTTCTAAAGCGGGAGTTTTGGCACCTAGGGTTTGATAAGCTCTAAGGAAAGCTAAATTTGCCTTATCTTGCTGCCTTTTGGCAATTTCAGTTAGTTTTTCTTCCTTGATTTTTTTTTTCCTCCTTCAAGTTTCAAAGGATTCCATTTACACTTGAAAAATTTCTCAAAGCGAAGGACTGAATTGAAACATTCAGAGAAGGAAAGGATACCTTTTTCTTGTCCTCCAAGAGCGACAGGGCTTGGAGGAATTGATTCTTTGTTTCTTCAATTCTGGAAATCCTGTTTGGGGACACGAACCAAGAAAGCCTTCAGGTTAATGGAGGTTTTGTTCACGATATATATGCCCCACCAGACGTCAAACTCAATAGTAGTGTCAGGAACTTTGTCGAAGCCTTGAGTTGAAAGTTTTGCTTCAAAGTAGGGAATACAGAGCTGACTGCCTCGATGTCTGTTGTGCTCTAAACAAATTAGCCTTTGAAGGTATCATTTTGAGACCAATAGGGTGGAATGGGAATCATTTTGGAAAGATCAAATTGACTGGCAAACTGTGTAGCATTATTGTGACAACCTCATTCTAAAAATTAGTTGTTAATCCGTAATTTAGAACATTAATTAAGTGGTTAAGTG
This sequence comes from Camellia granthamiana, assembly GCA_036172215.1. NCBI lineage: Eukaryota > Viridiplantae > Streptophyta > Magnoliopsida > Ericales > Theaceae > Camellia > Camellia granthamiana. The sequence goes on along the minus strand of CM069908.1, from coordinate 58,242,466 downwards.
AAATTATGTGTTAATTGTGTGTTTTGCATGCTATTTGTGTCTTTATTTGTCTGTTGGAGGAATATCTATCTGAAATTTTGTTTCGATGTGGAAATTGAAGGCCTTATCGGCATCCGAATATGAAATTGACTAAGGCAATGTGTTATTTGGGATTTTTAGAATTTTATGGGAAGTTTAATTGGAATTCGATTTAGAATCAAATAATTAGAATAAATGGATTAGAATTAAATAAGTTTAACCAAGCTTAATTAGGCCAACTTAATCAAGCCTATATAAGTCACTTAAGACTCATCCTACAACATTCTACACATTTCTTCATCATCTTTGACATCAAGAAAATGTAGGGGAGAGAGAGAGAGAGAGAGAGAGAGAGAGAGAGAGAGAGAGAGAGAGAGTGAGGAAAAGATTGGAATCAAGAGAGGAAAAGAAGAATTTGGAAGAAAGTTGGGAGTATTTGCTTGCTAGCTCAAGAATTAACAACTTAGAGTCCAATTGAAGAGTGCAGGTAAGGAATCCAACTCTTAATTTTTGTATTTGAATCACCAAATGTAGGAATTCAAGGGAACCTTAGAAGTTAATACAAGGATTGGTCTAGGGAGGTAGAAAAGAGGATCAATACTTGCATGCATGCATAATTCATGAAGATTGAGCTTGAATTCCATCTTATACCTCACATGCATGGAGTCATTTTTACTACATTTGAAGAATTCAACATGATTTTCCTCTCATTATGTCATTTATACATGCTTTGGAACCAAAGAACTCCAAATTAATACATGCATATTATATACATAAAGATTCAAGTTGGTTTTGAAAAATTGACATGCTTTTAGGCCTTGATTTTGTGAATTGATCTTCATTTCATGGTTTTATACAAGTTTCCAAGTGTTTTCTTGAGTTTTGGCCCAAAAGAATGAGTTTTGATGCTTTGAATTTGTGTTTTGATTTGAGGATGAAATTTAGAAATTCCAAAATTTGGTCGTATTGCTCGAGCGACCAAACCGTGACTCGAGAGTACGTTTCGAGCTCTCAGAAGTTTTGTAAAGTTTGATGGTTGGCTCGAGCGACCAGAAGACCGCTCGAGTGACCACCTTTTATTTTCAGTCCTGGCTCGAGCGACCAAGAAGTTGGCTCGAGCATGAAATGAGAGCTCTCAGAACTTTTACAGACCAAGGGGTCCGCTTGAGCAACCAAAACTTCACTTGAGCGAACTAACCTGTTTTCTGAAATTTTGTCAAGTGTTTCAAAGTGCATAACTGCATCCTTATTCATCTTAGGAATTCTTAAGCCATGATTTAGGCTACTACAATGAGGAACTGAATTAGAAACACACTTAAAAAGAAATGTAATAATCAAGTGTGTTCAAAGTGTATGCTTCAAGTATTTTCTGACTATAAGTATTTTCTAACTGATATGATATGATCTATTTTTTGAAATGCTATTTTATGAATCATGAATGAATGTCCAATTTTTTGACATGTAATCATGGCATCCTTAGTATTATCAATATTTGTTATCTGTTATTTGTTACCTGGTACCAAGATTTCACGTGGGTTCCATTCATAGAACTGATTATGCATAATCAACTATCTGATCTGCATGTCTTTATGACCAATCTGATCTGTTACTCTGCATGTGGGTCTTCATGACCAATCTGATCTGTTAGCTAATGGATGTACTACGTATAACTCTTTATTAATCTGATTATGTATAAGAATCTATTTTTGATTTGAATTCTGATTTTTGAATCTGTTATGGATATCATTCATCAAAACTTTTACTTCATTGTTATTCACTGGGCTCCAACTCATTATTTATATTATGTATGTAGGTGATCAGGTATATGACCAGGCTTAGAACTATATCTGTCAAGCTAACGATTGTGCCTCACGTGGAGGTTCCCGACAGTCTTTTGTGGTCAAGTTTCTGTGGGCAATGTTTGTGACTAAGCTATGAACAAGTCTTAAATTGTTATTTTCTTACGTCTTTTGGACAAGTTTTTGTTTATCTGTAATAGGGCCAAGTCCTTTTTTGTTTTATCTGTTGTGGGTGACGTAAGAATGATGTGATTATATATGTATATAAAGTTTGAAATTTCTGTCCCATATAAGTCTGCACAGCTTTATGGACATTTTATATTTGATATTTGCTTCCACTAGCCCCTTTATTTTGCTAATCTATCTCAGAGGCTTTTGGTAATCTTAGGATTACTGGCCGATTTTGACGTAAAACCTATAGGAGCGGGTTTGGGTTGTGACAATTATAGATCTCTACACCTTATTTGCTGTTATTTGGATCGAAGCTGAGGTCAAATACAAGGTCGCGTGAAATCAAAAAACTAGTCCAAACATTGAATTGTTCATCTCTCTGGCTAGTGAGCTGGAATGCAGGAGTGGTGAGCCAAGAAGGAGCAAAATTGCATGAAAAGGGTAAAAGGGCAAAAGCATCACGAGTTACCATCTTCCTATAGAAAAATGTGAAGTAGTTGTCGAAGGAATGAGCTTTGGAGCTGGCCTCCATGAAACAGAGGCCAAAACAGTCAGACTGAGGTATTGAAGTAGGAATGGATGGGGCAAACTCTGGAAAGTAAGCCCAAAGCCAGAGTTGTATGAGCCAGAAGGGCCCAGAACCGTTTCTGAAATGTGAGGAGACTAGTTCCATCATTCCTCTATAAAGATGAGCTAAAACCAGAGGGCCAAGAGCAAGTTTTTTTACCCTAGGAAAGGGCTTTGGCTAGTTTAGTAAAATCTTTGGTAATTTTCTAGGAAAGGATGCAGAATAGGCACTTGTTCAACTAGTAGATCAATAAGGAAATGTGTTCGTACTCAGAAACTTCTGGGGTTGTTTGAGTAGCCGACAGAAAAGAAGAATATGTCAATAACCTTTTGTTCGGGTAAACATGGGACACCTCTTTGCAGGTGTGGAGAGTATTGACTTCTTCTCCATGGGGACAAAGACAACTAAGAAAAGCAATGTCTTGTAGAGTAGGTACCATATACCAGTCCTTAAATGAAAGGAGTTAGTAGAGACAAACCAGTAATAAGAAATGGAGAAGAATAGAGCCTTATCAAGCTGAGTATTACCTCGGTTGAGCATGATGGCGTCGTAGATTCCTACTTCTTTCTAGACTTTGCTCTTGGCGGCTGCTACACGATCCAACCAGGAAACGTACTCAGTTTTGGGGGTATGCCAAACTCTAATGGGAGAGACAATGTTAGAATGATTCCAGTCAGCAGGAATAGAGTGTTCGAGTGACAACTTTTTCTCCAAACAAGGGTAATATTGTAATAACCCGACCCTCGTACATGTTTTCTGATATAGTTTTTTTTTTAGTTTTTGATTGAGCGTTTAAATGTTTACTGTGAAATTCCGTAGAAAATTAAAGTGATGTAAGTGAAATCCATGTTTAAGGAAGTCTATCTGTCTCTCAAGAAACGTATCTGTTACAATTAAAAGCTTTGACACAGGAATTGGAAGCCTTAAAGGTGTAATTATCTGAAATTGATTATATATCTGTGATCAGCATAATTTTTAGATAATATTAAGCATGTTTACACAATTTCAATTTCGGAATGATTAAACGATTGGATTTTGTCCTTATTCACCTATTATATAAATGTTATCTTGTTTGACTATAAACTTAGACCCATTTCAAGAAATCTCGTGAGAGAGAGAGAGAGAGTTAGGGAGAAAGGGGCTTGCAAGGAAAGTCTTCAAGAAGAGGGTTGAGAAACCTTGTGAGGGGTGTAGATTATGAACTCAAGGTATGTAAATTCACCTTATATGAGCCCTCTCTTGATTATGTATGAAATCTTCTTTCCATTGGTGAGGAAGGGTTGTTAGTTTCTTTTGGAATTGAGGATGATGTATGATTTGTGGTTGATTACAAAGGGGCTTCTCATTAATTAGTTGTTTTGACACTAATTTAAGTGTTGTATGAAATTTGCTTTGGTTGTCATGCCAATCCCATGAGATTATATCTATGAATTGTATTATATTTTGTGGATGTAAGAAACTTGATGAAGCTTCGAATCATGTTTATTTTGTGATATTCAAATGATAATCCATATTATAGAGAAGTTGGGGCAATATTTTGCATTAATTTCATCTTGGATTGCATGAGAATGGCATGAAAATGGAGTTAGGTTACGAAATGGGAAGTTCAGAACTCTAGAAATTTGCCTGGTCCGCTCGAGCGTAGGAAGTCCCGCTCGAGCGGGAAAAACGACCTTCAAGCAGTTTTGTAATTTGTGCAGTCCGCTCGAGCGGCCAAAGTGGGGCTCGAGCGGGGAGGCTTATTTTCAGACAAAAATAAATGTTGTTCAGTTTTGCATGCTTGTCCCTTTGGTATTTTTAGAATATTTTTCTGAAGATTTTAAGATGGTTGTAATTCACATGAAGTGTAGTGACACAGGGAATGATTCCTCACTGATTTATGCAGAAAGAACACTAATGTACAGTTATTCCGTGTGCAGGACACACTTCAGAAGGAGCTAGCATGCCAACACAACGCAGTGAGTGATAGTACCTCAATGTACCTTAACTCAATTTATTATTATTGACGTTGTGATTATGTATTGATGTTATATCTTGACATTACGAACTTCGTTGTCAAACTTGTGATGGTACGACATATATATACGCTGTAAGTGAACCACTATGAAATTGTGGAAACATCAAAAAGGTTGTGAAGTTATGCACGTCAGATGTGAAATCTTATGACTTTTGGACTGTATCAGGGAAATTGTGAATTTGTGAACCAATGTGGCCTAGAGCCATTTGTGAACCAATGTGGCCTAGAGCCATTTGTGAACCAATGTGGCCTAGAGCCTTTTTGTGAAACTATGTGACCAAGGGTCATTTGTGAACTATGGAACGATGTGGCCAAGGGCCATTTGTGAATGACGATATTATGAGGCCAAGGGCCGATGTGTGATATATGAATTTATGAATTGTGAACTTGTGAAACAAGAAGGACCAAAGTCAATGTGATATGAATTGTGAACTTGTGAAACAAGAAGGACCAAAGCCCATGTGATAACTTGTCAGTTTATGAAACCGATGATTCTGTGTGAATATGTGAACTCTTTAGGCCAAGGGCCAAATTATGAAATTGTGAATCGACTGAGTTGTCCAACAAAGCTATACAGAAACGGACTGATTACATGATTACGGTATTAATTATGTTCTACATGCATGCAAGTACTATTATTCACTGAGCTTGACTCACTCCATATTATGTCTGTTTCTGTAGGTAACCAACCAGGGGGTCCATCTTAACTCGGCATCGTCATACTTTCGTCAGCCTAGGCACAGCCAAGCTTGGGGTCGAAACCCTACGTTTGTGGAGTTTGTTAGATGAGGGCTTACACTTTTGCTATTGGCTTCAGATATTATGTACTTAATATTTTTGTTATATACCCCACCTCGGGGATTGGATTTGTATATGCATGTAAATAACTAACTCTCTAATGCATTTTTGCCTTTGATGTGCTTGTCCCGTGAAATGTTTATGATCCTGGCATAACTTAGTAGCTCAATGGATGGCATATTTTCTGGTTTATATCCTTTATTCTTACAGCTTCCGGTCAGGCCCCTCTATGAAATCAGGTTAAGTGTCCTTTTTCTGCTCAGGTTATGCCCAAACTTTTAGGGGCAAGTTTGGGGCGTGACAAGTGGTATCAGAGCACGAGTTGCTATCTCACACACGGATCCATTGAGCTCTAGGATGTCTAGAAAAGCTTTAGGCATCTTGTATGACATCCAAAAAGTACATGGAAGATTGATAGCAACGTTACGTGTACTCTGATAAGGCTAACAATTTTGAATTATGTCTATTGTATAATGATTGTAGTACAGAATATGGCGAGGATAAGGATAAAGGATTCTATCTCCGCTGGGAAAGAAAGATTGTTGACAGACTGTATAAGCAAGCAGATGGGATTAGATCAACAAAGTTGCCGGTAAAAGTGGGGTAAGAATTCGAGTTGACTGGTAAGATAATTTATAGGTCCATGATGAAGTGCAATTTTGTGATAGATATTTGAAAAAAAAATTGATAACAAATGATTGTGCTTTCTAACGTCTGCTTAGCTGAATGGCTTACACCTTAAATATGGATTATTCCCACGACTTAGTGTTTAAACAAGATAATATATGCAATATGTACTTTTTGTGGTATAGTCACGTTCACTTTATTATTGCAATGTGTAAACCTGCAAGGTTATTGTAAATCGACTTTCTGACAAGAATAAGTTTTGCATGACGTTTTGTGATGTGTGGAGACGGACTGGTTGTGATAAAAAGTTATATTTATATAGCGACTTTTGTAATTGTGCAAGGAACAAACTGATCATAACCTTGTCTCTACTGATAGTTCATACGCAATAAGGGAACGGCGTACGCCTGAGTTACGTTTGAACATTTGGAAATTGACCTTGAATTGATTTGGTCAAGTACTATGAGTTATGAATTTGAAATAAATTATAATTAATATGAGTTTGTGAGCAAAGAAAATTATTGACAATGTCTGATAAGGATCGAGGGATTTGTTCATGGAAATTTGGAATCTGTAATTTGTTTTGTCATGTGGAATCTGTAATCCGTGATCAAAATTTCTTATAAAGAATGATCGATCGACATAAGAAATCTCACTCACGTTGTGAGTCTGCTTCCATGATACTTGACGAAATTGACGAAATATGGTTAGTTTATTGACTACTTTGAAGGCTGAAACTAACTGATTAATAATTTGACTAGTTACTGTAAGAATAAAATCTTGCTTATGTATGTTTATGATTTAAGATTGTAAAAGCCTTCAAGTTGCGAACCATTCTACATGACATTATGAATTCGGATAGAAATGAATGGAATGGGAATATGCTATGCTAATGGGTGATTGAGATTATGTACCGGACCTTTACCTCTTATTGCAGATTGATATGGATTTGCACGATAATTAATACATAGTTACGAATTGACTTATGATTTTGAAATCATTCGGTTGTGTCAATAAAGAACAAAAACCTTCTATTATTTTTAAGTAAACTAAATTGTATCTTAACGAATAAATTGGAATGATGTTCGTTTGTAAATTAAGGTATCGGTACGAAGTTGAGATTTTCTGCTGTGTTACGTAAGGACCCGAATTGTTTAAAATCTATGGCTAATAATGCAAAAGTTTGACCTCATTAGATTGTGAACTGTTTATTTTGTTAAGCGTACGCTAATGACATGATATGATAAGAAAATATCCTATTATCTAATATGTTTATGTTTCGAATCTGTTTTGTTTATATATAATTTGTGATTTGATCCCTGTTCTGGTATGTCGAACCTATAATCTGTTGGTGGGACTTCTGATAAGGAAGAGTCGTAACATAAGGAACCGCCCGCTT